>CM061749.1:193322597-193922597 GCA_030979885.1 Lolium multiflorum
CATAGCTTGTTCTAATAATAGAATCAAAAGGCAACTTCATTCTCTTTCTAGGGAAGTGTTCCATACCTTTCTTGAGAGGAAATTGATATTTAATATTACCTTCCCTCATATCAATAACAGCACCAACGATTCGAAGAAAAGGTCTTCCCAACACAATAGGACAAGATGCATTGCATTCGATATCCAAGACAACAAAATCAACGAGGACAAGGTTATTGTTAACCGTAATATGCACATTATCAATCCTCCCCAAAGGTTTCTTTTTGACATTATCGGCAAGATTAACATCCAAATAACAATTCTTCAATGGTGGCAAGTCAAGCATATCATAAATCTTTTTAGGCATAACAGAAATACTTGCACCAAGATCACATAAGCATTACATTCAAAGTCATTGAATTTCATTTTAATGATGGGCTCCCAACCATCTTCTAACTTTCTAGGAATAGAAGTTTCAAGTTTTAGTTTCTCTTCTCTAGCTTTTATGAGAGCATTTGTAATATGTTTTGTAAAGGCTAAATTTATAGCACTAGCATTAGGATTTTTAGCAAGTTTTTGTAAGAACTTTATAACTTCAGAGATGTGGCAATCATCAAAATCTAAATCATTATGAGCTACAGCAATGGGATCATTGTTCCCAAGGTTGGAAAAATTTCAGCGAGTTTTATCACAAGCAGTTTCAGCAGTTTTAGCAATTTCGGGCAATTTTGTACGCTTTGCACTAGGAGTAGAAACATTGCCAACACCAATTATATTACCATTGATAGTAGGAGGTGCAGCAACATGTGAAGAATTAGCATTACTAGTGGTGGTAATAGTCCAAACTTTAGCTACATTATTCTCTTTAGCTAGTTTTTCATTTTCTTCTCTATCCCACCTAGCACGCAATTCATTAATCTTATATTCTCATTAATTCTAACTTGGATGGCATTTGCTGTAGTAGTAGTAATCTTATTATCAATATCATCATTAGGCATAACTTTCAACTTTAAAAGATTAACATCGGAGGCAAGCCTATCAACTCTAGAAGCAATAGTATCAATTTTATCAAGCTTTTCCTCAACAGATTTGTTAAAAGCAGTTTGTGTATTAATAAATTCTTTAAGCATGGCTTCAAGACCAGAGGGTACACTCCTATTATTATTGTAAGAATTCCCATAAGAATTACCATAACCATTACCATTAGCAGAAGGATATGGCCTATAGTTATTACCAGAGTTGTTCCTATAAGCATTGTTGTTGAAATTATTATTTTTAATGAAGTTCACATCAACATTTTCTTCTTGAGCAACCAATGAAGCTAAAGGAACATTATTTGGATCAACATTAGATCTACCATTCACAAGCATAGACATAATCACATCAATCTTATCACTCAAGGAAGTTTCTTCACAGAATTTACCTTCTTACCTTGTGGAGCTCTTTCCGTGTGCCATTCAGAGTAATTTACCATCATATCATCAAGAAGTTTTGTAGCCGCCCCAATGTGATGGACATAAAGGTACCTCCAGCTGAATCCAATAAATTGAAGAAATTTAGTCTTGCATAGAAGGTTTGGATGATCATCCTAGTAGTCAGG
Source organism: Lolium multiflorum (assembly GCA_030979885.1). Classification (NCBI taxonomy): domain Eukaryota; kingdom Viridiplantae; phylum Streptophyta; class Magnoliopsida; order Poales; family Poaceae; genus Lolium; species Lolium multiflorum. The sequence goes on from CM061749.1 coordinate 193,324,177, forward strand.
TCCATGGGTTGGGCAATTCTTTACCAAAGTTTTCATTCTCTCCCAAGCTTGAGCAACATGTTCAGTATCAAATTGTTTAAAATTCATTATGCTACTTCTCAAAGAAATAATTTTAGCGGGAGGATAATATCTACCAATAAAAGCATCCTTGCATTTAGTCCATGAATCAATACTATTCTTAGGCAAAGATAGCAACCAATCTTTAGCTCTTCCTCTTAATGAGAAAAGGACTTTCAATTTAATAATATCACCATCTACATCTTTATATTTTTGCATTTCACAAAGTTCAACAAAATTATTGAGATGGGCAGCACATCATCAGAACTAACACCAGAAAATTGTTCTCTCATAACCAAATTCAGTAAAGCAGGTTTAATTTCAAATTCTGCTGTAGTAGCAGGTGGAGCAATAGGTGTGCATAGGAAATCATTATTATTTGCATTTGTGAAGTCACACAACTTAGTATTTTCATGGTTGGCCATTTTAGCAACGGTAAATAAAGCAAACTAGATAAAGTAAATGCAAGTAACTAATTTTTTGTGTTTTTGATATAGAGCAAGACGGTAAATAAAGTAAAACTAGCAACTAATTTTTTTGTATTTTGATTTAGTGCAGCAAACAAAGTAGTAAATAAAATAAAGCAAGACAAAAACAAAGTAAAGAGATTGAGAAGTGGAGACTCCCCTTGCAGCGTGTCTTGATCTCCCCGGCAACGGCGCCAGAGCTTGATGGCGTGTAACTCACACGTTCGTTGGGAACCCCAAGAGGAAGGTATGATGCGCACGGTAGCAAGTTTTCCCTCAGAAAGAAACCAAGGTTTAATCGAACCAGGAGGAGCCAAGAAGCACGTTGAAGGTTGATGGTCGCGAAATGTGATGCGGCGCAACACCAGGGATTCCGGCGCCAACTAGGAACCTGCACAACACAACCCAAGTACTTTGTCCCAACGAAACAGTGAGGTTGTCAATCTCACCGGCTTCTGTAACAAAGGATTAAACGTATCGAGTGGAAGATGTTTGCAAAGAAAACAGTAAAACAAGTAGATTGTATGCTATGTAAAGAATAGGACCGGGGTCCACAGTTCACTAGAGGTGTCTCTCCCATAAGATAAAGCATGTTGGGTGAACAAATTACAGTCGGGCAATTGACAAATAGAGAAAGGCATAACAATGCATATACATGACATGGTAAATATAGTGAGATTTAATTGGGCATTACGACAAAGAACATAGACCGCCATCCAACTGCATCTATGCCTAAAAAGTCCACCTTCGGGTTATCGTCCGAACCCCTCCGGTATTAAGTTGCAAAGCAACAGACAATTGCATTAAGTATGGTGCGTAATGTAATCAACAACTACATCCTTAGACATAGCATCAATGTTTTATCCCTAGTAGCAACGACACATCACAACCTTAGAACTTTCTGTCACTGTCCCAGGTATCAATGAAGGCATGAACCCACTATCGAGCATAAATACTCCCTCTTGGAGTTAAGAGTAAAAACTTGGCGAGAGCCTCTACTAATAACAGAGCATGCAAGATCATAAACAACACATGAACAATAGATTGATAATCACCATAATCATAGTACTCTCTATCCATCGGATCCCGACAAACACAACATATAGTATTACAGATAGATGATCTTGATCATGTTAGGCAGCTCACAAGATCCAACAATGAAGCACAACAAGGAGAAGACGACCATCTAGCTACTGCTATGGACCCATGGTCCAGGGGTGAACTACTCACTCATCACTCCGGGAGGCGACCATGGCGGTGAAGAGTCCTCCAGGAGATGAATCCCCTCCCGACGAAGTGCGGGCGATCTCAGTCCCCCGAGATGGGATTCGCGGCGGCGTCTCGAAGGTTTTCCATATCGTGGCTCTCGGTACTTGGGGTTTCGCGACGGAAGCTTTAAGTAGGCGGAGGGTCAACGCGAGGGCCACACGAGGGGCGGGGGGATAGGTCGGCGCGGCCGGGGCCTGGGCCGCAGGGCACCTGGCCTCCTCGTGGCCCCACTCGTTAGGTCTCGGGTCTTGGAAGCTTCGTGCAAAAATAGGACCTGGGCGAAAGTTTCATCAATTAGAGAATATTTCTTTCTGGATTTGAAACCAAAAGCAATGAAACGAAAGCGGCTCTTCGGCATCTTGTTAATAGGTTAGTTCCAGAAAATGCATAAATATGACATATAATGTGCATAAAACATGTAGGTATCATCAATAAGTAGCATGGAACATAAGAAATTATCGATACGTTGGAGACGTATCACCTACTACTACATGGTATTTCTCCGCCATTCCAAAGTAAATTGCTTGAGTGCTACCTTTAAACAATTCAAAAGTTATTACCTCTTATTTGTGTCAATGTTTTATAGCTCATGAGGAAGTATGTGGTGTTTTATCTTTCCATCTTGTTGGGCATTTCACAGACTTTCACAATGGACTAGTGGCTTCATCCGCTTATCCAATAATTTTGCAAAAAGAGCTGGCAATGAGGTTCCCAGCCTCAATTAATTAACTTGCATTAATAATTCTCTTCACATGTTTTGCTCTGATTCATCAGTAAGCAACTTAATTTTGCAAATAGACACTCCTCCATGGTATGTGAATGTTGGAAGGCACCCGAGGATTCGGTTAGCCATGGCTTGTGTAAGCAAAAGGTTGGGGGAGTGTCATCCATAAATAAAGAAAAACTAAACTAAAGTACATGTGTAAACCAAAGAGAAGAGGGATGATCTACCTTGCTGTAGAGATAACGTCCTTCATGGGAGCCGCTCTTGAAAGTCTGGTTGATGAGGTAGTTAGAGTGCCCACTACCATTCGTTGACAACAACAAACACCTCTCAAAACTTTATTTTTATGCTCTTTTATGTTTTCAAAATAAAAGCTCTAGCACAAATATAGCAATCGATGCTTTCCTCTTTGAAGGACCTTTCTTTTTACTTTTATTATTCACCTATGTCTCTCCACCTCAAGAAGCAAACACTTGTGTGAACTGTGCATTGATTTCTACATACTTGCATATTGCACTTATTATATTACTTTGCATTGACAACTATCCATGAGATATACATGTTACAAGTTGAAAGCAACCGCTGAAACTTAATCTTCCATTGTGTTGCTTCAATGCCTTTACTTTAAATTATTGCTTTATGAGTTAACTCTTATGCAAGACTTATTGATGCTTGTCTTGAAAGTGCTATTCATGAAAAGTCATTGCTTTATGATTCAGTTGTTTACTCATGTCATTACCATTGTTTTGATCGCTGCATTCATTACATATGTTTACAATATGATCAAGTTTATGATGGCATGTCACTTAAGAAATTATCTTTGTTATCGTTTTACCTGCTCGGGACGAGCAGAACTAAGCTTGGGGATGCTGATACGTCTCCAACGTATCGATAATTTCTTATGTTCCATGCCACATTATTGATGATATCTACATGTTTTATACACATTATATGTCGTATTTATGCATTTTACGGAACTAACCTATTAACAAGATGCCGAAGTGCCGTTCCTGTTTTCTGCTGTTTTTGGTTTCAGAAATCCTAGTAACGAAATATTCTCGGAATCGGGCAAATCAAGACCCGATTCCTATTTTCCCGGAACCATCCAGAACACACGAGAACCGCCGGAGAGGGCCACGGGGCCCCCGGATGATACCTTGGCGCGGCCGAGAGGGGGCTGCGCCACCCTATGGTGTGGTCGCCTCGTCAGCCCTCTGCGCGCCTCTTCGCCTATATAAAGCCCCCGTCGAAACCCTTACGGAGGAAGCCACGATACGAGAAAAGTTCCCGAGCCGCCGCCATCGCGAAGCCAAGATGGGGGACAGGAGTCTGCATTCGGCACCCGCCGGCGGAGAAGTGCCCCCGGAAGGCTTCATCGACCTTTGCCATCTCCCACGCCATCTTCATCACCGCTGTTGCTCCCATGAGGAAGTAGTTCTCCATCGAGGCTCGGGGTGTACCGGTAGCTATGTGGTTCATCTCTCTCCTATGTACCTCAATACAATAATCTCATGAGCTGCCTTACATGATTGAGATTCATATGATGATGCTTGTAATCTAGATGTCATTATGCTAGTCAAGTGGGTTTTACTTATGTGATCTCAGACTCCTTGTCCCACGTGTGTAAAGGTGACAGTGTGTGCACCGTGTGGGTCTCTTAGGCTATATTTCACGAAGTACTTATTCACTGTTGAAGAGCGTAGTGAAGTGCTTATTTATATCTCTTTATGATTGCAATGTGCATCGTATCACAATTTATCTATGTGCTACTCTAGTGATGTGTTATTAAAGTAGTTTTATTCCTCCTGCATGTGTGCAAAGGTGACAGTGCGTGCACCGTGTTAGTACTTGGTCTATGCTATGATCATGATCTCTTGTAGATTGCGAAGTTAACTATTGCTATGATAATATTGATGTGATCTATTCCTCCTACATATGCATGAAGGTGACAGTGTGCATGCTATGCTAGTACTTGGTTTAGTCGTTTTGATCTATCTTACACTTAAGGTTACTTAAACATGAGCATTATTGTGGAGCTTGTTAACTCCGGCATTGAGGGTTCGTGTAATCCTACGCAATGTGTTCATCATCCAACAAGAGTGTAGAGTATGCATTTATCTATTCTGTTATGTGATCAATGTTGAGAGTGTCCACTAGTGAAAGTGTAATCCCTAGGCCTTGTTCCCAAATACTGCTGAGTTACCTCTTGTTTCTTTTTTCTTTAATTACTCTGCTTTGCAATACTACCACCATCAACTGCATAAGCTATTTTTTGGCACCATTACTCTGCTCATATATATTCATACCACCTGTATTTCACTATCTCTTCGCGAACTAGTGCACCTATTAGGTGTGTTGGGGACACAAGAGACTTCTTGCTTTGTGGTTGCAGGGTTGCATGAGAGGGATATCTTTGACCTCTTCCTCCCTGAGTTCGATAAACCTTGGGTGATCCACTTAAGGGAAAACTTACTGCTGTTCTACAAACCTCCGGAGGCCCAACACTGTCTACAGGAAAGGAGGGGAACGTAGACATCACTTGTCCACCTCCTTGGCGTAGGCGAAAGCGAGTCATGGAGTTGGAGCTGCGGTCGAGGACGGGCCACATCTTGGAGGTGGTGGTGGAGGGAAGGTGTATGGGGCGGTGGAGGCGATCGGATCTGGAAGCGGTGGCCAATTTGGGGAATTGAAGGACGGGTAGGCGCCGGGGAAAAGGTTGGTGGGTGAATGGGCGGCTGGGAGGTGTAGTGGCTGTATCTTTGGACGGGGTAGGAGAGTGGAGGCGGGTCTGTCAAGCCAAAGGAAATACGGAGGTGGGCGTGTGCGCCGGCGCAGTCGTCGGGAGGAAGAAGTGGGAGGGCGGGTGTAGATCGCCATGGAATCGGGTGCGAGGGAAGAAAGCCGCCGGGAGAAAAATTTGCCGGGATCACGCTCTGTACCATTTGTCGGGATCCGTGGGATCACGCCCGCTGGTCTCCCGACCACGATCTCGGGCAACCCAGGCTGTCTTGGTCTCGGACCATGGGTGAGGCAGGGGACGGAGGAACCGCTCGGCGCTGGCCTGAACGGAGGCGGCGGGCGGCGGGAGGCGTCCTGATTTCGATTTCACGACAGTTCCTATACCACCACAGTGGCCGGGCCCGCCACACCAGTCGGGTTGGGCCGGGCCCGATTTTTGTCTTTTAGGTTTGTTTCTTTTTCGTTTTTATTTTTTTCTTTTCTTTTCTGTTTCTTTCTTATTTTGTTTTCTTTCTTCTTTTTGTTCAAATCTGAAAAAAATACAAATTGAAATTGTTCGATTTGAATTTGTTCACATTCGAAAATCGTTCAATTTCGAAATTTGTTCAAATTCGAAAATTGTTCAATTTCGAAATTTGTTCAAATTCAAAAATCGTTCAGTTTCAAAATTTGTTCAAATTCGAAAATCGTTCAGTTTCGAAATTTGTTCAAATTCGAAAATCGTTCAGTTTCGAAATTTGTTCAAATTCGAAAATCGTTCAGTTTCAAAATTTGTTCAAATTCGAAAATCGTTCAGTTTGAAATTTGTTCAAATTCGAAAATCGTTCAGTTTCGAAATTTGTGCAAATTCGAAAATCGTTCACTTTCAAAATTTGTTCAAATTCGAAAATCGTTCAATTCAAAATTTGTTCAAATTTGAAACTGTTCAAATTTAAACAGAGAAAAAATAAGAAAGGAAAAAAGAAAAACAAACTTAGGCCGGCCCAACATACACAGGGGGTGGTCGGTGGCATTACATGACCAGTCGGTGTAACACTCCAGTTCGACGCAATTTCTAATTTCCACCATCAGAATGCTCTGATTCCTTTCGTTCTTTTCTTCCATTCGGATCCGAGTCTTTCCGCTCATAATCACCTGCCGCCATCGATGGGGTGCGCTAACCTCGACGAGCTTTTTCCTTTCTGTTCCTTGGATGCTTCTGGATATCCAGAAAACCTGTGTATATAAACTGGTAAAACTCTGTTTAATGAAGCGAGGTGGTACTAATTTAAGCTCTTTTTAGATCGTTAGGCTGTGATTAAGATGGGTTCGATGCGGAGCTGGCCCAGCAGCGGTCAGCGCATCTTGTGGCCCATGGTGGCGCGAGTGTGGAGGCAAGGTGAACTGGTACATAGCAGGAAAACTAAACGAACCGGTACGGTGGCAATGTGAAGTATTAAGTGATTTGTTGGGAGGGTAAATTTGTCCAAATAAAAGTTGGACGAAAATTTTGGCAGAAACCTTAGCTCCTTTATTATTAGGTAGATTATGTCGGATTCTGACATGCTATGGTAATGACTTAGACTCAGACCGAAAGCGCGCGGGAATATACCACATATGCATATACGAGTAATATGTTACCGAGAAATACCTGATTAAGACCAAATGATGTATACAACACTATTGCCCTTTGTACAACTACATCTTACAATATAGACATGTACAAAGAAATATGCAAAAACTATGTGGGTATGTACAGACCGAATAATAAACATAATAAACATGTTCTAACCTAAAATTATACGTCAATAATGACAATTCTTTCTTTGACATCTTTACCGTAGGGGGAAATCCCTACTATAATGATAAATATTAATAATTGTACACATTAAACTCACATAAAATTATCAAGGATAGTGAAAAAAATCGTAAATAAACACTAGCTCGTTTGGCACCCAAATGAAATGAAAGGACATTGGTGATATCATTTCATTTGGCAAACCCACATAAATGATTGGGTACCGAAAGGAATTAAGGCTATGCATGAGATAAAAACCATGTAATTCTCAAATGAATTCCAGGCAGCCAAACAACTTAATTCTTGGAATCACAAATAAATTCCTTGATTCCAGCCTCAAATGATGGAAGTCAAAGGAACTCCAACAAGCATTTGTTCCATCTCATAAACAAATAGGACATTCGCATGTTGCTCTCGTTAATACTTGAAATTTCATAGAGATTTTAAACGTCGAATTATCTAGCTTGAAAAAAGGGTGTCCTATGTCGTCGTGTTTGTCAATACCATACTTATCCATTTTGTTCGGACGTCAATAACTCTGATCACTCCTATTCCTCTTAGTCCGCTTTTGTTTATCTGATTTAATTGGATTGGATATTTGGATTCGTCCTCCTTCATTTCCCATAGGCTTGACTTGTTAAAAAATAAAGTTGAAGAAGGGGAGGAGTAGGAGATAGCCGGCAGTGTTGAATGTAGATGGGCTGCAGCCCATGTAGACTACAATTCCTGAAATCTCAAGGCCCATCACGTTGGCAGCTTGGGACAGCCTTGGGGGACAAAGTTTAGTCCCACATTGCTAGTTGGGAGTGAGTTGGAGTGGTATATAAGGGTTGCTGTTCTACTCCTTCCAAGTGAGTGAGAATAGAAGGAGCCCTCGCGCACTCCTCCTCCTCCGCCCGCCCCGCCTTGTCACGCACGTCGCGTTTCGTGACTCGAGTTCGAGTTCGAGACACACTCAAGGAAGCCTAGCTATGCTTGAGATAGATCAACGGAGTCTCTTCGCTCGCGCCCATAACTCTCTAGTCTCCTCTCTCACGAAGAAGTTCCTTTTGCTGCGCTACTCTCTAGTCTTCCCCATCCCGGCGACTGCGTGCACAGCCGTCCGGGAGAGCAGGCCTCCGAAACCCCGTCCGTTGAGATCCTGCACCAGGAGACGGGCGATAAGGTTTTTGGGAAGCGTTTCGGCGCGACTGCTCGCTGTTGTTCGTGCTCTTCTTCGAAGGTTCGGCTGCTGATGACCCACAAGTATAGGGGGTGTATCGTAGTATCTTCGATAAGTAAGAATGTCGATCCCAACGAGGAGCAGAAGGTGTTGACAGCAGTTTTGGTGAAGGATTCACTGTAAATGCTCACGGACAAGTTTTCAGGGGGTTTTGATATAGCAGATAAATAAAGTACAAGTAAATAAAATGCAAGAGAAATAATTGCAGCGAGTGGCCCAATCCTTTTTAGCACAAAGGACAAGCCGGTTTGTTTACTTATAATGACCAAACGTTCTTGAGGACACACGGGGATTTTAGTCTAGTGCTTTCGCTTCATGTAGCTAAATAATCTTCATTGTTTTGATAAGTGTTGTGTGGGTGAACCTATGCTAATGCACCGCCCTTCCTAGGACTAATACATACTTGTGATTATACCCCTTGCAAGCATCCGCAACTACAAGAAAGTAATTAAGATAAATCTAACCACAGCCTTAAACTCTGAGATCCTGCGATCCCTCCTGCATCGATATACTAACGGGGGCTCAGGTTTCTGTCACTCCGGCAACCCCGCAATTAGCAACCGAATACAAGATGCACTCCCCTAGGCCCATAAATGGTGAAGTGTCGTGTAGTCGACGTTCACACGACACCACTAGAAGAATGACACCACAACTTAAATATCATAACATTGAATATTACTCAACCATAATTCACTACTAGCATTTAGACTTCACCCATGTCCTCAAGAACTAAACGAACTACTCACGAGACATCATATGGAATACAATCAGAGGTGATATGATGATGAATAACAATCTGAACATGAACCTTGGTTCAATGGTTTCACTCAATAGCATCTACAACAAGTATAGAATAACACCGGGAGAGTTTCCCCTATCAAACAATCAAGATCAAACCCAAATTGCTACAGCGGTGACGAGGTGCTGCGGTGGTGATGGCGGTGTAGATGGTGGAGATGATGATGATGATGATGGAGATGATGTCCCGCTCGATGACGATGGCGATGGCGTCGATTTCCCCCTCCGGGAGGAATTTCCCCGGCGGATTCCTGCCCGCCGGAGAGCTCTTTTCTCTCTGGTGTTCTCCGCCCCGCAGAGGCGGCTGTAACCTTCGTGAGGATCCTCGTGGCTTAGGTTTTCGGGACGAAGGTACGCGAAGAAAAGGAGGCGAAAAGGGTCGTGGGCCCCCCAGAGCATAGGGTGGCGCGGCCAGGCCACTGGCCGCGCCGCCCTATGGTCTGGGCCCACAGTGGCCCTCTCTTCTTCCCCTTCTGCTACCTCCGTCATTTGGAAAAATAGGAATTTACGTGAAATTCCCTTCCACAGTTGATCTTCCGAAATATTGCGTTCTGACGGTGCTTTTTCCAGCAGAATCCTGGCTCCGGTGCTTGATCCTCCAATGATGATGAAACATGCAAAATAGATGAAATAACATAAGTATTGTGTCCCAATATGAAATATATCAATGAATAACAGCAAATTATGATACAAAATAGTGATGCAAATTGGACGTATCAACTCCCCCAAGCTTAGACCTCGCTTGTCCCCAAGCGAAACTGAGCTCGATAAACAAGACCACATGTTTATGGAGTGAAGAGTCGATAAATAAAATACGGACAAGAAGCATCATATTCATTCACACAAGACATTTTAGTAAACAACTTCCTCATATAACTCATCTCGAAATAAGTAAAGAGAAATCACAAGTAAAGGTGCATAAGAAATCATAATTGGTGATGGCAAACTTTGTTCTTGGTCAGAGAACTACTAACGGATTGTACTTCTAAGCAAAGCTTTCATATTAGATTTTATAGCTGAGCTTTCATATTCAAGCATGACAATCTCTTCATAATCATTGATAACTTCAAAGTCATATTCATTCAGATAAAATTGGTACTAAACAAGAAAGTATAAAAGACATGATCAACTGAATCATAGCATAAATGATTGGTTCACAACAACTCAATTGCTTGCTTAAGATAGAGGGAAATAGGTTTACTGACTCAACATAAAAGTAAAAGACAGGCCCTTCGCAGAGGGAAGCAGGGATTAAATCATGTGCTAGAGCTTTTCAAGTTTTGAAATCATATAAAGAGAATAAAAGTAAGATTTTGAGAGGTGTTTGTTGTTGTCAACGAATGGTAGCGGGCACTCTAACCCCCTTGCCAAACGAACCTTCCAAGAGCGGCTCCCATGAGGGACGGCATCTCTACCAGCAAGGTAGATCATCCCCCTTCTCTTTTGTTTACACATGTATTTTAGTTTTATTTAGGATGACACTCCCCCCAACCTTGGCTTTCTCAATCCATGGCTAACCGAATCCTCGGGTGCCTTCCAACATTCACATACCATGGAGGAGTGTCTATTGCAAAATTAAGTTGCTTACTGATGAATCAGAGCAAAACATGTGAAGAGAATTATTAATGAAAGTTATTAATTGAGGCTGGGAACCTCATTGCCAGCTCTTATTGCAAAATTATTGGATAAGCGGATGTGCCGCTAGTCCATTGGTGAAAGTCCGCCCAACAAGATTGAAAGATAAAACACCACATACTTCCTCATGAGCTATAAAACATTGACACAAATAAGGAGTAGTATAGTTTGAATAATTTAAAGGTAGCACATGAAGTATTTACTTGGAATGGCAGAAAATACCATGTAGTAGGTAGGTATGGTGGACACAAATGGCATAGGTTTGGTCTAAGGTTATGGATGTATGAGAAGCATTCCCTCTCGATACAGGTCTTTGGCTAGCAAGGTTTGATAGCAAGCATAAAGGTTGAGGGAAACAAACAAATATACATATGATAGAACAATCATGCATCTTTCTCATAAGCACAAGCAATTTTAACTCTAGAATACTAAGCATAGAGATAATAGAGTAATGTATCTAAGTGTATTTCTCTCTTCTATTAAACATCAAGATGTTGTTGCTATTGACCAATGCTAAGTTTGCCAAAACCAAATAGATTTACTTGATGCTCCCAAAGTGATATCAATACTCATGTCAAGAGTAATCATATAATGGAGATTGCAAACTAAAATAAGGTGTGCAAAAATTAAATGATAAGACTTCTCATTAATATTCCATAACGATAACTCACACCAACGGATACATCAATAACTAACCAAGAGAGATACTTCCATATTGCATACTATTCCATATGATAACTTCCTACTCATGATATGACACTACTTGATAGTAAAAGATAAAGGTGGTGGTGATGTGATACCGCGGCACTCCCCCAAGCTTGGAACAAACCAAGGGGATGCCAATACCGATGATGAATTACTCCTTCGGTGATGATGGTGATGGATTCCTCTCGCGCTTCATAAGGATCTCCTTCAGCTTCAGCTTCTCAATTTTGTAATTCTGCACCAAAACCTGAAGAGACTCATTGTTACCCGAGTGTGGCGGTGACGGCCTTGTGCTGGGATTTGAGTAATATTCCAGCATTCTGCGAAGTCGCTGGTTCTCCTCCTGAAGTATCTCCACTTCCCTCCTTAGAGCACGATATTGATCACAAAACTCATCAGCAACCCGTATTGCTTCCTCCACACAAGGGAAAGAGTCGAGGTCCAGAGCAGGCGGAAGAGCTCCCTGCAAGTTATGAGAAAAAGAACGCCCAGTGTTAACCGATCCCACCAAGATTGGCTTACTCCTCGTAGTTTCCCACTCTCCCTTTGCTGATGCTATCTTCTCCTTCTCCTTATTGATCCTTTCATCTATCTCTTCCCTCCAAGGCCCCTTGTCTTTGTTGTTGGAGACCATGGTGCTTCTCGATCAAAACAAATCTGGCAGAAAACAGCTCGAAACAAAACACGACGAGAAAACGATATTACGGACCTCCAGGGGTCCGGGGGATTATATAGCAAATATTTTTACGACAAAAGGAAGGTTCCAGATCGAACCAGTCGGAAAGGGGCAACGAGGCGGCCAGACCATAGGTCGGCGCGGCCCAGGTCAGGCCGCGCCGGCCTATGGTGGCACCCCCTCGTGTGTCCTTTCCACTCCGTTTCGAACTCGTAATTTTTCATATTTCCTAAAAACAGCAGAAATAATGTTCGGAAAGGTAAACACGGACTTTTTATTACCTATACTGTTACCTATTCAAAGTCCAGTTCTGGCGGACTGTCAATTTGTCCTTTGATGAAAGCCTCGGTGTTTCCACTTGAATAATATCAACATCAACATTATAAGAATCACCCGAGATATAATGCTTGAGTCTTTGTCCATTCACCACTTGTGTGGCATTGCCTTGGAGAGAGCTAATTTTAATTGCTCCTGAACGATACCTCCTCAATAACATATGGTCCTTCCCACTTCGAGAGTAATTTCCCTGCAAAGAATCTGAGACGAGACCGATACAATAGAACTTGATCTCCAACATTAAATTCTCTTTTAATGATCCTTCTATCATGCCACTTCTTAACTTTTTCTTTAAAGAGTTTAGCATTTTCATAAGCTTCACTTCTCCATTCATCTAGAGAACTTAATTGCAACAACCTCTTATTACCGGCTAATTTAGGATCTTTATTTAGTTCTCTAACAGCCCAATAAGCTTTGTGCTCTAGTTCTAAAGGTAAATGACAAGCTTTTCCATAAACCATTTTATAAGGTGACATTCCCATAGGATTTTTATAAGCAGTTCTATAAGCCCATAGTGCTTCTTTCAATTTGCTAGCCCAATTCCTTCTAGATTTATTAACAGTCTTTCCTAAGATAGCTTTAATCTCTCTATTTGATAATTCCACTTGACCACTAGTTTGAGGGTGATAAGCAGAAGCAATTCTATGATTAATACCATACTTAGCAAGAGTTTTTCTAAAACCTCCATGAATGAAATGAGAACCTCCATCAGTCATAATATATCTAGGTACTCCAAATCTAGGAAATATAATATCTACAAGCATTTTTATAGAGGTCTCACCATCAGCACTCTTTGTAGGTATAGCTTCTACCCATTTAGTAACATAATCAACAGCGACAAGTATATGAGTGTTACCTTCTGAAGCAGGGAAAGGACCCATGAAGTCGAATCCCCAACAATCGAATGGTTCAATAACAAGAGTATAATTCATAGGCATTTCATTGCGTCTAGAGATATTACCAACTCTTTGACATTCATCACAAGATAAAATAAATTTTCTTGCATCTTTGAAGAGTGTTGGCCAATAAAAACCTGATTGTAGAACCTTCTGCGCGGTTCTATCTCCAGCGTGATGTCCTCCATAAACACTACCATGACATTTACTCAATATCTCCTGTTGTTCATATTCAGGAACACATCTTCGCATAATACCATCCACTCCTTCTTTATATAAGTGTGGGTCATCCCAAAAATAATGCCTCAAGTCATAAAAGAATTTCCTCCTTTGCTGAGCTGAAAAGGTTGGAGGCAAATACTTCGAAACAATAAAGTTAGCATAATCTGCATACCAAGGGCTCTCTCGCGAGCTCACCTTTATTACAGCCAATTGTTCATTTGGAAAACTATCATTAACAGGAACAGGATCATAAGCAATATTTTCCAATCTAGACAAATTATCAGCAACAGGATTATCAGCACCTTTCCTATCTATAATATGTAAATCAAATTCTTGCAACAGAAGTACCCATCTAATAAGCCTTGGCTTAGCATCTTTCTTTGTCATAAGGTATCTAATTGCAGCATGATCAGTATGAATTGTAACTTTTGAATCAACAATATAAGGTCTAAACTTATCACAAGCAAAGACTACAGCTAACAATTCCTTTTCAGTTGTAGCATAATTTCTTTGAGCAGCATCAAGAGTCTTACTAGCATAATGAATAACATTTAATTTCTTATCTACTCGCTGTCCAAGAACAGCGCCTACGGCAAAATCACTAGCATCACACATAATTTCAAAAGGCAAATTCCAATCAGGAGGTTCAACTACAGGAGCAGTTGTTAAGGCTTTCTTTAAAGTTTCAAAAGCTTCCTTACAATCATCATCAAAAACAAAAGGTACATCTTTTTGAAGAAGATTAGTAAGAGGCTTTGAAATTTTAGAGAAATCTTTAATAAATCTCCTATAAAACCCAGCATGACCAAGAACACTACGAATACCTTTAACATCCCTCGGATATGGCATCTTCTCAATTGCTTCAACTTTAGCTCTATCAACTTCAATACCTCTCTCGGAAATTTTATGTCCCAATACAATTCCTTCATTAACCATAAAATGGCATTTCTCCCAATTAAGAACAAGGTTAGTTTCTTCACATCTCTGCAAAACTTTATCGAGGTTTCGCAAGCAATTATCAAAAGAATTCCCATAAACAGAGAAATCATCCATGAACACCTCTACAATACTTTCGCAAAAACCATGAAAAATAGCAGACATGCATCTTTGAAAAGTAGCAGGAGCATTACATAAACCAAAAGGCATACGCCTATAAGCATAAGTTCCATAAGGACAAGTAAACGTGGTTTTCTCTTGATCTTTAGCTTTAACAGCAATTTGTGAAAACCCAGAATAACCATCAAGAAAGCAAAAATGAGTATTTTTAGACAACCTCTCTAACATTTGATCAATAAAGGGTAAAGGGTAATGATCTTTCTTAGTAACTTTATTAACTTTTCGAAAATCAATGCACATTCTATAACCTACAACTATTCTTTGAGGAATAAGCTCATCATTATCATTAGGCACAACAGTCATTCCTCCTTTCTTAGGAACACAATGAACAGGACTAACCCATCTACTATCAGCAATAGGATATATAATACCAGCTTCAAGGAGTTTTAATACCTCATTTCTTACCACTTCCTTCATCTTCGGAATTAGACGACGTTGATGTTCAACAACAGGCTTTGCATCTTCTTCCATATTAATAGCATGTTGGCAAATAGAAGGAGAAATCCCTTTCAAATCATCAAGAGTATAGCCAATAGCTCCTCGGTGTTTCTTCAATATTTCCAATAACCTTTCTTCCTCAATCTCTGAAAGCTTAGAACTAATAATAACAGGATATATTTTCTTATCATCAATATGAGCATATTTAAGATTATCAGGTAAAGGCTTTAAATCAAAAACAGGATCTTCCTTCGGTGGCGGTGTTGTACCCAAATCTTCCACCGGTAAATCATGCTTGAGAATAGGTTGGCGAAGAAAAATTTCCTCAAGCTCATCTCTTTCTTTCCTAAAAGCTTCACTTTCACTATTCTCCAAATGTTGCTGCAAAGGATTATTAGGAACAAGAACAATAGACGCACACTGCTCCATTTTAAAATCATTACTAGGCAAGTCAACTTTATAAGGAGTTTTGGTAAATTTAGAAAAGTTAAATTCATAAGGTTCACCAGCAAATCTAGTCAAAATTTTCTCTTTCTTACAATCTATAATAGCTCCACAAGTATTTAGAAAAGGTCTACCAAAAATGATAGGACAATAATCACTAGCAGCAGAACCAAGTACCAAAAAGTCAGCAGGATATTTAATCTTACCACATAGAACTTCCACATCTCGAACAATACCAATTGGAGAAATAGTTTCTCTATTAGCCAAATGAATAACCACATCAATATCTTCAAGTTCACAAGAACCAATTTCGTGCATAATCTCCGTGTAAAGTTCATAAGGTATAGCACTAACACTTGCACCAATATCACATAAACCATAATAACAATGATCACCAATTCTAACAGATAGCATAGGAACACTAACTTGTTTGGATTTATTAGGATGTGAAACAATATTAGAAGCATCTTCACAGAAAATAATATGACCATCCTCCACATTTTCAGTCACAAGATCTTTAACTATTGCAACAGCAGGTTCAATTTTAATTTGTTCTTCAGGTTCTTTAGGTTTCTTTTCACTTTTATTAACCGCACTAGATATGACAGAGTACTCCTTCATTTTAACAGGGAAAGGAGTTTTTTCAATATAAGCTTCAGGAATAACATTATCAACAGTTTCAACCACTACACATTTGTTTACAGATGAATCAATTTTATCCTTATACGGTTCATGATACTTATCAAAATTCTTCTTAGGCAATTCATAATGAGAGGCAAAAGCTTTATAAAGATTTGCAACAACTTGGGAATCAAGACCATATGTAGCACTCATATTACGAAATTTATCAGTATCCATAAAAGCTTCAATGCATTTATAATCATAAATTATACCTGATTCTCTATCTTTGTCGTTCTCCCATCCTTCAGTATTTTCTTGGATCCGATCAAGAAGGTCCCTTTTAAACTCTTCTTTGTTGCGTGTAAATGATCCAGAACAAGAAGTATCCAGCAAGGTCTTGTCTTGAAAAGAAAGTCTTGCATAGAAATTATCAATAATAACATTACCAGGAAGCTCATGAATGGGGCATTTGAGCATTAAAGACTTCAATCTCCCCCAAGCTTGGGCAATACTTTCTCCATCATGAGGCCAGAAATTATATATGCGGTTCCGATCTTTGTGAATTTCACTTGGAGGATAAAATTTGGAATAGAATAAAGGCACAATGTCCTCCCAATCAATAGAATCACCATTCTTCAGCAATTTATACCAGTGCGCGCTTTACCAGACAGCGATATAGTGAATAGTTTCTTCCTAACTTCATTCATAGAAATACCTGCACATTTGAATAACCCGCATAATTCATGCAAAAACAGTAAATGATCACCAGGATGAACAGTTCCATCCCCTTCATAGCGGTTATCCATAACACGTTCAATAATTTTCGTAGGTATTTTATATGGTACTACTTCCTCACCTGGCGCTTCATCCACTACCGTTGCAGTAGTAGTAGATTTCCCAAATAGAAATTGAAGAGAGGATCTCTCCATAATGATTTATAGCAGCAGGCAGAAATAAAATCAGCACAAACAGTAAATTTCCTTACCAATTCCACTTACCAATAGCGCTTCACTCCCCGGCAACGGCGCCAGAAAATAGTCTTGATGACCCACAAGTATAGGGGTGTATCGTAGTATCTTCGATAAGTAAGAATGTCGATCCCAACGAGGAGCAGAAGGTGTTGACAGCAGGTGAAGGATTCACTGTAAATGCTCACGGACAAGTTTTCGGGGGTTTTGATATAGCAGATAAATAAAGTACAAGTAAATAAAATGCGAGAGAAATAATTGCAGCGAGTGGCCCAATCCTTTTTAGCACAAAGGACAAGCCGGTTTGTTTACTTATAATGACCAAACGTTCTTGAGGACACACGGGGATTTTAGTCTAGTGCTTTCGCTTCATGTAGCTAAATAATCTTCATTGTTTTGATAAGTGTTGTGTGGGTGAACCTATGCTAATGCCGCCCTTCCTAGGACTAATACATACTTGTGATTATACCCCTTGCAAGCATCCGCAACTACAAGAAAGTAATTAAGATAAATCTAACCACGCCTTAAACTCTGAGATCCTGCGATCCCTCCTGCATCGATATACTAACGGGGGCTCAGGTTTCTGTCACTCCGGCAACCCCGCAATTAGCAACCGAATACAAGATGCACTCCCCTAGGCCCATAAATGGTGAAGTGTCGTGTAGTCGACGTTCACACGACACCACTAGAAGAATGACACCACAACTTAAATATCATAACATTGAATATTACTCAACCATAATTCACTACTAGCATTTAGACTTCACCCATGTCCTCAAGAACTAAACGAACTACTCACGAGACATCATATGGAATACAATCAGAGGTGATATGATGATGAATAACAATCTGAACATGAACCTTGGTTCAATGGTTTCACTCAATAGCATCTACAACAAGTATAGAATAACACCGGGAGAGTTTCCCCTATCAAACAATCAAGATCAAACCCAAATTGCTACAGCGGTGACGAGGTGCTGCGGTGGTGATGGCGGTGTAGATGGTGGAGATGATGATGATGATGATGGAGATGATGTCCCGCTCGATGACGATGGCGATGGCGTCGATTTCCCCTCGGGAGGGAATTTCCCTGCCCGCCGGAGAGCTCTTTTCTCTCTGGTGTTCTCCGCCCCGCAGAGGCGGCTGTAACCCTTCGTGAGGATCCCTCGTGGCTTAGGTTTTCGGGACGAAGGAGTACGCGAAGAAAGGAGGCGAAAGGGTCGTGGGCCCCAGGCATAGGGTGGCGCGGCAGGCCCGGGCGCCCGCCTATGGTCTGGGCCCACATGGCCCCTCTCTTCTTCCCCTTCGCTACCTCCGTCATTTGGAAAAATAGGAATTTACGTGAAATTCCTTCCACAGTTGATCTTCCGAAATATTGCGTTCGACGGTGCTTTTTCCAGCAGAATCCGCTCCGGTGCTTGATCCTCCAATGATGATGAAACATGCAAAATAGATGAAATAACATAAGTATTGTGTCCCAATATGAAATATATCAATGAATAACAGCAAATTATGATACAAAATAGTGATGCAAATTGGACGTATCACTGCTTCATCGACAGATCCGACTACACCATGGGCGACATCAACAATACCCATGGTGATGGTGCTGCTGCTGGTGGTGCGACCTTCCCGGTCGCGATGTACGTGCTTTTCATCTCCTACCTTGCACTGCTACTTGTTCCATGTTCAGATCTGATGCATGTGCTTAGTCTGATGTGTGTGGTTAAGTATGCTTGTGCATCTGTAATGTTGTTTCGGTAATTAATCTCACACGGAAATTGCCTAATAATCTAACAATCCAAAAACCTTATATGCATAGGCAATTTTCACCGTCTGGTTTTGCTGCTGCGCTTAAACCGAGCCCGTTTACGGGTTCTCATTTCAAGAGATGGCAGAATAAGACCCTCTTGTGGCTCACTTCTATGGGCGTGCACCGAGTTGCGGAAGGTATTCCCAGAGGTCCGCTTACTCCTGAAGAGGATAAAGCGTTCGGGGATGCCACCGTAATCTTTGTGGGTGCCGTTCTAAGTGTGCTTGGAGACAAGTTGGTTGATGCTTATCTGCACATCCGAAATGGGAAGGAACTGTGGGATGCACTAGACGCTAAGTTTGGTGCTGCCGATGCCGGAGGTGAACTGTACGCCATGGAGCAGTTCAATGACTACAGAATGGTTGAGAACCGATCTGTAGTAGAACAGGCTCATGAGATACAGATCATGGCAAAGGAACTTGAGCTCCTCAAGTGTGTGCTACCGGACAAGTTTGTCGCGGGATGCATTGTCGCTAAGCTTCCCCCTTCATGGAGGAACTTTGCCACTTCTCTGAAACATCAGAGGCATGAGTTCTCTGTTGAGAATATCATGGGCTCTCTAGATGTTGAGGAGAAGGCGAGGGCAAAAGACAAACACACTGGAGGAACCGAGGGACGTTCTGCTGCCAATATGGTGCAGAAAAATGCCCACAAGTCCAAGGGAAAGAACAAGGGAGTCTCCCAGACTACCAACTTCAAGAAGAAGGGGAAAACGGAGAAGAAAGATCCTTGCTGGGTGTGTGGCGAGACGGGCCATTGGGCTAATCGCTGTCCACAACGCAAAGGAAAGAAAGGTCAGGCTGGACAGAACTCAAATTCTGTCAACATGGTCATTGGCAACACCGGTGAAGGAACTACAGGGTATGGTAATATATTACCTACTGTTCTTTCGGTGTTTCAGCCCACAGAATGGTGGGTTGATACAGGTGCTAATGTTCATGTGTGTGCTGACATCTCCATGTTTACCTCTTATCAGGCCCGAGGTTCCTCAGTAATGATGGGGAATGGGTTACATGCTACTGTTCGTGGTGTTGGCACGGTAGATCTGAAGTTTACTTCGGGAAAGATCGTGCAACTGAAGAACGTGCTGCATGTCCCTTCTATCAAGAAGAATCTCGTTAGTGGCTCCCATCTTATGAAAGATGGGTTTAAGTTGGTGTTTGAGTCCAATAAAGTTGTACTGTCTAAGTATGGAACTTTTGTTGGAAAGGGCTATGAATGTGAGGGAATGTTTCGCTTCTCTCTAGAAGACTTCTGTGATAATATTGTGAACCATGTAAGCACTAGTGTTAATGAAACTAATGTTTGGCATTCACGACTTTGTCATGTTAATTTCGGTTGTATGACGCGGCTTGCTGATATGAGTTTAATTCCGAAATTCACCTTTGTCAAAGGCTCTAAGTGTCATGCTTGTGTGCAAGCAAAGCAGCCTCGCAAGCCTCACAAGCCTGCGAAGGAAAGAAACTTGGCACCACTAGAGCTCATACATTCAGATCTATGTGAGATGAATGGTGAGTTGACAAGAGGTGGAAAGAAATATTTCATGACTTTGATTGATGATTCCACTAGATATTGTTATGTGTATCTCCTGAAAACTAAAGATGAGGCTCTTGATTTCTTTAAAATCTATAAGGCTGAAGTTGAGAACCAACTTGAAAGAAAGATAAAAAGGGTTCGGTCCGATCGTGGTGGAGAGTACTTTTCTAACGAGTTCAATTTATTCTGTGCGGAACATGGTATAATCCATGAGAGGACGCCTCCCAATTCCCCACAATCCAATGGGATTGCGGAAAGGAAAAACCGTACTCTAACAGATTTGGTTAACGCCATGTTAGATGTTTCGGGTTTATCCAAGGAATGGTGGGGGAGGCTATATTGACTTCATGTCATGTCCTAAACCGTGTTCCAACCAAGAATAAAGAGATTACCCCTTATGAGGAATGGGAAAAGAAAAGACCAACACTCTCCTACCTACGAACTTGGGGCTGTTTGGCTAAAGTGAATTTGCCAATCACCAAAAAGCGAAAGCTTGGACCAAAAACCGTGGACTGTGTCTTTCTTGGCTATGCTGCCCATAGCATTGCTTATAGATTTCTTGTGGTGAAATCTGGAGTGGACGACATGAATGTTGGCACCATATTTGAGTCAAGAGATGCTACATTCTTTGAGGATATATTTCCTATGAGAGATATGCATGACATGTCTAGTTGGGAATCTGATCCAATACATGAAACTCCTATGGAGTCTGATGAGGAATCTGATGATGAGAGTTCAGATTCTGATGAAGATGACAATGAAGCTCCCACAAGGAGCAAGAGACAAAGGATTGCAAAGTCTTTTGGTAATGATTTCATTGTGTATCTTGTGGATGATACTCCCACTACCATTTCAGAAGCTCTCGCATCTCCTGATGCAGACTACTGGAAGGAAGCGGTTCAAAGCGAGATGGATTCCATCTTGGCTAATGGAACGTGGGAGTTAACTGAGCGTCCTTATGGGTGCAAACCTGTAGGATGTAAATGGGTATTTAAGAAGAAGCTTCGAGCTGATGGTACTATTGAGAAGTACAAAGCTCGGCTTGTAGCCAAAGGCTATACCCAAAAGGAAGGCGAAGATTTCTTCGATACATACTCACCTGTGGCGAGATTGACCACAATTCGAGTACTACTGTCATTGGCTGCCTCACACGGTCTTCTCGTTCATCAAATGGACGTTAAGACGGCTTTCCTAAATGGAGAGTTGGACGAGGAAATTTACATGGAACAGCCTGATGGTTTCGTACTAGAAGGTCAAGAAAGAAAGGTGTGTAAATTAAAGAAATCTTTGTATGGTCTCAAACAAGCGCCCAAACAATGGCATGAGAAGTTTGAAAGAACTTTAACATCTGTGGGCTTTGTTGTTAATGAAGCCGACAAATGTGTGTACTACCGCCATGGTGGGGGTGAGGGAGTTGTCCTATGCTTGTATGTGGATGACATACTAATTTTTGGGACAAGTCTCAAAGTGATTGAGGAGGTAAAAACCTTCTTATCTCAGTGTTTCGAGATGAAAGATCTTGGAGAAGCTGATGTTATATTGAACATCAAGTTATTGAGAGATGAGAATAATGGGATTACACTTGTGCAATCTCATTATGTTGAGAAGGTGTTGAGCAGATTTGGCTATGCTGATTGCAAATCTTCTCTCACACCTTATGATCCTAGTGTCTTGCTTCGAAAGAATGAAAAGGCAACTAGAGATCAATTAAGATACTCTCAAATCATTGGTTCACTCATGTATTTAGCTTGCGCTACGAGGCCTGATATCTCGTTTGCTGTATGCAAACTTAGCCGGTTTGTGGCCAACCCGGGAGATGATCATTGGCATGCTCTTGAGAGAGTGATGCGCTATCTAAAGGGAACCATGAGTTATGGAATTCATTATACCGGGTATCCAAGAGGACTTGAAGGGTATAGTGATTCTAATTGGATTTCAGATGCTAAAATGAAGGCCACAAGTGGATATGTTTTCACTCTTGGTGGTGGCGCTGTTTCCTGGAAGTCTTGCAAGCAGACCATCTTAACGAGGTCAACTATGGAAGCAGAACTCACAGCATTAGATACAGCTACTGTCGAAGCGGAATGGCTTCGTGAGCTCTTGATGGACTTGCCTATGGTTGAAAAACCAATACCGGCCATCCTCATGAACTGTGATAATCAAACTGTGATTATCAAAGTGAAAAGTTCTAAGGATAATATGAAAAGTTCCAAACATATCAAGAGGAGATTGAAGTCTGTCAGAAAACTGAAGAACTCCGGAGTGATAGCATTGGATTATGTCCAAAGTGCTAAAAATCTGGCAGATCCTTTCACAAAAGGACTATCAAGAAACATGATAGACCTTGCATCGAGGGAGATGGGTTTGAGACCCACTTGAGTTGCTGTGGTGACCCAGCGTACCACTGCATGGTGTAGTACACAAGTCGTTGACATAACACAAGTGAAACACCGTTCCACTCATATTACATCCCTCAGAGTGGTACAACAGAAACATATGCGAGTCCAAGGTATGTCTATAGAAGGATACACAAGCTGTTTACAGAAGATCAACACAGCCTCCTACTTTACAGTGAGGTAAAACTTCAAATAAAGCTCCAGAAGAACGACTCGTAATCTAACTTATTGCTAACACTATCTCCAGAGATACTGGGCTTGCTATAGAATTCTAGCTACTTAGGTGCTAAGATTAGGGAAAGGCTCCCTTCTATTACTAGTCTAAGTTTCCACTTAAGTTGCTGCAGCAGTTGACTTCATTGACTTCTTTGCTTGGATTCTCCATCTTGTTGCAGTTGACTCCTTTGTCTTCGAGTTCCACGGTAGTTCATCCTCCGGTGCCTCCATAGCTAAGCAGGGGATTTAAGAGTGGGATGAGTACGAGCGTACTCAGCAAGTTCATATTAGGGAATAGGTGTATCATGCACTAGCTACAGCCACAGACCAGAAAGTCATAGGCGAATGCAAGTTTTCATAATCATTTCTTCAAAAGGTTTATTTTATTCTGAAAACTATGCCCGTCAGTCTTCACAGGTTGACTAGAACTTCATGGAGTTCCTTTCCTGGCTGCGTTCGCAGTTCCCTTCCCGGAACAGGGAGTGACAGCCACAATTTAATACCCTCTGCAGAGGTGCGTTACTTTTCCCATAAGAGAACTTAACCTTGTTGCCAACCGGGTAGCTAGCACCGTCCACACTTCCTTTGGTGTGAGGTCAGGTATAAGAACCAAGCCAATCACTGCCTTCTCCGCGACCCCGCAGACCCACCCTTTTGTAAGTCTGTCCTCTCCTATATCTATGGGTAGACTAACACAGGCACTTGTTCTCTCCTATATCTAATGGTAGACTGTGCAGGACCACATGTCCCCACCTTTACCAAAGATAGACTGATCCGAACAACTTATGTGCCCTGTTCTATACACCATAGATAGACTGATCCGGACAACCCTTACAATCCTTCATAGACCGATAATAAGTCTACCCTCTCCTATATCTAATGGTAGACTGTGCAGGACCACATGTCCCCACCTTTACCAAAGATAGACTGATACGGGCAACCCTTATTACCAGTCCGTTGGCATGCGAGAGGGAAAAGATACAGCTGACTTCCCCAGAGCCATTATAGATCTTATGGTCAACGCGGTATGTACGGCGCTAGAATCACTGGACGGCATTGGTACTTAGTCCTAGATGAATAGTACCCGTGCAATGGAACCTCCACCAATCAACACATACCATGGTTCCATTGCCCACCACATAGTCATATTCATAATTGTAAAATAATATTTGCTTTTCAATGCAAGAGTGATAAGTATAGTACTTTGCATATAATTTGATAAAAATAATCAAATGACATGAGCAAGTGATGAACTTGCCTTTCTTGACTGCAAGATTATGCAGGCAAAAGCTTCGATACGTGAGAACTCCAAATTCTGAAATACCATCATTGTCCGGTAAGGACAATGTTTAAAGAATTGGCAAAGATGCTATAATGCATAGTATGAGATGCAATCGTCCCGAGCGTAACCTAACGATGATTTAGGATGGATGAGTTGTAAAGATTTCTTTAGTGTGTGTTGCACTTTTAGGATGGTTCTCAAACAAGGTTCTTATTAGGGTTGGTGATATTAATAGCATAAACAAGTGATATAATGCATCATAACAATCATACACATAAAGAATAGTGGTGGAACAATATGTAAAGAACAGTTGTCAATTTTTAAGTTCTATGATGCATGGTTGAGGATTATATGTATTATACTTCAAAAGAATAACTTTTGAAGAACATGTTGATTAAGAAATAATAAGTATTTCAAATAAGAACTATGGCTTCTATGGTTTGATTGACATCTGTACTTCAAAAGAATAACTTTCGAAGAACAGGTTAAATAAGAACAAGAATTACTACGAATAGGAGCTATGGGCTTCTAGGGATTACTAATGGGTTTATTTAGTTTACTAATAGGAACTAGTTGGTTCTTAACTTGGAATGGGTTTATATGTAGCAAATATTGGTAGGGTTATTATTATGGTTTCCCATATACATCATATCAAAGGATGGTTATTAAGATGGTTCCATAGGTTTGTTATTAGGTTTACTATGGTTTCACAACTGCTTCATTAAGTGATCTCTAATTGCTTCTAAACTAAATGGTTTATAATTTCTTTAATAGGGTTTAGTTGGATAGGAGCATGTAATGTGAATTACTACACAAGGTTGATACTAGGGTTCATCATTATAGTTCTACTAGGTTTTGATGGTTGAGATTGATCCTAATGGTATGATCTATAGGATAGTGGTCAATGGTACTAATTCAATAAACAAGTTAGGGTTTATACCTAGGTGGCACTAGTGGGTCATATAGGTTTTAAATAGGGACATGAAATGATAATCTCATGTGACTTGGTTTTATGCTAGTGGATCATAAGCATGCATTCAATTGTTGCTTATTCAGGTTCTATATGCATAGATGAATCTTACATGATCACATGTGACACATAACTAGGGTTTTAGAATTACTACTAAAGTGGAATGATCACAAGGTTAAATTTTTAGGGTTTTTAGAATTGAAACTATTTGAGATGAGCACATGAAATAATGGAATCCAGATTCTAACTTATATTGAAATTAGGGTTTCTAAATTATGATACAATTCTTAAAATAATAGTTGGTACTAGAATTAATGTGATTAAGTAATTTTAACAAAATTAATATTAGCCTTAGCATTTAATTATTTCAAAAGGTTTAGAAATTAAGACATATATTATTAGGGTTTAATTTCCAGAGTTAGGGTTTTATAATTATGATTAGGTTTTAGAAATAATAATTTTCTAATTAAAAATGTTTGAGTTCACAATATTTAAGCTACCAAATTAATATTGGTTTTTAATATTTTCTTGATTTATTATTATAGAAATTTAGAATTTTCAAATTAGGGTTTATGAATTACCACTAATAATTAAGTTAATGAAAATATGATAAATAAAATTAATCTTAACATTTTACTTAGTTACTGAATAGTTAAAATTTAATTTTTAAACTTAACTATTTATTGAATTCAAATTGTATTTTAAATATTTGAAATGGCATAATTAATAAAGAAGTTAAAAATAAATGAATTTTTATTTTGACACACATTTTTGTTTTATATTTTATTTGAATAGAGTTTATTTTTGTGAGCATTTTGATATATTATTTATATTTTTCTGAGTTGAAATGAATTTTCTATGATTTTGCAAAGTTTCAGCAATTTACTGGTTTTTAAATTAAACAACAAATACTAAACATACCGATTCAGATCTAGCCCTAGACACTGACTGGTGGGGCTTGTGTCCACGTCGGCTGCCACGCAAGCAAGGACCGGTCAAAGTTGACTAGGACCTTTGACCTCACCGGCGGTTAAACGCCGGCGGTCAGCACGGTGGCGCCGCTGATTTAGGGCTCTCCTGGATGCGCGACTAGGTGCATCTGAACGAGCACAACAAGGCGAAGCGAATGGTGGTGGTGGTTTCCACGGGGGCTCATCGGAGCATCGCCGGCAAAGGGGTGCTGCGGCGGTTTACTCCGGCGAGAATCGAATCGGAGGCTACAGGAGGTTCTAGGATGCGAGATCTAGCTCTACAGAGGCGTATGCTCACCCTGAATATGATGGCGTGGTCGACGGCGGCGACGGAGACGACTCGATTTCACCATTACCGGCGAGGTACTGTAAAAGGGAATCTTCGATTTTGCGTTGCCTCGACCTTCCCGTGATGCTGGGCTCCTCCCAGATGATCTACACGCCAAGGCGCACCTCCTCGACCATGCGCCGGAGGCTGAGGTGGCTCCTACCGCCGTGTTCTTGCTCGACACCGGCGACAGAAAGTGGAAGAATGCGAGAGATAGAGGACGACTGAGAGAGAATGGATGGGCGGCGAGGTTCTAGGGTTTCCTGGAGAAGCTCCAGGCATATTTATAGAGCTTGGCAAGGTCGGATTGGTAAGTTCACCGTCGGCGACGGCCGAGATGTGGCGGTGTCGTTGGTACTGCAAACGAGCACGAATCGAGATGTTTTTGGATAGGCTCGGATGCGAGAAGAGTAGGGCGAGGTTCTGAGTTCTTCTGCGGCGTCCGAGGCGTGCTTATCGTCGACGAGGTCGTGGCCTACTGGCTTCGCCGCGCTGTCGTGCTCGGAGACGACGACGACGAGTCTTTTCTCCTCGCACGAATATTAAAGCAACCGAACGGTATTTGGTTTGGGCTGGACTGCTCCTGGGCCGTGGTGTGGGTTGGTCTTGGGCTCAGCTGCTGGGCTGCACGGCCAGGTAAGCCAGGTGAGTTTCCCTCTATTTTCCTTTTTCAAATTTCTGTTTTATTTTCTGTTTTGTGATTTGAATCCAAATTTGAATTCTGTTTTGTTTTGCAGGTTTTAAAATATTTGAGTATCAAAACAATTTGATAATGCTAAGTACTGTATTGTTTTGTTTATAAACAACTATTTTATAATTGATTAATTTTGGGTTCTTATGAGGCACAAGTGAAAATTGAAATTGATATAATTTTAGGGTTCAACTCAATTGCCTTTAAAATTAGAAATCAAATTTGTTTTAATGCTTTAAAATTTAGAACATGTGCATGGTGAACATATTATATTTTTCTAGTGCTTAACCATGGTGATTACTCACATACAATTTAATTATGGCTAGTGTTTAACAAATAGTAAAGAGAATGGAATTGGTTTATGATTTTATGTGAATGATAGTTTCTTAGGGTTTAAGAAGATGGTTGGATAAACTCTATATTTAATAATCTTGCTTAGCAACTTTTAGCTTGAATTATTTAAGATAAATCCTATGCTCATCATGGTTAACTCACTTGTTTAATTGGTGGTTCTACTTTATAAAATACTATTTCATTTGGTTCACTAAACAACTTACTTGGAAGGCAAAATATAATTGGATATTGGTTTCACTCTACTCAATTAAATAGCCTTTGAGCTTAGGTATAACTAGCTTGGTTTATACTTGTGATCTATGATACACAAGTTAGGACTTAATATTTTATGTGGGTGAATTATA
The DNA here is from genome assembly GCA_030979885.1 of Lolium multiflorum. NCBI lineage: Eukaryota > Viridiplantae > Streptophyta > Magnoliopsida > Poales > Poaceae > Lolium > Lolium multiflorum. The sequence goes on from CM061749.1 coordinate 193,352,188, forward strand.
CTTGAAAGGTTTAGGGTTTTGCATACTCTTTACTAAATTGAATGTAAATAGGCAGGAGGCATGGCAGGGTTCTACTTATGATCCAAAGTAATACTTGGATTGGAATTCAAATATGGTCTAGGGTTTAAGTAGTGATCACCAATGTGATACACCACTAAGATCAGGTATGAGCATAAGCTTTGGTTATGTTTCACTAATAGAACATGGCTCTCACCTCCAAGATTAAAGGTTGTTTTGAACAAGTAGGATTTAATACTACTCTAATATTCTCTAGGATAGACATGGATATGGTTAGCATCTATAATCTCTCTCACTTCTAAATGTCTTTTAATAGCCTAAGGTTCTACTCAAGAGATGATGATATGATCCTATAAATATATGGTTTGCCTAGGAATTCTACCTTGGTATCTTATGTAGCTTGTTCTTCTGGAAATCTGATAAACCTGCATCTTGTGGCATGCCTCCACCTCCTAGCTTCTTCATATTGATCCTAGCTAATTCATATGGAAGGTATCAAGTGTTTGGTTTCCTTGTATCATGCTACAAGGTGATCATATGGATGAAGGGTGTGGCTCTTTTATAGGCTTGGGCAAGCTCTAGTATCATGACACATAGGTGGTGACTCTTGTGTTGGTTTGATGAGTAAGGTGCTTGGGTGTCATGCCCTCATCCATAGCAATCCTTTGAGCATGAGGTGGCATAGCTTGGAAAGCAAGTCATGTAGATATTTTCATCCTATGTGGCAAGATCATTATCTTCTCATATGAATTATATTTAGATAGCCAAGTGGCATTTGTTACTAAATATCTTGTGGATGGTTTTATTATTGTGGATGAGTCACTATATCATATTTGATTGGATTTATATTATAATATTGGTCAAAAAGTCAAGGTTGAAGGTTATTCCTCAATTTTGAATAGTTGGTGTTTGATTGCACCAAGGCATGATCATATGAGTTTCAAAATACTCATGAGTAGTTTTATTCAAATAGTTTGAACTATAATTTGTAATGTAAATGGATTCAGTTTTATGATATTCCATATATTTAATAAGTTATGATTTAAATAAGAATGTGTGGCCTTTATGCACTTTAGACCCTGTGATATACCTTATTTATTAATAAGTTTAGAATTGAATTATATTACACACAAAGGTAGTTGCTAACTTTTAAGTGTTAATAAGTTAGGGTTTAATTCTTAAAGAATGTGTTGTTGTAAGGAATGTCATGTTGAGATCTTTTATAAGATCTTATAGTTGACCCTTACTTAAGATGTTATTTGTTGTAAAACTAATTCTATTTGATCTAGCCCCTAGATCAAATCATATCTACCCAAAACAGGGTTTTAGCAAAGATCACGGTGAAGTTTATAGCGCTTGACTTGATGATCTACTTCAATTCCAGCAAGTCAAGTGAAACTTCAGTTACTGTGGTAAGTTTTATTTGAAAGCGCGAAAATTCCCCGGATTTTCTATGCATGAATGCAATGCACACTTTGGTGTTCTCTCATTTTGTAGCCTCTAAACCTGGGATATTACAGTTGCCGAGGGGGTAACTCAACCTATGTGATCGGAAATTCCGTGAAGTAGTACCTGGGAAAACAAACCGGAGTAACTGAGTTGAGAGAAAATTTAATACCACCACTCCGTTGCAGATGCAATTCTCTCATAGTAACTGTAAGGCAGGTTGACAATGTCTTTATGTGTTCTGAGCGGCTCTTGATGAGTGAAGACGCTGTCCTACAGGGCGATCTTTGAAGAACACACCTATACGAGTGACACTACTGGTCATAGTGTGGGAGATTTGGGTGAATCTCTAGTAAGCTCATGAAGGGCCGAGGAGTATGACTTATAAGCTCCACCCGAGGGGAAGGCTATGGTAGCCTAGTACCGTGCCGGCATTGAGTGAAACTTGCTGCACAAAGACTGACAATTCAAGGCATAGTCCATTGTTCAGTTGTAGTCAAGTGTAGCTCCTTGTCTAGGTGGAAGTTCAACTTAATAGTCTCCACTGAAGTGCAGGTATATTAAATAGTGAATGGAACTAATGTGTCATCTGATGTGCATATGAGATCTGGTGGGGGATTGTTGAATGTAGATGGGCTGCAGCCCAGTAAGGCAGCCCATGTAGTCTACAATTCCTGAAATCTCAAGGCCCATCACGTTGGCAGCTTGGGACAGCCTTGGGGACAAAGTTTAGTCCCACATTGCTAGTTGGGAGTGAGTTGGAGTGGTATATAAGGGCTGTTGTTCTACTCCTTCCAAGTGAGTGAGAATAGAAGGAGCCCTCGCGCACTCCTCCTCCTCCGCCCGCCTCGCCTCGTCACGCACACACATCGTGTTTCGTGACTCGAGTTCGAGTTCGAGACACACTCAAGGAAGCCTAAATTTTGCTTGGTGCACCAACTGAGTTGGGTACGTGTCGACCTGCATGTGCATGCTCGCCGCGTGTCCCTGCCTTCCTACGCGTGTCAACGCGGTCGGCTCTCCTCCCAGCTATACGGGAGATAGATCAGATCTGGAGTCTCTTACGCTAACAACGCCCAGAACTCTCTAGTCTGCCTCTCTCACGAAGAAGTTCCTTTTGCTGCGCTACTCTCTAGTCTTTCCCATCCCGGCGACTGCGTGCACAACCGTCAGGGAGAGCAGGCCTCCGCCCCGTCCGTTGAGATCTGCCCGGAGACGACGATAAGGTTTTGGGGGCGTTTGGCGCTGCTCGTCTGTTCGTGCTCTTCTTCGAAGGTTCGGCTGCTTCATCGACAGATCCGACTACACCATGGGCGACATCAACAATACCCATGGTGATGGTGCTGCTGCTGGTGGTGCGACCTTCCCGGTCGCGATGTACGTGCTTTTCATCTCCTACCTTGCACTGCTAGTTGTTCCATGTTCAGATCTGATGCATGTGCTTAATATAATGTGTGCGGTTAAATATGCTTGTGCATCTGTCATGTTGTTTTCGATAATTAATCTCACACAGAAATTGTCTAATAATCTAACAGGCAGCAGCTTGAAGGTCAGTGGGGACTGCAACCGGGCAGGTGGCCACAATTGGATTCCCCGAAGTGGCATTTTGCAGCCATTAGCTAATACGGCAGTCCAACTAAGGTAGCAAGCGGTAACGTGCTTTTATTTCAGTTTAATTTTGTGTCTAAATCTTGTAGTACTGTCTGTGTTTCGGCTTCTCTAACATGTCAAAGTGCATGTGCTATTATAAAAACGGATTTGCTGGAAATCAGGCGCCTTATATTTAATAAGTTTAAGTCGAGCGCTTGGAGACTCGTATTTTGTGCTTGCAGATTCGTGCTCTGACTTTTGGGCTGTTTGTGTGTGTTTGTGTTGTTGTTGGCCCGACGCGTGTGTTGCGCATATGTTGCAACTAAGAATTTCCACATACATGTGGATTGTAATTGAGATTTTTTCCAGTTAAGCCTGTGTCGTAACTAAGAATTTCCACTTACATGTGGGCTGCAACTGATTTTTTTTTTTCCAAATGCATGAGCGTTGCAACTGAGATTTTTTCAGTTGCGGATATGTTGCAACTAAGAATTTCCACATCCATGTAGGTTGCAATTGAGATTTTTTTACACCTGCGCAACAAAGAATTTCTATTTACATGTGGGTTGCAACTGATTTTTTTCCAATTGCATGTAACTGAAATTTTTCCAGTTGCGCATATGTTGCAACTAAGAATTTCCACATACATGTGGATTGCAACTTAGATTTTTCCAGTTACGCAAGCGTCGCAACTAAAAATTTCCACTTACATGTGGGTTGCAACTGAGACTTTTTCAGTCACACGTAAATTGCTACTAAGATTTTTCTTATGTCTTAAATGGTTGCACATATTTTTTTTTGTGAAAAGTGAGAACGCATTAAACTGGACGCCAAAACTAAAGTAGTACTGATGTCAGTGACTGAGACTTATTAAGTCTAAAGCGACTGATCTCTAGACGCTTCCTTATAAAAAGGGACATAAGAGAATCATGTTGAGTACCGTGTCTTATAAATTTTCGTATTAGCCAGAGTACTACGTACACACGTTTTGCAAATGGATCACACCCCTTAAATCACAGACGCCGCCTAGCAAGAGTACGCAGAGAATTAAATGTTTTGCACAACTTACATGACACCATGGTGAGATGAAACCACATCCAGCGATCCATACATCTGCTCGATCATTGGTGATCGTCATCGGCAAGTCGCACTAGCACATGAGATCAACGCCGATTGGATGGCTCTCTAGCGCGGTGGAATGAGGGGTAAAATCGAAAATAATACATAACGCACCATCATCACCTATTGCAATTTTATAGTAGAGAGATATAGTTCTCTTTTCTCCCTTGCTCGCGAAAAAATGAACAAGACAATCACCGAGCATGTAAGCTGCAGGTGCATATATGTGTAAGCTGAATTCAAGAGATTCTCGGAACAAAACTAAACACAATAGTAGGAAATAAACAGCTGAACGCGTGTATATTATAATAGGAGATCAGAATATTCCCATAGTATCTCTCATTACATAGTGCATACACATATATAGACAGATCGGATTTGGTAACATATATACCTGTATATGATCTATATATACCCAGCTTACAGCTGCTGGATTACTTCTTGTTCATCTATATATATAGAGTAATATTATAGAATAATCTATATCCTTGTGTGGCAAACCATGCATACTCGCTCTACGTATACTTTGAGCTATATACTTTTGGTATGTGCGTATGATCGTGGCCGCTTATACCCATCAGTTGTTGGTGTCGCCGTTCCTGGTGTCGTTGGTTGCCTGCTCTGGCCGGCACCCCCCGGGACGGGCACACGGAAGACTTACGTGGGAACCTTTATCTTCCGGCGCTTTTTTGGCCGCTGGCGGGCACGGCGGCTCATGCTTCGGTGGGGGCTTCGGCTTCGGCTTCGGGCACCGCTTCGGGCACGGCGGGTTCTGCGGCGGGGTTGGCTTCGGCGGAGTGGGCGTTGGCGTTGGCTTTGGCGGCGTAGGCGTAGGCGTAGGCGTGGGCTTTGGCGGCATCGGTGGCTTCGGCTTTGGCGGCGTGGGCTTCGGCTTCGGTTTAGGTGGACCCGGCTTAGGCCCGGGGTGTTTGTGGAAGCATTTGTGCCCGCATGCTTTGAAGCAATCCCCCTGTTTATCTGTGAATCAAAGGCAGAGTGGTGCCGGTTATACGTACGAGTAAGTAAGTAAGACGAATGCATGCTGCTTCTTCGGAGAGTGAAGTGATACGTACATGGCGGCAGCTTGAGGCAGGTCTCTGCGATGCACATCTTGTAGCACACCGGCGGCAAGTCCTTGTAGCAGTCCACGATGCACTTCTTCTTGCACGTGAAGTAGTCCTTGCCGCCGTTGCTGCTGTGGCTATTGTCGTCGTCATCGTCATCTTCATCTTCATCTTCGTCCTCATCGTCGTCATCCTTCTTATCGTCCTTGTCGTCGTCCTTGTCGTCGTCCTTGTCGTCGTCTTTGTCTTTATCCTTATCCTTGTCCTTGTCATCGTCATCCTCGTCCTCGTCCTCGTCATCACCCTTGTCGTCGTAGCTGTCGGAGACGTTGGCGACAGCACCATCAGTAGAGTGGGCGGTGCCTGTGGCGGCCGCTGCGCCGTCGTCGATGGCTATGTGGGCGGCAGGTTCAGTACGGTTGGCGGAGCGGAGAGGGGCGTTGGGGTAGCTGTCGCACTTGTCCATGCAGGTTGAGTAGCACTGCCAGCACCCTGCTTCCTTTTTGGCTTGCGGGTCGTCCGCCCCCGCTGTGGCGAAGAGCGCCGCCACGGCCAGGAGGACGGCGATCTTGGCCGCCGCCGCCATGGAGACCATGATTTCCCCGATGAGGGTGTTTGTGGAGATCGATCGATGGAGTGTGGCTGGCTTTGCAGAAGAATGGCGGTATATATAGGGCGCGTACCTATGTTATGTTCTCGCTAGCCAGCTGCGGTTCGCTAGCAGTGTCGTGGTCATGCACGCAGATCGAGTGCACGAGACAGTGTGAACTGAATCGGTTGGAGCTAGACCTGGAGATGCAGCATGCTTCCGGCAACAATGTACCTCCATGCTTAATTTGCTCGCGTTAGTTTCGCATGCGTCGCGCATGAATCCTTTTTTTTTTCGATCGCCAGCTTAATTATTAAGTTCGTGTGCGGCTTGAACTGCTCGAACAAATCTGTTAACTTGCCGTAGACAAAAGACAGATACATCATCAGCCTCGATCGGAGAATCTCCGTTACAGTGTTGCCTGCTATGTATAAAAAGAACGTACGTTCTACTCATTAGTAGTCTGGTATATATTCAATGTATTATTTGGAGAGGCTTTTTACGGTAGGGACTAGAAAATATTAGCCGTCCAATCAGCAGATCCGATGGTCTAGTTTACTCAATACTAGTCGTTTCAAAGAGTAGTATTTTCCCACCCAAGAGCTAATTTGGCAGCTGCGCATCTTAAAAAAAAAGCTTTCCTTTGCTTAGCATTTCTAATAATAAATTTTCTTTTTAGGGAAGCTTATGATATCTTTTTTATTTTATTCCTTTACAAACAATCCGTGCATGTCCTAGAGAATTTGAATCTCATTACATTTCATATAGAGAAAAATATATACCGCCAACGGGAATAGAGGAAGTAGAAATAGAGTGCCAAAATATCGACCGAGAACTTGGTCAATTTTAAAATAATTACATTAAATTTTCTCGAATTTTCAAAGCATGTATGCTTAATAATTCAGTTACAGACCAGTGAAAACAGTACTAGTAAATTCGTTCATGAAAAAAAATCCAACGTAATGGCAGATTCCTTGCCCATCTTTGGCTGACTAAGGACATCTCCAACGGGATAACGCAAAACAGACGTTTAAATTGTCCGTCCACGTCCGTTTGCCTGGGCCGAAATGATCGAAACTGACCGCGTGTCAGTTTGCATAGGGGGCTGTCTCCAGCGGCACGACGCATTTTTTTTTTGTTCGCGTTGTTTAAACATAATTTACATAATGATAAAAAGAAAATATAAAATATAAAATATAAAAACTAAAGCACTAGCCTAGTCCTCCTCCTCATCGTCGAGCACGACGAAGTCCGGTACCTGCCACAGCCAGTTGGCAAACTGCGGAACGTCTGCCGGTGTCGCGGTGGTGGAGGTGGAGGTGGAGGAGCCCACGGGTTGAACGGCGGAGGTGGAGGCGGCGGCGGGTGCAGGGCCGAGTTCTGCAGCGCCTATTGTAGGGCATGTTCCTCTGTGAGGCCAGGCGGCATGATGTTGGTGGCATATCGTGGCAGCGGCGGCTGCACCGATCGGTCCACCTGCGAGACGAGGACGCCGAGCCTCTCGATCTCCTCGTTGGTCATGGTCGGCGGGAAGTCGAACTTCCGGCCCTCCGCCATGGCCACCTACCAGTCGTGGAAGACGAAGGCGATGAAGTCATCGATGTCGTCCTTCACCTCCTCGTTCTGGTGGCCAGCGCGTACGCGTCGTCGTTGTCGTCCCCATCCTCCTCGTTGTCGTCGTCGTCCCGTGGAGGCACAGGCGGGTGTCGTGTTCGACGACGAGGCGGTGGCGGGTGCGCGAGCGGGAAGTCTCGGTACGGCGCCAGGTGCGCCATTGATTTGAGCTGACGCCGAAGGCTGGATCGTCGTGGAGGTCCGGCGACAGGTAAGCCCGCCTGCGCAGGATCTCAGCGCTCCTCTCCGGCTCGCGACGAGGCATCGCGGGATAGACACCTGGCAGTAGCTGAGCCGCCAGCCACCGCCAGGAAGGTGCACGTCCCTCCAGCGATCGCGCGTCACCCAGTTGGCGTGGAACACCCGCGCCATATCGATGAGGAGCGGCACCCTTTTTGCATGTGTGTCCTTCTTGGTGTCGCTGCCGGACGCCTCGGAGTCGTGCTTTTTCTTTGGATGTGGCGGCGCGCGGTGGTGAGCGGACGTGTCGGTGGTATGGGTAATGGCAGAGACGGTGCCTCTTGCATTTTAATTAAAGGACGGGTGCGCACGGGAGACAATGTCATTGATGGCGGCGCAGAAGTCCAACCGCTGCCCGCCAGTCCTGGTGCAGAAAAGGAAGCGCCGCCATTGATGGCGAAGGCTGTGGCGCAAACGCGGAAGCAATGACCACCGAAGCAACGACCGCGGAAGCGATGCGCTCGAAACAAGTCGCTGCCAAGTGGGCCCATGGGAAAAGCACGTGGACACTCGGTGCGACCGCATAACGTCCACGGAGACGCATCCGAGGCGCATATATGTGACATGTTTACGTCTCCGCGCGGACGGCCCGGACACTATGCTTCGAGCCGCTGGGCTGATCCTAGCCGCATTTTTTTACCGCGCGGTCGGAAACGATCGTGAAGCGTTTATTTGCGTCGCCCCGTTAGAGATGCCTGATGCTCAATACAAGAATAACCTTTCACCTAAAATATGGTCCACGTGCTAAGTGTGAGTCGGTTAAAACCTAGTGAACAAGAAAATAGTGATGGCTCACATGCGTTGGAGGTAGCATCGGGTTATCAAATTCTGACGTGGCATAATTGCACTTATGGTAACAAATGCACCCAAATCTGTGCCATGATTTTCTTACCATGTAAATTAACCAAAATACTACTAGTCCATAGGACCAGTAAAATGTACCGTAAAAGATCTCTATTTGGAAGTAATACTGTACGACGATCAACGAACCTTCATTCTCTCAACAGTTCATATGCTCATCTCTAAAGAACATGGCTAACACAAAATCTTTTACTACTCCTTTAGCAAGGAAAGTCGTGTAGATCCACTACTTTTTTTTTTGAAAAAGAGATCAACTACTTCTTTAGCAAAACGTTCACACTTGCTTCTCGGATCCATTAGACTTCAGTATGTCGCTTCTTTTTTAACATCTTCAGTATGTAACTTTGCTTGGCCATTCTCATATGATCCAAGCATAATTCGAAACAGGATAAGGCCTCTTTAAAACTACACTTTTACTAGGAAAATTTGGAGAGAAAATAAAGGAATTCCTAGGAGGGGTGATTGCAAAGAGACGAAGCATATTAAATTGCACATTTGAGAGCCTGATTTGCACGATTAACTATGCATAAACTTTAGGAAATTTCTAAAGAGCAAACATTCGGTTTTTAAAACATAGAGTGAAGGAGTTTTCAACTGTTGGATTTTAGAAGCAATGATGGATGACAACTATCGGGATCTCACATTGTCAGGATCTCACATTATTAACTGATCCTCTTCGCAAAATATTCGTTCAATATTGGCGCCCAAAATAAAGTGCATGTTAAGTTACAATTCGACGCTAAAAAGTGCACAAATAAGAACCTACATGTTTGAAAATATTGGATAACTATACCTTCTATGTTTGACATTCATTAAGAGAGATATTTTGTAGATGCTACTCGAACATGTTTATCATGTTATGCAGAAAAAAACATTGTGCATATGTGGAATACTTGCAGTGACTAGTAAAATTGCAAGTGCAACAGATGTAATCGTATGAATTTATTTGCCACTCTTTGCCACCTCATCCTTCTTGATTTTTTTACTCGGACGACTGTGAGTAACTAATGCAAACATGACATAAACATATTTCAAGCACAAGAAGTCTATAATTTACATATACAATTATATGGATCATTGAGGTATAGTTTATGTATACAACTTTGTAGTTTGTAAATTTGAAGGAAATTCGTAGGTTTTGATATTCTTAATTATTTAAAATGACACCATTCAAATATATTCACAAAGTTCACAACACAGCCGATAACAAACTCTTTATACTAATATTTCAAATGAAAAATATATAACTTCCATTGTACATAAAAATGTAAGGTCTATGCCTCTGTGGTTGGTTTACAAACAAATGTCACGCGTGACTCACTTTTATTAATTCGTCAGTATAACTAAACAATGGATGACTATACCTTCTATGTTTATCATTTTTTAAGAAACATGTTTAGTTTATGCTAGTTGGATGTGCTTTTCACGTCGAATAACGCTATATGCATCTGAAGTTCTGGACTACTTCTAGTAATATATGATCAATGCCTTTCCTACACACTGAAACACGTGTAAACACATGCATTTTCATAGGGGGAAACCCTATAACACATTATATTAGTGGACGGAGGAAGTAATTAGCAAACATCGTGTGCGCCTCTTACGTCACACCAACAACCAACATGGTGGTGAAATTGGTCATTTGGAGTGGACGTAACGAGATCCATGTGAGTTGACACACATGCCATGACACATCCTGAGAACTGACATTGACTAGCATCTTTGCACATGATACTCAGAGTTTTAGAGGTACGCATTTTTTCCTTACTTTTCTCTTTTATTAGTCCATCTTGGGTAGTTGTACTTGATTTAAATATAATAACTACTACCTCCGATTCAAGGAATAAGGCGCCCTCATTTTACGTGATTTTTGTTTGACCAATAATTACTTTAAATATATAAAGATTGTTTGTATGAAATTAGCATCATTAGAAAGTTCTTTTCAATACGAATCCAACGATACTAATTACATGTAATATAATCAAGATTGTATTGCTCAATTTTTATGGTCAAAGTTCGTCTTGGAATACGCGTGCGCCTTATTCCTTGGGACGGAGGTAGTATATGTTAATTGGCTATGGGATTTTTGTAAGTCAATGATCTAGGCAGTTGATGTAAGGACATTTAAATAAAAAATATTTTCAACACTTGTTAGGATGCCAATATTGAGTGAACGTTTTTCAGAGTGGATCGGTTAGGAGTTGCCACGTGGCATATGGACAATTGTCAATCACCGTTGCTTTTAAAATCTAATAGTTGGCAACTCGTTCGCATCATGTTCTTCGCATCTTATAATGTTCCTTTAGTTTTATCGGGGCATATGTAAAGTTATACTTGTAAGTGTCAAAGATGACTATTTTTGTTACTAATACTGCAATTTATATAAGTTGAACTTGCTACAAAAGGAATTTGTGTTTCGAAAAACTAGATTGATTTGTGTGACGGGAAGGATAGATATACTAATTCGGTGTACCCTTTGGTACAAAATTGAAAAACTCACAATGATGGAATATATTGCATTTGCTACTGATCCGTTGTAGATCCCATTTTCTGCCTAATCTATCTCTAAATTCTAGAAAACATAGCTTTCGAACTCTCGATGCCTGAGCTAAGCCTAGCTTGGCATCAACCATTCGGTATCACATGGCCGATCTTGTGCTGCTCGCCCCCCTGCATCCCTCCGCTACATAGCTCTTTTGGCACGTGTCCCGGCACACCGCCATCATCTTGCTGTCCGGGTGGAGCTGGCCGCACATGGACAGGACGCACGAGTGCTCGCAATCTCCTCCGCTGCCAGACGTCGCCGCCGCCGCAGGGCCGCCGGAACATCTGTGGTAGCAGGAGAACTGGCAGAACCAGAACTCCTCCCGCGGCACGCACTGGTCGAAGCACGCGTCGAAGCAGGGCCTGCCCACGCCGCCGCCGGCAGCGATCACCGCCGATCCAACGAGCAGCAAGACCGCCGCGACACGTCGCATACCGCCGCCCGTGCTGATGTCCATTGCAACCACGCTGAGATCGCAGAGACACGGCAGTCTGCAGGGCTGGATTCGTCGACTGGGTTTTGCTTTGAGCGGACAGGGTCGCTGGTTTATGCGATTAGTGGCTGGGTAGCGCGCTAGTGGTTGGCCAGCCGCTCTAGAATATTGGAGTGCCGGCAGCTCATCGGCTCATGGTTTGAGTGTGACCGCCACCGTTCGGGGAGGAAGCAACCTGCAACAACTCCCCGTCGTCTCATGCTCATGTTCTTATGTGGACGCAAAATCAGGTATCCGGTTGGAAATTCTCTGCTTTTTTTTAGGGTTGGAAATTCCCTGCTACGACATGGCCAAGATCCTAATCAATAGGGGCGATGGCCCAACTTGCCTGACGCAGAGATAAGGGGCCGACGACCGATGAACATTGCAAATGGGTCGTGTTGCCCAATAATAAAGATTTTTTTATGTATTTATTACATCTGTTAAATTGTAAAATGTCTAATTATTTTTACACATAATAATAATGGGAAATAATTTTGGGCCGTGAACATATTCAAACCCATGAGAATACTTCTATTTGAATTCCTAAGTAATTTTATGAATACTTTTTTTAACCCGTGAACATTTTTTTCTAACCGCGCATACTTTTTTGAATTCATGAACCATACTTTCTTTGAACCCATGAACATATTTTGAATTCGTGAATGTTTTCTACATGGACTCTTTTCAAAATATAATATTTTCCAAAAAATGATTTTTAAAAATAAACAAAGAAGAAACTCAAAAGGAAACAATAGAGAGAATAATGGAAATAAAAAAGAAGCGAAAAAAAGAAAACATGGAACACGGAGAAAATAGGCAAAACAAAAAACATGAAAATAAAACATAGCTTAAATATTGGGCCCAACCCACGAACCGAACCCCTTTAGGCGGGAGTGATCCGATCCTACTGAGCGAGGGAGTGAGAAATATGATGTTTTATCTTTCGATTTGTCTCATTGGCGCAATTTAGATTTTTTCATGTGAATTCTCCATGGGTCTCAAAGATGTCGAGGCGTCGGGTCGAATGAAAGCCTCCTAACTCCATCTTCTGATCCCGTCAAGTCGTCTTGGAGCGGTCGTCACTTGACCAATGCCAATGAGCTAGTGGTGTTTGCATCTCAAGCATTGACATCTCTTGATGGTTTGTTCTTCAGTGTCTTGGCATGTTTTATCTCCTGTGATATGTTTGTTTTGGTTCCTGGTATTTTAGTCTCACACCTTTATTCTTGTGATGTTTTTTTAAAGAACTTTCTTGTGATGTTCTTGTATGTCAGTCCTTTTCAAAGCATCGATTTAGTAATCTGCTATGGGAGGTGTGTGTTCCAGGTCACATTGTTTTTGATGGTCTCATTGTAGGACGATCTGCGTGACTTTTCAAAATATTCGACGCTATTTAATCTTGTGTAGGTTTGACCTTCTAAAGTTTTATCTCGAGACGTAAGGATCTAAGACAACGAACGAATGCTAGGGTGGATTTTGGCATAGGTGATTTTACACTTTTCCGATATACCTCTACCATACGTAGCTTTCAGTGAGAGACTGCTTAGTACTAGCATAAGCGGAGTGTTTGATGTGAAAAATACCTTGATTCACAGGTTATTGTGTGGGAATGACTATTACACAACGATGTTCCTGTCCAAACCGTACATGTGCATGTGATCTGCTTTGCACCAGCGGACTCGGTGGGGGTGGAAATACTTGGGGACTGCGGTTCATGTGATGCTTTTTGAGTACAGAGTCTCAATATCTAGAGTGAAAAATTCTAGGTCTAGCCTTCATTGATTGTACATGGTAGTGGCGATATCCCTCTTGAAGGCCCTCTGTGCAAATTTCGGATTTATCCTAGGTGAAAACCTAGAACCTTTGATTGGACGACGATAACACTTATGAAATGCCCCTTTCTTCGAGGTGTCACTTTTTAAGAACCTCTTTTGTATTCTGGGTTTCTTGTGTGGTGGTTTAGGTCCGGCTCTTGCGAGTGATTGATCCTTGTGGTTGGCTACTTTTTATTTTTACTTTTTTGGCCATATGCATCATTTAAGTGTCAACTTGTTCTTGACATTATGTTGATGATAATGTTCGAGTTAATTGGTTTGTTCTTAATATTATTATATTCCATTTATTAAAAATACATAATTTTGAGGTGTTATTTGTCTTTTCACATTCTTCCTACGGTTCTACACATCTATATTTGGTGATTGTAGGACACTAGATGTTAAGAGGGGACTTCTTTTTTTTAGATCAAAGGCTCACGAGAGCCCGACTTTGAATTAACAAAGCCCTCAGCCGGCCAGGAATTACAACCACGCAAGCCACTGGGAATACCAGTTTACAATACAAGAATAAAGAGAAAAACAACACCCGAAAACAAAGAGGAGCACGACTACAACAAGCATCCGCCACGATGTCTTTGTCTCGAGCAAATGAAGAACTTTGAGTGTCGCCGACAAACAACACCGGAATCCCCACCAACCGACTACACAAGAGCACACACCAGCCACAGGTGACCACGCGGTGAGAATGCATGCGAACGACGAGATCTCAAAAGCAACACCTTCAAGAAGGGGAGCAACACCGAAGCGACGCCTCTGCTTGCCCAACAAGGGTCAAGGTTTTCACCTAGAGACATCCTACCATGACGGAGGTAAAGCCGAGGCTCTACGAAGATGCCTCCAAGGAGGGGAATGGCGCCCAAGAGCGTCACCGTCATCGGCTTCGGATAGACCGGACAAGGCTTTCACCCAAAACCACTGGCTTTAACCCCACGTCAACCACACCGGGAAGACTGAGTGGGGACATCATCGACATTCAGGAGCACCTACTGTGATACCACCACATCACCAGAGAAGTGCTGAGAGATCAGAAAGCCGAGACCTTTTCCTCGTTGGACCGGAGGAGGACGAGAGAGAGTCGAGTGGAGGATGGGACCGAGACGTCGCAAGGGCAGCACCGGTGAGAGCTGATACGTCCATTTTGCATCACTATTTTATATCATAATTTACTGTTATTCATTGATATATTTCATATTTAGAGATGATACTTATGTTATTTCACTTATTTTGCATGTTTCATGATTATTGGAGAATTATTCACCGGAGTCAGGATTCTGCTGGAAAAAGCACCGTCAGGATACCATATTTTTGAAGATCAACAATTGACGGAAAATACACCGAAGTTCTTATTTTCCCAGATGACGGAGCCAACCAAAAGGGGATGCCGAGGAGGGCCGCCATGGCCCCCCCATAGGTCGGTGCGGGCCCTGCCTTGGCCGCGCCGCCATGTGGGGAGGGGGCCCACGACCCCCTCGGCGTCTCTCCTTCGCGTACTTCTTCTCCCGAGAACCCTAAGGTACGAGGAGGCATCGAGAATAGACACGGCCGCCTCTGCGGGGCGGAAAAACACCAGAGAGAAAAGAGCTCTCCGGCGGGCAGAAATCCGTCGAAGAAATTCCCTCCCGGAGGGGGAAATCGTCGCCATCGTCACCGTCATCGAGCTAGACTTCATTGGGATCATCATCATCATCATCTCCACCATCGACACCGCCATCTCCACCGCTGCACCTCGTCTCCGCTGTAACATCTAGGGTTGAATCTTGAGTATTTCATAGGGGAAACTCTCCCGGTATTGATTACTACTTGTTATTGATCTATTTAGTGACAACTTTGAATCAAGTTTTATCCGGAGTTGATTACTTGTTATTGATGCTATTGAGTGAAACCATTGGATCAAGGTTTATGTTCAGATTGTTATCCATGATCATATCACCTCTGATCATGTTCCATATGATGTCTCGTGAGTAGTTCGTTTAGTTCTTGAGGACATGGGTGAAGTCTAAATGTTAGTAGTGAACTATGTTGAGTAATATTTAATGGTTTGATATTTAAGTTGTGGTGTCATTCTTCTAGTGGTGTCATGTGAACGTCGACTACATGATACTTCACCTTTATGGGCCTAGGGGAATACATCTTGTATTCGTTTGCTAATTGTGGGGTTGCCGGAGTGACACAACCTGAACCCCCGTTTGTATATCGATGCGGGAGGGATAGCAGGATCTCAGAGTTTAAGGCTGTGGTTAGATTTATCTTAATTACTTTCTTGTATTTGTGGATGCTTGCAAGGGGTTTAATCTCAAGTATGTATTAGTCCTAGGAAGGGCGTTGCATTAGCATAGGTTCACCCACACAACACTTATCAAAACAATGAAGATTAATCAACTATATGAAGCGAAAGCACTAGACTAAACTCCCGTGTGTCCTCAAGAATGTTTGGTCATTATAAGTAAACAAACCGGCTTGTCCTTTGTGCTAAAAAGGATTGGGCCACTCGCTGCAATTATTACTCTCGCATTTTACTTACTTGTACTTTATTTATCTGCTATATCAAAACCCCCTGAAAACTTGTATGTGAGCATTTACAGTGAATCCTTCATCGAAACTGCTTGTCAACACCTTTTGCTCCTCGTTGGGTTCGACACTCTTATTTATCGAAAGTACTACGATATACCCCCTATACTTGTGGGTCATCAAGACTATTTTCTGGCGCCGTTGCCGGGGAGTGAAGCGCTATTGGTAAGTGGAATTGGTAAGGAAAACTTTTACTGTACGTGCTGTTTTTGTTTCTGCCTGCTGCTATAATTCATTATGGAGAGATCCTCTCTTGAATTTCTATTTGGGAAATCTACTACTACTGCAAAGGTAGTGGATGAGGCGCCAGGTGAGGAAGTAATTTCGTATAAAATACCTATGAAAATTATTGAACGTGTTGTGGATAACCGCTTTGAAGGGGATGGAATTGTTCATCCTGGAGATCATTTACTGTTTTTACATGAATTATGCGGGTTATTCAAGTGTGCAGGTATTTCAATGGATGAAGTTAGGAAGAAATTATTCGCTATGTCGTTGTCTGGTAAAGCGGCGCATTGGTATAAACTGCTGAAGGATGGGCATTCTCTTGATTGGAAGGATATTGTGCCTCTATTTTATTCTAAATTCTATCCTCCAAGTGAAATTCACAAAGACCGAAACCGCATATATAATTTCTGGCCTCATGATGGAGAGAGTATTGCCCAAGCATGGGGAGATTGAAGTCTTTAATGCTCAAATGCCCCATTCATGAGCTTCCTGGTAATATCATCATTGATAATTTCTATGCAAGACTTTCTTTTCAAGATAAAACCTTGCTGGATACTACTTGTTCTGGATCATTCACACGCAACAAAGAAGAGTTTAAATGGGACCTTCTTGATCGAATCCAAGAGAATACTGAAGTATGGGAGAATGACAAAGGTAGAGTGTTAGGTATAAATTATGATTATGAATGCATTGAAACTTTTATGGATACTGATAAATTTCGTAATATGAGTGCTACTTATGGTCTTGACTCTCAAGTTGTTGCAAATTTTTATAAAGCTTTTGCCTCTCATTTTGAATTGCCTAGGAAGAATTTTGATAAGTATCATGAACCTTACAAAGATAAAACTGATTCACCTATAGGTAAATGTATTGAAGTTAAAACTGTTGATCATATTCTTCCTGAAGCTTATATTGAAAAAACTCCTTTCCCTGCTAAAATGAAGGAGTATTCTGTTATAACTAGTGTGGTTAATAAAAGTGCAAAGAAACCTATAGAACCTGAGGAGCAAATAAATGTTGAACCTGCTGTTGCAATAGTTAAAGATCTTGTGACTGAAAATGTAGAAGATGGTCACATCATTTTCTGTGAAGATGCCTCTAATATTGTTTCACATCCTAGTAAGTCTAGGAAAGCTAGTGTTCCTATGCTCTCTGTTAGAATTAGTGATCATTGTTATTATGGTTTATGCGATATTGGTGCAAGTATTAGTGTCATTCCTTATGAGCTTTACACGGAAATCATGCATGAAATTGGTTCTTGTGAACTTGAAGATATTGATGTGGTTATTCGGCTAGCTAATAGAGAAACTATCTCTCCTATTGGTATTGTTCGAGATGTTGAAGTTTTATGTGGTAAGATTAAATATCCTGCTGACTTTTTGGTACTTGGTTCTGCTGCTAGTAAGACTTGTCCTATCATTTTTGGTAGACCTTTTCTAAATACTTGTGGAGCTGTTATAGATTGCAAGAAAGAGAAAATTGTGACTAAATTTGCTGGTGAATCTTATGAGTTTAATTTCTCTAAATTTGCCAAAGTTCCTTATAAAGCTGAATTGCCTAACAATGATTTTAGAGTAGAACAGCTTGCATCTATTGCTCTTGCTCCTAGTAATCCTTTGCAGCAACATTTGGAGGATCATGAGAGTGAAGTATTTAGGGAAGAAAGAAATGAGCTTGATGAAATTTTCCTTCGTCAACCTATTCTTAAACATGACTTACCGGTTGAAGATCTAGGTACAACACCGCCACCAAAGGAGGATCCTGTTTTTGATTTGAAACCATTACCTGATAATCTTAAGTATGCTTATATTGATGATAAGAAAACATATCCTGTTATTATTAGTGCTAAGCTTTCAGATTTTGAGGAAGAAAGATTATTGGAAATATTGAAGAAACACCGAGGAGCTATTGGCTACACTCTTGATGACTTGAAGGGGATTTCTCCCTCTATTTGCCAACATGCCATCAACATGGAAGATGATGCAAAGCCTGTTGTTGAACATCAGCGTCGTCTAATTCCTAAGATGAAGGATGTGGTAAGGAATGAGGTATTGAAACTTCTTGAAGCTGGTATTATATATCCTATTGCTGATAGTAGATGGGTTAGTCCTGTGCATTGTGTTCCTAAGAAAGGAGGAATAACTGTTGTACCTAATGATAATGATGAGCTCATTCCTCAAAGAGTAGTTGTAGGGTATAGAATGTGCATTGATTTTCGTAAGGTTAATAAAGTTACTAAGAAAGATCATTACCCTTTACCATTTATTGATCAAATGCTAGAAAGGTTATCTAAAAACACTCATTTCTGCTTTCTTGATGGTTATTCTGGGTTTTCACAAATTGCTGTTAGAGATAAAGATCAAGAGAAAACCACTTTCACTTGTCCCTATGGAACTTATGCTTATAGGCGTATGCCTTTCGGTTTATGTAATGCTCCTGCTACTTTTCAAAGATGCATGTCTGCTATTTTTCATGGTTTTTGTGAAAAGATTGTAGAGGTTTTCATGGATGATTTTTCTGTCTATGGGAATTCTTTTGATAGTTGTTTGCGAAACCTTGATAAAGTTTTGCAGAGATGTGAAGAAACTAACCTTGTTCTTAATTGGGAGAAATGCCACTTTATGGTTAATGAAGGAATTGTATTGGGACATAAAATTTCTGAAAGAGGTATTGAAGTTGATAGAGCTAAAGTTGAAGCAATTGAGAAGATGCCCTATCCTAGGGATGTTAAAGGTATTCATAGTATTCTTGGTCATGCTGGCTTTTATAGGAGATTTATTAAAGATTTCTCTAAAATTTCAAAGCTTCTTACTAATCTTCTTAAAAAAGATGTACCTTTTGTTTTTGATGATGATTGTAAGGGCGAAAGTTGATCGCTTCTTACTAAAATTTCAAAGCTTCTTACTAAGCTTCTTACTAGTGTTCTTCATTCATGCTTTTAATGTTCAAGGGCGAAAGTTGATCGCTTCACTTGTTGCTATTTGGTTGGAATAAGAAAATGCTTCATATGGTTTTGAATAACTTGATACTTGGCAATTGTTTTGAGCTCTCATAAATCATTTAAGCTCTTGCATCATGTAGTTTAAATCTAGTAATGAAGAACTACTGTAGAGCTTGCTGAAATTTGGTTTGCATGATTGTCTCTCTAAGGTCTAATATTTTCTAGTAAAAGTGTTTGAGCAACAAGGAAGACAGTGTAGAGTTTTATAATGCTTGCAATATGTTCTTATGTAAGTTTTGCTGTACGGTTCATACTTGTGTTTGCTTCAAACAACCTTGCTAGCCAAAGCCTTGTACGAGAGGAAATGCTTCTCGTGCATCCAAAACCTTGAGCCAAAACCTATGCCATTTGTGTCCACCATATCTACCTACTATGTGGTATTTCCTGCCATTCCAAGTAAATACTTCATGTGCTACCTTTAAACAATTCAAAAGCTATTACCTCTTATTTGTGTCAATGTTTTATAGCTCATGAGGAAGTATGTGGTGTTTTATCTTTCGATCTTGTCATTTACTTAACAGACTTTCACAATGGACTAGTGGCTCATCCGCTTATCCAATAATTTTGCAAAAAGAGCTGGCAATGAGGTTCCCAGCCTCAATTAATTAACTTGCATTAATAATTCTCTTCACATGTTTTGCTCTGATCTATCAGTAAGCAACTTAAATTTGCAAATAGACACTCCTCCATGGTATGTGAATGTTGGAAGGCACCCGAGGATTCGGTTAGCCATGGCTTGTGTAAGCAAAAGGTTGGGGGAGTGTCATCTAATAAATAAAACTAAAGTACATGTGTAAACAAAAGAGAAGAGGGATGATCTACCTTGCTGGTAGAGATAACGTCCTTCATGGGAGCCGCTCTTGAAAGTCTGGTTGATAAGGTAGTTAGAGTACCCGCTACCATTCGTTGACAACAACAAACACCTCTCAAAATTTTACTTTTATGCTCTCTATATGATTTCAAAACTTGAAAAGCTCTAGCACATGATTTAATCCCTGCTTCCCTGCGAAGGGCCTATCTTTTACTTTATGTTGAGTCAGTTTACCTATTTCCTTCCATCTTAGAAGCAAACACTTGTGTCAACTGTGCATTGATTCTTACATACTTGCTTATTTGCATTCATCATATTACTCTATGTTGACCATTATCCATGAGATATGCATGTTGAAAGTTGAAAGCAACCGTTGAAACTTATATCTTCCTTTGTGTTGCTTCGATGCCTTTACTTTGAATTTATTGCTTTATGAGTTAACTCTTATGCAAGACTTTTTGATGCTTGTCTTGAAAGTACTATTCATGAAAAGTTTTGCTATATGTTATCTATTTGTTAGCAAACTATGCTTTGAATCACTCCATTCATGTCATATTCTTTACAATAATGTTGATCAAGATTGTGATGGTAGCATGTCACCTCAGAAATTATTTGTGTTATCGTTTACCTACTCGAGGACGAGTAGGAACTAAGCTTGGGGATGCGATACGTCTCAAACGTATCTATAATTTCTGATGTTCCATGCTTGTTTTATGACAATACCTACATGTTTTGTTCACACTCTATATCGTTTTGATGCGTTTTCGGGAACTAACCTATTGACGAGATGCCGAAGTGCCGGTTCCTGTTTCTGCTGTTTTGGTTTCAGAAATCCTAGTAAGGAAATATTCTCGGAATTGGACGAAATCAACGCCGCATCTTAGAATCACACGAAGCTTCCACAGAGAGGGACCAGAGGGGGGCCACAGGGGCCCCACACACTAAGGCGGCGCGCCTTTGAGGGGCGCGCCGGCTGTGTGGCCTCACCGGGCCCCTCCGAGCTCCCCTTTCGCCTATATAGGTCCCGACCTAAAACCCCGATACGAATAAGCCACGGTACGCGAAACCTTCCAGAGCCTCCGCCATCGCGAAGCCAAGATCTGGGGGACAGGAGTCGCTGTTCCGGCACGCCGCCGGGACGGGGAAGTGCCCCCGGAAGGCTTCTCCATCGACACCGCTGCCATCTCCACCGCCATCTTCATCACCGCTGCTGCTCCCATGAGGAGGGAGTAGTTCTCCATCGAGGCTCGGGGCTGTACCGGTAGCTATGTGGTTCATCTCTCTCCTATGTACTTCAATACAATGATCTCATGAGCTGCCTTACATGATTGAGATTTATATGAGCTTTGTATCGCTACTAGTTATGTGCTACTCATGTGATGTTATTAAAGTAGTCTATTCCTCCTGCATGGTGTAATGGTGACAGTGTGTGCATGTGTGCATCGTGTGGTTCTTGTCGTAGATTATGATCATAATCTTTTGTAGGTTATGGAGTTGATTATCGCTATGATAGTATTGATGTGATCTATGCCTCCTTCATAGTGTGATGGTGACAGTGTGCATGCTATGTTAGTACTTGGTTTATTTTGCAAAGATCTATTATGCTCTAAGGTTACTTAAACATGAATATCGAATGTTGTGGAGCTTGTTAACTCCGGCATTGAGGGTTCGTGTAATCCAACGAATGGTGTTCATTATCAAACAAGAGTATATGTAGCACAAGGAAGAGAACTTATTTATTATGTGGTCAATGTTGAGAGTGTCCACTAGTGAAAGTATGATCCCTAGGCCTTATTTCCACCACAATTGCTTTACGCCAACAAGCTATTTTCTGGCGCCGCTTGTTTACTTGTTTACTGCATCTTTACTTTCTGCAATATTACCACCATCTATACCACCTGTGTTTTACTATCTCTTCGCCGAACTAGTGCACCTATACATCCGACAAGTGTATTAGGTGTGTTGGGACACAAGAGACTTCTTGCTTTGTGGTTGCAGGGGTTGCTTGAGAGGGATATCTTTGACCTCTTCCTCCCTGAGTTCGATAAACCTTGGGTGATCCACTTAAGGGAAAACTTGCTGTTGTTCTACAAACCTCTGCTCTTGGAGGCCCAACACTGTCTACAAGAATAGAAGCACCCGTAGACATCAGTAACACTCATATACTTGTTGCTGTTGATTATGTTACTAAATGGGTGGAAGCCATACCCACAAAAAGTGCTGATGGTGAGACCTCTCTAAAAATGCTTTTAGATGTTATTTTTCCTAGATTTGGAGTACCTAGATATATTATGACTGATGGAGGTTCTCACTTTATTCATGGTGGTTTTAGAAAAACTCTTGCTAAATATGGTATTAATCATAGAATTGCTTCAGCTTATCATCCTCAAACTAGTGGGCAAGTAGAATTATCAAATAGAGAAATTAAATCTATCTTGGGAAAGACTGTTAATAAATCTAGAAAAAATTGGGCTAGTAAGTTAAAGGAAGCATTGTGGGCTTATAGAACTGCTTATAAAAATCCTATGGGAATGTCTCCTTATAAAATGGTTTATGGAAAAGCTTGTCATTTACCTTTAGAATTAGAGCACAAAGCTTATTGGGCTGTAAGAGAACTTAATAAAGATTTTAAACTTGCCGGTAAGAAAAGGTTGCTACAATTGAGTTCTTTAGATGAATGGAGAAGTGAAGCTTATGAAAATGCTAAACTTTTTAAGGAGAAAGTTAAGAAATGGCATGATAGAAGAATTATTAAAAGAGAATTTAATGTTGGAGATAAAGTCCTATTGTATCGGTCTCGTCTCAGATTTTTTGCAGGGAAATTACTCTCAAAATGGGAAGGACCATATGTCATTGAGGAGGTGTATCGTTCAGGGGCAATAAAAATTGCCTCGCTGAAAGATGATGCCACACAAGTGGTGAATGGACAAAGACTCAAACATTATATTTCTGGAGATTCTTATAATGAAGATGTTGATGTTATTCAAGTGGTGACTCCGGAAGCTTTCATCAAAGACCAAATTGACAGTTCTGCAGAGTTCGACTTTGAATAGGTAACAGTTTTAGTAATAAAAAGTCCGCGTTTAACTTTCCGAACAATATTTCTGCTATTTTTGGAAAATATGAAAAATTACGAGATCGAAACGGAGTGGAGGAGGTGCACGAGGGCACGTCCCCATGGGGGCGCGGGCCCCACCTGGCCGCGCCGCCCTATGGGGACGGCCCCTCGAGTCCCTTTTCCACTCGTTTTCGACCTGGTACTTTCCTTTTGTCGTGAAATTTTTTGCTATATAATCCCCAGGAGGTCCGTATATCGTTTTCTCGTCTTGTTTTGTTTCGACCTGTTTCTGTTCAGATGTCGTCGCAAGGATCATCCTCAGAAGATTATGCAACGCGTCGCCAACGTGAGCTCCTCCAGGATCTAGATCAAGGAACTTTCGTTGGATGGGCGGAAGAGGAAAGGGTCGTGACAAGACGGAAAGAGATGGATGAAGGTGTCAATGAGGAAGTGAAGAAGATGTCATCAGCAAAAAGAGAGCGGGAAGCTGTGGGGAGTAAGCCAATCTTGGTGGGATCGGTTAACACGCGACGTTCTTTTTCTCATAACTTGCAGGGACCTCTACCACCTGCACCTGACCTCAACTCTTTCCCTGCTGCGGAGGAAGCTCTTCGGGTGACCGATGAGTTTTGTGATCAATACCGTGTTCTGAGAAGGGAAGTGGAGATTCTTCAGGATGAGAACAATCGACTTCGCAGAATGCTAGAGCGGTTCCTCACTCCCATCAGGGTCGTTCCACCATCACCACCAAGGAGTAATTCATCATTGGTATTGGCATCCCCTTGGTTTGTTCCAAGCTTGGGGGAGTGCCGCGGTATCACATCATCACTATCTTTTACTTTTTACTATCAAGTAGTGTCATATCATGAGTAGGGAAGTTATCATATAAGATGGTTTGCAGTGTGGAAGTATCTCTCTTCTAGTTGGTTATCTATGTATCCCTTGGTGTGAGTTATCGTTATGGAATATTAATGAGAAGTCTTATCATTTACATTTTGCACACCTTATTTTAGTTCGCAATTTCTGTTATATGATTACTCTTGTCATTAGTATTGGTATCACTTTGGGAGCATCAAGTAAATCTATTTGGTTTTGGAAAACTTAGCATTGGTCAATAGCAACAA
Organism: Lolium multiflorum; assembly: GCA_030979885.1. Classification (NCBI taxonomy): domain Eukaryota; kingdom Viridiplantae; phylum Streptophyta; class Magnoliopsida; order Poales; family Poaceae; genus Lolium; species Lolium multiflorum. The sequence continues at coordinate 193,376,374 of CM061749.1, forward strand.
TACTTTGATGTTTAAGTAGAAAAGAGGGAAGTACATGTAGATATATTATTTCATTATCTTTCTTTCTTGTTAGCTAATGAGTTTAGTATTCTGAAGTTAAAATTGCTTGTGCTTACAAGGAAGATGCATGATTGTTTCTATCACATGTATATTTGTTTGTTCCCCTCAACTCTTATGCTTGCTAATCAACCTTGCTAGCCAAAGACCTGTACTGAGAAGGAATGCTTCTCGTGCATCCAAAACCTTAAACCAAACCCATGCCATTTGTGTCCACCATAACTACCTACTATGTGGTATTTTGCGCCACTCCAAGTAAATATTTCATGTGCTACCTTTAAACAATTCAAACTATATTACTCCTTAATTGTGTCAATGTTTTATAGCTCATGAGGAAGTATGTGGTGTTTTATCTTTCAATCTTGTTGGGCGGACTTTCACCAATGGACTAGTGGCACATCCGCTTATCCAATAATTTTGCAAAAAGAGCTGGCAACGGGGTTCCCAACCCCAATTAATAACTTTCCTTAATAATTCTCTTCACATGTTTTGCCCTGATTTATCAGTAAGCAACTTAATTTTGCAATAGACACTCCTCCATGGTATGTGAAATGTTGGAAGGCACCCGAGGATTCGGTTAGCCATGGCTTGTGAAAGCAAAGGTTGGGGGAGTGTCATCCATAAATAAAACTAAAATACATGTGTAAACAAAAGAGAAGGGGGATGATCTACCTTGCTGGTAGAGATAACGTCCTTCATGGGAGCCGCTCTTGGAAGGTCTGTTTGACAAGGGGGTTAGAGTGCCCACTACCATTCGTTGACAACAACAAACACCTCTCAAAACCTTACTTTTATGCTCCTTTTATGATTTCCAAAACTTGAAAAGCTCTAGCACATGATTTAATCCCTGCTTCCCTCTGCGAAGGGCCTATCTTTTACTTTTATGTTGAGTCAGTAAACCTATTTCCCTCTATCTCAAGCAAGCAATTGAGTTGTTGTGATCCAATCATTTATATTGTGATCTATTTAATCATGCCTTTTACTCTTCCTTGTTTAGTACAAATTTTATCTGAATGAATATGACTTTGAAGGCTATCAATGATTATGAGGAGATTGTTATGATTGAGGATGTAAGTTCTGCCATATAAGTTCTAATATAAAGGCTTTGCTCGAAAGATAAGTACAATCTGTTAATAGTTCTTTGACCAAGAACAAAGTTTGCCATAACCAATTATGATTTCCTATGCACCTTTATTTGTGATTTCTCTTTACTTATTTCAAGTTGAGTTATATGAGGAAGATGTTTACTAGAATGTCTTGTGTGAATTAATAAATGTGATGCTTCTTGTCCGTATTTTATTTATCGACTCTTCACTCCATAAACATGTGGTCTTGTTTATGAGTTCAGTTTCGCTTGGGGACAAGCGAGGTCTAAGCTTGGGGGAGTTGATACGTCCATTTTGCATCACTATTTTATATCATAATTTACTGTTATTCATTGATATATTTCATATTTAGAGGTGATACTTATGTTATTTCACTTATTTTGCATGTTTCATGATTATTGGAGAATTATTCACCGGAGTCAGAATTCTGCTGGAAAAAGCACCGTCAGGATACCATATTTCTGAAGATCAACAATTGACGGAAAATACACCGAAGTTCTTATTTTCCCAGATGACGGAGCCAACCAAAAGGGGAGGCCGAGGAGGGCGCCATGGCCCCCCCATAGGCGGACGGGCCCTGCGCGGTGGGGAAGGGGCCCACCCCCTTGGCCGTCTCTCCTTCGCGTACTTCTTCTCCCGAGAACCCTAAGGTATGAGGAGGCATCGAGAATAGACACAGCCGCCTCTGCGGGGCGGAAAAACACCAGAGAGAAAAGAGCTCTCCGTGCCACCAGGAGAAATTCCCTCCCGGAGGGGGAAATCGTCGTCATCGTCACCGTCATCGAGCTAGACTTCATTGGGATCATCATCATCATCTCCACCATCGACACCGCCATCTCCACCGCTGCACCTCGTCTCCGTTGTAACATCTAGGGTTGAATCTTGAGTATTTCATAGGGGAAACTCTCCCGGTATTGATTACTACTTGTTATTGATGCTATTGAGTGAAACCATTGGATCAAGGTTTATGTTCAGATTGTTATCCATCATCATATCACCTCTGATCATGTTCCATATGATGTCTCGTGAGTAGTTCATTTAGTTCTTGAGGACATGGGTGAAGTCTAAATGTTAGTAGTGAACTATGTTGAGTAATATTTAATGGTTTGATATTTAAGTTGTGGTGTCATTCTTCTAGTGGTGTCATGTGAACGTCGACTACATGATACTTCACCTTTATGGGCCTAGGGGAATACATCTTGTATTCGTTTGCTAATTGTGGGGTTGCCGGAGTGACAGCAACCTGAACCCCCGTTGGTATATCGATGCAGGAGGGATAGCAGGATCTCAGAGTTTAAGGTTGTGGTTAGATTTATCTTAATTACTTTCTTGTATTTGCGGATGCTTGCAAGGGGTTTAATCACAAGTATGTATTAGTCCTAGGAAGGGCGGTGCATTAGCATAGGTTCACCCACACAACACTTATCAAAACAATGAAGATTAATCAACTATATGAAGCGAAAGCACTAGACTAAATTCCCGTGTGTCCTCAAGAACGTTTGGTCATTATAAGTAAACAAACCGGCTTGTCCTTTGTGCTAAAAAGGATTGGGCCACTCGCTGCAATTATTACTCTCGCATTTTACTTACTTGTACTTTATTTATCTGCTATATCAAAACCCCCTGAAAACTTGTCTGTGAGCATTTACAATGAATCCTTCATCAAAACTGCTTGTCAACACCTTCTGCTCCTCGTTGGGTTCGACACTCTTATTTATCGAAAGTACTACGATATACCCCGCTATACTTGTGGGTCATCAAGAGCAACATGGGAGAAGGGGTGCGAGGGAGCCCCTTCTCCGGTCCTGACATCGGCGAGTCACCCTAGACTACGCATACACATCCCCTTATCCTGAGTCCCTGCGAGCGACGCACGACGAAGATCCGCCCATCCACACCACACGGGCCCACCTGCTTGCCACCGTCGGATCAACGACCGAGATCACCACCCATCAGCCGCAAGATCTGAATATGCACGAACTGAAGGTGGCATCTCCGGTGGCGGGCTAGCAACACGAACTCATAACTGACGAGAACGAAGACAGCGACATGAATCACCGACGCAGCATGCTGCCAGGCCCCGAGCCACGACTAGTCTAACTCGAGGTGCCCGACCAAACGCGGGACTTGTTAGAGACCCATGTCTCCACCTCACCTTTGCTTGGTACACTGCGGTTTCCCACCAGATCCGGCAAGGCGGCCACTCGTGCCACCACCAGCGCCCACAGGCAGGCCAACTTGCCACTCCCTATGCAGAGGACACACACACACGAGGAGGAACCCCATCGCGAGCGCCGCCTCCACTTGCAACAGGTTGATGTACTCGTGAGCGCCGCTTCCACTTGCAACAGGTTGCCCCTAGCGCAGCTCGCCGTCCGCCGCCACTGAAAGATCATAGATGGTAAACCTAGAGGGGGTGAATAGGTTTCTACAAATTTTAATTCTTTCTTTGCAATATTAGGCTTTGCGGAATATAAAGATGAGCCTAATGCAAACTAGGTGAGACAACCTATATGACAATACAAGTAACTCAAGCACGAAGGCTCTCACAGGCAATTATATCACAAGTAAGGAGTTCGGTTAGAGATAACCGATAGCACGCGGAGACGAGGGTTTATTCCCGTGTTCCCTTCCTTTGCAAGAAGGTACGTCACGTTTGGAGGGGTGGAGGTCCCACGAAGGATTCCCCACGCCACGAAGGCTCACCCTATTCTCCGGAGCCTATCCCACGAAGGAATAGCTCGCTCACTTGTGGTAGACTTTGAGGTAGCCTCCAAACCTTCACAATCTTGTCAGGAGCAAATCCACAGCCCGGATGCTTCCGGACCACTCTTGCCCGCCTAGGGTTTCCAAGGAACCCTAGAGAGCAAGTTTCTTGATGAATACAAGGGGGAATGAGATTTGGCTTGGTAGAACGGTAGATCGGGCCTCCTCTATCGTTTCCCCGGAGGGATTTGAGTTTGGGTGGAGGAGGAGGGAGATCTGAGGCTTTTGGTGTTTCTAGCAATGGAGTATGAGAGAGAGAGCTCAAGAACAACTTGTAGTGTAGTGCCTACCCCTTCAGAGGTAGGAGAAGGGGTATATATAGTGTCACTTGAAATATGGCCGTTGATGACTTGCCACCTCAGCCGTTTTCTCGAGTCCGCGGGGCAGTCGACCGGGCACTGGGCCGGACCGGCCGGTCCAAGCCGGAGCTGGAGCTTGGTCTTGACCGGAGTCCCGCGACGTCGTCGGAAGCGTGGCGGTTGAGCGCCAGGGCGCCCGGTCCACCACCCGGTTTGACCGGGCCTGTGACCGGATCGGCCGGTCCAAACCGGACCGGCGACCGGGCCCTGACTGGACGAGCCTCCGAGCATAGTGGACATCTCCCGGTTGGCACCGATCCAGGAGCCGGTCGGCGCCGGGCTGGCCGGTGCCAGGCGGTTTGACCGCCACGACCGTCCAAGTCTTTGAAACTCCCTTGTTAATTTTTCATCGAAGTGGGGGTCTCCCATTGCCTTCTTGTTCCATTGATACACCATTATACCTCTTTGGCTAATACCTGGGAATAATCTTGTAGACATGTATTAGACCAAATACTCTAGCACGGTGTCATAGTTACCAAAATAATGGATAAGGGTAAAATACCCTTACAATCTCCCCCTTTTTGGTATACGATGACAAACCGAGCTAGAGTCACATATAGATATTATGATAAGCTTTAAACCTTGATTCCATATGAGATATTGAGACAGCTCCCCCATAATGTGTGCACTTGGAGAATTTGCGTTTGAATGCAAAGTGCACCATTTGTGGAATATGAGAAGCTCCCCCAATATCTTTAGGAAACAAGCATGGTATGGACATGTGAATATCAAGATATATAAGCATAACACATAATCATCCTAACATAGAGATTAAGCATATAGGTACATGTCCATACACGAATTATTTAAAGTAGCAAATGGTTCTTGGAATGAAAAAGCAAGCAAATAAGCACAAGCCAAATAAGAAGCAAATAAAATGTCAAGCATGGCTTGTGCAACCAAGGACCCCGTGATCCTAGACTCTACTCTCTTCTCCCCCTTTGGCATCGGAACACCAAAAAGGCGAGGAAAAGAGTAGGGATGCTAGCGCTCCCATCAATAGAACTCTGTCCCTACGGGTGGAGAGCTGCCATCATCATCATCATCTTCTTCATCATCATCCTCACCATTGTCATCCTCATCATCTTCATCCTCTTATATCTCAGGTGATGCGCGTAGATGTACACGTCCGTTGGGAACCCCAAGAGGAAGGTATGATGCGCACAGTGGCAAGTTTCCCTCAGTAAGAAACCAAGGTTTAATCGGACCAGTAGGAGTCAAGAAGCACGTTGAAGGTTGATGGTGGCGAAATGTGATGCGGCGCAACACCAGGATTCCGGCGCCAACGTGGAACCTGCACAACACAACCAAAGTACTTTGCCCCAACGAAGCAGTGAGGTTGTCAATCTCACCGGCTTGCTGTAACAAAGGATTAACCGTATTGTGTGGAAGATGATTGTTTGCGAAGAAAACAGTAAAACAAGTATTGATTATTTCAGATGTAAAGAATAGGACCGGGGTCCACAGTTCACTAGAGGTGTCTCTCCCATAAGATAAAAGCATGTTGGGTGAACAAATTACAGTCGGGCAATTGACAAATAGAAAAGGGCATAACAATGCATATACATGATATGATAAATATAGTGAGATTTAATCGGGCATTACGACAAAGTACATAGACCGCTATCCAACATGCATCTATGCCTAAAAAGTCCACCTTCAGGTTATCATCCGAACCCCAGTATTAAGTTGCAAAGCAACAGACAATTGCATTAAGTATGGTGCGTAATGTAATCAACAACTACATCCTTAGACATAGCATCAATGTTTTATCCCTAGTGGCAACAGCACATCCACAACCTTAGAACTTTCTGTCACTGTCCCAGGTATCAATGGAGGCATGAACCCACTATCGAGCATAAATACTCCCTCTTGGAGTTAAGAGCAAAAACTTGGCCAGAGCCTCTACTAATAACGGAGAGCATGCAAGATCATAAACAACACATAGGTAATAGATTGATAATCACCATAACATAGTATTCTCTATCCATCGGATCCCGACAAACACAACATATAGTATTACAGATAGATGATCTTGATCATGTTAGGCAGCTCACAAGATCCAACAATGAAGCACATAAGGAGAAGACGACCATCTAGCTACGCTATGGACCCATAGTCCAGGGGTGAACTACTCACTCATCACTCCGGAGGCGATCATGGCGATGAAGAGTCCTCCGGGAGATGATTCCCCTCTCCGGCAGGGTGCCGGAGGCGATCTCCTGAATCCCCCGAGATGGGATTGGCGGCGGCTCTCGGAAGGTTTTCCGCTCTCGGTACTGGGGGTTTCGCGACGGAGGCTTTAAGTAGGCGAAAGGGTAGGTCAAGGGCGTCACGGGGGCCCACACACTAGGGCGGCGCGGCCAGGGCTTGGGCCGCGCCGCCTTGGTGTGTCCCCACCTCGTGGCCCCCGTCTCCTCTTCGGACTTGGAAGCTTCGTGCAAAAATAGGACCCTGGGCGTTGATTTCGTCCAATTCCGAGAATATTTCGTTACAAGGATTTCTGAAACCAAAAAAAAAACGGCTCTTCGGCATCTTGTTAATAGGTTAGTGCCGGAAAATGTGTAAATACGACATATAATGTGTATAAAACATGTAGATATCATCAATAATGTAGCATGGAACATAAGAAATTATCGATACGTTGGAGACGTATCAGCATCCCCAGTTACTTAGTCGAGCGGTAAAACGATAACAAGGATAATTTCTGGAGTGACATGCCATCATAACCTTGATCATACTATTGTAAACATATGTAATGAATGCAGCGATCAAAACAATGGTAATGACATGAGTAAACAAATGAATCATAAAGCAAAGACTTTTCATGAATGGTACTTCAAGACAAGCATCAATAAGTCTTGCATAAGAGTTAACTCATAAAGCAATAAATCAAAGTAAAGGTATTGAAGCAACACAGAGGAAGATTAAGTTTCAGCGGTTGCTTTCAACTTATAACATGTATATCTCATGGATAGTATCAATGTAAAGTAATATAACAAGTGCAATATGCAAGTATGTAGGAATCAATGCACAGTTCACACAAGTGTTTGCTTCTTGAGGTGGAGAGAGATAGGTAAACTGACTCAACAATAAAAGTAAAATAAAGGTCCTTCAAAGAGGAAAGCATCGATTGCTTGTATTTGTGCTAGAGCTTTTATTTTGAAAACATGAAACAATTTTGTCAACGGTAGTAATAAAGCATATGAGTTATGTAAATTATATCTTACAAGTTGCAAGCCTCATGCATAGTATACTAATAGTGCCCGCACCTTGTCCTAATCAGCTTGGACTACCGGATCATCGCAATACACATGTTTCAACCAAGTGTCACAAAGGGGTACCTCCATGCCGCCTGTACAAAGGTCTAAGGAGAAAGCTCGCATTTTGGATTTCTCGCTTTTGATTATTCTCAACTTAGACATCCATACCGGGACAACATGGACAACAGATAATGGACTCCTCTTTAATGCATAAGCATGTGGCAACAATTAATATTCTCATATGAGATTGAGGATATATGTCCAAAACTGAAACTTCCACCATGATTCATGGCTTTAGTTAGCGGCCCAATGTTCTTCTCTAACAATATGCATGCTCCAACCATTAAGGTGGTAGATCTCTCTTACTTCAGACAAGACGGACATGCATAGCAACTCACATGATATTCAACAAAGAATAGTTGATGGCGTCCCCAGAAGCATGGTTATCGCACAACAAGCAACTTAATAAGAGATAAAGTGCATAAGTACATATTCAATACCACAATAGTTTTTAAGGCTATTTTGTCCCATGAGCTATATATTGCAAAGGCGAATGATGGAATTTTAAAGGTAGCACTCAAGCAATTTACTTTGGAATGGCGGAGAAATACCATGTAGTAGGTAGGTATGGTGGACACAAATGGCATAGTGGTTGGCTCAAGGATTTTGGATGCATGAGAAGTATTCCCTCTCGATACAAGGTTTAGGCTAGCAAGGTTATTTGAAGCAAACTCAAGGATGAACCGGTGCAGCAAAACTCACATAAAAGACATATTGTAAACATTATAAGACTCTACACCGTCTTCCTTGTTGTTCAAAACTCAATACTAGAAATTATCTAGACCTTAGAGAAACCAAATATGCAAACCAAATTTTAGCAAGCTCTATGTATTTCTTCATTAATGGGTGCAAAGTATATGATGCAAGAGCTTAAACATGAGCACAACAATTGCCAAGTATCACATTATCCAAGACATTTTTAGAATTACTACATGTAGCATTTCCCAATTCCAACCATATAACAATTTAACGAAGAAGTTTCAACCTTCGCCTTGAATATTATGAGTAAAGCCTAAGGACATATTTGTCCATATGCAACAGCGGAGCGTGTCTCTCTCCCATACAGTGAATGATAGGATCCATTTTATTCAAACAAAAACAAAAACAAAACAAACCGACGCTCCAAGTAAAGAACACAAGATGTGACTGAATAAAAATATAGTTTCAGGGGAGGAACCTGATGATGTTGTCGATGAAGAAGGGGATGCCTTGGGCATCCCCAAGCTTAGACGCTTGAGTCTTCTTAAAATATGCAGGGATGAACCACGGGGGCATCCCCAAGCTTAGAGCTTTCACTCCTCTTGATCATAGTATATCATACTCCTCTCTTGACCCTTGAAAACTTCCTTCACACCAAACTTCAAGCAAACTCATTAGAGGGTTAGTGCATGATACGTCTCCAACGTATCGATAATTTCTTATGTTCCATGCTACTTTATTGATGATACCTACATGTTTTATGCACACTTTATGTCATATTCGTGCATATTCTGGAACTAACCTATTAACAAGATGCCGAAGTGCCAATTCCTGTTTTCTGCTGTTTTTGGTTTCAGAAATCCTAGTAACAAAATATTCTCGGAATTGGACGAAATCAACGCCCGGTTCCTATTTTGCCGGAAGCATCAGGCACCAGAGCGCGAGGGGGCCACACAGGCCCCAGATGATAGGCCGGCGCGGCCCACCCCCTGGCCGCGCGGCCCTATGGTGTCGTCGCCTCGTTGACCTTCCAACTCCGCCCTTCCGCCTATTTAAAGCCTCCGTCGCGAAAACCCTATGACGGAGGACGAAACCCACAGAAACCATCCAGAGCCGCCGCCATCGCGAAGCCAAGATCTGGGGGACAGAGTCTGTTCCGGCACCTGCCGGCAGGGGAAGTGCCCGGAAGGCTTCTCCATCGACACCGCTGCCATCTCCACCGCCATCTTCATCACGCTGCTGCTCCCATGAGGAGGGAGTAGTTCTCCATCGAGGCTCGGTACCGGTAGCTATGTGGTTCATCTCTCTCCTATGTACTTCAATACAATAATCTCATGAGCTGCCTTACATGTTTGAGATTCATATGATGATGCTTGTAATCTAGATGTCATTATGCTAGTCAAGTGAGTTTTACTTATGTGATCTCCGGAGACTCCTTGTCCCACGTGTGTAAAGGTGACAGTGTGTGCACCGTGTGGGTCTCTTAGGCTATATTTCACAGAATACTTATTCACTGTTATGAATGGCATAGTGAAGTGCTTATTTATATCTCTTTATGATTGCAATGTGTTTTGTATCACAATTTATCTATGTGCTACTCTAGCAATGTTATTAAAGTAGTTTTATTCCTCCTACACGGTGTAATGGTGATAGTGTGTGCATCCGTGTTAGTACTTGGTTTATGCTATGATCATGATCTCTTGTAGATTGCGAAGTTAACTATTGCTATGATAGTATTGATGTGTATTATTCCTCCTACATAAGCGTGAAGGTGACAGTGTGCATGCTATGTTAGTACTTGGTTTAGTCGTTTCGATCTTTCATGCACTCTAAGGTTATTTAAATATGAACATTGAATTGTGGAGCTTGTTAACTCCGGCATTGAGGGTTCGTGTAATCCTACGCAATGTGTTCATCATCCAACAAGAGAGTGTAGAGTATGCATTTATCTATTCTGTTATGTGATCAAAGTTGAGAGTGTCCACTAGTGAAAGTCTATTCCCTAGGCCTTGTTCCTAAATACTATCGCTGCTTGTTTATTGTTTCTGCGTTACTCTGCTGCGTTACTACTGCATGTTTACTTCTGCAATATTACTACCATCAACGCACGCTAGCGAGCTATTTTCGCCGTACTACTGCTCATATTCATTCATACCACTTGTATTTCACTATCTCTTCGAACTAGTACACCTATTAGGTGTGTTGGGGACACAAGAGACTTCTTGCTTTGTGGTTGCAGGGTTGCTTGAGAGGGATATCTTTGACCTCTTCCTCCCTGAGTTCGATAAACCTTGGGTAATCCACTTAAGGGAAACTTGCTGCTGTTCTACAAACCTCTGCTCTTGGAGGCCCAACACTGTCTACAAGAATAGAAGCACCCGTACACATCAAGCACTTTTCGGCGCCGTTGCCGGGAGGAAAGGTAAAAGGCACTCATACTCCGGTTCCAGTGTACTTTTCTGGCGCCATTGTGTGTGTGCTCGAAGCTATTTCCTTTAGACTCTGCAATTGCGACATTTGGTTTCTTGTTTACACTAGTTAGGCATAATGGACAACAATGACCTTTTTATTCTATTTCCCGATTTAAGACATGGATGGTTTGATGCGAAAATTAAAGAACCCATGGAACATATTAATATGAATGCTTTGAACACTATTGTTGCTAATGCTATGGAAGATTCTAAGCTTGGGGAAGCTGGCTTTGATGAGCATGATATTTTTAGTCCCCCAAGCATTGAGGAGAAAATTTACTTTGATGATACTATGCCTCCTATACTTGATGATGAGAATAATAATGATAGCTACTTTGTTGAATTTGCTCCCACTACAACTAATAAAATTGATTATGCATATGTGGAGAGTAATAATTTTATGCATGAGACTCATGATAAGAATGCTTTATGTGATAGTTATATTGTTGAGTTTGCTCATGATGCTACTGAAAGTTATTATGAGAGAGGAAAATATGGTTGTAGAAATTTTCATGTTACTAAAATGCCTCTCTATGTGCTGAAATTTTTGAAGCTACACTTGTTTTATCTTCCTATGCTTGTTACTTTGCTCTTCATGAACTTGTTTATTTACAAGATTCTTATGCATAGGAAGCATGTTAGACTTAAATGTGTTTTGAATTTGCCTCTTGATGCTCTCTTTTGCTTCAACTTCTATTTCTTGCGAGTGCATCATTAAAACTGCTGAGCCCATCTTAATGGCTATAAAGAAAAGAACTTCTTGGGAGATAACCCATGTGTTATTTTGCTACAGTACTTTGTTTTATATTTGTGTCTTGGAAGTTGTTTACTACTGTAGCAACCTCTCCTTATCTTAGTTTTGTGTTTTGTTGTGCCAAGTGAAGCCTCTAATCGAAGGTTGATACTAGATTTGGATTTCTGCGCAGAAACAGATTTCTATCTGTCACGAATCTGGGCTTATTTCTCTGTAGGAAACTCAGAAAAATCTTCCAATTTACGTGCGTGATCCTCAGATATGTACGCAACTTTCATTAGTTTTGAGTTTTTCCGTTTGAGCAAGTCTGGTGCCATTTTAAAATTCGTCTTTACGGACTGTTCTGTTTTTGACAGATTCTGCCTTTTATTTCGCATTGCCGCTTTTGTTAAGTTGAATGAGTTTCTTTGTTCCATTAACTTTCAGAAGTTTTGTGCAATGTCCAGAAGTGTTAAGAATGATTGTGTCACCTCTGAACATGTGAATTTTTGATTATGCACTAACCCTCTAATGAGTTTGCTTGAAGTTTGGTGTGGCAGAAGTTTTCAAGGGTCAATAGAAGAGGGTGATATAATGTGATCGAGAAGAGTGAAAGGTCTAAGCTTGGGGATGCCCCGGTGGTTCATCCCTGCATATTTTAAGAAGACTCAAGCATATAAGCTTGGGGATGCCCAAGGCATCCCCTTCTTCATCGACAACTTATCAGGTTTCTTCTAGTGAAACTATATTTTTATTCGGTCACATCTTATGTACTTTACTTGGAGCGTCTGTGTGTGCTTTTATTTTTGTTTTGTTATCTTAGTTCTCTGAATAAGTTCATCCTTTTGTGGGAGAGAGACACGCTCCGCTGTTGCATATGGACAAATATGTCCTTAGGCTTTACTCATAATGTTCAAGGCGAAGTTTCTTCTTCGTTAAATTGTTATATGGTTGGAATTGGAAAATGCTACATGTAGTAATTGGTAAAATGTCTTGGATAATGTGATACTTGGCAATTGTTGTGTTCATGTTTAAGCTCTTGCATCATATACTTTGCACCCATTAATGAAGAAATACATAGAGCTTGCTAAAATTTGGTTTGCATAATTGGTCTCTCTAAGGTCTAGATAATATCTAGTATTGAGTTTTGAACAACAAGGAAGATGGTGTAGAGTCTTATAATGTTTACAATATGTCTTTTATGTGAGTTTTGCTGCACCGGTTCATCCTTGTGTTTGTTTCAAATAAACCTTGCTAGCCTAAACCTTGTATCGAGAGGGAATACTTCTCATGCATCCAAAATCCTTGAGCCAACCACTATGCCATTTGTGTCCACCATACCTACCTACTACATGGTATTTCTCCGCCATTCCAAAGTAAATTGCTTGAGTGCTATCTTTAAACAATTCAAAAGTTATTACCTCTTATTTGTGTCAATGTTTTATAGCTCATGAGGAAGTATGTGGTGTTTTATCTTTCGATCTTGTCATTTACTTTTGACAGACTTTCACAATGGACTAGTGGCTCATCCGCTTATCCAATAATTTTGCAAAAAGAGCTGGCAATTCCCAGCCCCAATTAATTAACTTTCATTAATAATTCTCTTCACATGTTTTGCTCTGATTCATCAGTAAGCAACTTAATTTTGCAAATAGACACTCCTCCATGGTATGTGAATGTTGGAAGGCACCCGAGGATTCGGTTAGCCATGGCTTGTGTAAGCAAAAGGTTGGGAGGAGTGTCATCCATAAATAAAGAAAAACTAAACTAAAGTACATGTGTAAACAAAAGAGAAGAGGGATGATCTACCTTGCTGGTAGAGATAACGTCCTTCATGGGAGCCGCTCTTGAAAGTCTGGTTGATAAGGTAGTTAGAGTACCCGCTACCATTCGTTGACAACAACAAACACCTCTCAAAATTTTACTTTTATGCTCTCTTTATGTTTTCAAAACCAAAGCTCTAGCACAAATATAGCAATCGATGCTTTCCTCTTTGAAGGACCATTCTTTTACCTTTATGTTGAGTCAGTTCACCTATCTCTCTTCCACCTTAAGAAGCAAACACTTGTGTGAACTGTGCATTGATTCTTACATACTTGCATATTGCATTTGTTATATTACTTTATGTTGACAATATCCATGAGATATACATGTTATAAGTTGAAAGCAACCGCTGAAACTTAATCTTCCTTTGTGTTGCTTCAATGCCTTTACTTTGATTTATTTCTTTATGAGTTAACTCTTATGCAAGACTTATTGATGCTTGTCTTGAAAGTACTATTCATGAAAAGTCTTTTCTTTATGATTCAGTTGTTTACTCATGTCATTACCATTGTTTTGATCGCTGCATTCATTACATATGTTTACAATATGATCAAGGTTATGATGGCATGTCACTTCAGAAATTATCTTTGTTATCGTTTTACCTGCTCGGGACGAGCAGAACTAAGCTTGGGGATGCTGATACGTCTCCAACGTATCGATAATTTCTTATGTTCCATGCTACTTTATTGATGATACCTACATGTTTTATGCATTGTAAGGGTATATTGCCCCTATGTGTGGTTTTGGTAATTAATGACAACCCCTATGGACTAATGTTTTCATTGAGTTTATATGAAGGAATATTCCATAGGTACTACTTGTACTCCATGTGTTGGATTCAAGTATGGATGCCATGAAGATAAAGGTATACCTTGTGTATTGGCATCAAGATCATCGGTATGAAGATATATATGTGATATGATCAAGAAGAAGAAATGAAGATGGAGTTCTTATGTGGAACTCAATATTAGCCATGCTCTATCTTAAGTGAGTATGAGAAGATACAAGGTTGAGTCGTGCAAGTTCAAGATGAGCATCTCAAGTGGATCACATGCTTGAAGCTTGCCATCCATTTGGTGACATTGGACATGTGAAGATGTGCATCAATGGAGCTTTCCCATCATAGTGTATGGGGGAGCATTTGTGAGTCTTCACAAAGCAACATTGGTCAAGTGAGGCATTCCGGCTTGTGTAGAGCTTGAAGAGTTATCATCAAGATCAAGCGGGATGCGCAAGGCACAGGTATGACCTTGATAGGTTTTCCTTTTACCGGTCTCAAGGTGGTTGATGGGAGACCGGATTATAGGATAGATAGCCGCACTATTAAGAGGGGCTTTCGGTTGGGTAACTTGATCACATCGTCTTAGGGAGCTCAATCCTTTGCATACTTTGCATATCCGTATTGCTTCTTGGTGTTTCTCTGTGTGAGGTTCTTGAGCTTGTTGCTAGCTTTACAACAAGCCCAAGTTCATCGAAAACGGAATCCGCATGCATCTTCTATTGCGTTTTCGAGGTTGGGTGATTTTACCGGTTATTCATGATATAAGGTTCTACCTTTTATATTCATGATAAAATCCCCTCCTATAGATTCTTGTGTTTTCACTTTCCATAGGATAGCATTTGTTGTTATCTTCCAAACAAAACTGGTTTCATTCGAATCGGGGTTCGGGAGCAAAAGTTATTAAAGAAAAAGATAAAAGGAAAAAGGAGAAAAGAAAAAAAGAAAAAAAGGGAATGGGGCAGCCGGCCGGACCGCAGCCGCCCCGCCCGGCCACAGCACGGTGCCATCCGGCCGGGTTCCGGGGGCATTTGGCCCGTGACCGGCCTCGGGTCCGGTCCGCGGCCTGCCCGGCGCTTCCGGCCCGACCGGGTTCCGCCGGGCGTCCTCCGCCGTGGGCCTCCGCCTCGCGGCCCCCGCGCCTTGCTCCCGGCCGCCCGCGGCCTGGCGCCGGCGCCATGCGGCCTGCTTGCCGACGCCGCGTCGCCCTCGGGCCGCTTCCTCCCCGCGCGCCCTTGCTCTCCCGCCGCCTGCGCGTCACTTGCGCCGGTGGTGGGCCGACCGGCTGCCGGCGCCGGCTGCTCGGTCGGGCCGGCTGGTGGGCGATTTCTCGTTTTTATCCGTTTTTCACCCGGTTTTCTCCCCAACGGTTATTTTTCTCCCTAGACTATAAATAGCCCTTCTTCCACCTTGAGCAAGTTAGTTCTTCCCATTCTCTCACCTCCATTGTTGCTATTTGAAGAACTTGCTCTCCCCCTTGATTCCTCCAACCATTCTTGCTCATATTTGAGGATTTGAGAGAGGAGATCTAGATCTACACTTCCACCAAACCGTTTCTTCTCTAAGTGAGGGAATCTCTTGGGATCTAGATCTTGGAGTCTTTGGTTGACTTTCCCCCTTGTTCTTCCTCTCCAATCTCATCCTAGCATTCGTTGCTTTGGTGGGATTTGAGTGTGAAGGACTTGAACACCTCCGGTGTTCTTGCTTTGCATCATTGCATAGTGTTGAGCTCTCCACCACGATTTGTTCGAGTGAGAGACCGTGAGCTTGTTACTCTTGGAGGGTGACCTCCTAGTTGGCTTGGTTGGTGTCCCGGTGATCTCTTCGTGAAGATTGTGAAGGGGCCCGGGCTTCTCCTTCGTGGAGCTTGTGAAGTGGTTGTGGAGCTTGCCATCTCCGGAGCGGAGGAAAAGCTAACCATAAGGAAAGGGCCATTATCCTTCGTGGGTGTGGTTCGGAGAATAGGGTGAGCCTTCGTGGCGCGGGGAATCCTTCGTGGGACCTCCACTCCTCCAAACGTGACGTACCTTGTTGCAAAGCAAGGGAACACGGGAATACATCCTCGTCTCCGCGTGCCTCGGTTATTTCTATACCCGAGCTCTCTTTCCTTGTGATAGCCATCGTGCTTGAAGTATATATATATATCTTGCTATCACTTGTGCTACATATATCTTGTGCCTATCTTGCTTAGCTCTAGTTGTTATTGTTATACCTAGTTGAGCTTAGCATATCTAGGGTTTGTGCTTGTAAACTAAACGATAGTTTAATTCCGCATTCTTACAAGACAAATCCGCAAGAGTTTGTAATTGCCTATTCACCCCCCTCTAGGCGACATCTCGATCTTTCAATTGGTATCAGAGCAAGGTCTCTCCTTGTTTAAGGCTTCACCGCCTTGAGAGTAAAGATGTCGGCTAGTAATTTAGTGCACAATGACACAATTATCTTTGTTGGCACAAATTATCTTTTGTGGCGAAATTGCTTGCTTTGCAACCTTCGGACCTTGTGTCCAAATATAGAGCAATTTCTAGATGTAGGTTTTTCTCCTCCGATGGATCCTCAAAATCTATCTTTAGAGGATGAGAAAAACTTACATCTTGAAGCTCAAGTATCTAATGAGCTTGTATTCTCTTTGAGACCAGATTTTCATAGGTTCTTGATATATATAAAGCGAAAATCGTCTCATGAGATGTGGATCAAGCTTAAGGAAATGTTTGGTGGATCCACTTCTCATTTGGTTGGTGGTGACTCCGAGGAGCTCTCTTCCCCTTCACATCATGAAGAGCTCCAAGTTGCTTCCACCTCCGGCCGTGATGAGTTCTCATCTTCTTCCACTTCACCAACGTGTAGCAAGACACGAGGTAATGATATGGTGAGTGGTGAGGAAAATTGCAATGTTGATATTGTGCTCAATAGTGATGATTCTTCATCTCTATCCCATTGCAATGCTTCCTCTTTGGACTTAAACACATCTAGCATTGAAAATAATCTACATGCTTGTGTTGATAGTCCTCGCATATCATGTGTAAATTGCTCACATAAATCCCATGATGATATGCTTGCCTTGTCTTGCTCCCATAATCAAAATGCTTCTATCTCCTCTAGTTGTTTGACTAACAATGTAGAGGAAACCAAACACTCTATGGATCAAGACATGTTTTCAAATGAGGATTCAAGAATTTCTTCATCTTCATCCTCCGGTATGCACATGTGCCTTATGGCAAATGGATCAAAGGTATCTCCTACTTTGACTCCTAACACTTCCTCTAATGATGAGAGTGATGATGATGATAATGATGAAGAATATAATATCTTGGTGCATAATATGGCAATGGTATATGCTTCTCTTCATGGTAATAAAGAAGCTCGTGCTAATCTCGAACACTCTATGGATACCTTGAGTAAATATAGGGAAACCATAGTGGAGTTGGAGTCCCATGTTGAAAATGGGGAAATGAGATTCACTCTCCTCAAGCATGAGCTAAAAGATGAGAAGCATACTAATTTTATGCTTACACAAAAAATTGAATCCTATATGCATGAAAATGAGAAAACTATTGATGCTTGTGCTACTAACTCTACTTCTTGTGAAGCATCTATCTTAAAGGAGAATGTTGAGTTAAGGGCTCAACTTGAGTTGCTAACTAGCAATTATAGGGAATTGGAAGAAAGTCATAAAAAGCTCTCGGGCTCTCATGATGACCTTCTAATTTCCTATGATGGGCTAAAGTTATCTCATGAGGCTAGCATCACTAAGGTAACATCTTGTGAGCCTCATGTGGACATTAGCACAATCTCTACTACAAATGCTAAATTGCCATGTGCTAGTCCTTGTAATCCATCTAGTCAAACTAGTGATACACCTTGTGTTGGATTACTTGCCTTGCCTTGTTGCTCTAACAATGAAACTTCTACTTCCTCTAGTACTTGTATTTCTACTAACCATGTAGAGGAAATAAAAGAGCTCGAGGCCCAAGTCCTTTCTTTAAAGAAAGACTTGGAAAAGCGTCATGAAGGGAAATCCGCACTTGACAAGATGTTGAGTATGCAACAATCCCCCAATGACAAGAGTGGACTTGGATTCAATTCCAATAACAAGAACAAGTCCAAGAGCAAGAGCAACAAAAAGAAGGGCCAAGACAAAGTCAAGGATCCGGCCAAGTTGGTTTGCTTCAAGTGCAAGGTTGAAGGGCATCATGTTAGATCATGCCCATTGAAGAAGAAGAAGCACTTGAGTGAGAAACAACAAGGGAAACGGCCACAAGGTCAAGGTCAAGCTCATGCTCGACCTCAAGTTGAAGATAGGCCACTTCCCAAGAAGAATCAAGATATTGTTCCCCAAGAGAAGAAATCAATAAAGAAGAGAAAGGGGAACACTTGCTACTTATGCCGTGTGAAGGGGCACTTTGCTTCTTCATGTTTAGGTAGTACCTTATCTAACCCTATAATTGTTGATGATGATTATTCTCTAGGGAAGGATAAGGATGGCAATGTGTTTGCCAAGTTTGTTGGAACTCAAAGTGGTCTCAAGAAAAGGACCATTTGGGTTGCCAAGCCTATTGTGACTAACCTCTTAGGACCCAACTTGGTTGGGGACCAACAAGCTCAAACGTGATCAATAGGTACATATGGAGGTCATTGGAGACTTGGCTAATTCATGAAGAATTAAGGGATCTTCATATATTATTTTGACCAAGCCAAGTCGTATGGATCATTATCTATATCTTATATCCAATGTTCCTCCTTGCGGTAACTTATACTTCAACTCTTCATATTCATTGTAAGTTACTTGCCCCTTTGCATGTTTGGTTTTGTATCAAATATGTGTTTGTATGTGTTGAGTCTTACTTGCCTATCTTGTGTATTCAAGTATGTTTGTTTGACTCATCATATACTTGTGTATTGTTGTGAGCCTAATGCATCTTGATGACATCTTATTTGGCTCTCTTTGAGTGATTAATGGAACATCCCATTTTGGGGGAGTGATATGCATTGTGCATCTCTCTTTCTCTAAAATGTGTGTATGTGGGTACCACCACTTAGTATTGATATTGCAAGATTATCTAGTCACTATGTGGTGTGTCATACTCATGAGAAATTCAAATTCTAAATGTCCATTAATCATATCTAGTTGAATTTTAGTTGCCTCTTGTTTAGAAGAAATGTTTTATCACATTATGGGGGAGTAATATGTTTTGTACATATCACAAGCCTAAGAAAATGTGAACATATGAGGTTATGCCACTTGGAGTTGATACACGTAATTATCTTGATCCTAGGTGGCATGTTTGCTCAAACAAGCTCCATTTCTATTGAAAAACTTTTATTGGCTCATCTTATGGATTCTTGTTTGAGTAAGAAATTCTTGGTACGGTTTTTCCTCAAATACATATCTCTATATCTTATTTGGGACACCGTTTGCTTCATGTTATTCTAATCATTGCCGTGCGTGATTGTTTGACTAGTTGAAGCTATCAAGAATCTTCATCCGTGCATAGTGCTTAATTCTATATACTTATCCTATGCCTTTTATTGTGAAGTTGATCCTTACTATCATTGTCAATTCACCACCGGAAATTATTTCCAATATACTCATTGTCTTTGACAATTGATAACCTTGTATGTGGTTGAATTCATGGATCATCTTCACCTTGGATTGCTTCTTATTTTACTTATTTTATTTCCAAGAAATCTTTGTTGCTCCCACGTGTCTTCTTTGTCCCTTTGAAAAATCTTTTGATAAATTCTCTTGATTCATATCAAGTGTTTATTTTGGAAGACAAACCTTTTTCCTTACGGTACATTGTGCCATTGTGAAAAGTGTAGAAGGGTTTGGTTTATTTGTTCGAACCTTGCTCTTTTTGGGAGTTTGCTATCTCATTCCTTCTTACATGTTTTATTTGCTTGAATGAGATAAATCTTTGTGCATGTTTGCTTTATTTCATCCTTTATGCTCAAAGGTTTCCTCTTAGTTCATTTGTTGAACTTTGTTGAACAAATCTTTTGTGATTTGCGTCTTTGATATATGTTGGACAACAAATTTGTTTGGTCACATCTTTATGCTTTCTTCAAATTCATTTGGTGTTTTGTCCAAAGTATATCTTTCTTGGATCTTTAAAGTCTTTATGCATGCTTATATGTAATTTGTTTACATTTGTAGCGTGCTTGCCTTCTTTGATCCATTATATAGGGTATACTCCATCAAATCCTAAACGGCTAAGATGTGCATGAAATTCAAATTTCATCTATAAATATGCACATATTTATATGGAGTGTGTCCTATGTATTGTGGTTATTCTAACCATTGTGGACCCAATAAGTTTGGGGACCAAGATGTACTTGAATAATGTTTTAGGTACATTGGAGATGCAATGGAGGCTTGTCTCATCTATAAGGAAGGTGTTGTCACCATATGATAATTGGAGTCAAGCTAGGATGATGAATGAACTCTTATCTACTACATCATGCCATTGCTATCTCGGTAACAAGTATCTTATTCATGCATTCTCATATAGCATCCAACCTCTTGTAGGTTGTATCTTGGCATGAAATTATTTATTTCGAAAATATTGCGGTTCTTGAAAAACCCTTTTAAAATAAAACCTCTTATTGAACATTTGAGTAATTTGAGAAGATGCATATGATAGGTTATATATATATATATCATATTTTATGATTCACCTATCACAAATATGCCCTCTAGCAATTTATTGCATATCAATTCCTCAAAGAGCTCTTGTGTGCAATATTGATGAATTTGTGAAATAAATCCGTATTTGAGATACTTGTTGCCTTTCTCAAAACATTCCAACTAGCCTTACTTCCCTTATTGTTAGTTGTGATGTTTTTGAGATTTTATTTGGTTGAAGTTCATTTATATACCATAAGTGAAAAGTGGAGCCATAGGCTATATATGCTTTTAAGCAAACATCCTTTGGTATATTTTATGACTTCATTTTGGATATCTAGTCCTATTTATTTTGTTAACCTCTTGTGTGTGCATGTTTCTTTATGGATCATTTTGTCCACTTTAGAAACTTATATACATAAGAGCGTTAATCCATCACCTTGATATCTTTGTTCTTTGCCAACCATCTTTTATCCTTTGTTTCTTAGTGGTGTTGGTAAAGGAGATTTATGAGTGCTTGGTTTATTTGTTTTCCTTCTTGCACTCATATCTCGTAATTGTTGGACTAAAGTTGTTCTTGATAAGCATATTCTCTTTATCCTAGTTGCGTTCTAAATGATATATAGGGAGTGAGGATTCCATGTTTGTGCATATTGTATTCAAATGCAAACATTATAAATTGTGCACGAACCTTGGGGAGCTTTCTTATTTTATTTAGAGCACTATATCTCTCTTATCATGATATCTTTGTTTGACCAATTGGATCTGTAAGGGTACATTGCCCCTATGTGTGGTTTTGGTAATTAATGACAACCCCTATGGACTAATGTTTTCATTGAGTTTATATGAAGGAATATTCCATAGGTACTACTTGCTCTCCATGTGTTGGATTCAAGTATGGATGCCATGAAGATAAAGGTATATCTTGTGTATTGGCATCAAGATCATCGGTATGAAGATATATATATGTGATATGATCAATAAGAAGAAATGAAGATGGAGTTCTTATGTGGAACTCAATATTAGCCATGCTCTATCTTATGTGAGTATGTGAAGATACAAGGTTGAGTTGGGCAAGTTCAAGATGAGCATCTCAAGTGAATCACATACTTGAAGCTTGCCATCCATTTGGTGATAATGGACTAGTGAAGATGTGTATCAATGGAGCTTTCCCATCATAGTGTATGGGGGAGCATTTGTGAGTCTTCACGAAGCAACATTGGTCAAGTGAGGCATTCCGGCTTGAGTGAAGCTTGAAGAGTTATCATCAAGATCAAGCGGGATGCGCAAGGCAAAGGTATGGCCTTGCTAGGTTTTCCTTTTACCGGTCTCAAGGTGGATGTTGGGAGACCGGATTATAGGATAGATAGCCGCACTATTAAGAGGGGCTTTCGGTTGGGTAACTTGATCACATCGTCTTAGGGAGCTCAATCCTTGCATGCGTTGCATATTCTTATTGCTTCTTGGTATTTCTCGGTGTGAGGTTCTTGAGCTTGTTGCTAGCTTTACAACAAGCCCAAGTTCATCGAAAACGGAGTTCACATGCATCTTCTATTGCGTTTTCGAGGTTGGGTGATTTTACCGGTTATTCATGATATAAGGTTCTACCTTTTATATTCATGATAAAATCCCCTCCTACAGATTCTTGGGTTTTCACTTTCTATTAGATAGCATTCGTTGTTATCTTCCAAACAAAAGTGGTTTCATGCGATTCGGAGTTCGGGAGCATTAGTTATTAAAGAAAAGGAGAAAAGAAGAAAAAGAAAGAAAAAAGGGGAAGGAGCCAGCCGGCGGACCGGGCAAGGCGCCGGCCCACCCGGTCGAAAACCGGCCTGGGAACCGGTGCCATCCGGGCTGATCCGGTGGCCTTTGGGCCCGTGTCGTCACACAGCCCGGTGGGCCGACCACCGCCCCTTGGGACCGGCCTCCGCCGGCCGGCCTTACGGCCCGCGCGGCCACCTCCCGCGCCTTGCTCTCCGCCGCCCGTGCGCCGCCCGCCGGTGTGGCTCCGGCGCCTGGGCAGTGGCGCTCCATCGTGGCCCAGGGGCACCTTTAGGCGTTTTTCTTCCCCTTTTCATTTGTTTTTCCCCCAACGGCTCTATTTTCCCCTTAGCTATAAATAGGCTTCTTCCACCTTGAGCCAAGTTAGTTCTTCCCATTCTCTCTCCTCCATTGCTACTATTTGAAGAACTTGCTCTCCCCCTTGATTCCTCCAACCATTCTTGCTCATATTTGAGGATTTGGGAGAGGAGATCTAGATCTACACTTCCACCAAACCGTTTCTTCTCTAAGTGAGGGAATCTCTTGGGATCTAGATCTTGGAGTCTTTGGTTGACTTTCCCCCTTGTTCTTCCTCTCCAATCTCATCCTAGCATTCGTTGCTTTGGTGGGATTTGAGTGTGAAGGACTTGAACACCTCCGGTGTTCTTGCTTTGCATCATTGCATAGTGTTGAGCTCTCCACCACGATTTGTTCGAGTGAGAGACCGTGAGCTTGTTACTCTTGGAGGGTGACCTCCTAGTTGGCTTGGTGATTGGTGCTCCGGTGATCTCTTCAAGAAGATTGTGAAGAGGCCCGGGCTTCTCCTTCGTGGAGCTTGTGAAGTGGTTGTGGAGCTTGCCATCTCCGGAGCGGAGGAAAAGCTAACCATAAGGAAAGGGCCATTATCCTTCGTGGGTGTGGTTCGGAGAATAGGGTGAGCCTTCGTGGCGCGGGGAATCCTTCGTGGGACCTCCACTCCTCCAAACGTGACGTACCTTGTTGCAAAGCAAGGGAACACGGGAATACATCCTCGTCTCCGCGTGCCTCGGTTATTTCTATACCCGAGCTCTCTTTCCTTGTGATAGCCATCGTGCTTGAAGTACATATATCTTGCTATCACTTGTGCTACATATATCTTGTGCCTATCTTGCTTAGCTCTAGTTGCTATTGTTACACTTAGTTGAGCTTAGCATATTTAGGGTTTGTGCTTGTAAACTAAACGATAGTTTAATTCCGCATTCATACAAGACAAATCCGCAAGAGTTTGTAATTGCCTATTCACCCCCCCTCTAGGCGACATCTCGATCTTTCAATTGGTATCAGAGCAAGGTCTCTCCTTGTTTAAGGCTTCACCGCCTTGAGAGTAAAGATGTCGGCTAGTATAGTGCACAATGACACAATTATCTTTGTTGGCACAAATTATCATTTGTGGCGAAATTGCTTGCTTTGCAATCTTCGGACCTTGTGTCCAAACATTGAGCAATTTCTAGATGTAGGTTTTTCTCCTCCGATGGATCCTCAAAATCTATCTTTAGAGGATGAGAAAAACTTACATCTTGAAGCTCAAGTATCTAATGAGCTTTTATTCTCCTTGAGACCCGATTTTCGTAGGTTCTTGATATATATAAAGCGAAAATCGTCTCATGAGATGTGGATCAAGCTTAAGGAAATGTTTGGTGGATCCACTTCTCAATTGGTCGGTGGTGACTCCGAGGAGCTCTCTTCCCCTTCACATCATGAAGAGCTCCAAGTTGCTTCCACCTCCGGCCGTGATGAGTTCTCATCTTCTTCCACTTCACCAACGTGTAGCAAGACACGAGGTAATGATATGGTGAGTGGTGAGGAAAATTGCAATGTTGATATTGTGCTCAATAGTGATGATTCTTCATCTCTATCCCATTGCAATGCTTCCTCTTTGGACTTAAACACATCTAGCATTGAAAATAATCTACATGCTTGTGTTGATAGTCCTCGCATATCATGTGTAAATTGCTCACATAAATCCCATGATGATATGCTTGCCTTGTCTTGCTCCCATAATCAAAATGCTTCTATCTCCTCTAGTTGTTTGACTAACAATGTAGAGGAAACCGAACACTCTATGGATCAAGACATGATTTCAAATGAGGATTCAAGAATTTCTTCATCTTCATCCTCCGGTATGCACATGTGCCTTATGGCAAATGGATCAAAGGTATCTCCTACTTTGACTCCTAACACTTCCTCTAATGATGAGAGTGATGATGATGATAATGATGAAGAATATAATATCTTGGTGCATAATATGGCAATGGTATATGCTTCTCTTCATGGTAATAAAGAAGCTCGTGCTAATCTCGAACACTCTATGGATACCTTGAGTAAATATAGGGAAACCATAGTGGAGTTGGAGTCCCATATTGAAAATGGGGAAATGAGATTCACTCTCCTCAAGCATGAGCTAAAAGATGAGAAGCATACTAATTTTATGCTTACACAAAAAATTGAATCCTATATGCATGAAAATGAGAAAACTATTGTTGATGCTTGTGCTACTAACTCTACTTCTTGTGAAGCATCTACCTTAAAGGAGAATGTTGAGCTAAGGGCTCAACTTGAGTTGCTAACTAGCAATTGTAGGGAATTGGAAGAAAGCAATAAAACGCTCTCACACTCTCTTGAGGATCTTCTAACTTCCTACGATGAGCTAAAGTTAGCTCATGAGGCTAGTATCACTAAGGTAACATCTTGTGAGCCTCATGTGGACATTAGCACAACCTCTACCCAAAATGTTATATTGCCATGTGCTAGTCCTTGTAATCCATCTAGTCAAACTAGTGATACACCTTGTGTTGGATTACTCACTTTGCCTTGTTGCTCTAATAATGAAGCTTCTACTTCCTCTAGTACTTGTATTTCTACTAACCATGTAGAGGAAATAAAAGAGCTTGAGGCCCAAGTCCTTTCTTTGAAGAAAGATTTGGAAAAGTGTCATGAAGGGAAATCCGCACTTGACAAGATGTTGAGTGTGCAACAATCCCCCAATGACAAGAGTGGACTTGGATTCAACTCCAATAACAAGAACAAGTCCAAGAGCAAGAACAACAAGAAGAAGGGCCAAGACAAAGTCAAGGATCCGGCCAAGTTGGTTTGCTTCAAGTGCAAGGTTGAAGGGCATCATGTTAGATCATGCCCATTGAAGAAGAAGAAGCACTTGAGTGAGAAACAACAAGGGAAACGGCCACAAGGTCAAGGTCAAGCTCATGCTCGACCTCAAGTTGAAGATAGGCCACTTCCCAAGAAGAATCAAGATGTTGTTCCCCAAGAGAAGAAATCAATAAAGAAGAGAAAGGGGAACACTTGCTACTTATGTCGTGTGAAGGGGCACTTTGCTTCTTCATGTTTAAGTGGTACCTTATCTAACCCTATAATTGTTAATGATGATTATTCTCTAGGGAAGGATAAGGATGGCAATGTGTTTGCCAAGTTTGTTGGAACTCAAAGTGGTTTCAAGAAAAGAACCATTTGGGTTGCCAAGCCTATTGTGACTAACCTCTTAGGACCCAACTTGGTTGGGGACCAACAATCTCAAACTTGATCAATAGGTACAAGTGGAGGTCATTGGAGACTTGGCTACTTCATGAAGAATTAAGGGATCTTCATATATTGTATTTTTACCAAGCCAAGTCGTATGGATTATCATCTATATCTTATATCCAATGTTCCTCTTTGCGGTAACTTATACTTCAACTCTTCATGTATATTGTAAGTTACTTGCCCCTTTGCATGTTTGGTTTTGTACCAAATATTTGTGTGTATGTGTTGTGTCTTACTTACCTATCTTGTGTATTCAAGTATGTTTGTTTGACTCATCATATACTTGTGTATTGTTTTGGAGCCTAATGCATTTTGATGATATCTTATTTGGCTCCCTTTGAAGTGATTAATGGAACATCCCATTTTGGGGGAGTGATATGCTTTGTGCATCTCTCTTTCTTTAAAATGTGTGTACATGGGTACCACCACCTAGTATTGATATTGCAAGATTATCTAGTCACTATGTGGTGTGTCATACTCATGAGAAATTCAAATTCTAAAATATCCATTAATCATCTCTAGTTGAATTTTAAGTTGCCTCTTGTTTAGAAGAAATGTTTTATCACATTATGGGGGAGTAATATGTTTTGTACATATCACAAGCCTAGAAAATGTGAACATATGAGGTTATGCCACTTAGAGTTAATGCTCTTAATTATCTTGTTCTTAGGTGGCATGTTTGCTCAAACAAGCTCCACTTCTATTAAAAAGCTTTTATTGGCTCATCTTATGGATTCTTGTTTGATTAAGAAATTCTTGGTACGGTTTTCCTCAAATACATATCTCTATATCTTATTTGGGACACCGTTTGCTTCAAGTTATTCTAATCATTGCCGTGCGTGATTGTGTGACTAGTTGAAGCTATCAAGAATCTTCATCCGTGCATAGTGCTCAATTCTATATACTTATCCTATGCCTTTTATTGTGAAGTTGATCCTTTCTAACATTGTCAATACTCCACCGGAAATTATTTCCAATATACTCATTGTCTTTGACAATTGATAACCTTGTATGTGGTTGAATTTTTGGATCATCTTCACCTTGGATTGTTTCTTATTGCCTTATTTTACTTCCAACAAATCTTTGTTGCTCCCATGTGTCTTCCTTGTCCCTTTGAAAAATATTTTGATAAATTCTCTTGATTCATATCAAGTGTTTGTTTTGGAAGACAAACCTTTTCCTTACGGTACATTGTGCCATTGTGAAAAGTGTATAGGGTTTGGTTTATTTTGTTTGAACCTTGCTCTTTTGGGGAGTTTGCTATCTCATTCTTTCTTACATGATTTATTTGCTTGAATGAGATAAATCCTTGAGCATGTTTGCTTTATTTCATCCTTTATGCTCAATGGTTTCTTCTTAGTTCATTTGTTGAACTTTGTTGAACAAATCTTTTGTGATTTGCGTCTTTGATATATTTTGGACAACAAATTTGTTTGGTGACACCTTTATGCCTTATTCGATTCTTTTGGTGTTTTGTCCAAAGTATATCTTTCTTGGATCTTTAAAGTCTTTATGTGTGCTTATATGTAATTTGTTTATATTTGTAGCATGCTTGCTTTGTTTGATCCATTATATAGGGTATACTCCATCAAATCCTAAATGTCTAAGATGTGCATGAAATTCAAATTTCATCTAAATATGCACATGTTTATATGGAGTGTGTCCTATATATTGTGGTTAGTCTAACCATGTTGGACCCAATGAGTTTGGGGACGAAGATGTACTTGAATGATGTTTTAGGTACATTGGAGATGCAATGGAGGCTTGTCTCATCTATAAGGAAGGTGTTGTCACCATATGAGAATTGGAGTCAAGCTAGGATGATCGATGAACTCTTATCTACTACATCAAGCCATTGCCATCTCGGTAACAAGTATCTTATTCATGCACTCTCATATAGCATCCAACCTCTTGTAGGTTGTATCTTGGCATGAAATTATTTATTTCAAAAAATATTGCGGTTCTTGAAAAATCATTTTTAAAGCGAAACTTCTTATTGTACATTTGAGTAATTTGAGAAGATGCATATGTTGGGAATATATATATATATATATATATATATACATCATGTTTATGATTCACCTACCCAAATATGCCCTCTAGCAATTTATTGCATATCAATTCCTCAAAGAGCTCTTATGTGCAATATTGATGAAATTGCGAAATAAATCCATATTTATGATACTTGTTGCCTTTCTCAAAACACTCCAACTAGCTCTACTTCCCTTATTGTTAGTTGTGATGTTTTTGAGATTTAACTTGGTTGAAGTTCATTCATATACCATAAGTGAAAATTGGAGCCATAGGCTATATATGCTTCTTAAGCAAACATCCTTTGGTATATCTTATGACTTCATCTTGGATATCTTGTCTTATCTATTTTGTTAACCTCTTATGTGTGCATGTCTCTTTATGGATCATTTGTCCACTTTAGAAACTTATATACATAAGAGCGTTAATCCATCACCTTGATATCTTTGTTCTTTGCCGACCATCTTTTATCCTTTTGTTTCTTAGTGGTGTTGGTAAAGGAGATTTATGAGTGCTTGGTTTATTTGTTTTCCTTCTTGCACTCATATCTCGTAATTGTTGGACTAAAGTTGTTCTTGATAAGCATATTCTCTTTATCTTAGTTGTGTTCTAAATGATATATAGGGAGTGAGGATTCCATGTTTGTGCATATTGTATTCAAATGCAAACATTATAAATTGTGCACGAACCTTGGGGAGCTTTCTTATTTTTTATTTAAGAGCACTATATCTCTCTTATCATGATATCTTTGTTTGTCCAATTGGATCTTTGATTGCTTGCTTTACTTGTTGAAGCTCACTTCACCATGTTATCTTTATGCAATCTTTGATCCTCAATATAGTTTGATTTCCTTCAAGTATTCATCATTGGATATGTGCACTTGATTCCACTCAAATTATGAGAAGTGCACACTTTGGGGAGGAACTCACATTATATTGGCCTTCTAAAATTTTCACCCATTTTGACAATCGATGCCAATGGGGGAGAAGTTTAGAGGGTTTAAGGGAATGGTTTTATACTTAAGCTTGGTTTGTGCTTAAGTGTTTTGCCTCTCATGCATTCCATATTTATATGTCTTGCATGGTTGTATATATATAGTGGAAACTATCCCAAAGGTTAATCTTGACAATATATGCAATGAATTCATATTCATCACACGTGCATACATTGTGGGGGAGTTTTCTCTATATATATTGGTTCTACTCACATCCATTGCATTTGTTGTAGTTGTGTGAGTAGAGCCGGTTTTGATATGGACTAGTTGCTTTGTGTTACTTGACCATATCAAATACAACCTCTTGTATACAACTTATTCTCGGATAAGTTGCGTACTTGTCACTAATATTCATTATATAAACCCTCTTATTGTGGTTGTCATCAATTACCAAAATGGGGGAGATTGTAAGGGTACATTGCCCCTATGTGTGGTTTTGGTAATTAATGACAACCCCTATGGACTAATGTTTTCATTGAGTTTATATGAAGGAATATTCCATAGGTACTACTTGCTCTCCATGTGTTGGATTCAAGTATGGATGCCATGAAGATAAAGGTATATCTTGTGTATTGGCATCAAGATCATCGGTATGAAGATATATATATGTGACATGATCAATAAGAAGAAATGAAGATGGAGTTCTTATGTGGAACTCAATATTAGCCATGCTCTATCTTATGTGAGTATGTGAAGATACAAGGTTGAGTTGGGCAAGTTCAAGATGAGCATCTCAAGTGAATCACATACTTGAAGCTTGCCATCCATTTGGTGATAATGGACTAGTGAAGATGTGTATCAATGGAGCTTTCCCATCATAGTGTATGGGGGAGCATTTGTGAGTCTTCACGAAGCAACATTGGTCAAGTGAGGCATTCCGGCTTGAGTGAAGCTTGAAGAGTTATCATCAAGATCAAGCGGGATGCGCAAGGCAAAGGTATGGCCTTGCTAGGTTTTCCTTTTACCGGTCTCAAGGTGGATGTTGGGAGACCGGATTATAGGATAGATAGCCGCACTATTAAGAGGGGCTTTCGGTTGGGTAACTTGATCACATCGTCTTAGGGAGCTCAATCCTTGCATGCGTTGCATATTCTTATTGCTTCTTGGTATCTCTCGATGTGAGGTTCTTGAGCTTGTTGCTAGCTTTACAACAAGCCCAAGTTCATCGAAAACGGAGTTCACATGCATCTTCTATTGCGTTTTCGAGGTTGGGTGATTTTACCGGTTATTCATGATATAAGGTTCTACCTTTTATATTCATGATAAAATCCCCTCCTACAGATTCTTGGGTTTTCACTTTCTATTAGATAGCATTCGTTGTTATCTTCCAAACAAAATTGGTTTCATGCGATTCGGAGTTCGGGAGCATTAGTTATTAAAGAAAAGAAAAAGAAAAAGAAAAAAGGGGAAGGAGCCAGCCGGCCGGACCGGGCAAGGCGCCGGCCCACCCGGTCGAAAACCGGCCTGGGAACCGGTGCCATCCGGGCTGATCCAGTGGCCTTTGGGCCCGTGTCCGGTCACAGGCCCGGTGGCCGACCGCCCACCGCGGCCCCCGGCCGACGCCTCCCGCGGCGGGCCTTACGCGCCCGCGCGGCCCACCTCCCCGCGCCCCGTTGCTCTCCGCGCCGTGGCTCGCCGGCGCCGGTGGGCCGGCCCGACAGCGCCGGGTGGTCGGCGCCACTCCCGTCGGCCCCTGCCTGGGGCACCTTTTTGGGCCGTTTTTCTTCCCCTTTTCATTTGTTTTTTCCCCCAACGGCTCTATTTTCCCCTTAGCTATAAATAGGCTTCTTCCACCTTGAGCCAAGTTAGTTCTTCCCATTCTCTCTCCTCCATTGCTACCATTTGAAGAACTTGCTCTCCCCCTTGATTCCTCCAACCATTCTTGCTCATATTTGAGGATTTGGGAGAGGAGATCTAGATCTACACTTCCACCAAACCGTTTCTTCTCTAAGTGAGGGAATCTCTTGGGATCTAGATCTTGGAGTCTTTGGTTGACTTTCCCCCTTGTTCTTCCTCTCCAATCTCATCCTAGCATTCGTTGCTTTGGTGGGATTTGAGTGTGAAGGACTTGAACACCTCCGGTGTTCTTGCTTTGCATCATTGCATAGTGTTGAGCTCTCCACCACGATTTGTTCGAGTGAGAGACCGTGAGCTTGTTACTCTTGGAGGGTGACCTCCTAGTTGGCTTGGTGATTGGTGCTCCGGTGATCTCTTCAAGAAGATTGTGAAGAGGCCCGGGCTTCTCCTTCGTGGAGCTTGTGAAGTGGTTGTGGAGCTTGCCATCTCCGGAGCGGAGGAAAAGCTAACCATAAGGAAAGGGCCATTATCCTTCGTGGGTGTGGTTCGGAGAATAGGGTGAGCCTTCGTGGCGCGGGGAATCCTTCGTGGGACCTCCACTCCTCCAAACGTGACGTACCTTGTTGCAAAGCAAGGGAACACGGGAATACATCCTCGTCTCCGCGTGCCTCGGTTATTTCTATACCCGAGCTCTCTTTCCTTGTGATAGCCATCGTGCTTGAAGTACATATATCTTGCTATCACTTGTGCTACATATATCTTGTGCCTATCTTGCTTAGCTCTAGTTGCTATTGTTACACTTAGTTGAGCTTAGCATATTTAGGGTTTGTGCTTGTAAACTAAACGATAGTTTAATTCCGCATTCATACAAGACAAATCCGCAAGAGTTTGTAATTGCCTATTCACCCCCCCCCCCTCTAGGCGACATCTCGATCTTTCAGGATCGTTGATTGCTTGCTTCATTTGTTGAAGCTCACTTCACCATGTTCTCTTTATGCAATTTTTGATCCTCAATATAGTTTGACTTCCTTCAAGTATTCATCATTGGATATGTGCACTTGATTCCACTCAAATTATGAGAAGTGCACACTTTGGGGAGGAACTCACATTATATTGGCCTTCTAAATTTTTCACCCATTTTGACAATCGATGCCAATGGGGGAGAAGTTTAGAGGGTTTAAGGGAATGGTTTTATACTTAAGTTTGGTTTGTGCTTAAGTGTTTTGCCTCTCATGCATTCCATATTTATATGTCTTGCATGGTTGTATATATATAGTGGAAATTGTCCCAAAGGTTAATCTTGACAATGTATGCAATGAATTCATGTTCATCACACGTGCATACATTGTG
The DNA here is from genome assembly GCA_030979885.1 of Lolium multiflorum. Taxonomy (NCBI): domain Eukaryota; kingdom Viridiplantae; phylum Streptophyta; class Magnoliopsida; order Poales; family Poaceae; genus Lolium; species Lolium multiflorum. The sequence continues at coordinate 193,408,624 of CM061749.1, forward strand.
GGGGAGTTTTCTCTATATATATTGGTTCTACTCACATCCATTGCATTTGTTGTAGTTGTGTGAGTAGAGTCGGTTTTGATATGGACTAGTTGCTTTGTGTTACTTGACCATATCAAATACAACCTCTTGTATACAACTTATTCTCGGATAAGTTGCGTACTTGTCACTAATATTCATTATATAAACCCTCTTATTATGGTTGTCATCAATTACCAAAATGGGGGAGATTGTAAGGGTACATTGCCCCTATGTGTGGTTTTGGTAATTAATGACAACCCCTATGGACTAATGTTTTCATTGAGTTTATATGAAGGAATATTCCATAGGTACTACTTGTACTCCATGTGTTGGATTCAAGTATGGATGCCATGAAGATAAAGGTATACCTTGTGTATTGGCATCAAGATCATCGGTATGAAGATATATATGTGATATGATCAAGAAGAAGAAATGAAGATGGAGTTCTTATGTGGAACTCAATATTAGCCATGCTCTATCTTAAGTGAGTATGAGAAGATACAAGGTTGAGTCGTGCAAGTTCAAGATGAGCATCTCAAGTGGATCACATGCTTGAAGCTTGCCATCCATTTGGTGACATTGGACATGTGAAGATGTGCATCAATGGAGCTTTCCCATCATAGTGTATGGGGGAGCATTTGTGAGTCTTCACAAAGCAACATTGGTCATGTGAGGCATTCCGGCTTGAGTAGAGCTTGAAGAGTTATCATCAAGATCAAGCGGGATGCGCAAGGCACAGGTATGACCTTGATAGGTTTTCCTTTTACCGGTCTCAAGGTGGTTGATGGGAGACCGGATTATAGGATAGATAGCCGCACTATTAAGAGGGGCTTTCGGTTGGGTAACTTGATCACATCGTTTTAGGGAGCTCAATCCTTTGCATACTTTGCATATCCGTATTGCTTCTTGGTGTTTCTCTGTGTGAGGTTCTTGAGCTTGTTGCTAGCTTTACAACAAGCCCAAGTTCATCGAAAACGGAATCCGCATGCATCTTCTATTGCGTTTTCGAGGTTGGGTGATTTTACCGGTTATTCATGATATAAGGTTCTACCTTTTATATTCATGATAAAATCCCCTCCTATAGATTCTTGTGTTTTCACTTTCCATAGGATAGCATTTGTTGTTATCTTCCAAACAAAACTGGTTTCATTCGAATCGGGGTTCGGGAGCAAAAGTTATTAAAGAAAAAGATAAAAGGAAAAAGGAGAAAAGAAAAAAAAAAAAAAAAAAGGGAATGGGGCAGCCGGGCCAGCCTCGGCCCGCCCGGCAACCACCTGCCGTGCCATCCGGCGGTTCCGGGGCATTTGGCCGTGACCGCCTCGGGTCCGGTCCGCGACCGTGCCGCGCGCTTCCGGCCGACCGGTTCCGCCTGGGCGTCCTCCGGCCGGGCCTCACGCCTCGCGGCCCACCCGCGCCTTGCTCCCAGCCGCCCGCGGCTCGGGCCGCCGGCGCCCATGCGGCCCTTGCCGGCCGCCGCGTCGCCCCTGGGCCGCTTCCTCCCCGCGCGCCCTTGCTCTCCCGCCGCCTGCGCGTCCTTGCCCGCCGGCTGGTGGGCCGCCCGATGGCTGCCGGCCGGCCGGCCGGCTGCTCGGTCGGCCGGCCTGGCCAGCTGGTTTTCAGCTCGTTTTTTATCCGTTTTTCACCCGGTTTTCTCCAACGGTTATTTTTCTCCCTAGACTATAAATAGCCCTTCTTCCACCTTGAGCAAGTTAGTTCTTCCTATTCTCTCACCTCCATTGTTGCTATTTGAAGAACTTGCTCTCCCCCTTGATTCCTCCAACCATTCTTGCTCATATTTGAGGATTTGAGAGAGGAGATCTAGATCTACACTTCCACCAAACCGTTTCTTCTCTAAGTGAGGGAATCTCTTGGGATCTAGATCTTGGAGTCTTTGGTTGACTTTCCCCCTTGTTCTTCCTCTCCAATCTCATCCTAGCATTCGTTGCTTTGGTGGGATTTGAGTGTGAAGGACTTGAACACCTCCGGTGTTCTTGCTTTGCATCATTGCATAGTGTTGAGCTCTCCACCATGATTTGTTCGAGTGAGAGACCGTGAGCTTGTTACTCTTGGAGGGTGACCTCCTAGTTGGCTTGGTTGGTGTCCCGGTGATCTCTTCGTGAAGATTGTGAAGGGGCCCGGGCTTCTCCTTCGTGGAGCTTGTGAAGTGGTTGTGGAGCTTGCCATCTCCGGAGCGGAGGAAAAGCTAACCATAAGGAAAGGGCCATTATCCTTCGTGGGTGTGGTTCGGAGAATAGGGTGAGCCTTCGTGGCGCGGGGAATCCTTCGTGGGACCTCCACTCCTCCAAACGTGACGTACCTTGTTGCAAAGCAAGGGAACACGGGAATACATCCTCGTCTCCGCGTGCCTCGGTTATTTCTATACCCGAGCTCTCTTTCCTTGTGATAGCCATCGTGCTTGAAGTATATATATATCTTGCTATCACTTGTGCTACATATATCTTGTGCCTATCTTGCTTAGCTCTAGTTGTTATTGTTATACCTAGTTGAGCTTAGCATATCTAGGGTTTGTGCTTGTAAACTAAACGATAGTTTAATTCCGCATTCTTACAAGACAAATCCGCAAGAGTTTGTAATTGCCTATTCACCCCCCCCCTCTAGGCGACATCTCGATCTTTCACACACTTTATGTCATATTCGTGCATTTTCTGGAACTAACCTATTAACAAGATGCCGAAGTGCCAATTCCTGTTTTCTGCTGTTTTTGGTTTCAGAAATCCTAGTAACGAAATATTCTCGGAATTGGACGAAATCAACGCCCGGTTCCTATTTTGCCCGGAAGCATCCAACACCCGAGATCGCCGGAGGGGGCCACACGCCCATGATAGGCGGCGCGGCCCACCCCCCGCGCGGCCCTATGGTGTCGTCGCCTCGTTGACCTTCCGACTCCGCCCTTCGCCTATTTAAAGCCTCCGTCGCGAAAACCCTATGACGGAGGACGAAACCCAGAAACCATCCGAGCCGCCGCCATCGCGAAGCCAAGATCTGGGGACAGGAGTCTCTGTTCGGCACCGCCGGACGGGGAAGTGCCCCCGGAAGGCTTCTCCATCGACACCGCTGCCATCTCCATCTTCATCACCGCTGCTGCTCCCATGAGGAGGGAGTAGTTCTCCATCGAGGCTCGGGGCTGTACCGGTAGCTATGTGGTTCATCTCTCTCCTATGTACTTCAATACAATAATCTCATGAGCTGCCTTACATGATTGAGATTCATATGATGATGCTTGTAATCTAGATGTCATTATGCTAGTCAAGTGAGTTTTACTTATGTGATCTCCGGAGACTCCTTGTCCCACGTGTGTAAAGGTGACAGTGTGTGCACCGTGTGGGTCTCTTAGGCTATATTTCACAGAATACTTATTCACTGTTATGAATGGCATAGTGAAGTGCTTATTTATATCTCTTTATGATTGCAATGTGTTTTGTATCACAATTTATCTATGTGCTACTCTAGCAATGTTATTAAAGTAGTTTTATTCCTCCTACACGGTGTAATGGTGACAGTGTGTGCATCCGTGTTAGTACTTGGTTTATGCTATGATCATGATCTCTTGTAGATTGCGAAGTTAACTATTGCTATGATAGTATTGATGTGTATTATTCCTCCTACATAAGCGTGAAGGTGACAGTGTGCATGCTATGTTAGTACTTGGTTTAGTCGTTTCGATCTTTCATGCACTCTAAGGTTATTTAAATATGAACATTGAATTGTGGAGCTTGTTAACTCCGGCATTGAGGGTTCGTGTAATCCTACGCAATGTGTTCATCATCCAACAAGAGAGTGTAGAGTATGCATTTATCTATTCTGTTATGTGATCAAAGTTGAGAGTGTCCACTAGTGAAAGTCTATTCCCTAGGCCTTGTTCCTAAATAATGCTATCGCTGCTTGTTTATTGTTTTACTGCGTTACTACTTGCGTTACTACGCATGTTTACTTCCCGCAATATTACTACCATCAACTGCACGCCAGGAGCTATTTTACGCCACTACTACTCATATTCATTCATACCACTTGTATTTCACTATCTCTTCGCCGAACTAGTACACCTATTAGGTGTGTTGGGGACACACGAGACTTCTTGCTTTGTGGTTGCGGGGTTGCTTGAGAGGGATATCTTTGACCTCTTCCTCCCTGAGTTCGATAAACCTTGGGTAATCCACTTAAGGAAACTTGCTGCTGTTCTACAAACCTCTGCTCTTGGAGGCCCAACACTGTCTACAAGAATAGAAGCACCCGTAGACATCAAGCACTTTTCTGGCGCCGTTGCCGGGGAGGAAAGGTAAAAGGCACTCATACTCCGGTTCCAGGTTCATGCTAATAACATTGCTACTACTATTTTGCAAACAAAGTTCCATGGGTTTTTTAATTTTCTCTTCAAACACATCATGTCCTAATTCAAGATAAAGTTCATAGAGATCTCTAATTTTTTTGTTGTTTTCCATTAAGCCTAACTAGTGAAAATAAAAACAAGTACAGGACTAGACATGATAACAAAATAAGTTAAATGCAAGTAACTAATTTTTTGTGTGTTTTTGATATAGAAAGCAAGACAGTAAATAAAGTAAAACTAGCAACTAATTTTTTTGTGTTTTGTTTAGGTGCAGCAAACAAAGTAGTAAATAAAATAAAGCAAGACAAAAACAAAGTAAAGAGATTGGGAAGTGGAGACTCCCCTTGCAGCGTGTCTTGATCTCCCCGGCAACGGCGCCAGAAATTTGCTTGATGCGCGTAGATGTACACGTCCGTTGGGAACCCCAAGAGGAAGGTATGATGCGCACGGTGGCAAGTTTCCCTCAGTAAGAAACCAAGGTTTAATCGGACCAGTAGGAGTCAAGAAGCACGTTGAAGGTTGATGGTGGCGAAATGTGATGCGGCGCAACACCGGGGATTCCGGCGCCAACGTGGAACCTGCACAACACAACCAAAGTACTTTGCCCCAACGAAACAGTGAGGTTGTCAATCTCACCGGCTTGCTGTAACAAAGGATTAACCGTATTGTGTGGAAGATGATTGTTTGCGAAGAAAACAGTAAAACAAGTATTGCAGTAGATTGTATTCGATGTAAAGAATAGGACCGGGGTCCACAGTTCACTAGAGGTGTCTCTCCCATAAGATAAAAGCATGTTGGGTGAACAAATTACAGTCGGGCAATTGACAAATAGAAAAGGGCATAACAATGCATATACATGATATGATAAATATAGTGAGATTTAATCAGGGCATTACGACAAAGTACATAGACCGCTATCCAGCATGCATCTATGCCTAAAAAGTCCACCTTCAGGTTATCATCCGAACCCCATCCAGTATTAAGTTGCAAGCAACAGACAATTGCATTAAGTATGGTGCGTAATGTAATCAACAACTACATCCTTAGACATAGCATCAATGTTTTATCCCTAGTGGCAACAGCACATCCACAACCTTAGAACTTTCTGTCACTGTCCCAGGTATCAATGGAGGCATGAACCCACTATCGAGCATAAATACTCCCTCTTGGAGTTAAGAGCAAAAACTTGGCCAGAGCCTCTACTAATAACGGAGAGCATGCAAGATCATAAACAACACATAGGTAATAGATTGATAATCACCATAACATAGTATTCTCTATCCATCGGATCCCGACAAACACAACATATAGTATTACAGATAGATGATCTTGATCATGTTAGGCAGCTCACAAGATCCAACAATGAAGCACATAAGGAGAAGACGGCCATCTAGCTACTGCTATGGACCCATAGTCCAGGGTGAACTACTCACTCATCACTCGGAGGCGATCATGGCGATGAAGAGTCATCCGGGAGATGATTCCCCTCTCCGGCAGGGTGCCGGAGGCGATCTCCTGAATCCCCCGAGATGGGATTGGCGGCGGCGGCGTCTCAAGGTTTTCCGTATCGTGGCTCTCGTACTGGGGGTTTCGCGACGGAGGCTTTAAGTAGGCGAAAGGGTAGGTCAAAGGGCGTCATGGGGGCCCACACACTAGGCGGCGTGGCCGGGGCTTGGGCCGCCGCCGCCTTGTGTCCCCACCTCATGGCCCCACTTCGTCTCCTCTTCGGACTTCTGGAAGCTTCGTGCAAAATAGGACCCTGGGCGTTGATTTCGTCCAATTCCGAGAATATTTCGTTACTAGGATTTCTGAAACCAAAAACAGCAGAAAACAGCAACTCTTCGGCATCTTGTTAATAGGTTAGTGCCAGAAAATGTGTAAATACGACATATAATGTGTATAAAACATGTAGATATCATCAATAATGTAGCATGGAACATAAGAAATTATCGATACGTTGGAGACGTATCACAGGGTCATGAGCAAATCGAGGAGGAAGACCACCATGCGCATACATGGAGAGATCAAAATTCTGAAGCATCTCATCATCAATGGGAGGCATCTCCTAGGAAGGTGCAAACACAGGAGCCATCTCAGGCCCAGGAGGAGGAACAGGGGCATTTCTTGCAGCCATGAACTCATTTTGTAGCCTCCTAGTCTCCTGGTTCAAGGCAAGGCTTTGATGGGCAACATCATTGGTGTTTTTGCATCGCCAAACTGCTGAAGAAGCGAGTGGCACCGTGCTTGGGGCGCCTAGAGTAGCTGGAGCTAGCAGGGTCATGTCTTTCCTTGGACCGACGCTCAGAAGGCATCATGGCTGGGATTTCCATTTTATCTCCTCGTTGAGGTAGTTTGAAAGGTTCCATCTTGACCCTTTCATCTTTTATGTTGTGAGGAGATGGCACAATTGTATCAATGAGCAGCTGAATATACTGAGCATAGTTTGTAGTCATCCTTTCGCGAACAGAGCGCCTCAGCTCACAGTAGAGGAGATCGCAGCCATCAATGGTCCTCACATTTTCAGGACGACAGTAGTACATCAAATTCAGATGGTAGGCACGGCATTCACTTGTGTCTCCTGTTGATGAGATTCTCACGGAATAGCTTGGCAAGCACAAGATAGGAGTAGTACATATCGGAGATAGTGGGAGGTCCAGCTGTGGGTTCCTGGGGATAGCAGAAGGAAATGTCCTCATGAATGAACTTCTTCTGAGAGTGAATCTTGAACCCGTGAGCACGGCCACCACCGAACCCCATGGCTTCACAGAAGTCATTGTAGTTGCAAGAGTACTTGTCTTGTCCTGTCATCCAAGTCATTGTGCGAGCGGGATCATCATGAAAGAACACCGTGCAGTGGAATTGCCTCACAAGGAGTGGACAGTAGTACCCAACACCGTTTCCATCACCAGGCTTCAAGCACATGAGTTCAAACAACCCCATCCTTTGCAGGGTATCAATCACAAAGTGGTTCCTCGTGAAGTGATGCATAGTAAGAGCTTCCTTGTTGATAGCCCTGGGCATCACAATAGTAACATTCTTCATGCATTCTGGAGAGTTGTAATAGTCATCCCATAGGTGCTCCTGGGTCTTGGTCCAGAAGAACCTATCTCCATGAGTGTAAGTGCGTTCCTCGAATCGATAGGGATTCTTCTCTCTAAGTCTTCTCCAAGCACCAACATGTATAGTGCCAACATTGTACGTTGGCACCCTCTCAATAAGATCATCATCTTCAGCTGCACGTTTGTCTTTCTTTCTCTTGGCAACTGACTTGCTTCGACCCCCTGTTGAACTACCTGGAACACTGCCCTGAGCTGCTTTGCTAGTTGTGCGAGAGCTAGTGCGGCACTCCGGAGGCCTCACAGGCCTACCTCTCTTGGCAGTAGCACCACGACCACCATCACTTGAAGTATCTTTTCGTGAATGAGCAAATAGGGCGAGGATAGCAAATGGGATAAGTGTACATGTCATCAGAAAAATAGGGAGGCCAAAAAGCATAACATATAGTCAAGTGTCTTGACGATGTTGTGCGAAGAACTGGGCAACCGGCGGGTGGTCCGGTCAAACCGGGCGAGAGGCCGGACAGGTCGGTCTGCCACCTGGTCGACCGGACTACGGGCCGGACCGGCCGGTTGAGCGGCTGGTTGAACCGGGCCAGGGGCCGGGTGCTGTCGACTTGTGAATTTTGCCCATAAATTCAGCCACAAAATCATGCAAAAACTCATAAACTTGAACATATACTATAGCATTGTAGAGTGGAACATGTGCATAGTGGTGAGAGACACTCTAAAGGCATGAGGACTAACAAACCCTAACCCTAACCCTAGATTTTCTCAACTTTCCTCAAAAATATGCAATGTGAGAGGAAAAATGAGAGGGAGAGGGAGTGGAAGAGGGATTTACCCGAAGACATGGTCCTCCTTGCTCAAGGGAACAAAGAGAACACCTAGAGAGGGCTTGAGGGCCAAATCCCCAAGATCTCCAAATGTGGCTTGAGAGGGACCAAATCCCTTGGTGGAGATGATTCAAAGATCCCGATCAATGATTGGGTGAAGTTTGAGGGGATTCTAGTGGTGGGAAGGCCCTAGGATGAGGTGGAGATGATAGAGGCGGCGCCCATGGTGTGTGTGGTGGAAGGGGAAATGAGGAATAAGATCCCCAAGGGGTACCCTCCTCCCCACATAACCAGCCGCGCGATAAGCGCATAAGGTCAAGCCGGGCCAACCGGGCGGCCGGCGCGGCAGCGGTCCAGGACCAGTGACCGACCCAAATTTGCCTCGTTTTGCCCCTAATCTTTGTGCAATTGTGTGTGTATGCTTAGAAGATGACATGTACATATAGATAGATAGATGTATGATGAGATGAGCATAGACATGGGGTAGGAAACACAATGTTTTCTAGGCATACCCATTGGAGTGAAATCCAAACAAGATGTAAATAGCAACAATGGGCATGATTCGAAGTATATCAAGAATCATAAATCATTTTGGAATAGTTTTGCAATAAGATCATTTAGCCTTTCATAGTGAAATCAATTTGCAATTGAGGCTTAATGAGGGGCGGGGGATTACTCCCCCTATGTGAAAGCGCAAATGTCATGAGACCTCGAAGAGACATGCTTGGGTCCATATAATGACATTGGGTCTATTTATGTTGCACACATAGGTATGCATCATACCAAGACATGGTAAGATGACTATCCCCATATGTGCTGCACCTCTAAGCTAGATAGCAAGATAAATGCAAGAATATAGTGCAAGAAGTTATTCAATCTAAGTTTTTAGGATCAAGAATACCAAGTTCTCCTCTCAAGTTCACAAACCGGGCTTCATCCAAAGGCTTAGTGAAAATATCCGCCAATTGGTACGCTGTCCCCACATGAGTGAGATCAATGTCCCCATTGGCAACATGGTCACGTAGGAAGTGATGGCGAATGTCAATGTGTTTGGTGCGACAATGTTGAACCGGGTTATTGGCGATCTTTATTGCACTTTCGTTGTCACATAGAAGAGGCACCGTACCAAGAGACACACCATAGTCTTTCAAGGTTTGCTTCATCCATAACAACTGAGTGCAACAAGATGCCGCGGATATGTATTCGGCTTCGGCGGTGGATAGAGCGGTGGAGTTTTGTTTCTTGGATGACCAACTCACCAATGACCGGCCAATAAATTGGCAAGCCCCGGAGGTAGACTTCCGGTCAACCTTATCACCGGCCCAATCGGAATCCGAATAGCCAATAAGTTCAAAGGTTGACCCCTTTGGATACCATAGCCCGAGAGTAGGAGTAAGAACAAGGTATCTTAGAATCCGTTTGACCGCCATCAAATGGCTCTCCTTAGGAGCAGATTGAAAACGAGCACACATCCCTACACTTAGCATGATATCCGGCCTAGAGGCACAAAGGTAGAGCAAGGATCCTATCATGGAATGGTATACCTTTATATCCACATCCTTCTCACCATCACATGAGCCAAGTTGCCCCTTTACGGGCATGGGTGTCTTCATTGGACTTGCATTGGTCATGTTGAACTTCTTGAGCATGTCCTTTACATACTTTTCTTGAGAGATGAAGGTGCCTTGTGCAAGTTGCCTCACTTGGAAGCCTAGGAAAAACTTCAACTCTCCCATCATGGACATCTCAAATTTCCTAGTCATCAATAGCTCAAAAGCTTTGTTATGATTGGGGTTAGTTCCACCAAAGATAATATCATCAACATATATTTGACATATAAATAAGCCACCCCCTTTAACCCGCTTGGTGAAAAGGGTGGAATCGACCGTACCCATGCAAAACCCATCTTGTAGTAGGAAATCCCTAAGGAACTCATACCAAGCACGTGGAGCTTGCTTGAGACCGTAGAGTGCCTTATGGAGTAAATACACATGGTTGGGTCGGCATGGGTCTTCGAAACCCGGGGGTTGAGCTACATATGCAGTTTCTTTTAGAGGGACCATTCAAAAATGCACTTTTCACATCCATTTGATATAGTTTAAAATTGTGGAAAGATGCAAATGCAAGCAAAAGACGAATAGCTTCAAGACGGGCTACCGGCGCAAAGGTATCCTCAAAATCCATACCTTCTATTTGGGCAAACCCTTGCGCCACTAACCTTGCTTTATTTCTAATAACGATGCCATTCTCATCTTGCTTGTTCTTGAATACCCATTTGGTCCCAATGACATTGATGCGATGATCCTTGGGTCTCTCAACTAGAGACCATACTTCATTACGAGTGAAACACTCCAATTCTTCTTGCATGGCAATTACCTAATCCGGATCAACCAAGGCTTCATGTACCTTGAGTGTCTCAAAACTAGACACAAAATCATGATGTTGACAATAAGTGATAAGTAATGCATGGTGTCTACGAGTTACCACTCCTTTTGAGATGCTACCAAGGACTTGATCTACTTTCATGTCACTTGCCCTTGTAGCAGCCTTGATCTTCCGAATGGTTCCTTCATGATCAATAAATTCATCTCTTGCTAGCACACGATCATGAGGGACAACTTGAGCTTGATCATGTGTTGAGGATGTTTCTTGATCACCATCATGGTCTTGCTCAGTGGGTTGAGGGCTTTCTTCTTGTTCTTCGGAATGTGGCTCATCTTGAGTAGAGGATGATTCTTGAGTTGCTCTTGATGATTCAACTTGAGTTGAGCTAGGCTCTACTTGGGCTGAGCTTGATACTTCTACTCCATCATTTGATCATCATTATGGATTTCCGGGGCCGGACGTGTCCAATGCCCATAAGTTTGATGGCACTAGAAGGATCATCATCATTACCTGCAACACATGGAACAACTTGCTCCACTTGGGAGCCATTATCCTCCAAGAACACCACGTCACAAGATACTTCAATAGCCCCAGTGGACTTGTTGTAGTATCTATAGGCGTGGGAGTTCTCCGCATAACCAACAAATGTGCCCTCAATAGTTCTAGTTTCAAATTTACCAAGCTTCCCTTTATTGTTCTTAACAAGACATTTGCATCCAAAGACACGAATGTACATGACATTAGGCTTGTTACCTGTGAGAAGCTCGTATGGAGTTTTGTTATGGAGAGGACGGAGAAAGAGCCGGTTGGAGTAGTGGACAGTCGTAGAGATGGCTTCTCCCCAAAAATTATGGGGTGAATTGAATTCACTCAACATAGTTCTTGCCATCTCAATAATAGTCCGGTTCTTCCTTTCAACAACACCATTTTGTTGAGGGGTGTACGGAGCTGAAAACTCATGCTTGATGCCCTCATCATCAACAAACTCTTGCATAGTGTAGTTCTTGAACTCGGTGCCATTGTCGGTCCTTATCGCCTTGATCTCAGATTCATACATACGTTGAGCCTTCTTGGCGAAGATGATGAACTCCCTATGGGTCTCATCCTTAGACTTGAGGAGAAAGACCCAAGAGTATCTTGAGTAATCATCGACAATGACAAGTCCGTACTTGCTCCCACCAAGAGTATCATAGTGTGATGGCCCAAAGAGATCCAAATGAAGGAGCTCCAAAGGCCTAGATGTGGTGACGATGCTCTTGATAGGATGTTTCTTCTTGAGTTGTTCTTCATGTAGGGCTTGGGAACATACCCAAGTCCATGCTTTTGATTGTTTGACCTTTGCTTACCAAGAGGTCATCCAATCCCATCTTGTTCTTGGTTGTGGTGAACTTGGCAAGTTCTTTCTTCAACCTAACATTTTCCTCAAGAATAGTTGCTTGCTCACAAGCCGATTCATTAGGATGATAGTTGAGACCATATTTGGTTACCAAAGATTCAAGATATGTATTGGTCTCAACATGCAAAGATAGTTCCTCTTGTAAACGAACATGTTCCTCAACAAGTTTAGCATGCTCACTAGTGAATGAAGTAGAGGAACTAGCAACATTTTTATCAACAATGGGATCATTCATTGATCCAAGAGCCTTCTTGTAGGTTTCTTGGAGTAGGTCATGGCTCTCTCCAAGTTTCTTGAGCTCATCCTTAGCAAGCTTGTTAGCTCTTTCAAGATGGTCAAGATCCTTAGTGAGAGAAGCATGAGCAACTTCAAGTTCCTTCTTTGAAGCGTTGAGCTCTTGGGCCAATGAATTGAGCCCTTTCAATAGTTTCAAGATCCTTAACTTTATCTAGTTCAAAAGTTTCAATTTGTTGCTTAAGGCCTTGAGATATGCACCTTTCGGTTTTTAGCTCTTGTCTTAGGAGATTGAATCTCCGTTCTTTATCATTCAATTGATATTCTAATTCCTCAATGGACTCATCCTTTTCTTTGAGGGAGTCCATCAAGAAATCAAACTTGACAAGAGCTTCACCACGAAGAGTGCATCTAACTTTGTAAAGTTCCTTAAGCATAGCTAATTCTTCTTGATTTTCAGTTTCATCATCAAGAACACTAGATAGAGAAGGTGGTGATTCCATTACCTTTGTTTCTCTTGCCATTAGACAAGAGCCAACGATCGTAGAGGAGGGAGAATCATTGGAGTCATCATCTTGAGTCGTTCTTGCCATGAAGGAAGAACCAACATCATTATCCGTGGAGTAATCCTTGGAGTAGTCATATGTGAAGAGTGACCCGGGCTTGGAGAAAGCCAAACCAGCCACTCCGGCCTCCTTCTCCTCATCTTCCTCTTCTTCATCGGAAATGTACTCGGCTCCAACAAAGGCTCTTCCCTTGTTCTTCTTGTATCGATCGTTGATTGGGTTTGGCTTCAATCTTGGCTTGACCCCTTTGACAAACTTTGGCTTGTCTACCCTTTTCTCATAAGGGCACTCATTTGCAAAGTGACCATCTTCATCACAGTTGTAGCAGGTTCTCTTCTTCTTCTTCTCATTGAGGAGCATTGGAAACTTTGCCTTGTACTTCTTGGCAAAGAAAGCAAAATCTGTAGCGATGTCACTTGTTGAAGTCATTTCTTCATCTTCTTCAATTTCATAGACTTCTTCTCTTTCATGGTCAGCTCTAGCCTTTAGGGCAAGGTTGTGTGAGGCTTCATCAACACGGTTCATCGCCATGAGCCTTTCTCCTGTCTTGGCCATGTTCTCATTTGCTGCCACATAGGAGACTAGATCATCGGCGTTCAGATCAGCACTCTTGGTAATGAGTTGCAAGTTGAGTGCAAGGTTGGTGTCCTTTTGCTTGACTGCAATCATGGCAATGACCTTGGACTTTATGAAATGTTCATTCATCTCAAAGCCATCATTGTACTTTTCACATCCAAGTCCCTTCACCTTCACTCTAAGAGCACCAAGCCTTCCATAGGCATCGGCCACGGATTCTCCTTCTCTAATCATGAACATAGTGGCCTCTTGCTTTGCGGACTCATAAAGAGCTGATTGGATCAGATCGGTTCCCTCTTGGAGTACTACGATCCGATCCCACAACTCTTTAGCGGAGTCAATGTCATTGACTTGATCAAGGAGCTTGCGGTTGATGCCACTCCTAATCTTGTCACGTGCGGAGGCATTGAGTTGACGGTTGTAGAATTCGGTGGAGGTCAACCGATCGGGATCTTGTGGCTCCGGTATCCATCAACAATGATCTCCCACAACTCCACACTGCAGCTGCGAATATGAGATTCCATAGCAGATTTCCAAAAAGGAAAGTGAGTTCCATCAAAATGGGGAACATTCCCACTATGGTTTATATGAGGCATGGGTGAAGTGTTTTTGGGATAGTCATGATTGACTTCATGGAAGCTTTCCTGAGAGGCCGAAGCCCCACTAGGAGTCCCACTAGTCAGGTTTTTAAGCATGGCAGTCATTTGTGCCATTTGGCTTTGTAGTTCATCCTCCTTCTTCTTTTTCTCAGCATCATATGCCAAGAATCTGGATTTCATCTCCCTAACCGAAAGGTTAGAGTCTTCATCCAAACCCTCGAATAGTTTATCCATCTCACTCTTAAGGCTGTGAAGCCCTTAAAAAGAGTCCAGGCTCTGATACCAATTGAAAGTTCAGAGATGGTAAACCTAGAGGGGGTGAATAGGTTTCTACAAATTTTAATTCTTTCTTTGCAATATTAGGCTTTGCGGAATATAAAGATGAGCCTAATGCAAACTAGGTGAGACAACCTATATGACAATACAAGTAACTCAAGCACGAAGGCTCTCACAGGCAATTATATCACAAGTAAGGAGTTTGGTTAGAGATAACCGATAGCACGCGGAGACGAGGGTTTATTCCCGTGTTCCCTTCCTTTGCAAGAAGGTACGTCACGTTTGGAGGGGTGGAGGTCCCACGAAGGATTCCCCACGCCACGAAGGCTCACCCTATTCTCCGGAGCCTATCCCACGAAGGAATAGCTCGCTCACTTGTGGTAGACTTTGAGGTAGCCTCCAAACCTTCACAATCTTGTCAGGAGCAAATCCACAGCCCGGATGCTTCCGGACCACTCTTGCCCGCCTAGGGTTTCCAAGGAACCCTAGAGAGCAAGTTTCTTGATGAATACAAGGGGAATGAGATTTGGCTTGGTAGAACGGTAGATCGGGCCCTCCTCTATCTTTTCCCCGGAGGGATTTGAGTTTGGGTGGAGGAGGAGGGAGATCTGAGGCTTTTGGTGTTTCTAGCAATGGAGTATGAGAGAGAGAGCTCAAGAATAGCTTGTAGTGTAGTGCCTACCCCTTCAGAGGTAGGAGAAGGGGTATATATAGTGATGCGGGGTGGCCTTCGGACACCTCCTCACCAAGACCAACAAGTCCCCCAAGTGGACCAATGACAAGGGCTCGAGTTAAAGCTCTACATGATAAGGTGAACTCGCTCCTCACCACCCTTGATCTCGGTACGCCTTTGGATGGAATGCTACCTCATGCCGATGTGCTTTGTGTCATTAGGTACAAGGAGCATCAAGACCCCGGAGGGGAGGACGAACCAGGGACAAGGGAAGGAGAGGAACAACGGGACATGAAGATGGACACGAAGCTGGACCCGACGTCACTCGAAGCGCTCGAAGGAAGAGAAGACGCCGGCCGGTCTAGAACCCGGTCAGACCGGCCCCCAGACCGGACCACCCGGTCCCAGGCCCGGTCAACCGGTCGCCAACCGGATCTCCCACAAGCTCGTACCGGAGACCAACCGGACGGAAATCTGCGAGGTTTCCGGTTGGCGACCGGTCGACCGGCCCCACGACCGGACGCCCCGGCGCCAGGCCCGGTCTGACCGGCCGCACGACCGGACACCCGGCGCCAGGCCCGGTCTGACCGGCCGCCAACCGGATTCGTCGAGAAGGCCCCACCAAACCGCCTAAGTTATTTACCTTTTCGCCTTGCTGGCCATGTATGCCTATATAAGGACCCAGGACCCCTCCCTTATTGCTTAGACATAATTTTGAGCTTAAACCAACTTTGAGCTTAGTCTCCCTAGGGTTAGCATCCATCTTGGACAAGCATCCCTCTGTAATCAAGGCACTCTTGTTGTTGATTTGTGAATTGCTAAGTGAGATTCTAGTGCAAGGCACTCTCTCTCCCTTACCAATCCCCTTTTCTCCAACACCAATCTCTCTCCGGGAATTCTGCCGCGTGCCTCTTCCTTGGAGATTCTATTGGCGTGATCTACCGAGTCACGGGGGTAAGTATCGGGTGTATCGGGTTGGTGTGCGTGCGTGAGTACCGGTGTTCTTCGTGTTCCTCGTGTTCCTCGCGCTCTCCCACCTCTTCCCCTTGGTTCTTGGGTCGAATCGCGAGATCGGGCCACATCCTAGATCTCAGATCTCATCATATGGTATCAGCAGCCTTTGGTTACCGCGATTTTGACCCTCCACCCACCCGATTTCGTTTCTAGAAAATTTTCCAAAAAATAGCCTCAAAGTGCCTTTGGACCGATCTGTGATTTGGTTGAGTTTTGAGTGGTTTTGATCCGTGGATTTGGTGTCTTTGTGCTTGATCTACTATTTCCCCAACTTTTAGCCTCCAATTCCATCGTTTTCCCGTCGATTTGATCTTTTGGTTTTGGTTTGGGGAAGAACAAGAGAGAGAAACGTGAAACCCGGTTTCGAAACCGGTCAACCGGCCCCAGACCGGACCGTCGGCGCACACTCGGTCAACCGGGACTTCGGCCCAGAGACCGGTCCGACCGGCCCCAGACCGGACACGCCGGCGCTAGCTCCGGTCAGACCGGACCACCGATCGGGCTCCCGTCTTCGACATCGACTAACACCACCGCCGACCACCACCACCATCATCTCCACCATCGCAAGTATAACTTGAAGTACCCCTTGTAGCCCTCTTCTTTTGCGATCTATCCCACGAGCGAAGCTTTCGAGTGTTGCGAAACATCGCACGAGGTCCCGACCGTGAGGGTGTGCGTTGTGTGAGTAAAGCTCATAAGTGGAGCTCGTGAGTGGCAAGCAAAAGAGTAAGAGCATAGTGTGCTAGTAAAAAAAAAAGTGCAAAGTGCCACCGATACAAAAAGAGTGAAAAGCTTTTAAGCAAGCAAGAGAGATAGAGAAGAGAGACCTCGTGCGAATCTTGGTGTTTCTACTCTATGCAACCTAGCTTCGACCTCTTCTTGCGTTAGTGTGACATTGAGCACCCTTGCTTAGGGGTTTTTCCTTTTTCCGCTCGTTCCTTGGTTGCACTAACCCCGCTCATCTCGTGTGTGAGTTCCACATTTTTCCGTGTTTATAGTGATCTCCACTTTGACATTTGATTTTTGGACCTTACCCACTCTTAACAACATACTCGATTTTGGATTTCGTCTTTTGGCTTTCCACCATCCACACCTAACACCATATTTGCTAGCTTTTGCGTGTGCCTTTGTGTGCGTCCCGATACACTTGATCTTATTTTGGGCTTGGTTGATTGCCTCAATACTATCTTACCAAGGTAAGAGTGCGAGGTAGTCTCCTTCCACTAACATCCACAACATAGTTCTTGTCTTGTTATCATGGATAGGCACGGAGACCAAGCAAAGGAGGATGAGGTCCTACGCACCTCCGAAAGGTTGGCCACCCAACACAACCTATGGGTGCAACGCCAAGAGTTCAAGGACCAACTCAACTTGTTCGAGACACGCATCGACGAGCAATATGAAGAAGTGGCTCACAACTTCGGCCAAGTGAACCAAGATATGAATCTTCTTCGTGAAGCTACGGACAACTTGCATCATCAAGTGACGGCCAATGATGCAAACATGGAGAGGCGCATGGATAGCCTCGAGCGCGCCATCACCAACTTGGGACGCCGACATCGACATCGCTCTACTTCTCATCGTCATCGACCTCCTCACATGATGACTACTCCCATGATCACCATTCGTCCTCAAGCTCCGACTCAAGGCATGGAGATCATCATCGCTCTCGTCGACCGCACGCTCGTCATGAAGATTCTCGCTCAAACTCAAGGCGCGGAGAGTTCCATCGCCATGCTCGTCCTCATGAACGTCCTCAACAAGAACAAGCTCTTCACCAAGATCGTCATCAAGCGGCTCGCCATGCCCACCATGGGCATGACGACCAACCCCACGACAACGTCCTCCACAACATGGACCCGGCACCTCATCGTCAAGCCCATGTGGATGCTCAAGACCAAGGTCATCAAGATCCACCAAGGCGTGACCTCCGGAACCATCCTCGCCATGACCAAAGGGGCCGAGGACAACCACAACATGATCAAGATGAGAGGGCCATCATTGGACAACGCCAACAACCTCGTCAAGATCCGCAACAACATCATCAACGTGAGCCAAGTGAAGCTAGTGTTCACCTCCACCGCCAACCCAATGCTATGGTTGGCCGTGGAAGACCTCCTCTACCACCTCAAGCCGCAAGGGATGAAGGCATCCGTCCTCGCCGCCGAAACTTGGAAGATGAAGAGAACATGTATGGGAAGCTTAAGTTCAACATGCCCAAGTTCAAGGGTGAAGACGATGCCGAGGCCTACCTCTCATGGGCACTCAAGGTTGACAAGATCTTCCGCATCCACAACTACTCCGGTGCCAAGAAAGTAGCCATGGCCTCCCTCGAGTTTGAAGAGTATGCCAACACTTGGTGGGAACAAGTTGTCACTCTAAGGGAAGAAAAGGGTGATCCTCCAATTGATACTTGGGAAGACATGAAGGAGGAGATGCAAGCTCGCTTTGTTCCAAACACTACAAGACCGATCTCTTCAACAAGCTACAAAAGTTGAAGCAAGGCACCAAGACCGTCGAAGAGTTCTTCAAGGAAATGGAGTTAACTATGATGCGAGCAAACATCCAAGAGTCCGAGAACCAAACCATCGCTAGGTTCTTCAATGGCCTCAACTACCCAATCAAGAGGATTGTGGAGTTCCAACAATACTCCAACATGGTTGAGTTGGTTCACCAAGCCTCCAAGGCCGAGCGTCAAGTGAATGAGGACATCAAGTACTCAAAGTCCAAGCAATACTTCGCCTCCAAACTTGCTACAACAACTCCCACAACAAGTGTCAAGCCAACCACATCCTCTACACCTTCCAAGCAACCTTCTATCCAAAGTCGCATGAAGCAAACGGTGTCCTCCACCGCCTCCTCCAAGGCCTCTACGGGACCCTCCAATGTCACTTGCTTCAAGTGTGGCACTCAAGGCCACAAGTCCTTTGAGTGCAAGAACACCAAGGTTATGATCACTATGGAGAATGGTGACATAGAGACGCTAAGTGAGGGCGAATATGAAGCCCTAGTGCAAGCCGCCGTTGCTAATGAGGAAGAGTATGATGAAGAAAGTGGAGAAGACCCTCTCTTATGCACACACGACCCAAGCCCCTCACTTGTGGTCACAAGAGTGCTCACCACTCAACCCCAAGCTATGGAATACCAAAGATGCAACATCTTCCAAACTCGTGCCGGCATTGGTGGCAAGTCAATCAAGGTCATCATCGATGGTGGGAGTTGCCACAACTTGGCAAGCACCGAGTTATGTGAGAAGCTCAACCTCACGCTTCGCAAGCATCCTCATCCATACCATGTTCAATGGTTGAGCGACAAGGGCAATGTCAAGATTCAACACACCGTCACCGTCAACTTCAAGATAGGACCCTATGAAGACACCGTTGAGTGTGACGCGGTGCCCATGATCGTGTGCCACATGTTGCTTGGCCGCCCATGGCAATTTGACAAGAAGGCCATACATGATGGTTATTCCAATGCATACACCTTCAAGGTCAAGGACAAGAAGTTCGAGCTTCGCCCCATGACTCCTAGCCAAATCATCGCCGACAATGCGAAGGCTTTAGCGAGGGCACAACACCACACCCACCATAGTGAGTTGAGAGGAGAGGGCGACCCACCAAAAAGAGAGTGAGCGCCACCACCCACATATGAGTGAGAGAAAGAGTGTCCTCTTAGCCACAAAGCGAGTGGAGAGAAGTGAAAGACAACCCATCCACCACCATACACTACGTGCTCATTTGCAAGGGCCTCTCGTCGGAGACTAACGACTTAACCAACATTCCTTCGTCTTTGTTGTCTCTTTTGAAGGAGTTCCAAGACGTCTTCCCCGACGAGCTACCTCATGGACTACCGCCGCTTCGGGGCATCGAGCACCACATCGACCTCATACCCGGCGCTCCCCTACCAAACCGCGCCGCTTACCGCACCAACCCCGAAGATACCAAGGAGATACAACGCCAAATACAAGACCTCCTCGCTAAAGGGTCGAGAAAGCCTTAGCCCTTGTGCCGTTCCCGTCATTCTTGTGCCTAAACCGGATGAGACGCAACGGATGTGTATGGATTGTCGACCCATCAATGCCATTACCGTCCGTTATCGCCATCCCATTCCGCGTTTAGACGACATGCTTGATGAATTGAGTGGTGCCACCATTTTCTCTAAGATTGATTTGCGTAGTGGCTACCACCAAATTTGCATGGCAATTGGTGATGAATGGAAGACGGCATTCAAGACCAAGCTTGGTCTATATGAATGGCTCGTCATGCCATTTGGTCTTTCCAATGCTCCTTCGACTTTCATGCGTCTTATGAATCACATTTTGAGACCACTCATTGGCAAGAGCGTGGTTGTTTACTTTGATGACATTCTCATCTATAGCAAAAATCTCGAGGACCATGTTCAACATGTGAGAGAAGTCTTATGCATATTGCGCCACGAGAAGCTCTTTGCCAACCTCCCAAAATGCAACTTCGCTCAAAACAAATTGGTTTTTCTTGGTTTTGTGGTTTCCGCCAACGGGATTGAAGTTGATTCTTCCAAGATTGAGGCCATCCACAATTGGCCCACTCCCACAAATGTTGGTCAAGTTCGGAGTTTTCATGGACTCGCCGGTTTCTACCGCCGCTTTGTGAAATATTTTAGCACCATCGCTTGCCCTTTAAATGAGCTTACTAAAAAGAATGTTCCGTTTGTTTGGGGCAAAGCACAACAAAACACTTTTGATGAATTGAAAAAGAGACTCACCGAGGCACCATTACTTGTTCTTCCCGATTTCGCTCAAACATTTGAGATAGAATGTGATGCGAGTGGCCTTGGAATTGGCGGTGTCCTCATGCAAAATGGAAAACCCGTGGCATACTATAGCGAGAAGTTGGACGGCGCACGCCTCAACTATCCTATATATGACAAGGAGCTTTATGCTTTGGTTCGTGTTCTTGAAGTTTGGCAACATTACCTTTGGCCAAAGAGTTTGTTATCCATTCGGATCATGAGTCCTTGAAGTATTTGAAAAGTCAACACAATTTGAACAAGAGACATGCTAAGTGGGTTGAGTTCATAGAGTCCTTCCCTTATGTATAAAATACAAAAAGGGCAAGGAAAATGTGGTTGCGGATGCACTTTCCCGCAAGAATACTCTTCTACTCACCCTTGGAGTTTCACATTTTGGGTCTTGAGGAGATCAAAGAACTTTACCCTTTTTCTTTGGACCAATCTTTGCCAAGTGTTCCGTTGACCGAGGATTTGATGATTTCTATTTGCATGATGGCTACTTGTTTAAAGCTAACAAGATTTGCATTCCCGAGTCCTCTCTTCGTAAGTTGCTTTTGCAAAGTCACATGGAGGTGGTCTCATGGGTCACTTTGGACGAGAGAAGACATATGCCATGCTCTCAACCCACTACTATTGGCCAAGAATGTACGTGGAACGCCTTTGCCGACGGTGTACAACATGCTTACAAGCTAAGTCTACATCCAATCCCTATGGTCTTTACATGCCTTTACCCATTCCATATGCACCTTGGTCGGACATAAGCATGGACTTTGTACTTGGCTTACCACGCACAAAACATGGTCATGACTCAATATTTGTGGTAGTGGATAGGTTCTCTAAAATGGCTCATTTCATACCATGTCATAAGAGCGATGATGCTTCACACATTGCTTCATTGTTTTTCAGGGAAGTGGTTCGCCTACATGGAATACCGGCAAGCATTGTGTCGGATCGAGAGTCAAGTTTATGAGTTACCTATGGAAGTCGCTCATGGCGAAGTTTGGAGTGAAGCTCTTGTTCTCATCGTCCTCGCACCCTCAAACCGATGGACAAACCGAAGTGGTCAATCGAAGCCTCTCAACACTACTCCGCACACTTGTGAAGACCAATTTGAAGTCATGGGAAGATTGCCTATCCCGTGCGGAGTTTGCCTACAATCGAGCCAAGCACTCCACAACTTCACAGAGTCCCTTCATGATCGTCTATGGATTCGAACCTCCAACGGCACTCGACATCCTCCCACTACCTCTTCAAGGACGAACATGGACTTCGACAAGCGCACCACCGCCATGAAGAAACTACATGAAGAAACAAGAGCAACCATACAAGAGCATGTACTTCGCCAAGCTAACCGCCTCAACGCCAAGAAAAAGGAACGCGTGTTTGAAGAAGACGACCTCGTTTGGATCCACCTAAGGAAAGAAAGGTTCCCGCAAGAACGCAACTCCAAGCTCAAGCCAAGAGGAGATGGGCCTTTCAAGGTCCTCAAGCGCATCAACAACAACGCCTACGTCATCGACATACCAACATCAAAGTACTTGGTGAGCAACACTTTCAACATCTCGGATCTCTCACCCTATCATGGAGATGAGGAGGAACAAGAGTCGAGGACGACTCTCTCCCAAGGGGGGAGATGATGCGGGGTGGCCTTCGGACACCTCCTCACCAAGACCAACAAGTCCCCCAAGTGGACCAATGACAAGGGCTCGAGTTAAAGCTCTACATGATAAGGTGAACTCGCTCCTCACCACCCTTGATCTCGGTACGCCTTTGGATGGAATGCTACCTCATGCCGATGTGCTTTGTGTCATTAGGTACAAGGAGCATCAAGACCCCGGAGGGGAGGACGAACCAGGGACAAGGGAAGGAGAGGAACAACGGGACATGAAGATGGACACGAAGCTGGACCCGACGTCACTCGAAGCGCTCGAAGGAAGAGAAGACGTCGGCGGTCCAACCGGTCGACCGGCCCCCAGACCGGACCACCCGGTCCCAGGCCCGATCAACCGGTCGCCAACCGGATCTCCCACAAGCTCATACCGGAGACCAACCGGACGGAAATCTGCGAGGTTTCCGGTTGGCGACCGTCGACCCCCCATGACCCCGGCGTCCAGTCGTCTGACCGGCCGCACGACCGGACACACACCTGCCCGGTCTGACCGGCCAACCGGATTCGTCGAGAAGGCCCCACCAAACCGCCTAAGTTATTTACCTTTTCGCCTTGCTGGCCATGTATGCCTATATAAGGACCCAGGACCCCTCCCTTATTGCTTAGACATAATTTTGAGCTTAAACCAACTTTGAGCTTAGTCTCCCTAGGGTTAGCATCCATTTTGGACAAGCATCCCTCTGTAATCAAGGCACTCTTGTTGTTGATTTGTGAATTGCTAAGTGAGATTCTAGTGCAAGGCACTCTCTCTCCCTACCAATCCCCTTTTCTCCAACACCAATCTCTCTCCGGAATTCTGCCGCGTGCCTCTTCCTTGGAGATTCTATTGGCGTGATCTACCGAGTCACGGGGGTAAGTATCGGGTGTATCGGGTTGGTGTGCGTGCGTGAGTACCGGTGTTCTTCGTGTTCCTCGTGTTCCTCGCGCTCTCCCACCTCTTCCCCTTGGTTCTTGGGTCGAATCGCGAGATCGGGCCACATCCTAGATCTCAGATCTCATCTTATAGCGTCACTTGAAATATGGCCATTGACGACTTGCCACCTCAGCCGTTTTCTCGAGTCCGGCGCAGGGCCCGGTCAGACCGGGCCTGGGACCGGACCGGCCGGTCCAAACCGGAGTGGAGCTTGGTCTTGACCGAGTCCCGACGTTGTCGAGCAGTGGCCCGGTCGCGACGGGCCTGTGACCGGATCGGTTGGTCCAAACCGGACCGGCGACCGGGCCCTGACCGGACGAGCCTCCGAGCATACTGGACATCGCTCGGTTGGCACCAGTCCAGGAGCCGGTCGGCGCCGGCTGGCCAGTGCCAGGGCCGGTTTGACCGGGCCACTGACCGGCCAAGTGCTGAAACTCCCTTGTTAATTTTTCATCGAAGTGGGGGTCTCCCATTGCCTTCTTGTTCCATTGATACACAATTATACCTCTTTGGCTAATATCTGAGAATAATCTTGTAGACATGTATTAGACCAAATACTCTAGCATGGTGTCATAGTTACCAAAATAATGGTTAAGAGTAAAATACCCTTACAGCCACGCCAGGCCATGCATGCTGACCTCCACCGAGCTGCACTACCGGCCTGCCGCCAAGGAGGTCACCGCTCCGCACAGCACTCCTCACTGCATGTAAGGGAAGGCGCGCGAGCTTTGTCCGGCGGCCGGGGGGCTAGGGAAGGGGAGCTGGGAGGGACGAGATCTAGGGGTTTGCCCCTGGTCGCGCGGGGGCGACTGAGGAGCATTTGAAAAAATAAGAAGAATCGAGAGAGGGGACTTCCGGCACTCCTTTTCTCTTGTTCATACACTAACGCAAATGGATTTATACCTAATTAGTTTAGTTGGAAAGGTATTGTATATTAGAGAGGAGGCTCTTGGTGAGGGTCCTCCGGCACTGTCGCGAGAAGGAGGAGATAGACCGAGAGATGCTAGAGAGGGCCCTCCGACAACCCGAGAATATCGAGGCTTGCAAGATATCGCTCATGAGGAGTACCGCCATGAGTTTGTCGTACTCGACTACGACAACTACAACAAGTGAGCTCCATGAGTTAGAGATGCTGAAACAAACCATGGAATATGCTGATGCAGCTCCTTTAGATTGGTCTCCGTGGAGCATTGTATCCCAAAAGTGAAACCCTAGCAGGCTGGGCTTCTTGCTGGTCACGCACCTAGTTGACCTGGTACTAAACGAACAAACCGTCACGAGGGCTAGTGGAAGAAGCCGCGTCATCACGTCCCGGTCCGTACCCGTAATATCCACCCCCGTTTCCGTTCCACGAGTCGCCTCTCCCCTTCGATTCGAACTCTCCCCACAAACACAAAACCAAACCCATCGACGGAGACCACACCACGACTCAAATCTAGGGTTGCTTCGCTCGCTCGCTCGCTCTGCCCATGGCCGACCCGCCGCCCACGGCCCCGCCCCCGGACGCACAGCCGCCCGCCGCCGACAAGGCCCCTGCCGCGCCGCTGACGCCCGAGGCCGAGGATGCGCCGGAGGAGCAGGAGGCGGCGGAGTCCGAGGTGGACGAGGAGTACGTGAGCGACCCCGACGACGCTCTCCCGGAGATGCGCCGCCGGGAGGCCAGCGACGACGAGGGGTCCGAGGACCCGCCCAGGGCGCGGATCGACCCCGACCACGACCACGACGGCCAGGGCGCCCCGGAGGATTACGAGGGCGAGGTGGAAGACGACGACGAGTACTACGATGATTTGCTGGAGGAGGAGGAGGCGGCCGAGGGGCTGGAGGAGGAGGAGGAGTACGACGGTCGCGCGGTGCCGCCCAAGGAGGTTGCCGCCGGCCAGGGGGAGGAGGGCGACAAGGCTGTGGTGGAGGGAGAGGAGGCTGAGGGGGAAGAGAAGAAGGAGCAGGAGCCCTTCGCTGTGCCCACCTCTGGCGCCTTCTACATGCACGATGACCGCTTCGCCGAGAATGGCCGCGGCGGCGGCGGACGCAGGTGCACTTTCCTGAAAACACTAGACGTTTAGTTTCTGTACAACTTGCAATAGCTGTAGCACATAGATATAGTATCTGTAGACTTGCAATTATTCTTGTCTCTTCTAGCATGACTATAACCTTAGTGTTTAGTTCATCCAAAACAAATTACCTTCAAGTTCTATCAGAAATCAGACTTCAGCTTTGCCGTAACAGGAAGCTCTAAACTCTATACAACAATTAGCATGCCCCATCATCATCTTGCTGTTTCTTTTTCATGATGGCCGGGTGTGCTCGAGACGGCAAATCATCAATTGAGACCGACACATAGAGGATAAGAAATCAGGAATACCGAGCAATCATGATAATTTACTTTGGCTTCGTAAGATGATCGGATGGTAGTAGCGACTAGCTGTAGAATAAGTGTTAATTTAGCCATAGCAAAAGGATCCGTGATACCAATGTTTGATTCTAAGTATGCACATGTTTGTAGCGATCCACGGGGCATTTGACAAACTTAGGAAATGCTGACTTCATTTCGTGCCTTGAGAACCGTCATTAAGGTTGCCCTGGGCTTTAACAACCTTCACGAGATGGTTTTCAGTAAATTTACACATTTTAGTAGAAGAGAATAATTTTAGGGGGCATACAATGTTAAAACCTTGTAGCTGTCGGTAGCAATATGTTCTATCCACTTGGTTAAGCACACATCTCTCTCAACTCTTTCTGGCAAAATTACACCTTCAATGTTGGTCTGCAAATGGCAACTGGATATTGATATGGTAGTGCACCTTGTTCTAACTGCATGCTTCCAGCTTCCTGTGGAAACATAGTGTTGTATTTCAGGCTGCTAGGTGATCCCTTGGTTGTCAGGGATCAACAAACTATGGCGTATGTAATCAATATATATCAATCAACTTGTCATAGTTTTGACTAGGTGTTCGCAGTTTATGTTTAGTCAATTTACTTATGTTTGCATATTTTGTTACCAGCTAGTGTTTTGAAATACTGGTTGTTATTATTGCTTTATCTTATCTGGTACATATGCTGATATTTTCTTTGTAAACTAGGCGAATGCTTGGTGGGAGGAAGTTATGGGATGCTAAAGACGATCAAGCTTGGGTGCACGACAGATTTGAGGAGATGAACGTGCACGATAGATTTGATGAGCGCTATGAAGTAATTACTCATTACCATTGATGTGTAAATACTTCTGTTGGCGAATATTGAGATAAATATCTGCATTGCAGGATAAGCGAGGCTCAAGAGGTCGTTTTAGAGGTCGTGGTAGTGGAGGCAGAACCCGAGGCACTGCTCGTGGGTCTTCCAGAGGAGGGAGGTACCGCAGTTATCACGAAGATAGCGAAAACCAAAACCTTGGTGACAGCCAAAACCGGCCCCAAAGGGTTGTCCGAGGGAGAGGACCCAGACGTTATGATGCAATAGCAAAGAATACCCGAGAGGTTGTTGGATACCAACGTAAACAGTAAGTTGTTAAATATTTTGGGACACTTAATGCAAATAAGCCTGGTCAATAGTGCAGCTTAGTAAGTGATGCCTCTTATCATTTAATTGTCTTGTTACTTGTTCAGACCAGCAAGATCTCGTGAACCCGCTGCTCATTCTGCATTGGACAGAGAGGCTGGCCAAATTTCAAATGCACATTCTGATGCAGTTCCTGCTAAAAAGAATGTTGTCAATTCAAGCTTAAATTCTGCGTCGCCACCATTTTATCCCTCTGGCGCATCCAACCATGCGGGTGCTCAAAGAAGGGACATGCAAGCAGGAGGTTCTAATAACATGAAGCTACAATCTGGTCCAATAGTTAGAGGGAGAGGAACCACAGATTACGGTGGACGGGATAGGTTTCATGCCGAGGGTCATGTTAGACCATCTCCTAGTAGAACTGCTGGAGCTTCGTCAAATTCATCAGGGTTTTCAGCCTCGTCAGTCAATGCTGGCCAATCCCCTACTGCCAGGGCTCAAGGGGGAAACTCAAGCATCGGGGTTTCTTCACATAATCAGCCAACTTCATCATTTCACCAAACGTCTAGGACCTCTGCACAGCAGCAAAATCACACCTCAGTCATGCACCAGAAGTCAGGCCAAGTACCTACTCAACCTGCAACGAGAATTCCAACTCAGCAGTTGAGCCATCGGAACAATCCTTCACCGACTGCTCAGCATCTACCTGCTAGATCAACTGAAAGTGGCGAGAATGGTTCCTATCCTAGTTCAAACCAATCCAAGACTATATCATCTGAGGTGGAAAAAACTAATAAAGAAATGGGACGAGGTTCGTTCATGTATGGTGGAGCCCAGATTATCGGTTCTGCTGGAGCTGCTGGTCTTGCGCAGGGCGACCAAAATAATTTTCCTGGCACTCCAGCTCTTCTGCCAGGTTTGCTTTTACATCCACTGTACTTCTCTTGTAACAATATATATTTTTTTTTTCTGATGGAATCATCTGGACCATGCATTTCTGTTTATCCTTGATGCAGTGATGCAATTTGCCGGCCAGCATCCAGGTGGACTTGGAGTTGGTATGGCCCTCCCTGGTTATGTGGCTCAACAGCAGTTGGGAATGGGAAATAACGAAATGGCATGGTATATTTTGCTAAGTCATGATAGATTTGCAGTTCTTTCTGTTAGATTTTAATCACTATCAACAAAATAATGTTTGTGCGGTGACACTTGATGTAGTTATGCAAGGAGTTCACTAGAAAAAAAATGGATTAAGCCCAACATTATTTGCATTGAACCCATGTATCTTGTTGTTTACAGTAGTCGCTACTGACCCCATCTTTCTTGAACAGCATTATATTTTCATTTCATTAAAACTGTGTCATAAAGAAGTGTTGCTAACAGTGATTTACTTTCTTGTACTTAAAAAATGTTATGAAGGGGATAATTACAAGATGAGTCGCTTCATAATGTTTGTCCATTGCACTCATAATATGTTATTTTTTTCTGTATTATTCACGATCAAATTGGACTCTTCATGTATTTTTTCTGTTGTATCCGAGAGAAAAAAAATGCATTTTTCCTTTGACTCTGAGATGACCTTCTGTATCATTTTTTTGTGTGCATGGTAATAGGTTGCCACTATTGGCTGGTGCAGCTGGTGCTTTTGGAGGATCATATCCACCTTACATCACCCTCGACCCAAGCTTTTACTCTAGGTCTTCAGGGCAAACTTCATCATCCATTCCATCCAGGTAATACTAATGTTAATTAAGATATGGTTCACATTTAAAATCAGTCACTGCTTGAGTGAGTTGATATCACTTTGGGTTAGCTGTCTAAACACGTAGTTATTTTTACTTGAAGTGTTCATAATTCATTCTGGTCCCCTATTCCAACATGATTATATAACATTTGATTATTTAAATTTTGCATCATCAATGACGGTTACTTTCAGCATGAAGGGGATTAACAATATTTATTAATTATTTCAGGGAAGCTAGTGTTAACAAAGGGGCTAAATCTCCTCCGGAAAATGGTAAGTCGTATGCTTCCCTGTTGGGCCATACTGTTAAAAACTATTAGCATGTGTTACCATTTATAATGTGCTTCCATTTGTCTATATATTATAATGCAGATATTGTGACTGAAGAGCTTGATCAGCGCCAGAACAAGCCTAGAAGGCAAGATATTCTATAGCACTATTTTTACTCGAACCTATTAATATTTTGGACATTTTTTGCACAAGAACTTTCTGCTTATGTATACCCTCTTATACTGCAGATACTCAGAGATGAACTTCAGTCAGTGAAGCACCATGTACGGGGAATTGCATCTGAATAAGCACCATGGTCAGTTACTCATCACTTTTTTCTGATATTTCTTCTCTTCTCTGTAAACTCACTGGCATGCTCTTATGCTTATGCAGGCCGTATTTTAGGCTGGCCCGTTGTGATCTCCAGTTATGATCTGGAGCACTTTGGGTGGCTTTGTGTCCTAAATTATATTAGGTACTGTTCTGTTCTAGCATTTAAAAATCCTTGACTTTCCAAGACATATTGAGTTAGCAATGTACATTATCTTTTTTTCGTAATGCAGAATTACTATCTGCTACAATGAGTAGTGTATTATACTCCCCCGTTTTAAAATAAGTGTCGCAACTTTTTGTAGATACGGATGTATCTACAACTAAAATACATCTAGATACATCCATATCCAGAAAAAATTGTGAAACTCTTTTTTGGACGGAGGTAGTACTATTTTCCCTTTCCATTCTGTGTTATTTATTTCTCAAGCTATTATGTTGATCATTAAACACTAAGGGTCTTCTCACAAACAAAAGACATGCTTAGTATTGGAGTTCTTATGCCTGACTGCTAGTATTGATCATGGATAAAGCTTGTTCCAGTCTGATTTGTTTTTCATTTAGCGTATATATGGAAAAAGGATGTAACCAATACTAGTTATCTTTTGATACATTGCTGCACTTACTAATTGTGAGTGTAGCAATAAAAAGATATTTCGGAGGAGAAAATGTCTCGAAAGCTGAATTTGATAAGTTATGTTCAAACACAATACTATGTAACCAATACTCATGTTTTGCTACATGCTGCCCTAATTAATTGTGAGTAGCAATAGAAAAAAGATATACAGGAGATGAAAATGCCTAAAAAACTGAATTGATAAGTTTTGTTCAACCGCAAACATTTTCAATTAAATTATATTCTTCATTAAACCAAGTAACTGAGCAATAACTTACTGGCTTGGTTGCGTCTCAAGAACCCATTTGAGTATGATCCTTGATCTACAAAATGATTCTTACCTTTTCCCGCTAGGTCCTGGATAGAAGATCAAAGGCGTTTTGCAATCAAAGTGCGGTTTATGTCTCGTTCTAATTGGGGTGTGCATGTGGTCTGTCTGTGTCTAGTGCTTGTGCCTTTCATTGCACTCTGATAAAATCCTGTCTGTTGTAGAACCATTCTTATGTAGAACCATTCTTATGTATGGTTTTGACTGGCTTTGTTGGGTTACCATATTTTTGTGGCACTTGGATACCTGGGGTATGCCTTTTGTGTTAACTCTTATTTGTCTTTTGCACTTGGCAGGTCTTATAAATGCCTGCTCGCGCTGTGAGTACGTCACTTCACAGCAGAGCAGGGGTGGCATTTGTTGCTTGAGTTGTGGTAAGGCTTAGTAATCAACACTTTGAGGATGTATGTGTTTTTCAGATTTGACAGGAACATGACTAACAGCACCATGATGAAATTTCAGATGTTGCTCGGTCCTGATGCATCTGGAAATGTCAAATTCATTGGTGGCGTGTGAAGATATATGGGTGGTTCTTGAAGAGAGCTTTGAATAATGATCTGCGATGGTTGATAATGTTTGGGATTCTAGTACATTTTGCTAGTGACTCCTGTTGATGCGAGTCTGATGTACCCTACCCTCTTATAGCAGTGTTCACAAGAACAAGTGGCTTTGTTGCGGCAGTTTGTATCTTTTGGAATATGTGGAAATGTGAGTGAGATTTGTGACAGTCTTGAGCATGAATGAGTGTCGAGTTAGTTTCATTTTGTTTTGTCTGCATAACTTTGTTTGTCCGTTTGTTTATCCATCCATTGAACTTGTATCTTGGGAGTGTAACCTAGAATCTGATGGCCATGGGGATGGCAGGAGCATTTGTGTTCCCAAGAATTTCGCTTGCCATGGAATCCTCAATCCTCACTTGGCCAATTCTTTTGGAAGTTTTTTTTTCTGGGACGATTGGGTGTACATTGGCACAACACCAATACAGAACACCTCCAGGCCTTTGTTTACTAATGGGGACTTGGGGATTGAAAGGGTTTTGATGAAACTTTTTCGTTCACATAATCCCCTCAAATCTCAAATGCTCGTCCATTTGAATTCACTAGTATGGTGGAGTGAGTTTAGTGTACACAAAAATGAGAGGGTTTGTGGGGACATCTGGTGATTATCCTATTCAAAAACGACTTGGTAAAAGAATTGTTGCGGATGTTTTAGATCTGGGATAATTCCCTTTAATATACTTCATATTAACTAGAAGTAAACAAAGGCCTCATGGATTTTGCATATTGCAATCTTGGTTTCTTTTTTCTAGAACCTGCAAGAGATTTGCGTGTTATTGTATTACACTTGAGAAGACCGACGAAGAAGTCCCATACAACAGAAAACCACCAGCCAATACCACACAGGGCATTGCAGAACCACCGCCTAGTTACAATCTAGTGAACCTCTCGTAGACGTCTACCTCTACAAGCTAATCCAGGCTCTCCACTAGTCTAAAACCAAGTTGAGAGTGGTAAGCATCGATGTGTGCTTCCCATCAAAATCTTGGTATCTCAGTTCAGGGTAACTAAATCAAAATACTCCTGCCATCGCCATGGCCATCAGATTCTTGGCTGGCTAGCTACATGACTGCTCCATATAGGTCACCCAACGCCATCTAATTCCTGCTCACACTACTTGGTACAGAGGCTATTCCGATCGTTGGGACCAGTAGTTGGACTTCGGATAGATCAACCAGCGACTTTGTAAGAATCTTCGTTTTTTCTTTGGTGGTTGATCTCACAGCAAGCCCCCACAAAAAAGAAAAGAAAAGAAAAGAAAAATCTCACTCACAGCTACATATATATATGAGTTGCTTTTAGTCTGATGGTTCTGGTTAACTGCCCGGGCATCCAGTGCATGTCTGCAACGATGGGTCTGAAGAAGAAAGCTCTGCGCTGGTTGCCGCGTTCCTCTACAGGCTCCGGCTTGGAGGAAGACGAAGGCAGCAACGAGAGGAGCGGGCTGCTTAGGAGCCACCGGGATCAGAACCGCGTCGTGCCGGTCATGGACGTCGATGAGCACCAACGCAAGGCGTCGCCAGCAGCGGAGCCCAAGGTGAAATCGCGAGCGTGTTGATTTCTGTTGCATTATCTCGAAACGCAAGTGGAAATTTAACTGTTTCTTGCTGAGAAAACACTTAATTGCATTGGCATGGAGGTGCATGCAGACCGTGGCCCTGAAGGTGTCGATGCACTGCCATGGCTGCGCGAGGAAGGTCAAGAAGCAGATCTCCAAGCTGGAAGGTAGGTGATGAAGTGAAACAGTATAGCTGTCTGTGAACTTTGCCTGTATTTCCTTCTTTGTGGACCTTGTGGTGATCGACGAACTTGTGCAGGAGTTGTGTCCGTCAAGATAGAGCTGGGGATCAAGACGGTGACGGTGGTCGGGAACGTGACCCCCGTGGAAGTCCTGGAGGCCGTCTCCAAGGTGATCAAGTATGCGCACATCCTGGACCTGGCGGCGCCCTAGCTTAGCAGCAATGCGTGTCTGTGCTGAACTGGTGATCGCGCTTGCAAAAATGATGAGCACCATTTCTCTTTCTGCC
This sequence comes from Lolium multiflorum, assembly GCA_030979885.1. Taxonomy (NCBI): domain Eukaryota; kingdom Viridiplantae; phylum Streptophyta; class Magnoliopsida; order Poales; family Poaceae; genus Lolium; species Lolium multiflorum. The sequence goes on from CM061749.1 coordinate 193,441,320, forward strand.
GAGTCGATCTGAATCTTGAAAAGAGAGGTCATAATTTCTTCGGAATTACTTTACACACGACGTTTTGCATATGACTCCCGTACGATACTTCCTCCACAACGTTTTTTTCAGGCTAATTACTTATGATTTGTCATTTGAGGAGCCAATCTGAAAATTATTCCTTCTTAACACGTACATGGGCCGCATTTAATCATCTGCTCAGGCCAGAGCATAAGCAGTTAAGCACGCTATAAATAAAGAGAGCACAAATATAAGAGCATCTCCAGGGGCTCCCGGGCCGAAATCCGGCGCTATTTAGCGCCGGATGGATGTAATTTTTGGCCCGGGGAGCCCATTTTTCCCAGCGACGCGCTCAGGATGGATGATTTTTTTGATAAATAACGGCGAATTCGGACAAAACAAGGCAAAATTCGTTCAAACAAAAGCGAAATTTAAAGGTATTTAACATACGTAGGCAAATTCGTACATATATAGGCCGAATTTGCATATATTTGAATTCGGCCAGATGGAAATATAAACTAAAAAGTACTACATGTCGTCGTCGCTCGAGTTCCCGGCGTTCAGCGCTGCCGGCGGCATCCTTGCCGTCCTCGATGTGCGCGAGTACACGGCGAGCGTGCGGCCCGGCGCACCCCACCAGCGGCGGCGGCCGGCGGCGTTGTTACGCGCTGGAGGAGGGGGAGGACCGTCGAAGGCTGCGAGTTCCCGTTCGTGCCGGAGACGGAAGAACTCGTTCCAGGCGTCGTAGTTGTCGGCGCGGTACCGCTCCTCCCACGCGTTGCTCGTCGGTGAGGGTGACCAGCACAGCGTTGGCCGGCGGCGTCGCTCGTCGCCTCCCACCGGAAGCGGCGGGATCGGGACACCCCCCGCGCTCCAGCGCCATCCTTCGGCACGCGGGGTCGGCGGCGCCGGTAGCTCGCCATGTGCGAGTCCCGCCTCCCACTGGTGTAGGGAACAGCCGGCCAAAGCCGTTGTTCGCCGCGCCGTGGCCCGCCATTGCTCGTTGGTGGAGGGGGAGAAGACACAGCTGGGGAGAGGAGGGAGACAGCGGTGGTGCATGCGGTGAGACGCGGCAGGTTCCGCGATAAATAGAGGGAGCCACGCGTGAATCCGAGGCGACGCGCGTGGAAGCAACACGTCCGGCGAAGTCTGACCGGCGGCATGCTTTTGAAGCGCGCGGAAGACGATTGGCCTCTGTCGCCGACAAGTCGGGGCCACCATCCGCGCGGGAAGTTTTCTCCACATTTCGCGCGCTTTTGTTTCGTCCGGAGTCCCCGAGCGTTCCCCGGGGGGTCGGGATGACCTGGGCTCGCCGGACAGATGAAAGCCCAAATCTGGACGAAAACGAGGTTCCGGGGGCGCGGCTGGGTCGTTTTCGTCCATCCGGATGAAAAAAGGCATCCTGAGGGCTTGTTGGGGAGACGGCTAGAGATGCTCTAAACAACAGAGGCGGTTGCAGCAGCTGAACTAACCCTGCCTTTGAACACTGAAACTAGCAGACTTGAAGGTGTCAATGAGATTAGTGTCTACTCCGGATCACCCGGGAAATGAAAAAGAGAAAGCACGATGTTATCAGTCGCTTGCAACTGCTTAATTACGACAGCAACGCTTTGATACGTCACGGTGGTTCAGCCGTTCAGATGAATTGCGGATGTGAACTGGCAACGGTCCCTCGGAATGGGTCACTCCCTTAAGAGCATCTCCAACAGGCGCTGTAAACGCGCGCGGCAAAATACCTGCCAGTTTGGCGCGCGCGAGCGCTCGCAAGCTCCAGACGCGGGAAAAAGGCGCGCGCGGTAAAATTTTTGCCGCGCCCGCGCGTTTGCGCCATCCCACGCGGGAAATTTGCGCGTGCGCTGCCGCGCGCGCTATATAGACGACACGCGCGAACGCGTCAACCGCCTCTGAAACTTCCGCGTGTCCCTCCGCCTCTTCCCCACCGCTCTGTCTCCGCGCCACGCGCCGCCGCTCTACCTCCGCCGCCGCTCCGCCTCCGCCTCCGGCGACATGCCTCCGCGGCGCCGCTCCGCCTCCGGCTACCGCGGCGTCCGCGCGCGGCCGAGCGGCCGCTTCGACGCGGAGATTCGCTCCGGCGAGGAGCGGATCCGGCTCGGCACCTTCGACACCGCGCATGAGGCGGCGCGAGCGTACGACGCCGTCGCGTGGCGCCTCGGCCGCCCCCGCCGGCAGATGAACTTCGACGACGTCTGGACGCGCGAGCAGGCGGAGATGCTGGCGCCGCCGTCGCCGATGGTCACGCGCGAAGAGCAGCGCCGCCATCTGGAGCTGGAGCAGCGCCTCCTCATCGCCGAGCGCGACGAGGCGATGCGCGTCGAATGGGCGCGGCGCTTCCCGGAGGACGTCGCCGCCACGGAGGCCTTCTACGCGCAGAAGGAGGAGGAGGCGATGAAAGCGGAGAAGAAGGCGAGCCGCGAGAAGCGCCGCGCCGAGTCCGCGGCGAGGAAGAAGGCGAGGGCCGAGGCGGCGGCGAAGAGGAAGGAGGAAAAGAAGAACGGCGCAGGGCCGTCGACCGTCGTGCTCTCGTCCTCCTCCTCCGACTTCGGTGGTCGTCGACGTCCACGCCGGTGTCGGAGACGACTCCGAGCAGCTCCGACTACGACTGGGAGTCCGACGAGTAGTCGGACGAGTAGTTTAGTATTTTCTATGTCGCATTTGTATCGTCGCACTTTAATATATTCGTATTTCGATCAAATTTCATAGTTTGTTTGATGAATTTTAAAAAAAACGGTCGCGCGCGCTGCAAAATAGCGCCTCTGGCGGAGGTGCGTTTTCCGCACACCAACGCGCGCTGCAAAATGCAGCCTCTGCCGGGGGCAAATTCGCTATACCGCGCGCGAACGGTATACAGCGCGCCCAATCGCCGGTATAGCGCGCGAGAATTTGCAGCGCCTGTTGGAGATGCTCTAAGAATAGGACACTTGTACGCAACTTAGCACCACGTTCAGATAATCTGTTTTCACTGCTCACCTCATTTTTTTTTTTTTTTTTTTGAACAGGGAAGGGGCCTGGAAGGACCCGAACATGCTGCATTAAAACTTGGTGGTTACAGAGATTTGCATACATGACCCTAAAAGACTAAAGATTACAACATAGGTCTGAACTTTAGCACAAAGGACCCTTGACTTTAGAATAGAAAAGCAATCAGATCCTTGAACTCTGCCACCATCGGAACTCCACCGCCGGCCACTCCCTTTGCCACCGGGGACAACGCCACTTGGGGCAGAAGGAGCGATGAACGCCGACGATGCTCCACGGAAAGGCCTCCTCGACGGAGGTTGCGCTGATGCCATCAAAGGCACCTGGAGAGGCCACCTGCTTGACCACTGATCATGGCGGCGAAATCCAGCCACCATGTGTTCTTCTCCAATCTGCAGCTTCATTCTTCCCTGACCTCCTCCAAACCCGCCGGCTATTGCTCTGCCCAGCTCCTTCTCCTCACCGCCACGGCCGGCCAGAAGGAGAAGCAAGGCAATAGAACAGCAGAAGAAGAAGGAGCTCAAACCAACAGCTTTATTGAGCCGGATATGGCTAGATCCGGCCCTGAACGGTGTCCTCCATGGACCTCCGTGAGCACGGAGCCGCCAAACTCCATCGGCGGCGCTGGTACCCGCCTGAAGCTTCCCGGAAAACGGCATGACGCCAAAACCAACTAGGCAGCAACTACTGGTATTAAACCTACCTCTACTATATACATATCGATCTCCGGCGTCGCCTCCTAGCCACCTCCGGCCGGCCTCGCCGCCGAGGGAAGCAACGGAGAGACCCGGGGCACCGAAGACGACTCTCAAAAGTTTGGTTACTGTAGCGAAGAGAGAGACGATAGGAGGGGAACTGCCGCAAACCCCCAGCTACATGAAAGCTTGATAATAGCTGGATGCTACTCAGCTCACTGCTCACCTCATCCGAGCACACCAGAGGCTAAGCCGCCCAGGTTCTTCTTAACGAGTTTTTGTTAGGATTGATCTCCACCGCACCAGAGCCCAACGGCCCTGGCACGATCCCTTGACCTCGTCCGCGCCCTAATCAGGGGCGTCCAACCGTTGACTGGTTGGTGGGCCTATCGCATGTGCTACATATAGAGTGGTGGGGGCGGTGACACTCATTACGAGGTTGACTGGAGCTGCCACTCGGCCCACCGAGATAACCCACCGATCTAGGGTTTGCGCAGTGCCGACGAGAAGCTCCACCACCACCGCCGCAGATCGCTCACCCACGCACCGCCGTCGTCGCCATGTCCACGTCTGCGGGCTCCTCGTCGCTGGGAGAAGGTAAACTTACAATATTTCCATCCTACCCGGCAATGATTCACACCTAGACAATCTAGCGAATACAACATTGGTATCAGAGCCACTAGTGTGTAGATCTTGTGCTTTTTTCGGGTAGAAAAGAAAGAACATGCAAACCCTAGTTCATCCCCACCGGATCCGAAACCCTAACCCTATTTTCGAAGGGAAAAGATAGTCACCGGTTGCAGGAGCGCCGCTGCCGCATCACCGCAAAGGCGCCGCCGAGGCCGTTTGACGCTGGTGCGCCCAGCGCACGCGAGCGACAAAGGGGCGCCACCGCATCTTCTCTGCACCGTCGCTGTCGTGTTACTGGTGGTGGAAGAGGCAAAGCAATAAAAAAAGGAGGGGGAGGAGCTCGTCCCCGACCGAGTGTGGGAGCGCAGCTCGCCGTCGGCCCTCCGTGTTTTGTGGCAGTCGAGGACCTCGGGTTGGGAAGAAAAAAGAATAGAGAGGAAACGGAAGAAAAGGAATCCCCGCCGTGCCGCCGCCGTGGTGGGCTCGCCGTCACTGGCGGAGCGCCAGCAGCGGCGCTCGGGTTTCTCCTCGGGCCGCCGTCGGGCGGGATAGATAGAGGCTAGGAGGGGGGAAATGTTTGGGGTTTGGAGAGAAAGGCCGGCAGCTGCTGGTTTTGTTCCAGCGAGACACGCGCTCGACCGTCCGACTCATCGGACGGCCGGCGTCGCTCCTGTCGCGCAGAGGCAGGCCGCGGGCTGCCTAACGAGGCTGCTGGCGGGCCATGGGCCGCGGCCAGTAGGCCGCGAAAGAGCCGCTCCGTGCGGTGCGCAGCTATTCGCTGCTCGCGACGGCTGTGTGCCGCGGGAGCAAATTAGTCTGCACAATTTTTCTGTTAAATTTTTGTACAAAGGCATATTTTGACTTTTTATGTCAGTTTTGGGCCTATTTTTTGCATGGGTTTTTTTCCTAAAAAATTGAACCAACGAGATATTCATTTTAGGAAAAGAAAAGTGACTGTAATGTGATGTCTACTCACGCTTCTTTTCCTGTAGACAGTGTTGGGTCTCAATAGCGAGAGTTTGTAGAACAACAGCAAGTTTTCCCTCAAGTGGATCACCCAAGGTTTATCGAACTCAGGGAGGAAGAGGTCAAAGATATCCCTCTCAAGCAACCCTGCAATCACGATACAAGAGGTCTCTTGTGTCCCCAACACCTAATACACTTGTCAGATGTATAGGTGCACTAGTTCGGCAAAGAGATAGTGAAATACAAGTAGTATGGATGTATATGAGTGGTAATAGTAATCTGAATAAAATATGGCAGTGAGTAAAGATGCAACAGAACAGTAAGTAAGCGGTGTTTGCGGTATTGGAAACAAGGCCTAGGGATCATACTTTCACTAGTGGACACTCTCAACATTGATCGCATAATAAATAATAACTTCTCTCATTTGTGCTACATACACTCTTTTGTTGGATGACAAACACCATTTGTTGTGTAGGGCTACAAGAGCTCCCTCAAGCCGGAGTTAACAAGCGCCACAACATTCGGCATTCATATTTAAGTAACCTTAGAGCATAATAGATCTTTGCAAAATAAACCGAGAACTAACATAGCATACACACTGTCCACATTACACTATGAAAGGAGGAATAGATCACATCAATACTATCATAATGATAATTAACTCCACAACCTACAAGAGATCATGATCATAGCCTACGACAAGAACCACACGGTGCACACACTGCACCTTTACACCATGCGGGAGGAATAGACTACTTTAATAACATCACATGAGTAGCACATAGACTAGTAGCGATACAAAGCTCATCATATGGATCTCAATCATGCAAAAAAATTCACGAGATCATTGTATTGGAGTACAGAGAGAGAGATTAACCACATAGCTATCGGTACAACCCTCAGCCCCGGGGGAGAACTACTCCCTCCTCTTCATGGGAGACAACGATGGCGGTGAAGATGGCGGTGGTGTCGATGGAGAAGCCTTCAGGGCACTTCCCCGTCCGGCGCGTGCGAACAGACTCTGTCCCCCAGATCTTGGCTTCGCGATGGCGGCGGCTCCGAGGTTTCTCGTACCGTCGTTTTTTCCGTATCGAGTTTTAGGTCGGGAGGCTTAAATAGGAGGCGGAGGCGGGTCGGAGACTACGGGGGCACACGGTAGGCCGCGCCCCCTCGGCCGCGCCGCCATGTTGTGTGGGGCCCCTGGGCCTCCCCTGCGGGTCCCACTCGGGTGTTGGAAGCTTCGTGGAATTATAATCTGGGCGTTGATTTCGTCCAATTCCAAGAATATTTCCTTACTAGGATTTCTGAAACCAAAAACAGCAGAAAACAGAACGGCACTTCGGCATCTCGTTAATAGGTTAGTTCCGGAAAATGCATCAAAACGATATAAAGTGTGAACAAAACATGTAGGTATTGTCATAAAACTAGCATGGAACATCAGAAATTATAGATACGTTGGAGACGTATCAAGCATCCCCAAGCTTAGTTCCTACTCGCCCTCGAGTAGGTAAACGATAACAACAATAATTTCTGAAGTGACATGCTACCATCATAATCTTGGTCAACATTATTGTAAAGCATATGAGATGAATGGAGTGATTCAAAGCAATGATCTATAGTTTGCTAACAAATAGATAACATATAGCAAAACTTTTCATGAATAGTACTTTCAAGACAAGCATCAAAAAGTCTTGCATAAGAGTTAACTCATAAAGCAATAAATTCAAAGTAAAGGCATCGAGCAACACAAAGGAAGATATAAGTTTCAGCAGTTGCTTTCAACTTTCAACATGCATATCTCATGGATAATTGTCAACACAGTAAATGTGATGAATGCAAATAAGCAAGTATGTAAGAATCAATGCAGTTGACACAAGTGTTTGCTTCTAAGATGGAAGGAAATGGGTAAACTGACTCAACAATAAAGTAAAAGAAAGGCCCTTCGCAGAGGGAAGCAGAGATTAAATCATGTGCTAGAGCTTTTCAAGTTTTGAAATCATATAGAGAGCATAAAAGTAAAATTTTGAGAGGTGTTTGTTGTTGTCAACGAATGGTAATGGGTACTCTAACTACCTTATCAACCAGACTTTCAAGAGCGGCTCCCATGAAGGACGTTATCTCTACCAGCAAGGTAGATCATCCCTCTTCTCTTTTGTTTACACATGTACTTTAGTTTTATTTATTAGATGACACTCTCCCCAACCTTTTGCTTACACAAGCCATGGCTAACCGAATCCTCGGGTGCCTTCCAACATTCACATACCATGAAGGAGTGTCTATTTGCAAATTTAAGTTGCTTACTGATAGATCAGGGCAAAACATGTGAAGAGAATTATTAATGCAAGTTAATTAATTGGGGCTAGGAACCCCATTGCCCAGCTCTTTTTGCAAAATTATTGGATAGCGGATGAGCCACTAGTCCATTGTGAAAGTCTGTCAGAAGTAAATGACAAGATCGAGAGATAAAACACCACATACTTCCTCATGAGCTATAAAACATTGACAAAAATAAGAGATAATAGCTTTTGAATTGTTTAAAGGTAGCACATGAAGTATTTACTTGGAATGGCAGGAAATACCACATAGTAGGTAGATATGGTGGACACAAATGGCATAGGTTTTGGCTCAAGGTGTTTGGATGCACGAGAAGCATTTCCTCTCAGTACAAGGCTTTGGCTAGCAAGGTTGTTTGAAGCAAACACAAGTATAAACGGTACAACCAAACTTACATAAGAACATATTGCAAGCATTATAAGACTCTACACTTGTCTTCCTTGTTGCTCAAACACTTTTACCAGAAAATATCTAGACCTTAGAGAGACCAATCATGCAAACCAAATTTCAACAAGCTCTACAGTAGTTCTCCACTACTAGATTTAACTACATGATGCAAGAGCTTAAACATGATTTATGAGAGCTCAAAACAATTGCCAAGTATCAAATTATTCAAGACCATATGAAGCATTTTGATTCCAACAAAATAACAACAAATGAAGCGATCAACTTTCGCCCTTGAACATTAAAAGCATAAACGAAGAACACTAGTGTTCATATGAAAAAAGCGGAGCGTGTCTCTCTCCCACACAAGCATGATAAGATCTGAATTTATTCAAACAAAAATGAAAATAAAAGCACACAGACGCTCCAAGTAAAGTACATAAGATGTGACGGAATAAAAATATAGTTTCAATAGAAGAAACCTGATAAGTTGATGAAGAAGGGGATGTCTTGGGCATCCCCAAGCTTAGACGCTTGAGTCTTCTTGAAATATGCAGGGATGGACCACGGGGCATCCCCAAGCTTAGGCTTTTCACTCTTCTTGATCATATATCATCCTCCTCTCTTGACCCTTGAAAACTTCCTCCACACCAAACTTAAAGCAAACTCATTAGAGGGTTAGTGCATAATCAAAAATTCACATGTTCGGAGAGGACACAATCATTCTTAACACTTGCACAAAGCTCTGAAAGTTAATGGAGCAAAGAAACCCATTCAACATAGCAAAAGCGGCAATGCGAAATAAAAGACAAAATCTGTCAAAACAGAACAGTCCATAAAGACGAATTTTACAGAGGCACTTAACTTGCTCAAACTGAAAAACTCAAAACTAATGAAAGTTGCGTACATATCTGAGGATCACGCACGTAAATTGGCAGATTTTTAGATTTTTTAACGAAGAGATCTGCAATTCGTGACGGAACAACAATTGTTTACAACGCAGCAATCCAAATCTAGCATCAACTTACCATAGAGACTTTACTTGGCACAAAAACATGATAAAGAGAGGTTTCTACAGTAGTAAACAACTTCCAAGACTCAAATATAAAACAAAAGTGCTGTAGTAAAATAAAGACATGGGCTATCTCCCAAGAAGTTCTTTCTTTATAGCCATTAAGATGGGCTCAGTAATTTTAATGATGCTCTCGCAAGAAATAAGAGTTGAAGCAAAAGAGAACATCAAGAAGCAAATTCAAAACACATTTAAGCCTAACCCACTTCCTATGAAAAGGAATCTTGTACACAAATAAATTCATGAAGAACAAAGTGGGAAGCATAGAAAAGCAACACAAGTGCAATTTCAAGATTCTCAACATAAAGAGGGGAAACTTAATATTATAAAGATGCATATAACCATGTTTCCCTCTCTCATAATAACTTTCAGTAGCATCATGAACAAACTCAACAATATAACTATCACATAAAACATTCTTGTCATGAGCCACATGCATAAGATTATTACTCTCCACATAAGCATAATCAATTTTATTAGTTGTAGTGGGAGCAAATTCAACAAAGTAGCTATCATTATTATTCTCATCAAGTGTAGGAGGCATAGTATAATCATAATAAAATTTACTCTCCATAGTAGGCGGCACCAAAAGACCACTATCATTATAATCATCATAAATAGGAGGCAAAGTATCATCAAAGAAAATTTTCTCCTCAATGCTTGGGGACTAAAAATATCATGCTCATCAAAACCAGCTTCCCCAAGCTTAGAATTTTCCATATCATTAGCAACAATGGTGTTCAAAGCGTTCATACTAATATCATTGCTACTAGCATGCAAATAAGATTCCATAGGTTTTTTAATTTTCGCAGCAAACAATCCATGTCTTAACTCAGGAAATAGAATAAGAAGCTCATTGTTGCTTTCCATTATGCCTAACTAGTGTAAACAAGAAACCAAAAGATGCAATTGCAGGATCTAAAGGAAATAGCTTCGAGCACTTACAACGGCAACAGAAAATAACTTAGTTACATGGGACCGGAGTATGAGTGCCTTTTACCTTTCCTCCCCGGCAACAGCGCCAGAAAATAACTTGATGTCTACTCACGCTTATTTTCCTGTAGACAGTGTTGGGCCTCCAAGAGCAGAGGTTTGTAGAATGACAAAGTTTCCCTCAAGTGGATCACCCAAGGTTTATCGAACTCGGGAGGAAGAGGTCAAAGATATCCCTCTCAAGCAACCCTGCAATCACGATACAAGAAGTCTCTTGTGTCCCCAACACACCTAATACACTTGTCGATGTATAGGTGCACTAGTTCGGCGAAGAGATAGTGAAATACAAGTAGTATGGATGTATATGAGTGGTAATAGTAATCTGAATAAAATATGGCAGCGAGTAAACATGCAACAGAACAGTAAGTAAGCGGTGTTTGCAGTATTGGAAACAAGGCCTAGGGATCATACTTTCACTAGTGGACACTCTCAACATTGATCGCATAATAAATAATAACTTCTCTCATTTGTGCTACATACACTCTTTTGTTGGATGACAAACACATTCGTTGTGTAGGGCTACACGAGCTCCCTCAAGCCGGAGTTAACAAGCGCCACAACATTCAGCATTCATATTTAAGTAACCTTAGAGCATAATAGATCTTTGCAAAATAAACCGAGAACTAACATAGCATACACACTGTCCACATTACACTATGAAAGGAGGAATAGATCACATCAATACTATCATAATGATAATTAACTCCACAACCTACAAGAGATCATGATCATAGCCTACGACAAGAACCACACGGTGCACACACTGGCACCTTTACACCATGCAGGAGGAATAGACTACTTTAATAACATCACATGAGTAGCACATAGACTAGTAGCGATACAAAGCTCATCATATGGATCTCAATCATGCAAAGCAATTCACGAGATCATTGTATTGGAGTACGAGAGAGATTAACCACATAGCTACCGGTACAGCCCTCAGCCCCAGGGGAGAACTACTCCCTCCTCATCATGGAGACAGCGATGGCGGTGAAGATGGAGGTGGTGTCGATGGAGAAGCCTTGGGGCACTTCCCCGTCGGCGGCGTGCCGGAACAGAGACTCCTGTCCCCCAGATCTTGGCTTCGCGATGGCGGCGGCTCTGGAAGGTTTCTCATACCGTCGTTTTTTACGTATCGAGGTTTTAGGTCAGGGAGGCTTAAATAGGCGAAGAGGCGGAGTCGGAAGGGCTACGGGGGCCCACAGTGGGCGGCGCCCCCTCGGCGCGCCGCCATGTTGTGTGGGGCCCCCTCCCCTGGTCCCTCTCGGGTGTTGGAAGCTTCGTGGAATTATAAGATGCGGCGTTGATTTCGTCCAATTGAGAATATTTCCTTACTAGAGTTTTGAAACCAAAAAGCAACTTGAGGAAGCGGCACTTCGGCATTTCGTTAATAGGTTAGTTCCGGAAATGCATCAAAACGATATAAAGTGTGAACAAAACATGTAGGTATTGTCATAAAACTAGCATGGAACATCAGAAATTATAGATACGTTGGAGACGTATCATAATGTCTCTGAAAAGTTGAAAAGTCAATAGTTTAAAGTTAAAGTTTCCGCTGCAATAGTAAAAGAAGCATTTTTGTCAAGTTTTTTTCTGAGCAAATTGAACCAACGAGATATTTGTTTTAGGAAATTAAAAAGTAACAGAGATGCTTCTGAAAGTTTTAAAGTTTAATGAATTCAAAGTTTCCGCTGCAAATAGTTAAAGTTGCATTTTAATTTTGAAAAAAATGCAAAAGTGATAATCAAAATTTTAAAGAAATGATTAAAGTGATTATTGTGACAATTATGGTTATGTTATTTTTGGACCAACGTTATTAATGACATGATCATGATTTGTTGCAATAAGGTGTGCATTTATCTCTATTTTCTGCCTAACGGTGATATAGTTTTAATTGCACAAACAGTTGTATGTTCTAATTTTGACCAACGTTGGATTATTGCATGCAATTGTTGTTATGATCTCATTTCATTGTGGTTTAAAGGAGGGTACTACTTGATGAGCTGCATCAAGGATGTTCCAACCCTCATAGGTGACAACTACACTTAATGGAGAAAGAAGGTCGATTGTGCTGAGGTGGACTGGGTTCCCATAGCCGGTCAGACCAAAAGATCCAGTCAGAAATGACAAGGATGATGATGCCGCATGGTAGAATAAAAAGTGTCTAAGTGCCATTTATACAGAATACAATTGAGAACGCTATTTTGGGCTCAATTGCAAAGTGTGCTTCCGTAGGGGAGTATCTTGAAAGAAAAAAGAGCCAGTTCACTGGTTCTTCAATGATATGTGCGACCCACCTGCTGAAGCAACTGGTGATAGAAAAGTACACATGGACATGAAGGAATTGCAAGTGTGCCATATGGTGTAATAATGCTTATGTGGGTTTGCTTTACTCCACGATGAGCTTTATTTATTGTCCTTGCGCAAAAAAGTATTATCTGTGTGTAAAGTGAATGAACAAATACCCGCGTCGGAAAAAGAACAAAAGAAAAGAAAAAGAACTGATGAATCATCGAAATTATGGCACTGTCGCTTAGGCCATATTTCGAGGGGGAGAATAGAAAGACTCGTTAAAAATTATATTCTTCCTCCATTAGAATTCTCAGACATAGAACAGTGCATCGATTGCATTAAAGGAAAATTTGTAAAGCAAATTAAAAAGGGTGCAAATCGAAGCACAACAACACTAGAAATAATTCACACTGATATATGTGGACCATTTCCTGTGAAAAGTGTGGATGGATATGATTCGTTCATAACATTCACGGATGCTTACTCCCGATATGGTTATATTTATCCAATAAAAGAAAGAACAGAAGTGTTGGATAAATTCAAAATATTCAAAGCTGAAGTTGAAAATCAGCATGATAAAAGAATAAAGATAGTCAGGTCTGATCGTGGAGGGGAGTACTACGGTCGACATACTCCATATGGCCAAGTCCCTGGACCTTTTGCAAGGTTCCTACAGGAGACTGGAATAGTCGCCCAGTACTCGATGCCGGGCGAACCTCAGCAGAATGGGGTAGCTGAAAGGCGCAACCGTACCCTTATGGATATGGTGCGCAGTATGATGAGCTATTCCACCCTACCATTGGGATTGTGGATTGAGGCGTTAAAAACCGCTATTCACATTCTAAACAGAGTACCAAGCAAATCGGTGCTCAAAACGCCATATGAGCTATGGACAGGGAGAGTGTCTTCTCTAAACCACCTGAAAGTGTGGGGAAGCCCTGCTGAGGCCAAAGTATTTAATCCAAATATCGCAAAGTTGGATACTGAAACGCGTAGATGCACACGTCCGTTGGGAACCCCAAGTGGAAGGTATGATGCGTATAGAAGCAAGTTTCCCTCAGTATGAAACCAAGGTTTAATCGAACCAGTAGGAGCCAAGAAGCACGTTGAAGGTTGATGGTCGCGAAATGTGATGCGGCGCAACACCAGGGATTCCGGCGCCAACGGGAACAACACAACCCAAGTACTTTGTCCCAACGAAGCAGTGAGGTTGTCAATCTCACCGGCTTGCTGTAACAAAGGATTAAACGTGTCGAGTGGAAGATGTTTGCAAAGAAAACAGGTAAAACACAATTGCAGTAGATTGTATGCTATGTAAAGAATAGGACCGGGGTCCACAGTTCACTAGAGGTGTCTCTCCCATAAGATAAAAGCATGTTGGGTAAACAAATTACAGTCGGGCAATTGACAAATAGAGAAAGGCATAACAATGCATATACATGATATGATAAATATAGTGAGATTTAATCCGGGCATTACGACAAAGTACATAGACCGCCATCCAACTGCATCTATGCCTAAAAGTCCACCTTCAGGTTATCATCCGAACCCCATTCAGTATTAAGTTGCAAGCAACAGACAATTGCATTAAGTATTGTGCGTAATGTAATCAACAACTACATCCTTAGACATAGCATCAATGTTTTATCCCTAGTGGCAACAGCACATCACAACCTTAGAACCTACTGTCACGATCCCAGGTGTCAATGAAGGCATGAACCCACTATCGAGCATAAATACCCCCTCTTGGAGTTAAGAGCAAAAACTTGCCAGAGCCTCTACTAATAACGGAGAGCATGCAAGATCATAAACAACACATAAACAATAGATTGATAATCACCATAATCATAGTACTCTCTATCCATCGGATCCCGACAAACACAACATATAGTATTACGAGATAGATGATCTTGATCATGTTAGGCAGCTCACAAGATCCAACAATGAAGCACAACAAGGAGAGACGACCATCTAGCTCTTGCTATGGACCCATGGTCCAGGGGTGAACTACTCACTCATCACTCCGGAGCGACCATGGCGGTGTAGAGTCCTCCGGGAGATGAATCCCCTCTCCGGCGGGGTGCGGGACGGATCTCTGAATCCCCAGAGATGGGATTCGCGGCGTCTCGGTAGGTTTTCCGTATCGTGGCTCTCGGTCGGGGTTTCGCGACGGAGGCTTTAAGTAGGCGGAAGGTCAACGCGGGGGGCCACCGAGGTGCCCAGGGGTAGGGCCGCGCGGCCGGGGCGGCCGCGCCGCCTAGCCCGGCTCGTGGCCCACTTTGTTATCTCTTTGGTCTTCAAAGCTTCGTGCAAAAATAGGACCCTGGGCGAAAGTTTCGTCCAATTCCGAGAATATTTCTTTACTAGGATTTCTGAAACCAAAAACATCAGAAAACACAACTGGCTCTTCGGCATCTTGTTAATAGGTTAGTTCCAGAAAATGCATAAATATGACATATAATGTGCATAAAACATGTAGGTATCATCAATAAAGTAGCATGGAACATAAGAAATTATCGATACGTTGGAGACGTATCAGCATCCCCAAGCTTAGTTCTGCTCGTCCCGAGCAGTAAAACGATAACAAAGATAATTTCTGAAGTGACATGCCATCATAATCTTGATCATACTATTTGTAAACATATGTAATGCATGCAGCGATCAAAACAAAGGTAATGACATGAGTAAACAATGAATCATATAGCAAAGACTTTTCATGAATAGTACTTCAAGACAAGCATCAATAAGTCTTGCATAAGAGTTAACTCATAAAGCAATAAATCAAAGTAAAGGTGTTGAAGCAACACATAGGAAGATTAAGTTTCAGCGGTTGCTTTCAACTTATAACATGTATATCTCATGGATATTGTCAACATAAAGTAGTATAACAAGTGCAATATGCAAGTATGTAGGAATCAATGCACAGTTCACACACAAGTGTTTGCTTCTTAAGGTGGAAGGAGATAGGTAAACTGACTCAACAATAAAAGTAAAAGAATGGTCCTTCAAAGAGGAAAGCATCGATTGCTGTATTTGTGCTAGAGCTTATTTTGAAAACATGAAACAATTTTGTCAACGGTAGTAATAAAGCATATGAGTTATGAAAATTATATCTTACAAGTTGCAAGCCTCATGCATAGTATACTAATAGTGCCCGCACCTCATCCTACTTAACTTGGACTACCGGATCTTTGCATGCCATGTTTCAACCAAGTGTCACAAAGGGGTACCTCCATGCCGCCTGTACAAAGGTCTAAGGAGAATGCTCGCATTTCGGATTTCTCGCTTTTGATTATTCTCAACTTAGACATCCATACCGGGACAACATGGACAACAGATAATGGACTCCTCTTAAATGCATAAGCATGTAGCAACAATTATTATTCTCATATGAGATTGAGGATATATGTCCAAGACTGAAACTTCAACCATGATTCATGGCTTTAGTTAGCGGCCCAATGTTCTTCTCTAACAATTTTGCATGCTCCAACCACTAAAATGATAGATCCTTCAGACAAGACGGACATGCATAGCAACTCACATGATATTCAACAATAGTTGATGGCGTTCCCCCGAAGCATGGTTATCGCACAACAAGCAACTTAATAAAAGATAAAGTGCATAAGTACATATTCAATACTACGATAGTTTTAAGGCTATTTTGTCCCATGAGCTATATATTGCAAAGGTGAATGATGGAATTTAAAGGTAGCACTCAAGCAATTTACTTTTGAATGGCGGAGAAATACCATGTAGTAGGTAGGTATGGTGGACACAAATGGCATAGTAGTTGGCTCAAGGATTTTGGATGCATGAGAAGTATTCCCTCTCGATACAAGGATTAGGCTAGCAAGGTTATTTGAAGCAAACTCAAGGATGAACAAGTGCAGCAAAACTCACATAAAAGACACATTGTAAACATTATAAGACTCTACACCGTCTTCCTTGTTGTTCAAAACTCAATACTAGATATTATCTAGACCTTAGAGAGACCAAATATGCAAATCAAATTTTAGCAAGCTCTATGTATTTCTTCATTAATGGGTGCAAAGCATATGATGCAAGAGCTTAAACATGAGCACAACAATTGCCAAGTATCACATTATCCAAGACATTTTAGAATTACTACATGTAGCATTTTCCAATTCCAACCATATAACAATTTAATGAAGAAGAAACTTCGCCTTGAACATTATGAGTAAAGCCTAAGGACACATGTGTCCATATGCAACAGCGGAGCGTGTCTCTCTCCCACAAAGTGAATGCTAGGATCCATTTTATTCAAACAAAAACAAAAACAAAAACAAACCGACGCTCAAGTAAAGAACATAAGATGTGATTGAATAAAAATATAGTTTCAGGGGAACCTGATTTTGTCGATGAAGAAGGGGATGCCTTGGGCATCCCCAAGCCGCTTGAGTCTTCTTAGAATATGCAGGGTGAACCACGGGGGCATCCCCAAGCTTAGAGCTTTCACTCCTCTTGATCATAGTATATTATTCTCCTCTCTTGACCCTTGAAAACTTCCTTCACACCAAACTTCAAGCAAACTCATTAGAGGGTTAGTGCAATTAATAATTCACACATTCAGAGGTGACACAAACATTATTTACACTTCTGGACATTGCATAAAGCTACTGGACATTAATGGATCAAAGAAATAAATCCAACATAGCAAAAGAGGCAATGCGAAATAAAAGGCAGAATCTGTCAAAAACAGAACAGTCCGTAAAGACGAATTTAAAGCTGGCACCAGACTTGCTCAAATGGAAAAACTCAAAACTAATGAAAGTTGCGTACATATCTGAGGATCACGCTCGTAAATTGGCAGATTTTTTCGAATTTTCTACAGAGAACTGTGCCCAGATTCGTGACAGACAGCAATGCTGTTTCTGCGCAGCGATCCCAAATATAACATCAACTTTGACATAGAAACTTTACTTGGCACAAAAACATGATAAGGAGAGGTTGCTACAGTAGTAAACAACTTCCAAGACTCAACAAAACAAAAAATTGCTGTAGGTAAAAACATGGGTTGTCTCCCATAAGCGCTTTTCTTTAACGCCTTTCAGCTAGGCGCAGAAAGTGCAAATCAAGTAACATCGAGAGTAGAAGCATCAACATCATAACTTGTTCTAATAATAGAATCAAAGGCAACTTCATTCTCTTTCTAGGGAAGTGTTCCATACCTTTCTTGAGAGGAAATTGATATTTAATATTACCTTCCTTAGCACCAACGGTTCGAAGAAAAGGTCTTCCCAACACAATAGGACAAGATGCATTGCATTCGATATCCAAGACAACAAAATCAACGGGGACAAGGTTATTGTTAACCGTAATATGCACATTATCAATCCTCCCCAAAGGTTTCTTTTTAACATTATCGGCAAGATTAACATCCAAATAACAATTCTTCAATGGTGGCAAGTCAAGCATATCATAAATCTTTTTAGGCATAACAGAAATACTTGCACCAAGATCACATAAAGCATTACACTCAAAGTCATTGAATTTCATTTTAATGATGGGCTCCCAACCATCTTCTAACTTTCTAGGAATAGAAGTTTCAAGTTTTAGTTTCTCTTCTCTAGCTTTTATGAGAGCATTTGTAATATGTTTTGTAAAGGCTAAATTTATAGCACTAGCATTGGGACTTTTAGCAAGTTTTTGTAAGAACTTTATAACTTCAGAGATGTGGCAATCATCAAAATCTAAATCATTATGAGCTACAGCAATGGGATCATTGTTCCCAAGGTTGGAAAAAATTTCAGCAGTTTTATCACAAGCAGTTTCAGCAGTTTTAGCAATTTCAGGCAGTTTTGTACGCTTTGCACTAGGAGTAGAAACATTGCCAACACCAATTATTTTACCATTGATAGTAGGAGGTGCAGCAACATGTGAAGAGTTAGCATTACTAGTGGTGGTAATAGTCCAAACTTTAGCTACATTATTCTCTTTAGCTAGTTTTTCATTTTCTTCTCTATCCCACCTAGCACGCAATTCAGCCATTAATCTTATATTCTCATTAATTCTAACTTGGATGGCATTTGCTGTAGTAGTCATCTTATTATCAATATCATTATTAGGCATAACTTTCAATTTTAAAAGATTAACATCAGAGGCAAGTCTATCAACTCTAGAAGCAATAGTATCAATTTTATCAAGCTTTTCCTCAACAGATTTGTTAAAAGCAGTTTGTGTACTAATAAATTCTTTAAGCATAGCTTCAAGACCAGAGGGTACACTCCTATTATTATTGTAAGAATTCCCATAAGAATTACCATAACCATTACCATTAGCAGAAGGATATGGCCTATAGTTATTACCAGAGTTGTTCCTATAAGCATTGTTGTTGAAATTATTATTTTTAATGAAATTCACATCAACATTTTCTTCTTGAGCAACCAATGAAGCTAAAGGAACATTATTTGGATCAACATTAGATCTACCATTCACAAGCATAGACATAATCACATCAATCTTATCACTCAAGGAAGAGGTTTCTTCAACAGAATTTACCTTCTTACCTTGTGGAGCTCTTCTGTGTGCCACTCAGAGTAATTTATCATCATATCATCAAGAAGTTTTGTAGCCGCCCCCAATGTGATGGACATAAAGGTACCTCCAGCAGCTGTGTCGTCGTGGTGAACGGACAGATGCCATAGGATGGCTTATCTTGGGGCCGAATGGACGCTAGAGGATTCGGGGGAGGGTTTGTGACTAGATGGACGAACTTCCGGATGCTTTCCTCATGAACTTGGCCAAGGCCAGAGGTAGAAGAAGAAAGACACAAGGACGAACTCGTTCTAGATCACCATGTTTATTGATCTCAACAGGTTACAGGGTTTTCTCTCTTCTGTGGATCGCGCATATGAAAGAAGCTACCCCCTCTCCTTATATAGGGGAGAGGGTGGCTTACAGAACAAGAAACCCTAATGGGATCTTTGACTAGACAAACTACTTTACAAAGATACTTTATAAAGCTACTTTAATCACTAATGACGCTGGGGTCTTCTTTAAACAAAAGGAGGCTGACGTTCTCCGGCTTCTTTGACCGTCATCCTCTTCTTTGTCTTCAAGCCTTCGTTTAAAGCTACTTTGCTTAGCTCATCCTTGTCTCTTAGCTCTGACGGAATCTTTGACCGGTCAGCGATATGCTCTTCCTTCCGGTGTGCCGGTATCTTTCCTTCCTGGTTCCGGTATACCCCTCTTGGGGATACCGGCTTAGCTTCACCAAGCTTATCTTTTTATTCCGGTATGAACATTAAACCGGTATCTTGAAGGATGAGACCATCCGGTTTGGCATACCTTTGGCATACCGGGGTCATCCCCCAACATTAGTCCCCGAAGCTGGTATAGTCGCGGATTCTATCAACAGACCATGCCAGGTTCCGTATCTTGGATACCGGTTTAACTTTCTCGGTCTTTGGCTCAAATCCGGCATCTTGCTCGGATTCATTTTCTTGTTCGCAAGGCATTCTCCGGCATCTTACTCTCCGGTTTCTTAGTCATTAAGTCTCTCTCGACGAGTCGAGAATATATCAGGTTCCGTGCCTGTCAGAGACATGCGCCCTGTACTATCGCGCCAGTGTCAGTTGTCACTTCGTATTGACACTTGCGCGCCCATTTAATGCACCGCTGCGAGATCCCACTCACCGCTTCGCATCCCGTGTGCGCCTCCGTGTGGCCTCTTTTTCTCGCGTGTATCTCTATGCCACGTGGCGACCCGCGGTGCGAACCGTCGCGGGCCGCGAGGCAAACCGCGTAGGCCCAGCGGTTTTCGGCCCACCTTCTCTCTCCTTTATAAGCTCAACTGCCCCTTCTTCTTCCTCTTCTTCGCATTCCCCTACCTTCGCGCATAGTGCTCCTCGCCTCTGCGCTCTCACCGCACTTCGTCCGCCGCTGCTCGCCTGAGCTTCGCCGCCCGGCGAACTTACGCCGCGCCTCCGCCGGACATCGTCGTACGGAGAGTTTCTGCAGCACCCTCTTTGAGTGCGCTGCATTCTTGCTTCTTCTTGACCTTCACCGCCTCGCCGTCGGCGGAGCTCGTCGGCGACCGCAGGTCCGTTTCTTCGCCGGAGAAAGTCTTCCTCAACGACTGCGACGCTCAAGGTCAGTTCCAATCTTGCTTTGCTCGGCATTTGCTCGCTTTTCAGATCTGGGGTCTACGGTGTTCTTATTTCTTCCTTTTTCTTTGATTTTCTCTTACTCGTAGATCTTCACGCGGGGTTCAAGCGTGGGATTTCTGTTTCTTTCGCCTTTCCATCCAATGTCGACGAGGAATCCTCCTCCGCATCTTCTTCTTCTTCTTCCGTTAGACATAGCAAACAATCTTCCGGCGAATCTTCAGCTTCGATTCGATGAAGGCGATTCCGCAATCAGCGGGAATCGGTGGCCACAAGGTTCGGTAGCCATCAAGATGCGGTGGCGGAGTAGTAGCCACTTAGAATCCGGTAGCTCTAGCCAAGCATCCGGGTCACCCACCCGGCGAGTAGCTGGGTGAAGCCTCGGTAGCTCCAGCCAATCATCGGGCGAGCCTTCCCATCACCCGCGGAGCCTGGATGGGCTCCAACGTCACTAAGTATGAGATCGTTGGTTGTACCGGTCCCGCAGGATTCCGGAAGGAGTCACTTGCCGGATTCCTGATGACGAAATAGTTCCGGAACCCCAGGACGGTGAACGCGTTGTTTCTTGCTCATTTTGAGCGTGGCTTTGGCCTTCCTCCCTCCTCTTTTTTCCTGGATCTTCTAGATTTCTATAAGCTCCAACCTCACCACCTTCCTGGCAATTCCATCTTCTATCTTTCTTGCTACACCACCTTCATGGAGGCCTATATCGGCATTCGTCCCACTCGTGAGACGTTTGCCCGCTTCTTTGGTCTTCGGATTAACTCCGTTCAGGGCGTAGATATTCCTGCACCCAAACCCCCCGTGCAATGCGGGTCTTGCATAATCAGCTCCCGTCAAGGGAGCCCCTTTTTTAAGTTTTCCGGCCTCGAGTCTTGCCGATGTTGGCAAGGAACATTCTTTTATGTGAAGAACAACGGCGCCGCAGATCTCATCTGTCTGCCTCCTTTTGATCCGGCGCCACCCGCAAAGACCAACTAGGGCTACAATCCGAAGGAGTCTCACAACGAGACCAACCGGATCATACGCTTCATGAAGCAGAAGATGAAGGACACCGGCATCTGCTCCGATGATATCGTCCGCACTTTTATCTCACGCCGGGTGCTTCCTCTGAAGCGCCGTGCGCATAGGATGAGCGAGATGTATGGCCCTGGCGATCCTACCAAGATCACAGGCCATCCCCTTAGCAAGAAGGATGTTGTTCTCAAGGCTAAGCAGATTTGCCAAACTGCTATGCCTTTTAACTGGGAATGGGGCCTCCTTCCCTTCAGCACTACTAACCCTCCAACCCAAGAAGTAAGGGATTATGCGATTGGGGTTGTTTTTGCCGGTGACTTTCTGCTCTTCTTTCTTCTTTCAGGCCAAGGACCGCTTCCCCCTTATTGAAGCGAGCGCGAGAGTTTGCCGGAAGCGCGCCCTCGACTCCTTCGACCAGATCCCTACATTTTCTGGAAGGATCTGAAGATGGGCAAGACCCCGGCATGCCTGGGCCGGTCTCCGCCAAAGCCAACCGGGTCCTCTGATGACCTGGTTATGCTTGAGGTATTTTCTTTTCCGGTTTCTTTTTCTTTTCCGCTATCGCTTTCCTCCGAATGCTTCTTAGCCTCATCCAATTCACAGATCCATGAGCACGTGCCGCCCCTGCGCGCCGAGGCCGGCTGAGTTTGTGGACAAGCTCATGGCCCAGGGCCAGAAGAACAAGCGGCCGCCATCTGACGATGGCTCCAGCCAGGCCCCTCCCAAGCGCTTCCGGATGAGCCCTTGGGGAGAAGAAAGTGGGCATGCGCCGCTATGGGCGCAAGCAGATGCCAACCGCTTCCGGGTAAGTTTTTCATTCTCTGACTCATCTCTTTTTCGCTAAGTTCTTTTTCCGGTTGCTTTCTTCCAACCATCTTTCTTTCTTTTTCTTAGCCCTGCGCTCAAGCTTGGCCCAAGGCCATCAGAATCTGAGGGTTCCGCAAGGACCTCAACCCCTCCTCACATTCAAGCCCGGCACCACCTGGTGCCGGTAACACCTCTGCCTCCCTCTCGGGGGGCACAACAAGTTCGGGGCGTGCGGCCCCTTCATCATCAGATCACCGCACGGAGGAGGATCTTTCCTTCTTCCCAGAGAACCAAGATACCGGCACCAGCAACATCGGTGCCGGAGAAGAAGATGCTGCCGGGCGGGCGGAGTTTCCAGCTCCCCCCGTCCTTGAGAAAAAGACAACTTCCGCGCCGGAATCCTCCGCGCCGGAAGGTTCCAACCCGGGTGATGCGCCCATCGCTCCCCCTTCTCCACGAACCATCCTCATGCCGCCGCCAGGTGCTCCTAGCGCCAAGCCTTCGGGCCGCTTCTGCCGCGCCACCGCCCAGGACTTCCAGGCTCACCAAGGGGAAGGCGACGGCCCCAGGCGCCTCCGCCTGCCCGCAGGCCTCTGGTGCTGCACGTCTCCAAGGCCGCCAAGGACATGTCACCAAGGCCACGGTCTTGGGCCGTATCGCGGGTTTAAGCGGAGGCGGTGCAGGGGCATCTTCTGCTACGCCCGAAGTGGAACGCCGCGGACATAACTCCGGCGACCCGCGGCAGGCAGGACAGGCTGCCGGCACCTGACCCCATTGGGAACCGGTCTTCCGAGGAGCACTTCACGCGGCTCCGCTGCGCCGTGAAAGAGCTGGATAGCGCGTGGTACGACGCCACGAACAATCTGATGGTACGCTCTCCTAACTTTTCTCAATTGTTGCCGGTTTCCTCACTTCCGGGCTTGTTCTATCTTTATGCCGGTTTCTATTTTTATGCCGGTTTCTCTCCTGTCTATCTTCCCAGTCCCCGAGTTTTGTGGTAAGAGCGCAGCTTTTAGGACAAACTTAAACTTGCTTGCGCCTTGGCAAGCCTGCCAGTCCAGAGTTTCGGGTTAAGAACTTTGTTCTTAGCGCGAAACTTATCTTAGAATGCGCGAAACCGGCACTGCCATCCGAGTTTCGGGTTAAGAACTTTGTTCTTAGCGCGAAACTTCACTAACCTCTTTTTCTTTGAACAGCTCACGGCTGACGCTCGGAAGACCCTCTTTGAGGAGCTCTTATGGGAGCATCGGGAGCTCGCTGCACATGACAAGTGCCAAGGTAAGTTTTTTGTTCCACCGGCATCTTTGCTACCGGAAACCTTTTTTCCTTCTAACACTTAATTTCTGCTTGACAGTGATCCCGGAAGCTTCCATTGATGCTCTCAAGGAGCAGCTCGCCAACGCCCAACGTACAACTTTCTTTCTCCTCTGCTAATCTTGGTTTCATTTTCAATCTTGCCAACACCATCTTGCTTACACCTTCTTTTCCTTGTTGTAGGGGAGAAGGACCAGCTCATTAAACAGCATCAGGAGGAGCTGAGCGCCCAGAAGACCAGCTACCAGGAGCTCAAGTCCCAGCGTCATTGGGTCTTGACCATGGAAACTCTCGCTTGGCCAGAAGCTGATCGCGGCCAAGATGAAGCGAGGCTCGGGAGGCCTGACAACGCCACCGTGGTGTTGCACGCTGAGCTGGAGGAGCTGGCCAAGGCCCGGAAGGGTGCCGAGGAGAAGGCTGCACGGCTGGAGGAGGAGCACAAGGAATGCAATCAGCTGATCCTTCAAACTGACGCACTTGCCCATCGTGAGTTCTTTGACTATCGCATACAAGCCATTTTTCCTCCGACCTCATTTTCTTTTCGCTATCTTTTCTTCCGGTCTCTTTATCTTCCGGAGTCTTTTTCTTCCGGATTCTTTTCCTTAGCCTTTCTTCTTTGCACAGGCCTCTTTCCGGACTCCACGCATGCTGTCAAGAAAGGTCAACGCGCGCACTATCCAGGGCCAGGCGAATCTTGCCGTGCCGTGGACGCCCCATGACCACCTGGTCGCGCTTAACGCGCGGGTGTCTCACATGCGCGCAATTGATCGCAACTTATCTGACATCCCTGATGTAGCTTCCCAGCTCTTCAGGACCCTTTGGCCTGGCGAGGTGGTGCCGGACACTTTCTCTTATCAGCGATCGCCTCAAGGGCGCCGGCAGGAGGATCCGCGAATGGCAGTGCTCCGCTGCCCGGCATGGAGCAGACTCTGTCCTCCGCGTCGCTTGTTCCTGGTACCGGAGCTCGACCTGGATGCCCTCACGAAGTGCGCGAAGGCGCGGAAACCGATCTGGACCCGATCCTGCACCGCCAAGCGGATCGCGCGTACCGCACCGCGGAGCACGCCGAAATGCGCACCTTCATTCCTCCCCCTCACGGCGTTCATCTTGATGAGGAGGAAGATGAAGCCGAGGAGGAGCCTCTAGATGATGCTGGTGCTGGCGACGCTCCTCCGGAAGCTCCTGCTGCCTGATTATCTACCCTGAGATAACCTGTTATGCTGTTTCGCCCTGCGTGCTTAAAACAATGTTTTGTTAAATTCTGCCCCGGTATGCCGGGGCTTATGATGTAAAACTTTAAGTCCGCTTATGGTTGACGTACAACATTTTGTGCCGGTAAGTTATACCGGTAGCTAATTATCTTAAGTTTGCCTTAACACTTTTGCGTTTGGTTCTGCTTTTATCCTGTACTGCAAAGATTTCCAAATTGTTTCTGCATCCAATTCGATGCACACTTGGTTCTTTTGCCTTGGCTCTGCCTGCCTTCTCTGGGCGTTCTTTGGCGTATGAGCACAAGGTTCTTTCACCAAACAAGCATTTTCTTGAACTTAGAAATAATTCGAAATTTTGCAAAAAACCGGTATAACCGGGGTTAGTTAAATTTTCCGGATTGTTCTTTCCCGGCTCCTCTCTCCGCAGTTCATGTGCTTATCCCCTACCGGTTTATCTTGCTTGCCATGAAGCCAAGTTATGAACAACAGAGTCGAAGACTCCGGTAGGGTTTAGCACACTACTAAACCGGAAAGAAAAAACGTTCAATAAGCAACCGGCAACAGAAAAAATAGACATGTTTCATGCAATTTAATAAACAAAGTCCCCGAGATTCATCGAGGTTCCGACATCTTTTTATTCATAGCACATAAGGTACAAAAAGGAACTTCTTACACCACAACTTCAAGAGTAGAAAGGACGCAACAAGGCTACGTTCCATGGGCGTTTGGTCTCGTCTCCGGATCTGTCCGCCTTTCCCTTCTTCCATTCCTGCGCATCGATTAGGTAATATGCATCATTGTGGAGAGCCTTGCTCACAATGAAAGGTCCTTCCCATGGGGGGACAGCTTGTGTCTGCCTTCGGTGCGCTGCACCAGGCGTAGCACCAGGTCTCCTTCTTGGAATACCCTTGGGTTTACCTTCCGGCTATGATAGCGTCGGAGGTTTTGCTGGTAAATGGCTGTTCTTGCCAAAGCTAGCTCTCTTGCTTCTTCTAGCAAGTCCACATCATTTTCTCGGGCCTCCTTTACCTCTTCTTCGGTATAGAGCTGCACCCTTGGGGAATCATGGAGAATGTCGGTTGGTATGACCGCTTCTGCTCCATAAACCATGAAGAATGGTGTGTATCCGGTAGACCGGTTCGGAGTTGTTCTTAGACTCCACAGCACTGATGGTAGCTCATCGATCCAACATCCCGGCGATTTTTCCATTGCATCAATGAGTCTTGGTTTGATACCGGAAAGTACCAAAGCATTTGTTCTTTCAACTTGACCATTGCCTTGCGGGTGCGCCACTGAGCACAAATCCAGCCGGATATTTTTGCTTTCACAGAACCGCTTGAATTCTCCTTGGGCAAAGTTTGTGCCATTGTCGGTTATGATACTATGTGGGTATCCATATCGCAGGATTACATCTTTCAGCTGCTGTGTGGCCATCACATTTTGCGATAGGCTTCACTTCCAGCCACTTGGTGAACTTATCCACCATTACCAAGATGTGGGTCATGTTTCCCCTTGCTGGTTTGAACGGTCCAACCATGTCCAGGCACCAAACAGCGAAAGGCCAAGTTAGCGGTATGGTTTTTAAGCCGATGATGCTGGGGTATGGTTTTGCTTAGCGTACCTCTGGCAGCCATTGCACTTCCTTACCAAATCCTCAGCATTGTCTAAGGCTGTGGGCCAGTAGAACCCATGCCGGAACACCTTTGCTACCAAAGCCCTTGAAGAGGCGTGGTGCCCGCATTCTCCTCGATGAATTTCCTCAAGCATTTCTCTTCCCTCTTCCGGCTCCACACATCTTTGGAGGACACGGTAACACTTCTCTTGTATACCTCGCCATTGATGATGGTGTAAGCTTTGGACCTTCTCTGTATCCTTCTTGATTCATTTTCGTCAATCGGCAAGGTGCCGCGTTGATCAGGAATTCCTTAATAGGTTCGACCCAAGATGGTGCCTCTCTAACCACAAACACCGGCATGTCTATGTCCATGCTGTCCACAAGCATTGCCTCTTCCGGCATGGGCGTTGCAGTCCCCGAGTTTACCGGTACAGTCCCGAGTTTGCCGGAACAGTCCCCGGGTTTCCTTCGTCGATCTCCATTGGCACCACATGTGATTCCGGTACAAAAATTGATTCCGACTCCGGACTTGGCTTGATTGACGGAACTCTCAAGTGCGCCAGAGCTATTCCGGGAGGAATTTCTTGCCTGGACGAACCTAGCTTGGATAAGGTATCCGCGGCCTCATTTTCCGCGCGCGGCACATGGTGAAACTCGCACCCCTCGAAGAAGCCGGCAATCTTTTGCACATGGAACCGGTATGAAGCCATGTTGGCATCTTTTGCGTCCCAATCTCCGAACAACACTTGCACCACAAGATCCGAATCACCATAGCAAATGATCCCGAGTGCCCCGATTTCCTTTGCACCTTAAGCCCATGTATCGAGCCTCATACTCAGCATTGTTTGATGCCCAGAAGTGCACTTGTAGAACATACCGGAGGTGATCTCCCTGGGTGAGGTGAGTACCACACCGGCACCTAGCCCTCCTTGAGCTTAGATCCGTCAAAATGCATCTTCCAGTACTCTATTTTGTGCTCTGGCGGCTTGTATTGTATCTCCGCCCAATCGACCAAGAAATCAGCTAAGGCTTGCGATTTTATGGCATCTCTTCTTTCATACACCGGCACATACGGTGATAGCTGAATTGCCCATTTTGCAATCCTGCCGCTGGCATCCTTGTTGCCCATGATATCGGAGATGGGTGCCTCACTCACCACCTTCATGGGGTGTTCCTCAAAGTAATGCTTGAGCTTTGTGGCGGCCATAAACACGCCATAAGTCATTTTTTGGAAGTGGGGGTAGTTTTGCTTTGATGAGGAGAGCACCTCGCTCAGGTAGTATACCGGCCTCTGGACGGTTTTTCCTTCCTCTTCTCTTTCCACCACAACCACAACACTAACCACCCGGTTCGTTGCCGCTATATAAAGCAACATAGGTTCTCTTTCCAAGGGCGAGGCCAAAATTGGGGCCGTTACGAGCATGTTTTTCAATTCTTTAAACGCTGCGTCTGCCTGTGTGGGTCCAGACGAAAGTATCCGATTTTTTCATCAAAGCATATAGCGGCAAGGCCTTTTCTCCTAGCCTGCTTATGAACCGGCTTAGCGATGCCAAGCTTCCGGTAAATTTTTGCACATCTTTCAGTTCTCGTGGGATAGTCATTCTTTCTATTGCCCGGATTTTTACCGGATTAACCTCAATGCCCCGACTCGACACAAGAAACCAAGCAGCTTGCCGCGGGACACAAAGGTGCCTTCGCGGATTGAGTTTCATCCGGAACCGCCTTAGGTTATCGAATGTTTGCCGGATGTCATCGATTAAGGTATCTTTTACTTTAGTTTTTATCACGATATCATCCACATAAACTTGCACATTTTTTCCGATTTGATCAAACAAGCATTTTTGCACAGCAGCGTTGCGCAAACCAAAAGGCATAGTAACATAGCAAAAGCCCGTTGGGGTAAAAATTTTTATTTGATCTTTTTTTTCGGTGGGATTTGGTGGAAGCCGGAATAGGCATCAGGAACGAAACTGTCACACCCAGCAGGAGAATCAATCACTTGATCGATTCGGGGCAGAGGGAAAGGTCTCTTGGGCAAGCTTTGTTGAGGTTGGTGTAGTCGATGCACATACGCCACACCTTTGCGAGTTTTGCCTCCAGGTTCTCATCTTTTTTTCTTTTCGACCAACACCGGATTGGCCAGCCACTCGGTGTGCGTGACCTCCACGAGAAAGCAACCAAGCACTTTGTTACTTCTTCTCCAATGATTTTTCTCCTATCTTCAGCGAACCGACGCAAAGGTTACGCACCGGCTTAGCATCCTTCCGGACGTTAGAGAGTGCTCAGCCAGCTCCTCGGAACACCCACCAAGTCATCGCTAGACCAGGCGAAGATATTCCGATTCTCACGGAGGAAGGCCGACGAGCGCGCTTTCCTATGCTTGGCTCGAGGCCGGCACCGATACGAACGGTGCGCTCTGGGTAAGCCGGATCCAGCACAATCTCCTTTGTTTCGTTTGTCGGCTTGAATGTCGGTGAGTCCAAGCTTCCACTCATTGCCGCTAAGCTCAACTTTGAGGAGCGAGCAGCGGTTTGCGTTCTCTTTTCTCCTCCGCGATCACCAGCGATTCCGCTAGGTTCGATCCGGCGGATGCTGTTTCCATTGAGACTTTGTAGTTTCCCACCACAGTTAGTGGTCCGCGAGGTGCCGGCATCTTCATCTTGAGGTAAGCCGTATGAGTTGATGCCATGAAAGCTGCCAATGCCGGTCTCCCCAACAAGGCATGGTAGGGACTATCTAAGTCCACCACCTCGAACTCAAGGTTCTCAACACGACAATTGTCACGTCCTCCAAACGACACATCCACCCGAATTTTCCTATCGGGGCGAAGAAACCGGGAACAATCCCATGGAAAGTTGTGTGAGTTGGCTGCAACATGTTTTCTGTTATGCCCAGCGTACGCATGGTATGCTTGTACATGATGTTTATGCTGCTACCATTGTCTATCAGCACCTTGCTGAACTTTTACTCGAGTTTCCAGCCCTTCATGATTGGGTCCACAACGAGAGCGTATCCATTCCCGGCATGACTTTGGGGTGATCCTTGAACGACCATGATCGATCCGACCATAGCATGTACTTTGGAACTGCCGACATCACGGCGTTTACTTCCATGGAACGGCGATGCACACTTTGCCTGTCCATTGGCTCGGTGACAAAGACAACCATGCACAAGTGCGGATCTTCGTAAACATTCAAAGCCCAAAGGTGCCGGTGGAGGTGGTTGGTCACGATTCTCTTCCACCCGGTTAACTGCTGGTATTCTTGCCATTTGGTTGAGAGGCTGCCACTGTGAGGCATTTGCTCTAAGTGGCGGCGGAGGTGGTAATTCTTTGTTGTTGCACGGGGCCCCCGGCACCGCATCTTTCACCGCTCCTCTTTGCATCAAGAACTTGGTCCAAGAACAATCCTTCGTCAAGTGGTTTGACGGTGATCCGGTTCGCGTGTGCCACCGGCAAGGCTGTCCATGGCGGCTTCCATGGTGTATTTCACGGGTTCCCCGCCAGTTCTTTTCTGGCCCTGTTTCTTTTCTACCTTCGCTTCTTAGGACCACCATGGCTGCGATCCGGTTGGCCTCATCGCCGGCGTCAAAACCTCCGCGGCAGCAACTTGCTGTGATGCATATCTTCGATCCGGGAAATCTTCCTTCTTTTGTTGTTGGTTATCCCGTACGCTGATGCGGATTCGATGCTCGGCTCAGCATGCTGGCTGCATTGGTCTCCCAATGCATAGCCGTCTCTACCACGTATCATCTCCGCCAAGGTTGTGGGCATGCTTCTCTGCAGCCTTTGCCACAAAGGTGATCCTCTCCGGCATCCTTGACTGAACCAAGCAATGGCTTGTGCCTCAATCACTCCTTCACATGTATTTCTCATTGAGTTCCACCGGGTGAGATAATCCCGGTCTGGTTTCACCGCACGCAGGCAAGTTGTTGGGGCCGGTTTGGCCTTTTGTAGGTACTGCTGAAGTTGTTCACAAATGCTTCCTCAAAGTCCAACCATCCGTTAATACTTCCTGCCGGCAAGTTGTTAAGCCAGATCCTCGCAGGACCCACGAGGTAGGACGTATGATTCTTACCGCCCAACGCCGTTTACTCCACCACCAGCCTACATAAATGTGACATAATCGGCCAGCCGATCTTCGGCTTGTCGTACCATCATACGTTCTTGTGTCCCGGGGCAACTGGAAATTGTGCTTCTCTCATGATCCGTGGGCCAAAGCATCTTGGGCCAGGAGGTCCCTCACATTCAACTATCGCGGAAAGATGTACCCTATCCAACCTGTGCCTCGCATCCCGGTCTGTCAAACATCTTTCCCCCAGGCGTTCCCCAAAGGGTTCCGCTGGACTCTTGTTCGTTCCACCTCGGAATCTGATTCATCATACTCTTCCAGTTCCGCGCTGCCTGCCGGTACCTGGTGGTGGCATTTCTTCATCCACGTATGCCACCCTTGCGGCTCGATAATTTTGCCCGGTCTCATATTTACCGACATGATTGTTTCCTGCATAGCCTCCCTTGGCGTAGCCTCGATCTGCCCCTTGGCTTTTTCTACCGGCATCGTGTTGCCCGGCTTTCGTTTCCGCAAGAACTGGTCATCATCTGCCGTGCATTCTTTCTCTTTCCCTTCTTTTGTCCGGATGAGGGACGATGCCTGCCCACAGGACTGGCATTCTTTGTTGTTGGCGGATTTTGAGGCCTTGCCTCGTTCACTTAGCATTGTTGATCGTCTCCAACGTATCGATAATTTCTTATGTTCCATGCTACTTTATTGATGATACCTACATGTTTTATGTACATTATATGTCATATTTATGCATTTTCTGGAACTAACCTATTAACAAGATGTCAAGTGCCGTTCCTGTTTTTGTTTTTGGTTTGAGAAATCCTAGTAACGAAATATTCTCGAATTGGACGAAATCAACGCCTGTTCCTATTTTGCCCGGAGCATCCAACAGCCGCGGGGGGCCGTGGGCCCAGATGACATGGTGGCGCGGAGCTGGGCCCGCGCCACCCTATGGTGTGGGCGCCCCTTCGACCCTCTGCCGCCGCCCGCGCCTATATAAAGCCCCGCATCGAAAACCCTACAGAGGAAGCCACGATACGAGAAAAGTTCCAAGAGCCGCCGCCATCGCGAAGCCAAGATCGGGGTGGGTCTCTTGAGCCGCCTGCCGGACGGGGAAGTGCCCGGAAGGCTTCTCCTCGACACCCCTGCCATCTCCACCGCCATCTTCATCAACGCTGCCGCTCCCATGAGGAGGAGTAGTTCTCCATCGAGGCTCGGGGCTGTACCGATAGCTATGTGGTTAATCTCTCTCCTATGTACTTCAATACAATGATCTCATGAGCTGCTTACATGATTGAGATCCATATGATGAGCTTTGTATCGCTACTAGTTATGTGCTACTCATGTGATGTTATTAAAGTAGTCTATTCCTCCTGCATGGTGTAAAGGTGCTAGTGTGTGCATCGTGTGGTTCTTGTCGTAGGCTATGATCATGATCTCTTGTAGATCGTGGAGTTAATTGTCATTATGATAGTATTGATGTGATCTATTCCTCCTTCATAGTGTAATGTGGACAGTGCGTGCGCTATGTTAGTTCTTGGTTTATTTTGCAATGATCTATTATGCTCTAAGGTTACTTAAACATGAATATCGAATGTTGTGGAGCTTGTTAACTCCGACATTGAGGGTTCGTGTAATCCTACGCAACGAATGATGTTCATTATCAAACAAGAGTGTATGTAGCACATATGAGAAAGAGTTATTTATTATGCGATCAATGTTGAGAGTGTCCACTAGTGAAAGTATGATCCCTAGGCCTTGTTCCTAAATACCGAAATCGCTGCTTGTTTGTTGCATGTTTACTTCCCGCAATATTACTACCATCAACGTACGCCAGCAAGCACTTTTCTGGCGCCGTACTACTGCTCATACTTATTCATACCACCTGTATTTCACTATCTCTTCGCGAACTAGTGCACCTATTAGGTGTGTTGGGGACACAAGAGACTTCTTGCTTTGTGGTTGCAGGGTTGCATGAGAGGGATATCTTTGACCTCTTCCTCCCGAGTTCGATAAACCTTGGGTAATCCACTTAAGGAAACTTGCTGCTGTTCTACAAACCTCTGCTCTTGGAGGCCCAACACTGTCTACAAGATAGAAGCACCCGTAGACATCAAGCACTTTTAGGCGCCGTTGCCGGGGAGGAAAGGTAAAAGGCACTCATACTTCGGTTCCAGGTGATACTTTTCTGACGCCATTGTGTGTGCTCTGCTTTTCCTTTAGACTCTGCAATTGCATCTTTTTGTTTCTTGTTTACACTAGTTAGGCATAATGGAAAACAACAAAAATATGAGAGATCTTTATGAACTTTATCTTGAATTAGGACATGATGTGTTTGAAGAAAGAATTAAGAAACCCATGGAACTTTATATGCATGCTAATGGGAATGTTATTACTATGAATGCTTTGAACACCATTGTTGCTAATGCTATGGAAAATTCTAAGCTTGGGGAAGCTGGTTTTGATGAGCATGATATTTTTAGTCCCCCAAGCATTGAGGAGAAAATTTACTTTGATGATACCTCCTCCATTTATGATGATTATAATGATAGTAGTCTTTTGTTACCTGTTATGGAGGATAAATTTGATTATGATTACAATATACCTCCTATATTTGATAGCTACTTTGTTGAATTTGCTCCCACTACAACTAATAAAATTGATTATGCTTATGTTGGGGGTAGTAATTATTTTATGCATGAGACTCATGATAAGAATGCTTTATGTGATAGTTATATTGTTGAGTTTGCTCATGTTGCTACTGAAAGTTATTATGAGAGAGGAAAATATGGTTGTAGAAATTTTCATGTTACTAAAATGCCTCTATATGTGAAATTTTTGAAGCTACACTTGTTTTATCTTCCTATGCTTGTTACTTTGCTCTTCATGAACTTGTTTATTTACAAGATTCCTATGCATAGGAAGCATGTTAGACTTAAATGTGTTTTGAATTTGCCTCTTGATGCTCTCTTTTTGCAAATACTATTTCTTGCAGTGCATCATTAAAACTACTGAGCCCATCTTAATGGCTATAAAGAAAAGAACTTCTTGGGAGATAACCCATGTGTTATTTTGCTACAGTACTTTGTTTTATATTTGTGTCTTGGAAGTTGTTTACTACTGTAGCAACCTCTCCTTATCTTAGTTTTGTGTTTTGTTGTGCCAAGTGAAGCCTCTAATCGAAGTTGATACTAGATTTGGATTTCTGCGCAGAAACAGATTTCTATCTGTCACGAATCTGGGCTTATTTCTCTGTAGGAAACTCAGAAAAATCTGCCAATTTACGTGCGTGATCCTCAGATATGTACGCAACTTTCATTAGTTTTGAGTTTTTCCATTTGAGCAAGTCTGGTGCCATTTTAAAATTCGTCTTTACGGACTGTTCTGTTTTTGACAGATTCTGCCTTTTATTTCGCATTGCCGCTTTTGTTAAGTTGAATGAGTTTTTTTGTTCCACTTTCAGAAGTTTTGTGCAATGTCCAGAAGTGTTAAGAATGATTGTGTCACCTCTGAACATGTGAATTTTTGATTATGCACTAACCCTCTAATGAGTTTGCTTGAAGTTTGGTGTGAAGGAAGTTTTCAAGGGTCAATAGAAGAGGGTGATATAATGTGATCGAGAAGAGTGAAAGGTCTAAGCTTGGGGATGCCTTGGGTTCTGCATATTTTAAGAAGACTCAAGCATCTAAGCTTGGGGATGCCCAAGGCATCCCCTTCTTCACAACTTATCAGGTTTCTTCTAGTGAAACTATATTTTTATTCACCACATCTTATGTACTTTACTTGGAGCGTCTGTGCTTTTATTTTTATTTTTGTTTTGTTATCTTAGTTCTCTGAATAAGTTCATCCTTGTGTGGAGAGAGACACGCTCCGCTGGTTCGTATGAACACATGTGTTCTTAGCTCATAATATTCATGGCGAAGTTTCCTCTTCGTTAAATTGTTATATGGTTGGAATTGGAAAATGCTACATGTAGTAATTCTAAAAATGTTTTGGAATAATGTGATACTTGGCAATTGTTGTGCTCATGTTTAAGCTCTTGCATCATATACTTTGCACCTATTAATGAAGAAATACATAGAGCTTGCTAAAATTTGGTTTGCATAATTGGTCTCTCTAAGGTCTAGATAATTTCTAGTATTGAGTTTGAACAACAAGGAAGACGGTGTAGAGTCTTATAATGTTTACAATATGTCTTTTATGTGAGTTTTGCTGCACTTGTTCATCCTTGAGTTTGCTTCAAATAACCTTGCTAGCCTAAACCTTGTATCGAGGGAATACTTCTCATGCATCCAAAATCCTTGAGCCAACCACTATGCCATTTGTGTCCACCATACCTACCTACTACATGGTATTTCTCCGCCATTCCAAAGTAAATTGCTTGAGTGCTACCTTTAAACAATTCAAAAGTTATTACCTCTTATTTGTGTCAATGTTTTATAGCTCATGAGGAAGTATGTGGTGTTTTATCTTTCGATCTTGTCATTTACTTGGGACAGACTTTCACCAATGGACTAGTGGCTTCATCCGCTTATCCAATAATTTTGCAAAAAGAGCTGGCAATGAGGTTCCCAGCCTCAATTAATTAACTTGCATTAATAATTCTCTTCACATGTTTTGCTCTGATGATCATCAGTAAGCAACTTAATTTTGCAAATAGACACTCCTCCATGGTATGTGAATGTTGGAAGACACCCGAGGATTCGGTTAGCCATGGCTTGTGTAAGCAAAGGTTGGGGGAGTGTCATCTAATAAATAAACTAAAGTACATGTGTAAACAAAAGAAGAGGGATGATCTACCTTGCCGGTAGAGATAACGTCCTTCATGGGAGCCGCTCTTGAAAGTCTGGTTGATGAGGTAGTTAGAGTGCCCACTACCATTCGTTGACAACAACAAACACCTCTCAAAATTTTACTTTTATGCTCTCTTTATGTTTTCAAAACCAAAGCTCTAGCACAAATATAGCAATCGATGCTTTCCTCTTTGAAGGACCATTCTTTTACTTTTATTGTTGAGTCAGTTTACCTATTCTCCACCTCAAGAAGCAAACACTTGTGTGAACTGTGCATTGATTCTTACATACTTGCTTATTGCATTTGTTATATTACTCTATGTTGACAATTATCCATGAGATATACATGTTACAAGTTGAAAGCAACCGCTGAAACTTAATCTTCCATTGTGTTGCTTCAATGCCTTTACTTTAAATTATTGCTTTATGAGTTAACTCTTATGCAAGACTTATTGATGCCTGTCTTGAAAGTGCTATTCATGAAAAGTC
Source organism: Lolium multiflorum (assembly GCA_030979885.1). NCBI lineage: Eukaryota > Viridiplantae > Streptophyta > Magnoliopsida > Poales > Poaceae > Lolium > Lolium multiflorum. Next base: position 193,477,116 of record CM061749.1, read on the forward strand.
ATTGCTTTATGATTCATTGTTTACTCATGTCATTACCATTGTTTTGATCGCTGCATTCATCTCATATGCTTACAATAGTATGATCAAGGTTATGATGGCATGTCACTTAAGAAATTATCTTTGTTATCGTTTTACCTGCTCGGGACGAGCAGAACTAAGCTTGGGATGCTGATACGTCTCCAACGTATCGATAATTTCTTATGTTCCATGCTACTTTATTGATGATACCTACATGTTTTATGCACATTATATGTCATATTTATGCATTTTCTGGAACTAACCTATTAACAAGATGCGAAGTGCCGCTGTTTTCGCTGTTTTTGGTTTCGGAAATCCTAGTAACGAAATATTCTCGGAATTGGACGAAATCAACGCCTGGGTTCCTATTTTGCCCGGAAGCATCCAACACCGAGAGCCGCAGAGGGGGCCCTGTGGGCCCCAGATGACATGGTGGCGCGGCCGGGCTGGGCCCGCGCCACCCTATGGTGTGGGCGCCCCTTCGACCCTCTGCGCCGCCTCTTCGCCTATATAAAGCCCCCGCAAAGCCCTTACAGAGGAAGCCACGATACGAGAAAAGTTCCGGCCGCCGCCATCGCGAAGCCAAGATCTGGGGACAGGAGTCTCTGTTCCCGGACGGGGAAGTGCCCCGGAAGGCTTCTCCATCGACACCGTGACATCTCCACCGCCATCTTCATCAACGCTGCTGCTCCCATGAGGAGGGAGTAGTTCTCCATCGAGGCTCGGGGCTGTACCGGTAGCTATGTGGTTAATCTCTCTCCTATGTACTTCAATACAATGATCTCATGAGCTGCTTACATGATTGAGATCCATATGATGAGCTTTGTATCGCTACTAGTTATGTGCTACTCATGTGATGTTATTAAAGTAGTCTATTCCTCCTGCATGGTGTAAAGGTGCTAGTGTGTGCACCGTGTGGTTCTTGTCGTAGGCTATGATCATGATCTCTTGTAGATCGTGGAGTTAATTGTCATTATGATAGTATTGATGTGATCTATTCCTCCTTCATAGTGTAATGTGGACAGGTGCGTGCGCTATGTTAGTTCTTGGTTTATTTTGCAATGATCTATTATGCTCTAAGGTTACTTAAACATGAATATCGAATGTTGTGGAGCTTGTTAACTCCGGCATTGAGGGTTCGTGTAATCCTACGCAACGAATGATGTTCATTATCAAACAAGAGTGTATGTAGCACATATGAGAAAGAGTATTTATTATGCGATCAATGTTGAGAGTGTCCACTAGTGAAAGTATGATCCCTAGGCCTTGTTCCTAAATACCGAAGCACTTCTTATTGTTCTACTGCATGTTTACTTCCCAATATTACTATCAGCACGCCTTGCAAGCACTTTTTGGCGCGTACTACGCTCATACTTATTCATACCACCAGTTCACTATCTCTTCGCCGAACTAGTGCACCTATTATGTGTGTTGGGGACACAAGAGACTTCTTGCTTTGTGGTTGCAGGGTTGCATGAGAGGGATATCTTTGACCTCTTCCTCCCCGAGTTCGATAAACCTTGGGTAATCCACTTAAGGAAACTGCTGCCATTCTACAAACCTCTCTCTTGGAGGCCCAACACTGTCTACAAGAATAGAAGCACCCGTAGACATCAGCTGCTCAGCATTTTGCTGCTCGATGGTTTTCAACAGCTCTTTTACACGTTCCTGCTGCTTTGCCAACTCGTCACCGGAAAGAGATTCACATAATTCTACTGCAGCTTTTGCGGCTTTATAGTTTTATCCGGACTACTGTACTTAGGCTTTTCTACAATGCTTACAGTACAGATGCACTCTTGCCGGTAAGAACTTCTTTGCAAATCCCGATCTAGATTGCGAGCCTTAAGCCGGTTTTCCGGCATCCTAGCAGCATGAGCACTAAGCGAAGCAAAGCCATGGGCAGCGTTGTACTCACGTAGGGTTAGGTTCAGCTCGCTGCGCCCGGATGATGTCGGCGCCACCGGTAAGCAAGGCCTTGCGGCTTCCAGCTCCTCCGAGCCTTTGCCGGTCGATGTTGCGCGATGGGCGTGGCCAGCGTGTGCATCGCCGCTTGAAGAGGTGTTGCCGGTGGTGCTGATGATGCTCCCGCGACGCCGGCGTCACGCTCCGGTGGTTTTGCCGGGCGAGTCGATGCCGCACGTTCAGCTCCTTCCTCCACAGCTCCCTTGCCGGTGTTGACCGCACCAGCCATCATGACCTCCACGCTGCCGCGCGGCCAGCACACAGCCATCTTGGCGGATCCGGCGCCACCAGCACCGGCGAGAGGCGCCGCACGGGGACGGTGCCGAGGAGACGCGGATGTGCCGAACTCGATGGTGCGGCCGTTCTGCGGGAACTTGCCGCCGTTGGCGAAGCAGCCAGCGTTATCGTTGATGAAATCCATGTTGTAGATGCGTTGCACGAGCGCGGACACCGTGCGCTCGCCGTTGATGTCGAGGATGCCCGCCCGAATATGAACTCCAGCAAGCGCCACTTCATGCCCCACGGTGGCGCCAACTGTCGTCGTGGTGAACGGACAGATGCCATAGGATGGCTTATCTTGGGGCCGAATGCACGCTAGAGGATTCGGGGGAGGGTTTGTGACTAGATGGACGAACTTCCGGATGCTTTCCTCATGAACTTGGCCAAGGCCAGAGGTAGAAGAAGAAAGACACAAGGACGAACTCGCTCTAGATCACCATGTTTATTGATCTCAACAGGTTACAGGGTTTTCTCTCTTCTGTGGATCGCGCATATGAAAGAGGCTGCCCCTCTCCTTATATAGGGGAGAGGGTGGCTTACAGAACAAGAAACCCTAATGGGATCTTTGACTAGACAAACTACTTTACAAAGATACTTTATAAAGCTACTTTAATCACTAATGACGCTGGGGTCTTCTTTAAACAAGGAGGCTGACGTTCTCCGGCTTCTTTGACCGTCATCCTCTTCTTTGTCTTCAAGCCTTCGTTTAAAGCTACTTTGCTTAGCTCATCCTTGTCTCTTAGCTCCTGACGGAATCTTTGACCAGTCAGCTGATATGCTCTTCCTTCCGACGCCGGTATCTTTCCTTCCTGGTTCCGGTATACCCCTCTTGGGGATACCGGCTTAGCTTTACTTAGCCAAGCTCTATCTTTTTATTCCGGTATGAACATTAAACCGGTATCTTGAAGGATGAGACCATCCGGTTTGGCATACCTTTGGCATACCGGGGGTCATCCCCCCAACAAGCTGAATCCAATAAATTCCGCGAAGAAAAATTTAGTCCTGCATAGAAGGTTTGGATGATCATCCAAGTAGTCAGTCCATGGGTTGGGCAATTCTTTACCAAAGTTTTCATTCTCTCCAATGCTTGAGCAACATGTTCAGTATCTAATTGCTTAAAATTCATTATGCTACTTCTCAAAGATATAATTTTAGCGGGAGGATAATATCTACCAATAAAAGCATCCTTGCATTTAGTCCATGAATCAATACTATTCTTAGGCAAAGATAGCAACCAATCTTTAGCTCTTCCTCTTAATGAGAAAGGAAACACTTTCAATTTAATAATATCACCATCTACATCTTTATACTTTTGCATTTCACAAAGTTCAACAAAATTATTGAGATGGGCAGCAGCATCATCAGAACTAACACCAGAAAATTGATCTCTCATAACCAAGTTCTAAAGCAGGTTTAATTTCAAAGAATTCTGCTGTAGTAGCAGGTGGAGCAATAGGTGTGCATAGGAAATCATTATTATTTGCATTTGTGAAGTCACACAACTTAGTATTTTCAGGGGTATTCATTTTAGCAACGGTAAATAAAACAAACTAGATAAAGTAAATGCAAGTAACTATTTTTTTTGTGTTTTCGATATAGAGAGCAAGACAGTAAATAAAGTAAAACTAGCAACTAATTTTTTTGTATTTTGATTTAGTGCAGCAAACAAAGTAGTAAATAAAATAAAGCAAGACAAAAACAAAGTAAAGAGATTGAGAAGTGGAGACTCCCCTTGCAGCGTGTCTTGATCTCCCCGCGGCGCCGAAATTAGCTTGATACGCGTAGATGCACACGTCCGTTGGGAACCCCAAGTGGAAGGTATGATGCGTATAGAAGCAAGTTTCCCTCAGTATGAAACCAAGGTTTAATCGAACCAGAGGAGCCAAGAAGCACGTTGAAGGTTGATGGTCGCGAAATGTGATGCGGCGCAACACCGGGGATTCCGCGCCAACGGAACACGCACAACACAACCCAAGTACTTTGTCCCAACGAAACGGTGAGGTTGTCAATCTCACCGCTTCTGTAACAAAGGATTAAACGTATCGAGTGGAAGATGTTTGCAAAGAAAATAGTAAAACACAATTGCAGTAGATTGTATGCTATGTAAAGAATAGGACCGGGGTCCACAGTTCACTAGAGGTGTCTCTCCCATAAGATAAAAGCATGTTGGGTAAACAAATTACGGTCGGGCAATTGACAAATAGAGAAAGGCATAACAATGCATATACATGATATGATAAATATAGTGAGATTTAATCCGGGCATTACGACAAAGTACATAGACCGCCATCCAGCTGCATCTATGCCTAAAAAGTCCACCTTCAGTTATCATCCGAACCCCATTCGGTATTAAGTTGCTAAGCAACAGACAATTGCATTAAGTATTGTGCGTAATGTAATCAACAACTACATCCTTAGACATAGCATCAATGTTTTATCCCTAGTGGCAACAACACATCACAACCTTAGAACCCACTGTCACGATCCCAGAGTCAATGAAGGCATGAACCCACTATCGAGCATAAATACCCCCTCTTGGAGTTAAGAGCAAAAACTTGGCCAGAGCCTCTACTAATAACGGAGAGCATGCAAGATCATAAACAACACATAAACAATAGATTGATAATCACCATAATCATAGTACTCTCTATCCATCGGATCCCGACAAACACAACATATAGTATTACAGATAGATGATCTTGATCATGTTAGGCAGCTCACAAGATCCAACAATGAAGCACAACAAGGAGAAGACGACCATCTAGCTTGCTATGGACCCATGGTCCGGGGGTGAACTACTCACTCATCACTCCGAGGCGACCATGGCGGTGTAGAGTCCTCCAGGGATGAATCCCCTCTCAGGCGGGTGCGGGCGATCTCGAATCCCCGAGATGGGATTCGGGCGGCGTCTCGATGGGTTTTCCGTATCGTGGCTCTCGTGCGGGGTTTCGCGACGGAGGCTTTAAGTAGGCGGAAGGTCAACGCGGGGGCCACACGAGGTGCCCGGGGGTAGGGCGCGGCCGGGGCTTGGGCGCGCCGCCCTGGCCCCGGCTGCGTGGCCCCGTTATCTCTTCGGTCTTCGGAAGCTTCGTGCATAAATAGGACCACAGGCGAAAGTTTCGTCAATTCCGAGAATATTTCTTTACTAGGATTTCTGAAACCAAAAGCAGCAAAGGCTCTTCGGCATCTTGTTAATAGGTTAGTTCCGGAAAATGCATAAATATGACATATAATGTGCATAAAACATGTAGGTATCATCAATAAAGTAGCATGGAACATAAGAAATTATCGATACGTTGGAGACGTATCAGATACCAAAACAGTCAGCTGCCATTTTATTGGCTATCCTGAAAAGTCAAAAGGTTAACATTTCTACTGTCCAGAGAAATACACAAAGTTTGTGGAAATGAGACACGCTGTCTTCTTAGAGGACAAAATGATGAGGGGGAGCATAGTAGCTCGGAAAATTGATCTTGAGGAGAAGATGGTGCATGCACCTAATCCGATGACTCAGGAGCCATTTTTTGCGCTACCATGTGCACCTGCACCGACAATCCCTGCGATTGTGGTGCAAGCGCCTGTTGCGACTCCACCCATGACAACGATGAGTGAAAATTCGGAACCTGTCTGTCAGGAGCCAAATGAACCATTTGTTGAGCATGAAAGGGAGCAACAAAGCCACCTCCAGAAGCTGAGCCACGAGTTGAGGAACAGAATGCTCCACAGAATGAGGCCCCTAGAAGGTCTACAAGAGCTAGAAAATCAGCCATTTCGACTGATTACAAAGTTTACAACACAGAAACAGTTCATATGGAAGGTGATCCCACTTCATATGAAGAAGCCATGAGAAGCCCAGATTCATCAAAGTGTGTGGAGGCCATGAAAGACGAAATGAGATCGATGAGTGCCAACCATGTTTGGGACTTAGAGAATATTCCTAAAGGAGCCAAAACAGTGGGCTACAAATGGGTCTACAAAATAAAATATGACTCCAATGGGAATGTCGAAAAGTATAAAGCACGACTTGTCCGCCATGGAGTTATGTGGTGATGGAGCTCTTCTACCTTGGCTTCTCCCCTCTTTATATAGGCCTAGGGGTCTCCAATAGCCACTCCCACGTCGCCTATGAACTAAGGAAGGTCTAGGAACAAACGGGGATGGATTCTGTGAAGAAATGCATTCAGAAAGGCATTTTCGCGCGTCCAGTCCCGTGGTACGGGCGGACCCGCCCGTAGATGGTCGCTATTTGCTCTGTATGATTTCATATTTTGGCTGCTATTTTCTCATGTGAATTACGATTTGTGTGTTCTTGGGCTCCTATGGAAGAGAACTACAACAACATGGTCTTAGATCTTTATTTTGAGACAATGAAAAAATATCACTTTTCCACTCCTCAAATGACTAAGTTTGGTGCCTGCAACTCTTCCATATTTTCCTCTATTGATCCTTTTGCCTTGCTTTATCCATAGTTGTCCATAACACCTACACACATGTAGAAGACAAAGGAAAAGTAATAAAATCATACTAAAACTACTAAATATGCAAAGCTCATATATATGAAAGTGATCAAGACCTCGTAAGTACGCAAAATATACATAGGCGTAGCTAGATGGAGCATGAAATGAATGACAATATGAGTAATTGTATACTTAAAAACCTCAGTACAAAGTGTTAAAATTTGGAGCTATCACAAGCCAAGAAATTTTTGTAGAACCTATTCACCCCCCTCTAGGTTACCGACATTGAACTTTCGAAGGCTTAGTTGGATGACGCAAGGTGACTATGAGCTCAGGAAAGTCAGGTCGGACTAAAGGTGGAGATAGATCCGAACTATCTCGAGGTTAGTAAAAGGTGGGGCTGAGAGGGCAACATATCAAAGAGCTCGTGAGTTGCCCAGCCCTAATTCTCGAGCATGGAATCTTTGGAAGCGAGGCGGCGCATGCGAGAAGGCTTTGTTGAACCGGAGGAGAGGCTTAGGTTGGTTTGATCGCTCGTGACCTAAGCGATCTGATCGGCGGTTGTTCGTTGGAGAGCAGCGGGAGGACGAGATGTCTTCCACAACCAGGTTCGAGGTGACGAAGTTCGATGGTACATGTAACTTACCGTTATGGCAGTCGAGGGTCAAGGATTTGCTGGGGCAGCAGGGACTCATGAAGACAATAAAAGCTGATGCGGCAAAGCCTACCAAGATGGATGGTGATGACTAGGCTGAGATGCAAATCAGGGCCGATGGTTCTATACGGCTAAGTCTAGCTGATTAGGTCATGTATCATGTGATGGATGAGGAGTCACCAAGTGTAATCTGGAAGATGTTGGAGGAGTAGTTTTTGGATAAGAATGCACCCAATAAGTTGTATCTGAAGCAAGAGATGTATGACACGAGGATGCAAGAAGGGGCAAACCTTACTGAACACGTCAATGCCTTCAACCGTGTGGTCTCAGACTTGGAACGTATTGGGGCCAAGGTGGAGGATAAGGACAGGGCCTTGCTTATGCTTACTTCGTTGCCTAGGTCTTACAAGAGCTTGGTCGTTACACTGACATACGACAAGTCAATTACCACTTCAAGCAAAGTACAAACAGTGATGTTATCTTATGATCAACATTAAAAGAAAACTTCTGAGGAAGATGCTTATGCTGGTGCTAGTGATGGACATGGGCTGTTGGTCAGAAACAATCATAGTGGGAAATCTGGCAAGAAGAAGAAGAAGGGTAAGACGCAGTGTTTTCACTGTAAGGAGTGGGATCACATTAAGAAGCATTGTCCAACGTACAACAAGACTGACGGTGCTGTAAATATTGTTGTTACATCTGCAGCTGCGTGTGATAATGAAGTTCTAGCCTTAGTAAGCGAATTGTTCGATGAAGTGTGGGTGCTGGATTCGGAGAGCTCTTATCATGTGACGTCTAACAATGAGTGGTTCTCTACCTACAAGCATGGTGATTTTGGAGTTGTCTATCAAGTCGATGGTGGGCCTCAACGCATTATGGGAATGGGAGATATCAAGACTCAAGATGGTGATGAACTGGTGCTTCAGGATGTTAGATATGTGCCAAGGGTTCAGAGGAACATTATCTCCATGGAAACTGTTTTGTCTACCGTGTTGACAATAACAAGTTGACCATGCAAGTCAAGAAGAATAAGAAGCTGGTGCTGAAGGGAAGGAGGACTAAGAATAACTTGTACAAGATGAGTGTGACCATCATTCTAGGTGGAGCCGAAGAGGAGGAAGCAGTGACAGGATCAACCTGGGCAACTAAGTCCAATGAGGACTCGAACGCCGACTCATGCAAGTGAGCAACAAGGGAAACCAAGTTCAACATACACAGATGTTCACACGAAGATGACAATTTACCAGTTGACAACATATTCGCCAAGGTGGAGACTGTTGAAGTTGTGTCGAATTTGTGTATAGGCTATAGGGACTTGGACTATGCGGGTAGGTTATGTGTTGGAGTCAAACTCTGTAACTCGAGCCTAATATATAAAGGTACCTTGGTAGCCAAAATAGACTAGACGAAAGCTAGGTTAGACACAAGATTGATTTTCCAGGACAGTCCGGCGGCTGTGGCAGGGGCGCTGGACTGGGGTAGCGTTTGTAGACCTGACGTGTCTGTATACCGTGACGGGCTTGTCGTCTACGGTATTATGATAGTACCTGGAGAGGAACAGCCATAAAGCATGCTCGGCAGATGTAGGCGTTATCGCTGAACTGTGTTACTAAACATAGTCTCCCGTCTACTTTTCTGCAATGATGTAATTTCTTATTATGCTAACATGAACCATTATGAGAGTTCAAGGTTTGTTCTAAACTAAAAATAATTTTTGGACCTAAAAATGAACTTTCCGAAAAATTCACGGACGACAAGTGGACCTTTTCTTTTTCATCGAATTTTTTTGGGCCAACTAAACTAAAGCCGTTTGTAGAGAAGCTCTAGCCGAAACGAGCGGCCACGCTGTCTCCGGCGAGAAGCTCCGAGTGAGCCGTTTCCTGAACTTCCCGTGGATCAGTTGAGATTGCCCTCAATCTTCTCATTAATTACCGTCTAATGCCATCATGGCGACCCTGCTGCCATGGCCTCTCTTCTGCGGCTCTGCCCTATCTCGTATCGCTAGGGTAGCTCCACCGCCGACAGCGACGCGTCTCCGCATCCAGCGCCAGAGCCGCCGCCGCCTGTTCCCGTCCTCTCCGCCGTTCTAATCGACCCCGCCGCCGACGACCTCGACCCGTCCACCTCCCCCTCCTGTTCGTTTGCATCTTCCAGCGACGCCGGCGGCGACAGAAGGGAGAGCAGGTCCTCGCCGACGACTAAGGTTAGCTCAGGCGCTCCTCGCGTCTCACTTTATCCCGCGCCTCTCCTCTCCCGACCTGCCCAAGCTCCAGCCCACCGCGAGGCCTGCCCTAGAGCTTCGCCGTCGCCCTCACGCCCGCGTCGCCGCCACCGCCGTCTCCGCCGCGTCCTTACTATCCCCACGCAGTACTCTTGCACAATTGGGTTTTGAGATATGCGCTTTTACTCATCAAGTGATTACTTAAACCCCAAACTAACCCCCATATTTTTTTGGTCTCCAGATCCACCCCTGCTCGTTGGGATTCTTCGCGGATTCACAGGGCTCCTCAGCATGTCTTGGGCGGCAATCGAAAATGATCCTGGTAAATTTTAGTTTATTATCTGTGACTCGGCAACACAGCAGATCAATTGACTATCTAGTTAGTTGAACCAAGTTTTCTCTGCACATTCTGTATGCGCTAGACTGATAAGGTTTCACCATGGCCATCGCTGGTGCTTAACTGCTTATTGTACCTAGTTTGACTGGAAATCTAGAACGTCTGGACTAGATGTGGAGGATATCCCTGAAACTGTCATGTAAGGCGTCAGTGGCATCTTGAATAAGATTACTAAGCTTGCTTTTGGACCCTCGTGTTGTAAGTTGTTACTTAGTCAAGCTGTTGGATAAAGTGTTCATTAGTAGTAGAACAGCGAGATGTGTGCAGCATCACCTATTTCACTTCAGGAGAGTGCCCAGCTGTTTCATCGGGTTGTTTACTGGAGACTTGCACTGTAAGCTGTCCTTTGAAGTTTAATGTGGATATGAGTAATAAAATGACCATTTGCAATCCAAAATGTATATTACTTATGTGGCTAATTTTTTTTAGTGAAGAGGGAGTTCCTCTCGTACTAAGTTACTCAAGCGTGTATTCATTCCTCTCTTAAAAAATGTCATTAGAATGGTGAAACAAAATACACATATCTTCAGAACCATTCTATTATATCTTAGATACCTGTTCTAACTAGATCATTGTTAATTTCTTGCTTCCCCTGTAAACAGTGGCCTTTAATTTTTCCAAGGAAAGAGAAAAGAACTATTAACCTTTGCATATTGTGTAGGTGTTTTTACCGAGCTGTTGCAACAAATGCAGTTGAAGGGTCTCCAAGTAAGTATTTGCCTGGCCCAGGTTAACTTTATTGTTTCATAAGTCAGCTAGGCACTAAGGGGCAGTAATCACTCTATGTATTAATATGTAAGAATATATGTCCCAGGTTTTGCATTCAAGGCTTCCATAACCAAAAAAAAAAATTAGCTATTTTTCCAATGGATGGGTAAAGTTTGAGCTTGCTTTTAGTTCATGATCTGGTTGACATTTAGGCTTCTAGATACCGAGTCTCACAATTTACTAAAACTATGTTTTGAAATACAGTGATGCAATGATTCTTTTTTACTTTAGAAAATGTTGGCAGGATATTCATGCAATACGCTAGAGTTGATGTAAGTTTTGGGAGTTCATAATCAGTTTCTAGTTCCTACATGTGCTTCTTTCTATGTAAGTTGGGATTTTTTTTACCTCCTTAAAAGCTCGCATTCTATGATATTCCATGTTATTCTTCCTTTACAGGTTGATGAACTCTACTCACTTGATCTTGATGCCCTCAAGGATCTTCAGTATGTTATCCTTGCTACTACCAGTTACCGTGAATGCTGTTTTCGTGAATCAACTATGTCAAACAATTGTTATTATGCAGGCCAATTTATGGGCTTATAATTCTGTACAAATGGCGCCCTCCAGAGAAAGATGAGCGTCCTGTTATCAAGGATTCGGTTCCAAATCTGTTCTTTGCCAATCAGGTCAGAGCATAGTTATGTTGAGTGTTTTATGCCATGTTTACTCTGCATCTTTTTTATAACCAAGTCGTCTTTTACTCGCAGATAATTAATAGTGCATGTGCAACGCAAGCTATCATTTCTGTTCTGTTGAACTCTTCTGGCATCACCCTTAGTGATGACCTCAGAAAGCTGAAGGAGTTCGCAAAGGACTTGCCGCCAGAGCTCAAAGGATTGGCTATAGTGAATTGTGACAGTATCCGCATGACGAGTAACTCATTTGCAAGGTCAGAAGAGCCCGAGGAACAGAAAACATCTAGCAAGGATGATGATGTCTACCATTTTATTAGCTATGTTCCTGTTGATGGTGTCCTGTATGAGCTTGATGGACTGAAGGAAGGACCTATTAGCCTGGGAAAATGCCCAGGTGGTATCGGTGAGATGGGGTGGCTGAAGATAGTGCAGCCTGTCATTCAGGAACATATTGATAAGTTCTCTCAGAATGAGATAAGGTTCAGTGTCATGGCTATCACAAAGAACCGGAAGGATATGTACATCGTAGAGCTCAAGGAACTTCAGAGGAAGAGGGAGAACCTCTTGTCACAAATGGGTGATCCTTCTGCCAATCGCCAAAGGCCATCTGTTGAGCGGTCACTCGCAGAGGTTGCTGCTCAGATTGAGGCTGTGACCGAGAAGATCATAATGGAGGAAGAGAAGTCAAAGAAGTGGAGGACAGAGAACATTAGGAGGAAGCACAACTATGTGCCTTTCTTGTTCAATTTCCTTAAGATCCTCGAGGAGAAGCAGCAGCTTAAGCCCCTGATAGAGAAGGCAAAGCGGAGTTCTCACAGCCGTAACCCCAAGTGAAATTTGCGCTGTAAAATTTTATCGTGCTGATTGTTATCGTGTAGAGATATGACCCTGACTGGCTTTTGTGGTCTTGTGGCTGACTGGCGTTGTTTTCTTGCCGAATGTGATTGTAGTTCTGGTCCTAGATAGGGCATGCATTTTGCAGTCTTAGTATATTAAGGCAAATCTTAAGATTTATGCAGGGGAATACCCTGACGTTTATCAGAATTATATGCACATTTGAGGGTTGTTTCCCTATTTGACTGTTCCCAAACTTTTACCCAAATGTGCTGAATATTCCATATTTATGAGCAGGTACTTATGGTTAAGGTCCATGAACTACTAGTACATATCTAAAGAAGCTTCCAGAATGACAGTATCTTTCGAGTGGTTTTGACCCGTCTTGACAAACATCAAGATTTTGCAGGAGAAAGGGTACTAGCTGACATTCTTCACAAAGAACAGAAAAATACTAGACACGATGCACGATCAGAACTACCAGCCCGCTGAGGCGTGGAATGGTATGAACAGTCACGTTTACAGTACACACGAACAGAACAGAACACGGCAATCACCAGATCGACGAATTTGGGATACGTCGATGAGCGAAACCATAACCGAAATACTCCAGCATCTGATGCAAAATAGATGATCTAAAATTTAATGAATCTAAAATACAATAAGTACAATCTCTGTTTTAAAATATAATAAGTCTTTAAAAAGCTAGACAAGATGATGCGGTATGGTTTCATGCAATGGAACCAGAACGATGCCCTTTTCATCTTAAAAGCTAGACAAGGCAGAGCAAATTATAAAATACCAGCCAATATCATTTGCTGACAGAATGTCCACGGCCACAGTATTTGAATTATACAGCTGACACCCCGGCCACAGAGTGGGCACAAAGTTTCAAATTGACACAGTGACGGAGCTGGAAAAAATTACCACTGGTGGTGTCAGTATTATAATCTCTCCATCTCAGTGGTGTCATTTTGTACAATTTTTTACACTTGCTAATACTAATTAGTGAAGAAATTTATATTTTCTATGGGTAGTGGGGGTCACTCACCCAGCGCCCTCAAGGCAGCTCCGTCCGTGCATTGACACCTTATCCTAAAAGTATATCTCCCTCAGGTTTCAGCAAAACCTACCGGCTCCCTATTTTGGATAGGTTTAATGAATGTCAAATACGACTTTTTAAAGAGATCTTCTTTACTTGTAGGGAACAAGCATAATACTAGATTTTAGGAAGATACATGGATATGGGATAAGCCTCTAAGTGATCAATACCTAACCTTATACAACATTGCCAATCATAAGAATGTTACAGTTGCAAATGTTATGGCTTCAACTCCCTTAAGTATATATTTTAGGGGAGTCTTGTCTGGTAATATATGGGATGGATGGGTTCATTTGGTTATGTGACTTATGATGGTTAAGTTGTCCAAAAATGCGGATTCCCCGCTAGAACCTTTTTTACCGTTAAATCAATGTATCATAACTTGCTCAATGGTCTTACATTATAAAAATATATTTGGAAAACTAAGGTACCACTCAAAATAAGAATTTTTATATGGTTTTTTCATAGGAAAGTAATTCCCACAAAAGATAACCTTACTAAACAGATGATTGTTCTTTCATTCATCTGCATAATACAAATTGATGTCATCCTTATTATTTTAAGGATTTTATGTCATTTATATTGTTTGGATCATTTACCGTATTTCTCTCGCGGGGACAAAATGCAGAGCAGATCAGTTGCACATCACTAGACCATGACATGTTTATCTCGGTTAGTTTTGCTAGCACTTATACTAGTCAGTAATTTATTTATTAAATAATATATGAAATAATTTCTACATACTATGTCTCAGTGCCACTAGCAACCAAAAGGATCCGTGCTATGTGGCTTCTATGTTGCCTATCACATGGATTTCATAATTGGCAAAACAATACGTCATTTAAATTGGTATGCAAACATATTCTATTTCCTTTTTATTATATATTTTTCATATTTTATACCTCTTTTGATCATACGTATTATTACCTCGCAGCCTAAGATGGATGTATCACCACTATCAAAGCTCAGTGTCAACATGTGCTCATTTTCGATACACGTGATTGATCCCCATAGAGAGTTCCACACTCAACCTTGAGAGACATTGCAAATATATGAAACAATCTATGTTATATAGTTAGAAACTTTATCTTTGTTATTTCAAAACATTGAACGTTGTTTTCAAAACTGTAAATTGTCACGCATGTCGTGTGTATATATGAATGTGTTATGTGGCCCTCCCCTTCATAGCGAGTAAATAGTTATATATGTTAATGCTATGCTCATACGCAACCACTGGAATAAACTGGCGTGCATAAAAGAATGGAAAATTGACAACAATAATGGCACGGTGCAACTAACGATCATACCTCTATAGCACAATGGCAGCATGCAAACCGGCACGCGAGTAGTAGCACCATTTAGTAGTAGCGTGTTGTCCGACATGCTGCCATTGACCCTAATGGCAGCATGCTAGCAGGACACCCGGCTAGTATGCTATCTATCTGTCGCGGGCCGTAGACCAATTTGGCACGCGAGCGGTAGGCATTTTCCTGCTAGTGTCAACCTCCGACGCACGCGCGCATGAGAGAGCTTGGTTGCGTCGCTGCCACCAGCCAACATCGTTGGATGGCCAGGCAAAGATGCGCCAACACATGTCGCTCGAGAAGGACCTCCTTGTCGGCGGATAGCTGCAACTCGCCGCGTCAAGCTCCAGGAGCTTGATCGATAGCCGGGAGCCACTAGCGCCAGAACGTTTGCTTTTTTGTACACCGAGGGCGCACCGACGATGCCATCCGCAACATCTCCATTGTTAAGAATGGGGGGATGGGCGAAACTTAAACTTTTTTCTTTGCATTACATCGAAACCGCAAATAGGGTGAAAAGGACCGTGTCGGTGGAGATATTAAAGAAGACACCGCCGCTGCACCCGTCGGTGTCGAAAATTCCCACGTCCCGCCGCCAATGGATCCCGGCTATCGGCCGAGCTCGGAGCTCGACGCGGCAAGCCGCAGCCTACCCGGCAACAAGGAGGTCCTTCCCAAGCGCCATGCGCCGGCACGGCTTTGATTGGCCCTCCAACACTATCGTTCGGCGCCAGCGATGCAACCGAGCTCACCCCTAGACACGTGCGTCAGAGGTTGACAATGAGGAAGAGAAGGTGTAGTGTGTAAATTTATGTGACGCGTGAAACCACTAGATAGTTTAGGAGTTATTTGCAAAAAAGACAGATGTGGCTATCCATTTCTCACATTAATCCATGGTCCCCCGGTTCATTTGGTGTGCCACGTTGGACATAATTAGCTCTAAAAATACTTCCTCTGTCTTAAAATAACTGTTTCACAGTAGTTCTATAGGGTACTAATAATGGATCAGTTGCATCTCTATACACCGCACTGTGCACATGACAGGAGCGTCAAAGAAACAAAAAATCCGCAAGTTGGTTAAAAGTCAGCCACTTCTTCCGAAAATAGGCAGCAGCATCTAGCTCCTTCCCACTCGACTCCAGACTCTTCCACGGTTCCACGTCTCCCTCCCCTTGGACTCACGAAAATGGCGAACCCTTCTCAATCCCGCGTCGCCCTCCTCCTCCCAGTCGCGGCCCTCCTCGCGGCGGCCCTCCTCCTCCCGCTCGCCCGCTCCGACGCCGACGCCGACGCCGGATCCACCCCCACCACCGCGTACGACGAGCTCCGCCTCCGCGGCTTCCCGCGGGGCCTGCTCCCGGCCAACGTCCGCGGCTACACGCTCGACGCCGGCTCGGGGGACTTCGCCGTAGACCTCGTCTCCAGCTGCCGCATCGTGCTTCCCGCGGGGAGCTACCTGGCCAACTTCAACGACCGCCTCACCGGCCACCTCGACGACGGTCGCATCTCCGGGCTCAGCGGCATCAGCGTCAAGGCCTTCTTCCGCTGGTGGTCAATCACCGGGATCCGCGCCGACGGGGACGAGCTCGTCTTCGAGGTGGGCTCCGTCTCCGCCAAATTCCCCGCTCGCCACTTCAACGCCAGCCTCGAATGCCCCGCCAAGGCCGACTCTTAGTACTACTCCTACAACAAGGTACTGCTTTACCGAGGTACTGTACCTCAATTTTCTTCTGGCAGTACCCGTTTCTTGCTTGTTATACGGTGGATCTTAGGAACATAGCCTCTGCGTATACATGTGTGGATTGCAATTTCACAATTTCAATTCATTGTGCAGTAGTATCATTAATAGGCTGGAATTATTTCATTGTTTATTGTCTGGAAAGCTGTTGCTTAATGCTTCTGCAAGTGTGATGAACAAACTGCATCCCTTTGAACTTTCAAGTTCGTGAGATATGGCCATATTAATGATGCATGTTGTTGATGCTAGTTCCGATTGTTGTAGAGCCAACTGTTTCGGCTTCGGATTAGTTTCAGTAATTGCATAGTGGAATTCAATTAAATTGCTTGTTTATTTTCTTTATTTCTTATGATTGCAGTTGACCGTTTCTCTCTTACTTGCTTGTTTTCGGTCTAATTCACCATTTCGTTATTCTTGTTTTTCTAGTATAATATATCTGCTTTGTTTGGTGTCTAGTAATTCACATATATGCATTGAAGTACCATGGAGGCATGGAATAGTTTCTGATGACATGACTGAGCAGCAGAATAATATAACAATGCCTCGACGCGAAGTACCATGGAGAGTCATCATGTCATAAATAAACACATAGTAGTAGTGTTTTTCTTCATGAGATTTGGTTGCTAGTAAACAAGTTTGGTTGCTGCTCGATTGGCATCAAGCTTCTCCACTAGTTCCACTCCCCATCCTTCCTCTACTACTACCTCCTTATATCACTTCTACGGATTTTGCTGAAAGAGAACATGTTACAACTTCAAGCTATTATCTGCATATATAACCTTTCTTAGGTTGGGGTTGGATGCAATCAGGTTTGATTTGCAGTGAGCTGAGCATGGGCATGCCTATTATGTTGTACTATGAATTGTCAGCTTTTACGTCATGGTTGTGTTAGAGTTAGACTTGCTGATCTCTTTCCTATTTGTCTTCCTTTCAAAGGTTGAAATTTGTGTAGCTCGAATATTTTGTTCTTCAATAAACTACTCCTTCCTTTTACTAATACAAGATGTTTTAGCTTTTTGTAGATTCATCTATTTTTGTATGTATCTAGTCTACTTTTAGTATGTAGATTCATCACTCGTTATAGTGTGTATCTAGGAAATTAATGCTTTCTTTCTTGCATCCAATCATTTAAAGCTTTAACTAGTTAATCATTTAACATTTAATCTGGGTTGAGGGATTAGGAGACAAGTGCCAAACATATATGTGTGCAACTGGGCATCCAAGGAAAGAAATTAACTGCTTATTCATAGGGAAGAAAACATCCCCAGGGATTACATTTTTGGAGCATGTCGTAAAGATGACTTAAACTAACACATGATCGGTAAATTTGCATTAACTTTAGGTGTGAAGTTCGTGGACTAATGTACCGGGTCACTACTCATATTGTAGGTTAGGTGTTGATAGTGGTGTTTCTCTTGATTGTAAACCGAGAACTTGTTTGCTGGTGGTGTATTGCTGATCACTATTCCCTAATACTTTAGGGAGCTAGCCGGCTGTTACAAGAGAGACGATGGGCCTGCTTGATTTTGTATCATCCAATTTTGTTTTGTCAAACGCTGAAATATTGCCTGTTGACTGCAGGCACCCTTGCATGTCTCATGATATTGGCATGATCAAGCCGCCTCGACATCAAGCACTATTATAGTTTTCAATCTCTTCGCCTTGTTTGTAAAACTGCCTCTGTATATAAGTCTGGATCGCTAAGACGACCACTCCACTCTCCACACGAAGAAAGCGCAATAATGTAACCGGTTATCTCACCGGATTGTTCGTCGGTCATAGCCCTGGGAACTGGTAACGGTTATTGTTTCAGTTCGTAATATATATGACTTCCGGTGCATACTTCTTTTGGATTAATTTTTCCCTTCTGTGTGTGGGCATGCTTGCCACCATACCACTATTCTGGTAGTCTCCATATTTACATCCTATAAATTACCACGAGAAACCTGCGGAATACAATCGTGCTTTTCCGTGAAAACTTACATGAGTAAGTATAAAGATAATATGTTTATGCAAAAAATTATTTCAAATGTTTTTGAAACTTTTAAATAGCATTTTTAAATTTTTTTTTGAGAAACCTGGTGTGCACGTACCTAGATTCCGTTGGTATTTTCGGGGAAATATGTACCTTTCTACGGAGCTTGCAGCCTCCCACTTAATAATCATGGGATTGTGCCCTTGTCTGATATGTTTGGCCTCTGTTTTAGAACAGGAGGTTTACAATGCCATGGTGCTTACGTACATTTCTTGGTGGGCTGCCAGATGACGACCATTCGATGCCGGAAAGGCTAGATCAGGTCTTTGACAAGCGAGTCCGGTGAGCAGGGCCGATAATTCTTAACGTACCAAATGCTTTATCGACAAACGCAATAAAAGGGATCATGTGTGTTTTGAAAAGGCACCGGTGTCAGATGAAGGTTAGATGCACTGGCTGTAGAAAAAGGGTTTGATTATACTAACTGTAAAAAGAGTTATATATGAAAAAATTGAGCACCCCCAAATGAAAGTCTTTTGTGTGGTTCATCTTTCAAGACCGAGTTTGGACGACTGACTGTCTTCAAAGGGGCAGATGGCCTAATTGCGGGCTTCGTAAGCTTTGCAACCGTGAGGATGAAACCACGGTCCACCTCCTTTCCAAATGTCGCTACCCGATCCTGATATGGAGTATCACCTCTTGGCTTGGGCTTTCTTTGGTGGACACGGCTATGTGTGTGCAAACTATGACTCGGTTGAGTGGTGGGAGTCGGTAATCTACACAAACAACACTAGGTGGTAACCCTTGGTGTCTCTTATTATGTCTATCTTATGTGATATTTGGAATGAAAGGAATGCTAAGGTGTTCCGCAACACTTCTACAACTACAATGCCTATGGTGGTTATGGCAAAGATTAAAGTTGAAACATCTTTGTGTAGCGTTGCGGAAGCAAAGCACTTGGGTTCAGTAATTACTAATACCGCGTGGGTAGGGTTAAGTTTTATAACTTTTGCTTGAGCTTTGGTTGAGCATTGTCGCTTCTTGTAATGTTGGTTTGCAAAATTCTTTCTTAATTAATGAAATGAGGCAAAAAAAAAATCTTCGTTTAAAAAAAAAAGGTATGAACTATGAAGACGTAACTGGGTCGTGGCGTGCATACTCCTCCATGTATGATTTCCCGTGTAATCGCCGCCGAATAAATGCCTCTTCGCACGTGCATGCTAGCTCAGCCTTCCTTGGCACGAAAGTCAAATCTAATGCCGAAAGTGTCAAAACTGTGACAGCAGGAACACCTGTAGGCTTTAACACTAGTTCCTGAGACCAAATTTTCTAACCAAATTTTTTTTCTTCCAAATGAGCTACGCTCACTTCTTTACTAGTATATAAGTTCAACACCAAGTACTCCTGCAATTTACTACAGGTTTTACCTGATTTGAGGGGATGAACAAAGCTTTGGTAATCATCTTAGCATCAATAGTCGGTTGGTAAAGACCTTTGTACTAGTTTAGAGCTATCACTCATTCACTTCACATAAACTGATTACTCCCTCCATATTGAACCGGTGGATGGTGTTTTGACTTCTGTGCGAGTTTCTTTTTTGCGAAAAGTGAGAAAAGCCGATCTATTAATAATCATCGACAATAGTACAAAGAGTATTAAAAGCAATAGAAATTACAAATAGGTCATTGGACCACTTAGCGAAGACTACGTGCACTAGAGCGAGTCGAAGGCGCGCCGCCGCTCTCGCCCCTCCCTCGCTGAGTCGGGCAAAGTTTGTTGTAGTAGACATACGAGACGTCGTGCTAAGGTTCCAAAGAACCAACACATCAGAGCAGCAACCATCACCAAAGATGAGGACCAAATATCGGAGCACCAACAGACAGGAACACCGACTAGATCCCGCGGGATCCGTTAGGAAGACAACTCCACACGCCCTCCACCGGTGTTAGATGCACCGCCGGAGCGGGGATAGGGCGGAGAGGACCTTATCCTGCCTCATCATCTCTAGTAAGGCACTGAAAATACCATTAAAAAAACAAGAACAAGAACCCTCACTTTTCACTAACTGAGTTTTTGTCAATTACTACCTTTGTTTCAAATTAAGTGTCGCAATTTTGTTAGAATGCAGATGTATCTAAAAGCATTTCAGTGTGTAGAGATATATTGCACCGGGATGAAAAGTATTTATTAAACATAGAGCCTTTACTTAAAAACATGTGTACACATCGAATTTAGCGTGCTCTCTCTCTCTCCCCCCGTTTTCAACACCATCTCATAGCCACGAGCTATGTATGATGACTTATGACAGCTTTGACAACTGAAGGTCGGCATTGTTCTAATGAATTTCTAATGCCTGCGCGAAAAGTTGTACTTTGGACGCATTTGCTGGAGAGAGAACAACTTGGCCACTACACGTGAAAGATGGCTCCTTGTTGAGTCCTTGTCGTTGCAACCTCTAAGTCTCCTCACTTGGGTGACTTAACTAGGTTAGGTAATGTGGTGCCATCGACGACCTTTACGGCCCAATTACACCAGCCGAACAGCACACGCAAAATAAGATATACCAGGAAATCTTTGATGCGAATCCTGTCTGGAAATCATGAGATATGCGCATGACATTATACTACAGCGGCCTTCTTATCGGAATCTGACCTGTAAAAGCTGCAATTGCACCGTAAATAGTAGGGCCTTGCATCAACCTCATGATAATTATCCATAGCTTGAGAGGACAACAAATCAATATAAACTACATTCTCAATCATAGGGCCAAGTAGCTAGCTAGGTTCACACATGTATTTGGAAAGAGAATGCTAATCTGGTTTTAGTGACGGCTGGACTCAAAATCTGATTTAAGAAAGTTTGGACCCTCCCTTTTGATGTGTGTCATGATCAACGTGTAAGGTGATGATCATGGTTCTGTGATATCAGGAGAACGACGAGGAATGTAACGGATAGAGAAGACAATGCTAGACCTGATTGCTGATGACGCCCTCCAAGCTTTACACATTATGTCGCGCCTCCTCGACCTAACATGCCGTTCCTATCTAACAAAATGGAAAAAAAATGCTTAAATGGGATCAAATCGGGTTGAAAGCTTTCTTAGGTGGATTTTTAATAAACTGGGTAGTTGTTGTCACAAATGCACAACTAGGGTTTACAAAGTGGAACTCACTCTAAAATTTATATATGTTGCGTTGCACTTGTTTTATACGTCGTAGCAAATACATATTTGTAAGATTCGTAAAATCTGGAAAAATAAGGTGCATGCATATCGAGTTGAAACTTACCAATGTACATTTACATAAAATAACATTTTATCTTTGCTAAGTTTTTAAAAGGTGAAAATGAGATTGCTACAATTTAAATTTCAAAACTTAATATCGTTTTCTAAACTTCTAGGTAAATCTAAGAAATATGTCTTGGGGTGACGTACATTTCAAAAAAAAATCAATAAATAGAAATATATTAATATTAAGAAGATACGAAAGCACACACACGGAATACACGAGCTATGTTGCAAATGAAGAATTTTTTAATGCCTGACTATACTTGCATAATGTGTAATGAATCATCACTAGAAACAAGAGATCATCTGTTCTTCTCTTGCCCATTTGCAGTTTGCTGCTGGCAATATCTTTGCCCTGGATGGACTCCAATAGTTATGCCCGGAGATGGCTTTGTCCATGAGATGATTCAAAGTCTGAAATTGCGAATACAGTAGCCTTTCTTCATGGAGATCATTATGCTAATTTCCTGATCAATTCGGACAACTAGAAATGACTTCGTATTCAAAGGGATCGATCCAAGCTTATATCGATGCAGGCGCAAGTCTAAGGAGGAAATGGCCCTTTTGGTTCACAAGGCTAAGCGAAAATCTTATATGGGGCTTAGAGCCTGGGTAGTAAGCTTTCTGTAATTTTTACATTTCTTACCTTAGCTTAGCTTCTGCTTTTTCTGTGGTGCTTTCCTCCAGCACTACTCTTTGTATGCACATACTCCTTTTAACCCAAAATAAATAAACAGTGAGGAAACTCAATCTTCAGGCTTTAAAAAAAGCACACACACGGCCTTTGCACCCACTCAATATCAGGAGCACGTCAAGATATCAAGGATGCACACACCCAAGTTATTAACAAAAAGACATGAATAAACATAGCATTCAAGGGTCAAGCTTGACGATCATGGCCCTCATAGGCCATCAGAATGGGGAGGGCAAGGATTATAGTTTATACTCGAAGGGCTGCCGGGAGACCGGTCTATTGGTAGGACGGTCACCGGCTTGTTACTAAGACTAAGAATTCCTGAAATCTGGGTCAAGTGACCAAGTGACCAGTGTTTCCTCTTCTTAGACGCGATTTTTGTAAACACTCTTTGATACATGATTGGTTGCTTGTCCAACAACCAGCAGGCTAATACTTAATCAGCAAATCGACGTGGCCCTTCCAAAGCACATAATTTGTTGTCTTAATTAATCTGAGCACAGATCTCTACCACAAGAGAGTAACATGCATCCTGCTGCTTCGCAGAAACCAGTAGATAGATGTTTTGATGTATGGCCCGATCGATGATTACTCCATTAATTTGTTCTTGTGTGGTCTTAATTAGAGTCCACAGTCCTCAACTGCTTGTATGCAAGAGAGGTTGTTGGCTGAGGCTGTTACGCCAGAGTATAGGCGATCAATAATCATGTGACCAGATTGATTCTTCTCTAATTGCAAATGCATTGTGTATCTGTGTATGTAACCTTGGACTCGTGCAGTCGACGCCTACCCAGCCACACGACAAACTAGCACTTTTCCATGATACTCTCTGGCACAAGCGACAGGGACAGAACAAATATAATCACCGGTTTCTTCGATCACGCATTTACGACTCTACGACCAACTGGTTTCATATGGAAAAAGTCGTACAAAAATAGTACTAGAAAGACATGACATTCTTCGGTTTGAAACAAGATTATTATGTTGATATGAAGGAAAAGATAGAGACGCAATTGATCTCAGCTCCTTTGTACTCGAAGCTAGGCTTTGCAGACGGTTTCTCAAAATGGGCCGTTGCATATGGTTTGAGAAACCGCCTACATGCATGATGAACGATAGAGGCAACTATCTCACATGGTTCGAAAAAGCAATGGCGTTTTTCGTGCTCGCGGTTACAGAAACGGAAACGCGTGTGTGACATGTTCACTTATGCTTGTAGAACAGAAATCGCGTGCGATAAATATTTCGGGAAAAAAAACACCGTCGACATGGATTATATCTCATGATCGCCACCACCACTTGTTTCGGCCGGTGCGCAGGTGTGGACGGACACCCGACGGTAGCACCACCTCGTGCGACGGCTGCTCCAGATGTGCCTCTTGCTAATTATACAGTTGTACACGTTTTATCTTGTGTTGGCTCCATATATTTAGGCGCATCTTCCTTCTTCTCTTAAACACGTAACGCCGCGAGGACCTGAAAATTACATTATTAATTAGCCTCACACGATTCCTATCTGTAAGCAATCACCGGATATAATTAGCGACAATGATCGCCACTTGAGAATTACAATCCGTTTAGCATAGAACAATATATCTTGGGCAATGCAGCAGACGTCCCTTTCAAAATTTCCCCTGTTTGAGGCAACTTTGGCAACCCACATACTTAACTATCAGCCATGTATGTGAATTTTTGGTCACCACAAGTTTCAATGAAATTTGCAGTTATATATACTCCCTCCGTTTAAAAATAAGTGTCTTAATTATTTTGTCTAGGTACAGATGTATCTAGATACATCTTACATATAGATACATTTGTATCTAGAAAAAATTGAGGCGCTCGGAGGAAGTAGATTTTTACTTATTAGGAGAAACAGTAGAAAAAATCCCACTCCATTTTTTATAAATTATAGATATTTTCGTGAGCTACTATATTATAGTTATCTCGTAGCAATTGACTCCCATTTCCATCACATATGATGTATACATATCTCATTTCTGTACTATTCGACAATTTTCCGGTACGAAAGTCTACTGAGTACATACAAAGAAGTGGATCGATGACAAAAATCCTTATTGCTTCTATAAATACGGCCTATAGATCAAGATTCAAGAGGGACCTCTCTCTCTCTCTCTCTCTCTCTCTCTCTCTCTCTCTCTCTCTCTCTATCTCTCTAAAACGTCTAGAGAACAAAGAAGCCATGTACCTGAATCCAAGAATCGTTGGGTGTGGGGAGAGGACCTTGGTTCTGTCCCATGGCTATGGAGCAAGCCAAGCCATCTGGGACAAGGTGCTGCCTCACCTGTCAAAGAGCAACAAGGTACGTACTCTGACATGCATATCTACCTTGACACGTATTAGTACTCGCATGGAGGATGTACTGTACTAATTACGGTGCGCAGGTGCTCCTCTTTGACTGGGATTTCTCCGGCGCCGCCGCCGATGAGGAAGAGCGCTACACGTTCTCCAGGTTCGCCGACGAGCTGGTGATGCTCATGGACGAGGTGAAGCTGAAAGGCGCGGTGTATGTTGGACACTCCATGGCCGGCATGGTCGGGTGCATTGCGTCCGTCAGGCGGCCTGACCTCTTCACCCATCTAGTGCTCGTCGGCGCGTCCCCGAGGTTCGTGCACGGCCATCCTTCTCCATGCATATCTCCGCTCGTGTGGTACTGCCGGCTTGTTCGGTCAATTTCTTCTACAGAGTGGAGCAAAAATAGGAAAGAAGTTTAGGGTTATTTCCTTGATTGACTACCTTTACTTTGGTTGACATCAAAGTATCAGACTAATTAAAAGCTTCCAAGATGTTCCTTCCTTGGTTCAAACAAAATTTCTATCATATAAAAGCCGCACTACACATAGTGATTGTTGAATGCAGTTTTTTTTACAATTAGTTAATTTGAAGCATTTCAAACTTTAATACTTAAAGTTCCTTGGTATTAAATAGTTCTGAGGTTAATTATCATGTGGTATATAGGAGCACTCTCTTTTAGATGATGTGCGATGGATTTTTATGCCGAAATTTTTCTTTGTTTACTTAACAAATTAATTATGCATCCTCGCAAGAAAATTGATTATGCAATGTAAAAAGATAGAGTGAATTCCCACTTTTTACTCTCTAGTTATGCATTTGTGACACTAATTACCCTGCCAAGTGAAAATCTGTGTAGATAACCCATTTTAAAATCTTTCGATGCTTATTTTTTGATGTGTGTCTATTGGTCATGGTGTTAGCTGTTGACCTGGGTCCAGAAATATTAAGATGATAGTGAGGAATGGAGTCAATGGACTATATGGATTTTTTTGGGCATAATCGTCTATGAAGCCCTCCGATATTTACATATTTTGTTGCTCGACATCGATGTATCATGTCTATCATATCTAACAGTAAAAAGCAAAATGCTAATTGGAGCTAAAAGTGTTGAAAGTCTCGTGAATGAGATATTTTGTAGAAGTTTGAGTAAATGGGGTAATATGTGTCACAAATACATAACTACAGTGTAAAACGTGGAATTCACCCAAAAAAAGATATGGCGTACTTTGATGGAATGGGTATTTTAGTATTTTCTGTTTGATTTATTAAGGAGATTGTCAAAAAATATAGTACTAGATTCCTTTTGTATTACGGTTTTATAGATGGTAACATGTATTTTTCATCTTTTCTTGATTGTGCTTGGAACTTATCTAACTAAGAACCCAAATATGCGTTCCTGAGGACTTGAACATGGATAGTTGAGTTGCACGTCCACTTTCCTAACCAAGTGAAATAGGCTCATTTCATTGATTCGTTTCATGGTCCTACCCTTTATTTTTGGTTTATGAGCATGTTCAATTGCCACACACAAAAATAGGTGCCGAAAAGAATGGACACTTAGTTTAATTTTGAGATGGGGGATATAAATTTTGCTCGTTTCATTGAACTGGAAGAGAAAAGTTTGTTACAACACTAAATATGCCAAGGACGTTTCACAAAACTCCGAAGAGCCTATACCCAAGTGCTTAGCCGCTGCCAAACATCAAGGTAGAGATTTCTGAAAATCTCTATTGTTCCTCTTGTTCCAAACATCCCACTAGACAAGCATGAGATGACTTCTATATTGGCCGCATTGATCAACTAACATTTGACGTTGACGGTGTTGGCGGCCGGCTTCTCCCTTATCTCAAGGTTGAAAAAAAACTCAACCCACAAACCACTGCTGTCCAAATACGAATGGAGAACCGGAACGGGAAAATAAATGAACACTTACGATTAGTTCTGAAAATGTCAAAAACAAATGCCGCCTTTGAAGTTTTGAAATGTCCAAGAACAAATGTGGCGTTTGAATTTTCTGAAATGTTCAAATCCACTGTTGTCGGAATCGTCATCTAGTTTTCGTTCTCGGATTTATCTTGACAAGGACGTTAGAATCTAGATCAGCAATCCAAACGTGTGTTCACCGCCGAGCGGGACTTAAGCACCATAAAAATCAGGCAATACAATTTTTCGCAATCTGATTGAAAGACCCTATGAATATTCAGGTACATGAACTCGGAGGACTACGAGGGCGGGTTCGACAAGTCGGACATCGACGAGATGCTAAAGAACATCTCGTCGGACTTCCACTCCTGGGCGAAGGGCTTCGTCGCGCTCGCCGTCGGCACCACCGACCCGTCGGCCGTGGAGCCGCTGGCGCGGAGCTTCTTCGCCATGGACCCGCGCGTGGCGCACGGCCTGGCGCGCATGCTCTTCCTGGGCGACCAGCGGGAGGTGCTGGACCGCGTGGTCGTGCCGTGTACCATGGTGCACGTGTCCGGGGACTTCGCCGCGCCGCCCTCCGTCGGCAGGTACATGCAGAACCGCATGAAGCGCTGCGCCAGCGCCACCCTGGAGACCATCGACTCCGTCGGCCACTTCCCGCAGCTCGTCGCGCCGGAGGAGATGCTCAGGATTCTCGACATCGTGCTTGGGGAAGGCCGGCTGGCCGCGGGCGTCGTGGAAGAGAGGAGCGGCAACGATGGGAGCCTCGCGGAGGCGGAGGTGAATGGGGATGTCGACGCCGTCGCCATGTCGTAGCACCACGTGTATATGTGGTCGAAGTTGAAGTTTGTGTGTATGTGCGCTTGCTGATCTTGACTTTATTTGTTCTGGTTACTGTGTTTGCATTTGGGTCTCGAATTCGTAGGAACATCCATTGGCGTGATTTCGTTGGAGCTTTTGTTTTGCTGCTGTATCTGTTGCATTAGTTCGGATAGTGGATTAAATATGGAAAGGAAACAGGATGATTTTCGATCCATATTACTTAATGCTAGAATGGATGTGTCTAGAATTTCTTCTGTTTTCAGCGGAAATGTGTCAGAGTAAAAACGAGCTGTAATCTGATTGAATGAATTGATCTGTGTCACTATTGATCTCAAAACTCGGTATGTACAATCTCAGGAGATGTCTGAAATCTTTACAAACAGACACATTCATATGGTCACATTGGGATGGGTGTCTTAAATCATCTTCACTCGCGGTCCCTCAAAGCATCTTGTAAAAGTCTTTGGGGTGCGCCGGACACTCGACCGCGTCCAGTCACGCGTCCCAAAGGCCATCTGGGTTCGGGTGGTCCAATGCGGTGTCCGACGCTCTGAGGTGTTCCCGTTACACATGAGTCTTACGGGCGCGTCGGACGCGTGGGGCGGTGTGGCGAGTGGTGGGCCTGTGTAGTGGCCCTGCATACCACTGCATGTTGTGGTATGGTAGTCGTGGATATAACATGTGCGAAGTACCAATTCGCAAATATCACATCCCTCAGAGTGGTAAACATAGCTGGTCCAAACCTACTCACTTATTATTATTACAAGCCATAAATGTACATCATAAGGGAGCTCCTTCTTGGTCCATAGAGGATAACTTGGAAGTTCTAGTTGAACTCTATGAAGCCTATGAACTAGTGGTAGAACTAGGCTAAGTACCATTACTACTCGAGCAGCGTTACTACTACTAAGGTAACACCGTCTATCTTAAGCCTCCTCTTCAGCTTCCTCGGTTCCGTACTCGATCAGATAGTCCACCCCTTTGATGCCTCTCGAGAGATCTGGCTCCTCGTAGTAGGCATCCTCTGCGTACTCAGCTCATTCGTAGTAGACATCCTCGAGAGGTGTTTTATGCACTAGCTACGGCCATGGACCAGAAAGTCCAAGGCAATGCAGGTTTTTGTAATTATTTCTTTAAAAGGTTGATTTTATTCTGATAAACTATGTCCGCCAGCCTTCACCGGGTGTCTAGAACTTCATGGAGTACCTTTTCAGCGGCGTTCACAGTTCCGAAACCGGAACAAGGAGTGACAAGCCATAATTTGATACACTCTACAGATGTGTGTTACTTTACCTATAAGAGATCTTATCCTTGTTACCCCAGCCGAGTCTAGTTCCCGTCCACACTTCCTTGGTGTGTTAAGTCATATCCAATCACTGGGCCTTTCCGCGATCCCGCATACCCACCCTTTTGTAAACCCCTAACCGCAAACTGATTCGCTGATCTAGTCCCTTGGGCCAGTGATGTCTACTCACGCTTCTTTTCCTGTAGACAGTGTTGGGCCTCCAAGAGCAGAGGTTTGTAGAACAGCAGCAAGTTTTTCCTTAAGTGGATCACCCAAGGTTTATCGAACTCAGGGAGGAAGAGGTCAAAGATATCCCTCTCAAGCAACCCTGCAACCACAAAGCAAGAAGTCTCTTGTGTCCCCAACACACCTAATACACTGTCAGATGTATAGGTGCACTAGTTCGGCGAAGAGATAGTAAAACACAGGTGGTATAGATGGTGGTAATATTGCAGAAAGTAAAGATGCAGTAAAAAGTAAACAAGCGGCGCCGGAAAATAGCTTGGCGTAGGAAGCAATTCTTTGTGGTGGAAACAAGGCCTAGGGATCATACTTTCACTAGTGGACACTCTCAACATTGATCACCTAATAAATAAGTTCTCTTTCCTTTGTGCTACATATACTCTTGTTAGATGATGAACACCACTAATTGTGTAGGATTACACGAACCCTCAATGCCGAGTTAACAAGCTCCACAACATTCGATATTCATATTTAAGTAACCTTAGAGTATAATAGATCTTTGCAAAATAAACCAAGTACTAACATAGCATGCACACTGTCACCATCACACTACGAAGGAGGCATAAATCACATCAATACTATCATAGCGATAATTAACTCCATAACCTACAAAAGATTATGATCATAATCTACGACAAGAACTACACGATGCACACACTGTCACCATTACACCATGCAGGAGGAATTGACTACTTTAATAACATCACATGAGTAGCACATAGATAAATAGTGATACAAAACACATTGCAATCATAAAAGGATATAAATAAGCACTTCACTACGCCATTCATAACAGTGAATAAGTATTCTGTGAAATATAGCCTAAGAGACCCACACGGTGCACACACTGTCACCTTTACACACGTGGGACAAGGAGTCTCCGGAGATCACATAAGTAAAACCCACTTGACTAGCATAATGACATCTAGATTACAAGCATCATCATATGAATCTCAATCATGTAAAGCAGCTCATGAGATTATTGTATTGAAGTAGAAGAGAGATGAACCACATAGCTACCGGTACAGCCCGAGCCTCGATGGAGAACTACTCCCTCCTCATGGGAGCAGCAGCGTTGATGAAGATGGCGGTGAAGATGGCAGCGGTGTCGATGGAGAAGCCTTCAGGGCACTTCCCCGTCCGACGGCGTGCTTGAAGAGACTCTGTCCCCCAGATCTTGGCTTCGCGATGGCGGCGGCTCTGGAAGGTTTCGCGTACCGTGGCTTATTCCTCTCGGGGTTTTAGGTCAGGGAGGCTTTATAGGCGAAAGGGGAGCCTCGGAAGGGGTCTGGGGCCACCAGACACTAGAGCGGCGCGCCCTCTGGGCCGCGCCGCCACCATGTGTGGGCCCCCTGTGGCCCCTCTCTGACGGTTCTCGGGTGTTCTGGAAGCTCCCAGGGATTCTAAGATCTTCGGTGTTGATTTCGTCCGATTCCGAGAATATTTCCTTACTAGGATTTCTGAAACCAAAAACAGCAGAAAACAGGAACTGGCACTTCGGCATCTCGTCAATAGGTTAGTTCCAGAATAAATATGACATAAAGTATGCATAAAACATGTAGATATCATCAATAAAGTAGCATGGAACATAAGAAATTATAGATACGTTGGAGACGTATCAGCATCCCCAAGCTAGTTCACTCCTCGAGTAGGTAAACGATAACAATGATAATTTCTTAAGTGACATGCCATCATAACCTTGATCATACTATTGTAAGCATATGAGATGAATGCAGCGATCAAAACAATGGTAATGACATGAGTAAACAAATGAATCATAAAGCAAAGACTTTTCATGAATAGTACTTCAAGACAAGCATCAATAAGTCTTGCATAGAAGTTAACTCATAAAGCAATAAATCAAAGTAGAGGTATTGAAGCAACACAAAGGAACATTAAGTTTCAGCGGTTGCTTTCAACTTATAACATGTATATCTCATGGACAGTTGTCAATGCAAAGCAATATAACCAGTGCAATATGCGAGTATGTAAGAATCAATGCACGGTTAACACAAGTGTTTGCTTCTTGAGATGGGAGGAAATAGGTAGACCGACTCAACATAAAAGTAGAAGAATGGCCCTTCGACGAGGGAAGCATCGATTGCTATATTTGTGCTAGAGCTTTTATTTTGAAAACATAAAGAGATCATAAAAATAAAGTTTTGAGAGGTGTTTGTTGTTGTCAACGAATGGTAGTGGGCACTCTAACCCCCTTGCCAGACAAACCTTCAAAGAGCGGTGATGACACAAGTATAGGGGATCGCAACAGTCTTCGAGGGAAGTATTACCCAATTTATTGATTCGACACAAGGGGAGACAAAGAATACTTGTAAGCCTTAACAGCGGAGTTGTCAATTCAGCTGCACCTGGAAACAGACTTGCTCGCAAAAGTTTATCATGTAACAGTTTTATGGCAGTGGAAATAGTGAAATAACAAACGGTGAAATAAAGACAGCAGTAGTGATTATAGTAAACAGCGGATTAAAATACCGTAGGCATAGGGACGGATTTAACGGGCGTTGCATGGATGAGAGAAACTCGTGTAACAATCAAAGCAGGGGCATTTGCAGATAATAATAAAACGGTATCCAAGTACTAATCAATCAATAGGCATGTGTTCCATATATAGTCGTACGTGCTCGCAATGAGAAACTTGCACAACATCTTCTCCCTACCAGCCGGTGGCAGCCGGGCCTCTAGGGAAACTCTTGGATATTAAGGTACTCCTTTTAATAGAGCCGAGCAAAGCATTAACACTCCGTGAACACATGTGATCCTCACATCACTACCATCCCCTCCGGTTGTCCCGATCACTTCGGGGCCATTGGTTCCGGACAGCGACATGTGTATACAACTTGCAGGTAAGATCATAAACAACGAATATCTTCATGAATCAATAACATGTTCAGATCTGAGATCATGGCACTCGGGCCCTAGTGACAAGCATTAAGCATAACAAGTTGCAACAATATCATAAAAGTGACATCTACGGATACTAGGCACTATGCCCTAACAATCTTATGACTATTACATGACCAATCTCATCCAATCCCTACCATCCCCTTCAGCCTACAGCGGGGGAATTACTCACACATGGATGGAAACATTGCTGGTCGATGGAGAGGCGTTGGCGGTGATGGCGGTGAAGATCTCCTCCAATTCCCCGTCAGTGCCGAACGGAGACTGGCTCCCGCGACGGAGTTTCGCGATGTGGCGGCTCTCTGGAGGGTTTCGGCGATTTCGACTTCTCCGTGCGTTTTCAGGTCGAAACCAATAAGTAGTCCGAAGGGGGCGTCGGAGGCCGGCCGGGGGGCCACACCACATGGCCGCGGGCCCTGGGCCGCGCCATGTGGTGTGGGGCCCTCGGGCCTCCACCTCTCTTGCCCTTCGCTCGTCAATATTTTGGTAAAATAGGGCCTTATAAATTCGAGGATTTTCCCGAAAGTTGGATTTACACAAAAACGAGACACAGAGCAGTTCTGCTGAAAACAGCGTTAGTCCGTGTTAGTTGTATCCAAAATACACAAATTAGAGGCAAAACAATAGCAAAAGTGTTCGGGAAAGTAGATACGTTTTGGACGTATCAACTCCCCCAAGCTTAGCTTATTGCTTGTCCTCAAGCAATTCAGTTAACAACTGAGCGATAAAAGAACTTTCACGAACACATTTGCTCATATGATGTATATATTCTCATGCTATGGCTAATACTTAAGCAGTTCATAATGAGATACATGCAAATAAGATCATCCAACAGCTATGTCAATCATGGAGAGGTACCAACAATTAATAATAAGCATCATGAATCATGTATGTAAGCGGGATTGCAATGTTCATAAGAGAATATGATAAAGTGGTATCTCGCTTGCCGTATTTGATCGGCAAAACATAAATGCCGAGGCACCTCTGGTTCATAGAAAGACTAGAAGTAGTAATTGTCAAAGATAAAAGCATCAAAGTTATACCACAATCAATCATATTTTGAGACACGCATATTATACTAAGAATGACAGTTGTGCTCTCAAGATAGTGCTCAAAGAAAGAATGGAGACACAACATAAAAAGTAAAAGATTGACCCTTCGCAGAGGGAAGCAGGGATTAACATGCGCTAGAGCTTTTCATTTATAAAGCAGGAGTAAAATTATTTTTGAGAGGTGTTTGTTGTTGTCAACGAATGGTAATGGGTACACTAACTACCTCATCAACCCTCACAGAGCGGCTCCCATTTTATTTATTTTTGGGTGGCACTCCTTCCAACCTTTCTTTCACAAACCATGGCTAACCGAATCCTCGGGTGCCTGCCAACAATCACATACCATGAAGGAGTGCCTTTTTATTTAAGTTTTATTATGATGATGACACTCCCCCAACCTTTGCTCACACAAGCCATGGCTAACCGAATCCTTCGTGCCGTCCAACAATCACAAACCATGGAGGAGTGTCTATTTAAGTTAATTAATTTGGGACTGGGAATCCCATTGCCAGCTCTTTTTGCAAAATTATTGGATAAGCGGATGTGCCACTAGTCCATATGAGAGTCCGTCAAAACTAAATGACAAGGTTGAAAGCTAAACACCACATACTTCCTCATGAGCTATGAAACATTAACACAAATTGAGAAGTATTTTGAAAGTTTTAAAGGTAGCGCATGAGAATTTACTTGGAATGGTTTGAAATGCCATGCATAGGTATTTATGGTGGACACTTTGGAACAACTTGGTTTTCAGGTGTTTGGAAGCACGAGCGGCGATCCCCAGTACAAGTGAAGGCTAGCAAAAGACTGGGAGCGACAAATCAAGAGAGCAGTAACTGTCATAATCATGCTTGCGGCAAAATAAATTAACGGAGGCATAAAAGTGATACAATAACTCTGAAGCAATATAAATCATCGAGGCTTAATTGACTTTTTGTTCATTCATATGCATGCGTGAGCATGTGCCAAGTCGATATAAATGAATTATTCAGAGGAGGATACCACAATGCCATACTTACTTATGAATAAAACAATGCAAGCAAACATCCATGACATGCTACTCATATTAATAAATTGGGGCTAAACATGAGAGATCATGAACTACTAGACTTTCTCAAATAACATATACCTCACATGAACCAACTAAGCATGCTCATATGGATGAGTATATGTACAAAAATGAAAGCAAATAGAGTTCATACCAGCCTCTCACCACAATCAGATTGTCGTAGATCGTCATTATTGCCTTTTCACTTGTGTAGCTTGGATAATATGAAATGAAAACCACGCTCCAGCCACCGAAGACCATTGAACTCATGATGAACTTTACAAACCAAAGAAGAACAGCAAATATTTTTGGTGTTTTCGAATTAAACAAGAACGAAAGAAAACAAGCAAACAAAGCAAAATCTTTTTGGGTTTTCTCATAGCAAACCAACGATAGCAAATAAAGTAAACTAAGAGCAAAGAACCAAATAAACAAATGGTGAAGAGAAACAACAGAAATATTTTTGGTCTTTTTGTGTTTTAGGAAAGAAACAAAGCGAAAACAAAAGAATGCAAACTAACAGAAACACAGAAAAGCAGGATGACAGAAATCTGCCAAATCCTGACAGCAGTACAGAAATCGAAATTAACAAAAATCTTCCATTGCTCAGACCAAAAAGTGTTCAACTAATGAAAGTTAGATAACAACCTGGGGAACATGCTCAAAAATTGGCAACTCAAAATAACGTTCTGGCTGTGCGTATGAATTTTTTTGGTAACAGCATAGAATCTGTTTTTGGACAGCACTTCCCCAAATATCATCTCCCTCTCATTAGAAAAACCACTCTAAAGACTAAACAATTATGTACAAGTATACAGCAACCATAATATGCAAAGAATGAGTGATGCCGGTATACCTCCCCCAAGCTTAGGCTTTTGGCCTAAGTGGAGTTCATTCCCAACGAGGGTCGGAGTTCCACGCCGGTGGATCATACATGGAGTGGTAATAGGGCCCCTGCGCAGAAGAATATCGTGGAGGCTCCACATGACCATGATGTTGATATGAGGAGCTCGCTGCATCGGATGAAGAGTCGGGATGCTCCTCGGCCTCCTCCACATCTTCCCTTGCACAACGGCTTTCCCTTTCTATGTATGCGTTCAGCTCATTTTCTGTGATCGACCACCCGTCCCTGGCATCAAGGTTAAACAAAGCAGGTGCAGGCAAGCGTACTAGTTTTTCAATTTTCTTAGTTATACTCCAATTTTTCTTATACAAAGTTATTGTATAATGCAGGTTGTTCAAATTAGATGCATCTGAAATAAATTCATGTCTGATCATGGAGCCAACATCAAGTTTCTCTATAGAAAGCGGAATATCTAAATGGTGAGGTCCTACACCATGCATAGCTAATAAGCGAGAGGCGATAAGACCTCCACAAATTCCTCCTTTCTCACGGTTAGTAGCAAGTCTACAAGCTATTAAAGCACCCAAATTATAAGTCCTATCCTGTTGCAAAGCAGCAGCTAAGAAAGCCAAATCTTGGACAGATAATTTACCTCCAGTCTCGCAAGAACGCACTTTGTAATGAAATAGGCAAAGTAGCGGATGGTTGGCTGTTGAATGCTACTAATCTTACCACTATCATTGGAGAAGCTCCTCCCATTACAAATCCTCGCATAAAGATTTGAGAGCTCCCGCGGTGTTCCCCTGATCTTCTCGCGGGATCCCCACCGCGGCACTCTAATCGCTGTACAAAAATCACTGAAAGGCAAGTCGATAGTTTTGTTATAAATCTTATACCGGACCATGGGGTCAGTTTGAGACCGGTGAAATTCGAAATCCTGCACAACCGACACCGTTAGTTTAGCATATTGGTGCGGTTCACCAACAGTAAAATCTCCCAATCCTGCATTGGAAATTAGTGTTTGAACGTCTTGCAGGATTCCTGCATTCCGCATAAAGTCCGTGCATGGGTAATAAGAGGGGTATACTCCCTCTTCACGATGAACTCTCATGACTTGCTGTACCTCCAACTCTTCTTGGTTAAGTTGGTGCATACTTCCTTCCATTTTCTGAAATTTTTCAACAATCATTATAAAATTTGATTCCAAGGTATATAATTGAAGGGAACTACTATAGGAACTTGCTAGAGTACTAAACATGCATCAAAACTAATTTCTTCCACTTAGAACAAGCATGCAAGCTCACTAAACATGTTATCTACAGCAGCAAAATATTCAAGATATACTTAACCAAATGAAATTCTAATTGGACAATCAAAGGAGTCACATACCAAGGAGTAAATGTGCCAAATTTCAAACAGAAATCTGGGCTGAGCAAGGAGATCGAAAAATCGCGAGTTCTTGAGCAGAAACACGAGTGAGAGAAACTTGGTACGAGTTTTTCGGGAGAGAGAAGATGCTGGGAGGAAGAGATGATGTAGTGGGGCAAGGGGTGGCCCACACCACAAGGTGGCGCGGCCCCCTGCGCGCCGGCCTATGGTGTGGCACCCCTGGTGCCCCACAGGTCATCCTCTGGTGCTCCTAGGTGCCTCGTCGAAAAATAGGACCAACGGTGTAATTTTTGTAATTTTTAGAGAACTTCGAATTAAATTAATGATTACTGCGCAGGAAAATGATTTCTAAAATCTTAAATAGCTAAAGCATATTACAAAACAAAAGTGCTACAGCAAGTAAAATAGGTGAAGGGAGAAAGAAAGAAAGAAATGTTGTTTAGCTCTCTTATGCATTAAAATATACTTGTTAACAAGGTTGATCAATTCTTGCTACCAAATAAATTTTATATGACATAAGAAGAAATAAACCTCAAATCAATCATGTTACCTTATATTGAATTGATATGGATCCAATCACAAGAGTTTGATATTCTTCTTTAGGCTCATATATAGGACAATCAATGGATCCCACTTTGATAGTTTTCACATTAAAAATTGTATTAACTCCACATACTTTATCGATCCTCTTGGGAAAATAGACAGTGTGTTCCTTATCATCAACATTGAAAGTAACCATGCCTTTATTGCAATCAATAACAGCCCCTGCAGTATTAAGGGTCTTCCAAGAATAATGGACATATTATCATCTTCGCATTTCCAACACAACGAAATCAGTTAATATCAAGCAATGTTGAGTAACTTGAACAGGAACATTTTCACATAAACCAACAGGAATAGCAGTAGATTTATCAGCCATTTGCAAAGATATATCAGTTGGTATCAATTTATCTAAATCAAGTCTCTTATAAAGAGAAAAAGGCATTACACTAACACCTGCTCCCAAATCACATAGAGCAGTTCTAACATAATTATTCTTGATGGAACAAGGAATAGTAGGTATACCTGGATCGCCCAACTTCTTTGGAATCTTACCATTGAAGGAGTAATTAGCGAGCATAGTGGAAATTTCCTCATTGGGGATTTTCCTTTTGTTAGTAACAATATCTTTCATATACTTTGAATAAGGAGGCAATTTAATAGCATCAGTCAAAGGGATTTGCAAAAATAAAGGTTTCATCCAATCACAAAATTTATTATAATGTTCCTCCTCCTTTGATTTTAGTTTCTTAACAGGAAAAGGCATTTGCTTTTGAACCCAAGGTTCTCTTTCATTACCATGTTTCTCAGTAATAAAATCTTCTTTAGTGTACTTTTTATTTTTAGCAGGCTTTTCAGTTCTTTTTCAATCTCTTCTTTATCAGGTATCATTCTTATCATTATCTTCCTCATGTTCATTACCACTTTCAGTTTCAGCATCAGAAATAGAAATACTATTAGGATCATTAACAGGTTCAGAGGATTCTACAACATTATTATGTTTCTTTTTCTTTTTCTTAGATGGAGCACTAGTTTTAATTAGTTGAGAATCTTGTTCAACTCTTTTGGGATGCCCTTCAGGATATAGAGGATCCTGGGTAGAAACACCACCTCTAGTTGTTACTTCATAAGCATGTTTTTCTTTAGAATTATTTCCCAACAAGTCATTTTGCACTTTAGTAAGTTGATCAATTTGAGTTTGAACCATTTGAAAATGTTTAACAAGTATCTTAACATCATTGGAGGTTCTCTCCACAATACCATGCAATTCACTAATAGCTCGAGAATTTTCCATTAAATGATTCTCTACTCTCATATTAAAGTTTTCTTGCTTAACAATATAATTATCAAACTCATCTAAGCATTGAGCAGGAGGTTTTGAATACGGAATATCTTCCCTAGTAAAGCGTTGAAGAGAGTGTACCTCAATCATGGATGAAGGGGGAATTGTCTCACATATATCTTCTATAGGAGGTAGATTCTTCACATCTTCATTTAATACCCTTCTCTTTAAGAGACTTCTTGGCTTCCCTCATATCTTCATCATTTAATTTAATCATACCCCTCTTCTTCACTATCGGTGTCGGGGTTGGTTCAGGTGTAGACCAATCATCATGATTCCGTCTTATTTTAGCCAATAATTCTTCAGCGTCGTCTGGAGTTCTTTTCCTGAAAACACAACCAGCACAACTATCCAGGTATGCCCTAGACTCAATGGTTAGTCCACTATAAAATATATCAAGTAAATCATGCTTTTCCAAATCATGGTCAGGCTGAGCTCTAATAAGAGAACAAAATCTCGCCCAAGCCTCAGGCAATTTCTCTCCATCTTCCTGGTCAAAATTATAAATTCTCTGCAAAGCAGCATGTTGAGCACTAGCAGGAAAGTATTTTCGAAAGAAAACATCACGCAAGTCAATTGGACTTTTAATAGAACCAGGAGGCAAATTATTATACCAAGTTTTAGCATCATCCTTTAATGAGAAAGGAAAAAATTTAGCGACAAAATAAGTACGCATCTTGACATCATCAGAAAACACGCCACTAAGAGTAGATAACTCAGTCATGTGTTCAACAGCACTTTCTTTTTCAGTACCACAAAAGGGTGTTTTCTCAACAATAGCTATATGAGATAGATCAAGAGAAAAATCATAATCTTTATCCCTAATGTTTATAGGAGATGTGGCAAATTTAGGATCAGGAGATGGTTTATATCTAACAGCATGTTCTGCAAGCAACTTTTTAATTTTTCTTGCATCAGTAGTAGCATTGCATTTTTCAATAAAATCATCATCAAGCTCTACATAATCTTCATCAAGATCATCACTAGAATATTCAACAGACTCAGGTGAATTAACAGGTGTAGCAGCATTTTCATTAGGAGTTTCAGTATTTTCAATTTGTCTAGACTTAGCAATTGTAGCATCTAGAAAAGATCCTAACGAACCATCATTATCAAGCACAGCAGAAGCATCATCACAATTATGAGAAGAAATTTCAGATTCAGCAGAAGTACCAACATTTGAAGTTTGTGGTGGTGAAACAAGTTTACTTATCACAGATGGTGAATCAAGAGCAGCAGAGGTACTAAGAGTTGTACCTTTTCTTGTAGTGGATGGTAATATGGCGATCTTAGTATCGCGAGGTTTACCCATGATGGAGAATTTGCAGCGAACAATATCAATCCAAGTGAACTTCCAAATAAAGCTATGCTCCCCGGCAACGGCGCCAGAAAATAGTCTTGATGACCCACAAGTATAGGGGATCGCAACAGTCTTCGAGGGAAGTATTACCCAATTTATTGATTCGACACAAGGGAGACAAAGAATACTTGTAAGCCTTAACAATGGAGTTGTCAATTCAGCTGCACCTGGAAGCAGACTTGCTCGCAAAAGTTTATCGTAGTGTTTTTATGGCAGTGGAAATAGTGAAATAACAAACGGTGAAATAAAGACAGCGGTAGTGATTATAGTAAACAGCAGGATTAAAATACGTAGGCATAGGGACGGATTTAACGGGCATTGCATGGATGAGAGAAACTCATGTAACAATCAAAGCAGGGGCATTTGCAGATAATAATAAAACGGTATCCAAGTACTAATCAATTAATAGGCATGTGTTCCATATATAGTCGTACGTGCTCGCAATGAGAAACTTGCACAACATCTTCGTCCTACCAGCCGGTGGGCCGGCCTCTAGGGAAACTACTGGATATTAAGGTACTCCTTTTAATAGAGTACCGGAGCAAAGCATTAACACTTCGTGAACACATGTGATCCTCACATCACTACCATCCCCTCCGGTTGTCCCGATTTCTGTCACTTCGGGGCCATTGGTTCCGGACAGCGACATGTGTATACAACTTGCAGGTAAGATCATAAACAACGAATATCTTCATGAATCAATAACATGTTCAGATCTGAGATCATGGCACTCGGGCCCTAGTGACAAGCATTAAGCATAACAAGTTGCAACAATATCGTAAAAGTGACATCTACGGATACTAGGCACTATGCCCTAACAATCTTATGACTATTACATGACCAATCTCATCCAATCCCTACCATCCCCTTCAGCCTACAGCGGGGGTTACTCACACATGGATGGGGGAAACATTGCTGGTCGATGGAGGCGTTGGCGGTGATGGCGGTGAAGATCTCCTCCATTCCCCGTCCCGGCGGAGTGCCAGAACGGAGACTTCTGGCTCCCGCGACGGAGTTTCGCGATGTGGCGGCTCTCGGAGGGTTTGGCGATTCGACTTCTCCCCGTGCGTTTTCAGGTCGAAACCAATAAGTAGTCCGAAGGGGGCGTCGGAGGCCGGCCGAGGGGCCACACCACATGGCCGCGCGGCCCCCTGGGCGCGCCGCCATGTGGTGTGGGGCCCTGGGCCTCCACCTCTCTTGCCCTTCTGCTCCGTCAATATTTTGGTAAAATAGGGCCTTCAGCATAAATTCGAGGATTTTCCCGAAAGTTGGATTTCTGCACAAAAACGAGACACCAGAGCAGTTCTGCTGAAAACAGCGTTAGTCCGTGTTAGTTGTATCCAAAATACACAAATTAGAGGCAAAACAATAGCAAAAGTGTTCGGGAAAGTAGATACGTTTTGGACGTATCAACTCCCCCCATTTTATTTTATTTTTGGGTGGCACTCCTTCCAACCTTTCTTTCACAAACCATGGCTAACCGAATCCTCGGGTGCCTGCCAACAATCTCATACCATGAAGGAGTGCCTTTTTATTTTAGTTTTATTATGATGACACTCCTCCCCACCTTTGCTTTCTCAAGCCATGGCTAACCGAATCCTTCGGGTGCGTCCAACAATCACATACCATGGAGGAGTGTCTATTTTTGTTAATTAATTTGGGACTGGGAATCCTATTGCCAGCTCTTTTTGCAAAATTATTGGATAAGCGGATGAAGCCACTAGTCCATTGGTGAAAGTTGCCCAACAAGATTGAAAGATAAACACCACATACTTCCTCATGAGCTATAAAACATTGACACAAATAAGAGGTAATAACTTTTGAATTGTTTAAAGGTAGCACTCAAGCAATTTACTTTGGAATGGTGGAGAAATACCATGTAGTAGGTAGGTATGGTGGACACAAATGGCATAGTGGTTGGCTCAAGGATTTTGGATGCATGAGAAGTATTCCCTCTCGATACAAGGCTTAGGCTAGCAAGGTTATTCGAAACAAACACAAGGATGAACTGGTGCAGCAAAACTCACATAAAAGACATATTGTAAACATTATAAGACTCTACACCGTCTTCCTTGTTGTTCAAACTCTTTACTAGAAATTATCTAGACCTTAGAGAGACCAATTATGCAAACCAAATTTTAGCAAGCTCTATGTATTTCTTCATTAATGGGTGCAAAGTATGTGATGCAAGAGCTTAAACATGAGCACAACAATTGCCAAGTATCACATTATCCAAGACATTTTACCAATTACTACATGTAGCATTTTCTGTTTCCAACCATATAACAACAAGTGAAGCGATCAACTTTCGCCCTTGAACATTAAAAGCTAAGAACACATGTGTTCATATGAACCAGCGGAGCGTGTCTCTCTCCCACACATGGATGAACTTATTCAAACAAAACAAAAATAAAAACATACAGACGCTCCAAGTAAAGTACATAAGATGTGACCGAATAAAAATATAGTTTCACTAGAAGAAACCTGATAAGTTGTCGATGAAGAAGGGGATGCCTTGGGCATCCCCAAGCTTAGATGCTTGAGTCTTCTTAAAATATGCAGGGATGAACCACGGGGCATCCCCAAGCTTAGACCTTTCACTCTTCTTGATCATAGTATATCATCCTCTTCTCTTGACCCTTGAAAACTTCCTCCACACCAAACTTTAAGCAAACTCATTAGACGGTTAGTGCATAATAAAAATTCACATGTTCAGAGGTGACACAATCATTCTTAACACTTCTGGACATTGCACAAAACTTCTGAAAGTTAATGGAACAAAGAAACTCATTCAACCTAACAAAAGCGGCAATGCGAAATAAAAGGCAGAATCTGTCA
The DNA here is from genome assembly GCA_030979885.1 of Lolium multiflorum. Classification (NCBI taxonomy): domain Eukaryota; kingdom Viridiplantae; phylum Streptophyta; class Magnoliopsida; order Poales; family Poaceae; genus Lolium; species Lolium multiflorum. The sequence continues at coordinate 193,519,362 of CM061749.1, forward strand.
AAAACAGAACAGTCCGTAAATACGAACCTGAAAGGGGCACTTAACTTGCTCAAATGGAAAAACTCAAAACTAATGAAAGTTGCGTACATATCTGAGGATCACGCTCGTAATTTTGCAGATTTTTCAATTTTTTTACAGAGACTATGCCAGAATTCGTGACAGACAGCAATGCTGTTTCTGCGCAGCGATCCCAAATATAACATCAGCTTTAACATAGAAACTTTACTTGGCACAAAAACATGATAAGGAGAGGTTGCTACAGTAGTAAACAACTCCAAGACTCAAAAAAACAAAAATTGCTGTAGTAAAATAAACACATGGGTTATCTCCCAAGAAGTTCTTTCTTTATAGCCATTAAGATGGGCTCAGCAATTTTAATGATGCTCTCGCAAGAAAGAAGAGTTGAAGCAAAAGAGAACATCAAAAAGCAAATTTAAAATACATTTAAGTCTAACATGCTTCCTATTAAAAGGAATCTTGTAAATAAACAAGTTCATGAGGAGCAAAGTAACAAGCATAGGAAGATAGAATAAGTGTAGCTTCAAAAATTTCAGCACATAGAGAGGCATTTTAGTAACATGAAAATTTCTACAACCATATTTTCCTCTCTCATAATAACTTTCAGTAGCATCATGAGCAAACTCAACAATATAACTATCACATAAAGCATTCTTATCATGAGTCTCATGCATAAAATTATTACTCTCCACATAAGCATAATCAATTTTATTAGTTGTAGTGGGAGCAAATTCAACAAGGTAACTATCATTATTATTCTCATCAAGTGTAGGAGGCATAGTATAATCATAATAAAATTTAATCTCCATAGTAGGCGGCACCAAAAGACCACTATCATTATAATCATCATAAATGGGAGGCATATCATAATCAACATAAACTTTCTCCTCAATACCCGGAGGGCTAAAGAGATCATTTTCATCAAAACCGACCTCCCCAAGCTTAGAATTTTCCATAGCATTAGCAACAATGGTGTTCAAAGCATTCATATTAATAACATTCACATTAGCATGCATATAAATTTCCATGGGTTTTTAATTCTCTCTTCAAACACATCATGTCCTAATTCAAGATAAAGTTCATAAAGATCTCTCATATTTTTGTTGTTTTCCATTATGCCTTACTAGTGTAAACAAGAAACAAAAAGATGCAATTGCATGATCTAAAGGAAATACGAGTACTTACAACGGCGCCGAAAATAGCTTAGTAGCCGAGATCCGGAGTGTGAGTACCTTTTACCTTTCCTCCCCGGCAACGGCGCCAGAAAAAAGCTTGATGTCTACTCACGCTTCTTTTCCTGTAGACAGTGTTGGGCCTCCAAGAGCAGAGGTTTGTAGAACAGCAGCAAGTTTTCCCTTAAGTGGATCACCCAAGGTTTATCGAACTCAGGGAGGAAGAGGTCAAAGATATCCCTCTCAAGCAACCCTGCAACCACAAAACAAGAAGTCTCTTGTGTCCCCAACACACCTAATACACTTGTCGGATGTATAGGTGCACTAGTTCGACGAAGAGATAGTAAAACACAGGTGGTATAGATGGTGGTAATATTGCAGTAAAGATGCAGTAAAACATAAACAAGCGGCGCAGAAAATAGCTTGCTGGCGTAGGAAGCAATTCTTTGTGGTGGAAACAAGGCCTAGGGATCATACTTTCACTAGTGGACACTCTCAACATTGATCACATAATAAATAAGTTCTCTTTCCTTTGTGCTACATATACTCTTGTTAGATGATGAACACCACTAATTGTGTAGGATTACACGAACCCTCAATGCCGGAGTTAACAAGATCCACAACATTTGATATTCATATTTAAGTAACCTTAGAGTATAATAGATCTTTGCAAAATAAACCAAGTACTAACATAGCATGCACACTGTCACCATCACACTACGAAGGAGGCATAAATCACATAAATACTATCATAGCGATAATTAACTCCATAACCTACAAGAGATTATGATCATAATCTACGACAAGAACTACACGATGCACACACTGTCACCATTACACCATGCAGGAGGAATAGACTACTTTAATAACATCACATGAGTAGCACATAGATAAATAGTGATACAAAACACATTGCAATCATAAAGGGATATAAATAAGCACTTCACTACGCCATTCATAACAGTGAATAAGTATTCTGTGAAATATAGCCTAAGAGACCCACACGGTGCACACACTGTCACCTTTACACACGTGGGACAAGGAGTCTCCGGAGATCACATAAGTAAAACCCACTTGACTAGCATAATGACATCTAGATTACAAGCATCATCATATGAATCTCAATCATGTAAAGCAGCTCATGAGATTATTGTATTGAAGTACATAGAAGAGAGATGAACCACATAGCTACCGGTACAGCCCCGAGCCTCGATGGAGAACTACTCCTCCTCATGGGAGCAGCAGCGTTGATGAAGATGGCGGTGAAGATGGCAGCGGTGTCGATGGAGAAGCCTTCGGGGCACTTCCCGTCCCGGCGCGTGCGAACAGAGACTCTGTCCCCCAGATCTTGGCCCCGCGATGGCGGCGGCTACGGAGGTTTCGCGCGTGGCTTATTCCTCTCGGTTTTAGGTCGGAGGCTTTATAGGCGAAAGGGGAGCCTCGGAAGGGGTCGGGGCCACCGGACACTAGGGCGGCGCGCCCCTCCTGGGCCGCGCCGCCACCATGTGTGGGCCCCCGTGGCCCCTCTCTGACGGTTCTCGGGTGTTCCGGAAGCTCCCGGTGATTCTAAGATCTTCTGCTGATTTCGTCCGATCCGAGAATATTTCCTTACTAGGATTTCTGAAACCAAAACAGCAGAAAACAGAACTGGCACTTCGGCATCTCGTCAATAGGTTAGTTCGAAAACGCATAAATATGACATAAAGTATGCATAAAACATGTAGATATCATCAATAAAGTAGCATGGAACATAAGAAATTATAGATACGTTGGAGACGTATCAGCCAGCCCGTTACAATCCATCATAGATACAGCCCACAGTAGAAGCGATAGGGGCTTCCTCCCTTCTAGCATAGCCCACCAATTGTACCCGTTGTATGCGAGAGGGAAAAGAACAACTGACTACTCCGTCCCACTCCAGATCTTATGGTAAACACAGGTATTACGGCGAAAGAATCACTGAGTGACATTTGTTGTTAATTCCTAGGTGAATAAATGCAATGGAACCTCCACCGAACCCATACCATGGTTCCATTAACCACCACATAGTCATATTCATAATTATGAAAGTAATACTTTGCTTTTTAATGCAAGAGTGATAAGTATAGTACTTTGCAAGTAATTTGGTAAAAATACTCAAAGTGACATGAACAAGTGATGAACTTGCCTGAATACTGCAAGGTATTGCAGTTGGATGGTGTGGACTGACCCTTGTCCTCGGTTTCTGAAACATAGCATCATTGTCCGATAAGGGCAATGGTTAAAGATCCAAATGATGCATGCTTTTAGGGTTTTAAGGTTGCCCCCCAGCTGGTGTTTTTAGGGTTTTAGTTCAATTTTCAGAGTTTTAAGGATAAGAAAGATTTATAGTTCCTCCTTAAGAGTCATATAAAATAAATTTTTGATGTGTTCAAAAGAAAATCCATCTCAAAGAAATATTCATTTACTTTGTTTATTATTAAGAAAATATGAGGTTGGGTTTAATTCCTTCTTTTCTTATTATTTCCTTAATGTTTGAATAATTTCTTTTGTACTTTTTCTTAATAATGATTTTTCACTTTGGTTCAACTGTTCTTGGAAACATTTGTTTTGAATAGAGTACAATTTTTAAAGTGGTCTACATATTTTTTTTTATTTTTTTAGAGTTTTTCTAGGGTTATTGGATTTATTACAAATTTTCAAATAAATCCTGCTGGTCAAATGACCAAAGTGCCCTTGGGCCCACTAGTCAGGCCAACCAACTGGTTAGGTCGGACCAGCCCACATGGTTCGGCCCAACCGGCCTCATTCGACCCCTCTCTCTCTCTCGCCCGAGTCAAACCCTAACCCTAACTCGCGAGCTCCCGTGATCCCCTTTCGCCTCCACGGTCGTCGTGCCGCCTCCGGCCGATTCCGGCGGTCTTGGACCTCGCCGTGGGTCACAATTGACGCGCCCCACGACGCTGATCCCTCCTACCCGCGTCGATTTGGAAGGGACGGCTCCTCCCGCTCATTCACGACCCCCTACTTCAACTAGGGTTGCGGTGTTTCTGGCGATGCGCGTCGGTCTGGTGTTCCAGGGCTACCTGGTGCTGCTCGGCGGCTCGCTGGTGGCGTGCTGGTAGCTGCGGCGCTCGGCGTGGCCTGGCTTGGCCGCGGCTTGGCGCTGCCGTGGCCGGTCTGTGCCGTCGTGCCACCATGGTCGCGTCTGCGGTGCTCTAGCTCCAGGTACACGATGCTACTCCCATCTCTCTGCCCCTCCTTCATGTTCTTCCTCTAGATTCACTGGTGATAAGGGATTAACTTATCAATGCCTACGGGTTGCAGACTAGGGTTTAGTTGTAAGTAGAGGGCAAGTAGATCTCGAAGGTTTCAGCCGGAAAAGTACTCGACTGCTATGAAAACTAGGGTTGCGTGAAACAATGAGTCGATCCTTTCTTTGTCCCTCGACTCCCCCTTATATAGGAGGCGGAGCCGAGGGTTTCGTGATGCACAAGTTACAGAGTCCGGGAGGGTTTCTGAACCGTCCCGTAATAATTACAAGTTGTTATTCCTAATACAATTCTATCTTTCCAAACTATGTAAAAAATTCGGGTCGTCGGCCTTCAGTAAACCCCGGGTACCTTCTTCGGCAGGCCCATTGGGGATGCCTATGTCAGTAGCCCCCGAGATTTTGCTTGAGTCGAAGAATCAGGGAAAATATCCACCTTTACAATCTGCATATGATTTCAACTCGACAAATAATATTTATAAAAAAATTATATATTGTGCAGGGATAACGGTAATTGGGGCTCGTTCATCTGACGGATCAGGTACCAGTTAACTGCTCTTGTAGCAATCCGCAAAAACCTACTTCAAGATCACGTCCCTGGACATGATCTCGGATACTGGCGTAATTCGACATGTGTCGCAGGTCTTACCGTATGCCGAATTCCAGTCATGTTTTATCGGCACTAACGCGTCCGTTAGGATTTTTCTTCGTATCTGTTGATACGGAAAATGTAGCAAAGCGCCGTCATAGGCGGTGCCACGCCGCACAAGACGGATCCCGGGGACTTACCTTCGCAGAGTTTTGCGGTATTCAGAGATTATTTCGCGACTGAGGCGCTCTAAGAATATATTGTCGAGTGCTTTTCCGGCTGCTGGAGTAGCACATTTATTCGAGTCAACGGATGACTTATATTGTTTTTAACTTATCCTCCCGATGGGAGTATATGAAGAGTTATTTCGATAACTCGAAATATGCTCACCAGGTCTTACTAGATTTCATCGGGCACGCGAACAGCGTTCCCGATGGGAGTAGCCCCCGAGGCTATAGCCAAGTGCTTGTACTTGGTTGTAGGCTCACCTTTTTAGCATTTTTGCCACTATATTGTTATTTTCCATGCTCCTCTTCATATTTATCGGGTGCGCGAATAGCGCTCCCGATGGGAGTAGCCCCCGAGGCTACAGTCGAGGATTTGTACTTGGCTGTATGCTCCAATTTTTCTTTGTCGCTTATATTTTGAAATGTCTCCTTCTGAATCATCTCCATCATACTTCTCGAAACTTTTTTATAAAGTAGCCCCCGAGCATTTCAACAAAAACTTGTATTTGGTCAAAGGCTCTCGAGATTATCAGGCGTCTTTCACTGTCGCCAATTTTCATAAGATCACAGTCGAGATTTTTCATTGTCAAGGTGACATCAGTGCTGACGATAGCCACGACCACTGTATCGGGAAGACGCGAGAGCCGTCCCTTCACTGACTTGCGGGCCCAAAATCTGCAACACGTTGACACATTACGCAAGTGGGGGACACACGTCCTCCGCTTTTTCTGGCACGCGCGCTGTAGCGCCTGTCCGGTTCCATCATGGTAAGAATACCGTTTTACCCCTTGACCCACGCGTAAAGCATCAAGTCCATTCTCACAACATCCAACGGTGCGACGGTTTGGTTGAGCTCGCTATAAATACCCATCTTCTTCCTCGTTTAATCCCCTTCACCGCACCATTTCTCATATCTCCCCTGCTCCGATCCCCATTGCAAACACAAAAGCTCCAGCGCTCACGCACTGCTCCACTTCCTCGACGCCGTTGTTAATGCCACCGCGGCCCAGACTCTCGAGGCACAACACCCCCGAAGCGAAGATGGCGGCGCAAGATCTGGGAGTGTCTGAGTGGGAGAGATCCAAGATCTCCGCTCAAGACATCAACCTGCTGAAGAAGCTCGGCCTTAGCAAGAAGAAGGACACGCTGCGCTTCCCCAACGAGGAGAGCTACCCGACGCCTCCCATTGGTTATCGGGTTAGTTTTGTTGACCATCTTATCCGCGGCCTCTCTGCACCCATCCACAATTTTATGCGTGGATTGCTTTTTGTGTATGGGCTGCAGCTTCATCATCTTACTCCAAAATCCATCCTCCACATCTCTATTTTCATCACTCTTTGCAAGTCCTTCCTTGGAGTCCAACCTAACTGGGCTCTGTGGAAGCGCATCTTCCTCCTCCGCCGCAATGGCTCCCACAACATCGCCTACAACATAGGCGGTGTTGTTATTTGCGTCCGCCCTGATGTCGAGTACTTTGACGTCAAATTCCCCGACTCCGTCCAAGGGTGGCGCAAAAGATGGTTATACGTCCGCGAGGAGTGCCCCGACTCGCTGGAATACAACATCGCACCTTTTGACGGCAGCTCCAAGATTCTCCGTCGCCGATCTTGGGATGCAGAGGCGACTGAAGAAGAAAAAACGGCGACAGAAGCGCTGATGTCCCGCATCCACGAGCTCCAAAATACCCGCGGCCAAGAGCTGTATCCAAATAACGTATTTCCTTAGGATTAGGGTGCAGCCTCTGCAGGCTCGCAAAAATCCCCTCTGGATGTATGCTGGCGACAAAGACGCGGATCGCATGTCAATAGATCTTTCGGTCAAGGACTTAGAGAAACTTGTCCGAAAGATCTCATCTCTGAGCAAGAAAGATGCCATCCCGACATCTTGTGGTGTGGTACCATACAGCGGTACCAACGCCCTCCCCCAGGTAATCTATCTTTTGTCGACTGCTTTTTTATTGTCCACCTTTTTTGACTGTCGCATGCTTTTCACTTATTTCGATGCTGTTTTGCTGCATTGAGACGATTTCTTGTTGATACATTCTTATCTTGTACAGAACCACCAAACCACAGCATCTCTTCCTCCCCTTCCCGAAGGTGGAGATGTCGACGAACGGGCAGTCGTTGCCGACGACGCCCAGGTTCCTTCTCAGCCTGAGAGTGGAGTCGCGGTTTCTCACAAATCCGCGGCTTGCTCTGAAAAAGAAGTTGAATCCGAGGCTTTGGAGTCAACCGAGTCCATCCCTTCCGCTGTTTCTCCGAAAAACAAACGGAAGAGGGGTGACGCAGAAGGCTCTGGCACCTCCAAGCTGAGCAGTTCTCCTGTCGAGGAAACTGTTCCCGAAGAAACGCAACCCTTCGATGCCTATGCGTCTGCCTTGTCAGCTCGTAAGTTACCATGTCGCTCTTTTTTGTAAGCATTGTGTGTCGAATAAGTTGATTGCATATCAAATAATCTCATTCTGTTTTGTGTTCAGCGGCGAGGAAGAAGAAGAAGAACCCGCCGCCAATGTGACTGCTCCTATGAGCACATCTCATACTTTGGCTTTGTCAGAAACACACCTCACGGCGGAGGAAACCTTGGCTCCTCATCCAGAGCTTCAGAGGTCGACTCCTACCACTAGCCCCCGAGCCTCTTCGCCAAAGAGAGCAAGGATTGAGCTAGGCGAAGAATTCCTCCTTGCCGGAGTTTCAGCGACTCCAGCTTTGGACGATGTAAGTCTACTATCTTTGTTTTTCTATCTGCCGAGTTTTTCACTACTCTGAACCTTTCTTTCCCTTTTCTTTTCTGCAGCCTCTGATGCAGCCCTTCATTAACCTTGGCGCCCAATTTATTGGGTACCGCAACACTGTTGAAGGGTTGAAAGGTAAACTGTTGGATGATCTATCTTTTCTGCTCCTCGAAAAACATCCTTGGCCCTTGTGCAATTTTAACTTCTGTCCTATGTCTTTTCAACAGAAGCTCTCCTTGCAGCGGACAAACGGGCTGAAGACCTTGCCAGCAAACTCAAGGCGAGTGAAGAAGCTCGCGAGAAAGCTGAAAAGGATGCCTCTTGCATTGGAGATCTTCGGAAGAGGCTTCACGAAGCAGAGACTGCTCTAAGTGACAAAATCACTCAGCATGTCGCTCATGAAGGAAACGTCGCCTCCCGCCTTGAATCATTGAATCGGCGTTTTGTCAGTAAGTTCGCTAATCCATCTTCATCCTTTTCATTGATTTTCCGCCCCTTCTTTTTGTTGAAGACCCAAATTTTTGTTTCAGCAGGGAAGATGAGTCGGGATTTTGTGCTGGAAAAGCCTGAAGACGACCGTCTTCTCGACGCGTTGTCCCTTCTCGAGATTCATGCGGACTTAGTGCGCCGTAGCATTTTTGATGCCCAGGCTGCGTTTTCACGCTTGTTCCCTTATTTCTTCTCGAAGAAAAAGGAACCCGACACCTTTGCTGCCCTTGCCAAAATCTTCGTCCCCCAAGAAGATCTTGGGCTTGCTCTTCGCCAAGAAAACTTGAAGATTGGCGTGGAAGGCACTATAGCACTGGTTGCCGAGAGCCAGCAGAACGTCGACTGGGCGAAAGTTGGCGAAGCCACAAAGCTGAAGCAGGACAAATGGCCATCTCTAATCAGGGCTGCGAAGCCCCACTCAAAGAAAATCCTGGCCTTCCTTGGGTACAAGCCAACACCCTCCTCCAGTTCTGCCAAACCGGAGGTCAAGTAGATTACCATGCCTATCTTTTTTTTTTTTTCTTTCTTTTGACGCCTGTCGCAATAGATGTAGCTTGCGACAGCGTATTATTGGTTCACTAGGATCCAGCCTTTTGTAAGGACCATGTAAATATCTTGAAAATCAATGGAAGTCTATTTTGCTTGATGATTGATGTCGAAATTTTATTTCCAGTTGGTATTTGACAACTACACTTCAACTCCTCGTCCTTCCGATGCTTTACCTGCTTCCTCCTACTCGAAGAAAACGCCTGTCGATGATGAATTTATTGAAGATTCTTCGAGTACGGGTCCAGCACAAGACTTGGAAGAACTCCGCCAGCAGCTTCAATCAATGAAGAAACAGGCACTCGTAATAATGGAGCAATCTCGAAGATCATCTGAGAGGGAACAAATTGCACGACAGCAAGCGCAGGAAGCTATAACTGCAAAAGAGGCTGCAGTTACTGAAGCTACACAGGCTACTTCCCGAGAAAATTTCATGCTTGAATTGTTGACTGATGCAAGCTTGGAAATGGCAGGTATACTTCTCAAGCTTAAAATTCTTCAGTTGTTTGCTTGTTTTCTTTCTCTAACTGGTGTGCTGTCGTCAAATAGGTCCCTTTTTGGACGCCGCTGCCGAAGATCAACGGGTTGACACAAGGTCAAATTTCCTTGTCAATCTGGCACTGGACCATGGCTCCCTTTTTTGGGCTACCCCTGAGCGCACCCGACAAATCGTCAGGTTTCAAGATCGTGCGTGCCAAATTCGTGAGTTCCTTGAATTTTGTACCAAAACGTTGTCCATGGTCTACAACTCCATGTTCCCTCGAAATGTTCAGCCTAAGACACTTCCTAAATTGATGACCAAGTTTAAGGACTCGCATCAAATCCATGGTTTTGTAAGAGCTCAATTAGTAGGTTGTGCCAGATTTGCCCTCATTATGCTTCAGATCTGCCACTCAAAACTGGATATGACCAAGGTGGTTGAAACTGTCCACACCAAGCTGAGGCGACGGCGGAGGGGTGTCGACAAAATTGATGAAGTAGTTACACCAGTGGCTGAAGAAATAATCGGTGACCTTCTTCGAATGGATGCCGACTTTTTTGTAGACGGCCATTATGCCGATTTTCTGGGTGCCTCTGCCGAAGAAGATAGAATAAACATTGATGATCTGTTAGGTCGCGACTGAATCTTTCTTCTTCGGTAGATAACTATCTTGTCGAAAGAACCTGTAACTTGTTGTATATATATTGTAAAACATAGATATGTATTTTTCTTTTCCCTAGCCCCCGAGTGTCTCGGTGACTAGTGTCTTTATTTTTATTGTTTCTGCGAGGTATTTTAAACCAAAGCAAAGATCTTTGTAAATTTATATGTTGTATAAGTTGTTCTTGTGCAGAACGAAACTTTGTCGGGTAAGAAAACCCCGATCCTGTCGAATAAAAAGATGTATATCACCAATATCTTTATTATATTGCAGCACCGCGAGCCCGCCTCGTCAAAAACCTTCCAGCCACACTCGGTGCCCTGAAAGGAAAAGAGTGCGTCTGAAAACTCGCGGACGTTTCAGTACATTGTATGTTTACATATATTTTTTTTACTCAGGCGTAAAAACGCCTAAGTTGCGCCACGTTCGAGGGATTTGGCTCTGCAACCCCTGTCTTCTTGTCCTTTATCCTGTACGCTCCTCCTTCAATTACTTCAGTGACGATATAAGGGCCTAGCCAAGGTGACTCGAATTTCTCATGGCTATCTTGTGTTAGTCGAAGAACTAGGTCGCCCACTTGGAAAGATCTTGGTCGCAATCGTCGACTGTGATAATTTTTCATATCTTGCTGATATTTGGCGACTCGTGACAATACTTCGTCGCGAGCCTCGTCAAGTGCATCCATATCATCTTCCAGCGCCTTTCTCGAGGTTTCTTCATCAAACTCCGCCACTCTCGGAGAATTGTGTTCTATTTCTATCGGCAGCACTGCCTCGGCTCCATGAACCAGAAAAACGGGGTTTCCTGTGTTGCTGTGTTGGGTGTTGTTCGTATGCTCCATAGCACGCTTGGTAACTCCTCCGGCCAAGTGTGCCGAGCTTTTTCCAATGGTCCTAACAGGCGCTTCTTGATGCCGTTGCAGATGACGCCATTTGCTTTTTCGACTTGACCATTGGTTTGCGGGTGCGCAACCGATGCAAAATGTAGCTTGATACCTACTTCTGCACAATAAGCCTTGAATTTTTTGACGTGAAATTGCTACCATTGTCTGTGACGATGCTATGAGGAACTCCAAACCGGAAAACGATGCTCTTGATGAACTTGACCGCTGATGCTGCATCTGGCAAATTTATTGGTTTTGCTTCAACCAACTTGGTAAACTTGTCGACAGCTACAAGCATATACTCGTATCCTCCTGGCCAAGCCTTGTGCAATTTGCCCACCATATCAAGACCCCATTGAGCAAAGGGCCACGACAAAGGTATTGGCATCAGTTCTGCTACCGGAGAGTGAGATTTTGCGGCAAACCTTTGACATGCATCACATGTGTGCACTATGTCCTTTGCATCCTCAATGGTTGTTAGCCAATAAAACCCTGCTCTAAAAACCTTGGCCGCAATGACTTGACTGCTTGCATGGTGTCCGCATACTCCCTCGTGCACATCCTTTAAAAGCACCCGACCTTCTTCAGCTGTGACGCATCGCTGCAAGACTCCCGATATACTTTTCTTGTACAGCTCGCCCTTAACCACAGTAAAGGCTTTGGATCGTCGAATAATTCGCCTTGCTTCCACTGGATGTTCGGGTATTTGCTGCCTTGAGATATATGCAATATAAGCCTGCATCCACGGTACTTGTACTACCATTACCTCGTGCGATTCTTCCTCATCTCCAGATGCGCCTGCCTTGAGGGCTGCCGAAGCCCTCGAGCCTTTCTCGACCTTTTCCTTCTTCCTTGGCTATTTTCTTGCCTTAGTCGATCTTGCACTTATCTCTTCCCAAAATACTCCGGGTGGTATTGCTAAACACTGTGACCCGATATTTGCCAGAACGTCGGCTTCGTCATTACTGAGCCTGCTAACATGATTTACCTCGCACCCGTCGAAAAGCTTTTTGAGTTCATTGTATAACTCCTTGTACGCTATCATGCTATCATTGACTGCAGCGCATTGATTCATTACTTGTTGAGCTACCAGCTGGGAATCGCCGTATATTTTTAATCGGGTCGCACCACAAGCCTTCGCCATCTTCATCCCATGTATCAGCGCTTCATACTCTGCCTCGTTGTTAGATGCGTTGGGAAACGTCATCCGTAGTACATATTTTAACTTGTCTCCTTGAGGTGAAACCAGTATCACGCCTGCTCCCGCTCCTTCTAACCTCTTGGACCCGTCGAAGTTCATGGTCCAAGTTCTCGATAAATCAGGGGGTCCCGTGTTTTGCAGCTCCATCCACTCTGCGACGAAGTCTGGTAAGATCTGCGACTTTATCGCTTTTCTTTTTTCATATGTGATGTCCCGAGGGGAAAGCTCTATTCCCCAAAGGGAGACACGGCCCGTAGCTTCCGGGTTATTCAGTATATTTGACAATGGTGCCTCATTGAGCACTATTATCAGATGCGCCGAAAAATAGTGTCGTAACTTTCTTGTTGTTGTAAATACTCCATACGCTAACTTCTGATAATGTGGGTACCTCTGTTTTGACGGCGATAAAACTTCGCTAATGAAATATACCGGCCTTTGTACTCCATGTAGTTTCCCTTCTTCCTCTCGTTCAACCATGAGTGCCGTGCTGACCACCTAAGGCATGGCCGCAATGTATAGCAGGAGAGGTTCCTTTTCCTTGGGTGCCACCAATATTGGGGGTGTCGAGATTGTGCGCTTGAGATCCTCGAAAGCTCTGTCCGCTTCTTCGTTTCACTCAAACTTTTATCCTTGCTTGATCAAGGTGTAAAATGGCAACGCCCTTTCTCCTAGCCTGGCGACGAATCTGCTCAAAGCTGCGACTCGTCCAGTTAGTTGTTGTATCTCTTTTAACTTTGTTGGCTTCCGCATCGTTACGATAGCCTGAATTTTCTCCGGGTTAGCCTGATACGTATCCAACGTATCTATAATTTCTTATGTTCCATGCTAGTTTTATGACAATACCTACATGTTTTGTTCACACTTTATGATGTTTTGATGCATTTTCCGGCACTAACCTATTAACAAGATGCCAAAGCGCCAGTTCTGTTTTCTGCTATTTTTGGTTTCGAAATCCTACACAGGAAATATTCTCGAATTGGACGAAACAAAAGCCCACGGTCTTATTTTCCGTGGAAGGTTCCAGAGCACCAAAGGAGAGACGGAGAGGGGCCAAGGGGGCCCCACCCCACAAGGCGGCGAGGCCAAGGGGCAAGGCGCGCCCCCCTACGGGGTGGGCCCCTCGAGTGCCCTCCGACTCTGCCCTTTCGCCATATAATCTCTCCGTCGCGAAAACCCTAGTACCGAGAGCCACGATACGGAAAAAGTTCGAGAGACGCCGCCACCGCCAATCCCATCTCGGGGATTCAGGAGATCGCCTCCCCGGAGAGGGGAATCATCACCGGAGGGCTCTACATCACCATGCCCGCCCTCCGGATTGATGCGTGAGTAGTTCATCCTTGGACTATGGGTCCATAGCAGTAGCTAGATGGTTGTCTTCTCCTCTTGTGCTATCATGTTTAGATCTTGTGAGCTGCCTATCATGATCAGGATCATCTATTTGTAATGCTACATGTTGTGTTTGGTGGGATCCGATGAATATGGAATACTATGTCAGGTTGATTATTGATCTATCATATATGTGTTGTTTATGTTCTTGCATGCTCTCCGTTGCTAGTGGAGGCTCTGGCCAAGTTGATACTTGTAACTCCAAGAGGGAGTATTTATGCTCGATAGTGGGTTCATGCCTCCATTGAATCTGGAAAGTTCTAAGGTTGTGGATGTGCTGTTGCCACTACTGATAAAACATCGATGCTTTGTCTAAGGATATTTGTGTTGATTACATTATGCACCATACTTAATGCAATTGTGTGTTGTTTACAACTACTGGAGGGGGTGCGGATGCTAACCTGAAGGTGGAATCTTTAGGCATAGATGCATGCTGGATGGCGGTCTATGTTCTTTGTCGTAATGCCCTGATTAAATCTCATAGTGATCATCATGATATGTATATGAATCTTTATTTGTCAATTGCCCACCTGTAATTTGTTCACCCAACATGCTATTTATCTTATTGGAGAGACACCACTAGTGAACTGTGGACCCCGGTCCGTTCTTTTACATCTGAAATACAATCTACTGCAATCTCTGTTCTTTATTGTTCTTCACAAACAAACATCATTCTCCACACCATACGTTTAATCCTTTGTTTTCAGCAAGCCGGTGAGATTGACAACCTCACTGTTAAGTTGGGGCAAAGTATTTTGATTGTGTTGTGCGGGTTCCACGTTGGCGCCGGAATCACTGGTGTTGCGCCGCACTACACTCCTCCACCAACAACCTTCACGTGGCCTTCATCTCCCACTTGGTTCGATAAACCTTGGTTTCTTACTGAGGGAAAACTTACTGCCGTGCTCATCATACCTTCCTCTTGGGGTTCCCAACGGACGTGTCTTTGTACCGTCACAAGGAAGCTTCTACACGCTAGCAGCCTACTTTTCTGGCGCCGTTGTCGGGGAGATCAAGACACGCTGCAAGGGGAGTCTCTCACATCCAATCTCTTTACTTTGTTTATTGTCTTGCTTTACTTTATTTATTTTTCTGTCTTGTTTGCTTTCTTATATCAAAAATACAAAAAAATTAGTTACTTGCATTTACTTCATCAAGTTTACTTTTGTTTATTTCATCATGCTTCATCCTAAGTTCACTTTGAAAGATATATCGGTAGGTAGTGGGTCTATCATTGGAAAAGATAATATAGAAGAATTTTTTCACTCATGTTAGTAAGACTGAAGATTTTGAAGATAGATCCTTGGTAGAACTTGCTCCTAATTATGAAATTGCTACTGCCTCTTTAGTGCACATGTTGGAAGCTAGATTTGTTAATCTTAATCCAATAATGCAACATATGTTTCTTACACTCGGTGATATGGAAGAAGGAGAAAAGAAAGATTTTGTTTTAGAAACCCTTCTTAGAGAATTTGGTGATGTAGCTAGAGAAGCTAGGAAAGTCTTTATTCGATATAAGATGCTAGGCTTGTGTACCAATTTTGCAAATATCCTTGAAAGAAGGGAAAAAGATAGGCTAAGATACACTAATAAAGCCAATTGTGAGGGGAGATTAAAATACCAATACCTTATAAACTCATAGGAATGCATGAGGTATTAGAAAAGAATTTTGATTGGATTGTTCCTGAAAATTTATTTGAGGAGGATAGTAAGCCTAAAGGTAATGAAAAAGGGGTTTCTTACATAGATAAGATACAATGCATAGTTGAGAAAACTCCAAACACCTATGTTGATGTTTCTTCTCTTGATAATACTTGATTTGCACTTTCTGCGCCTAGCTGAAAGGCGTTAAAGAAAAGCACTTCTTGGGAGATAACCCATGATATTTTTACTACTGTTTTGTTGAGTCTTGGAAGTTGTTACTACTGTAGCAACCTCTTCTTATCATGTTATTGTGCCAAGTAAAGTCTCTAATAGAAGGTTGATACTAGATTTGGATTTCTGCGCAGAAACAGATTTGTTGTCTGTCACCAATTCACGTCCTTCTCTCTGTAGAAGAATCAAAAAAATCAACGAAAAATCATGCATGATACTCAGATATGTACGCAACTTTCATTAGTTTTGAGTTTTTCCATCTGAGCAAATTAAGTGCCTCAGAAAAATTCGTCTTTACGGACTGTTCTGTTTTGATTCTGCCTTTTATTTCGCATTGCCTCTTTTACTTGTGTTGAATGGATCTTTGTTCCATTAACTTTCAGTAGCTTTGGGTAATGTCCAGAAGTGTTAAGAATGATTGTGTCCTCTCCGAACATGTGAATTTTGATTATGCACTAACCCTCTAATGAGTTTGCTTTAAGTTTGGTGTGGAGGAAGTTTTCAGGGGTCAAGAGAAGAGGATGATATAATATGATCAAGAAGAGTGAAAAGTCTAAGCTTGGGGATGCCCCCGTGGTTCATCCCTGCATATTTCAAGAAGACTCAAGCATCTAAGTTTGGGGATGCCCAGGCATCCCCTTCTTCATCGACAACTTATCAGGTCACTTCTAGTGAAACTATATTTTTATTCCGTCACATCCTATGTTCTTTACTTGGAGCGTCTTTTTGTTTTTGTTTTTGTTTTGGTTTGAATAAATTTGGATCCCAGCAATCCTTGTATTGGAGATAGACACGCTCCTATTTTTCATTTGAACACTTGTGTTCTTAGTTTTGCTTTAATGTTCATGGCGAAGGCTGAAAACTGCTTCGTTGATTGCTATTTGGTTGGAATCAGAAAATGCTTCATATGGTCTTGAATAGTTTGATACTTGGCAATTGTTTTGAGCTCTCATAGATCATGTTTAAGCTCTTGCATCATGTAGTTTAAATCTATTAGTGGAGAACTACCGTAGAGCTTGTTGAAATTTGGTTTGCATGATTGATCTCTCTAAGGTCTAGATATTTTCTGGTAAAAGTGTTTGAATAACAAGGAAGACAGTGTAGAGTCTTATAATGCTTGCAATATGTTCTTGTGTAAGTTTTTGCTGTACATGTTCATACTTGTGTTTGCTTCAATCAACCTTGCTAGCCAAAACCTTGTACTGAGAGGAAATGCTTCTCGTGCATCCAAACACCTTGAGCCAAAACCCATGCCATTTGTGTCCACCATAACTACCTATATGTGGTATTTTTCTGCCAATCCAAAGTAAATTGCTTGCGTGCTACCTTTAAAATTACATTTCTTTGTCTTTACAATACATAGCTCATGGGAAAATAGCTTAAAAACTATTGTGGTGATGAATATGCTGTTATGTATCTTAGTTCTTATAAGTTGCTTGTTGAGCGGTAACCATGTTTCTGGGACGCCATCAACTTTTTACACCTTTGTTGAATATCATGTGAGTTGCTATGCATGTTCGTCTTGTCTGAAGTAAGGGTGATTTATCATGATTAAATGGTTTGAGTATGCATATTGTTAGAGAAGAACATTGGGCCGCCAACCAAAGCCATGTATCATGGTGGAAGTTTTCAGTTTGGACATTAATCCTCAATCTCTTATGAGAATATTGTTGTTGAATGCTTAAGCATTAAAGAGGAGTCCATTATCTGTTTTCTATGTTGTCCCGGTATGGATGTCCAAGTTGAGATTTATCAAAAACGAGAAATCAAATGCGATCTATCTCCTTGGACCTTTGTATAGGTGGCATAGAGGTACCCATTTGTGACACTTGGTTGAAACATATGTAATGCAATGATAATCCATGGAAATCCGAGCTAATTAGGACAAGGTGCGAACACTATTGGTATTCGATGCATGAGGCTTGCAACTTGTAGGAAGTTTTATGCATAACACATATGAATTATTACTACCATTGACAAAATTGTTTCTATGTTTTCAAAATAAAAAGCTCTAGCACATGAGTAATCCATGCTTCCCTCTCCGAAAGGCCTTTCTTTTACTTTATGTTGAGTCAGTTTACCTACTTCTTTCTATCCTAGAAGCAAACACGTGTGTCAACTGTGTACATTGATTCTTACATGTTTACTTATTGCACTTGTTATATTACTTTATGTTGACAATTATCCATGAGATATACATGTTACAAGTTGAAAGCAATTGCTGAAACTTAATCATCCTATGTGTTGCTTCGAAACCTCTTACTTTGAATCTATTGCTTTATGAGTTAGCTCTTATGCAAGTCTTTTTGATACTTCTCTTGAAAAGTACTATTCATGAAAAGTTTTTGCTATATGATTCAGTTGTTTAGTCATTATCTCTTTGTTAGCAATCTATTGCTTCGAATCACTTCATTCATCTCATATGCTTTACAATAATGTTAATCAAGATTATGATGGTAGCATGTCACTTCAGAAATTATTGTTTTTATCGTTTACCTACTCGAGGGCGAGTAGGAACTAAGCTTGGGGATGCTTGATACGTCTCCAACGTATCTATAATTTCTTATGTTCCATGCTAGTTTTATGACAATACCTACATGTTTTGTTCACACTTTATGATGTTTTGATGCATTTTCCGGCACTAACCTATTAACAAGATGCCGAAGCGCCAGTTCCTATTTTCTGCTGTTTTGGTTTCAGAAATCCTACACAGGAAATATTCTCGGAATTGGACGAAACAAAAGCCCACGGTCTTATTTTCCGCGGAAGGTTCCAGAGCACCGAAGGAGAGACGGAGAGGGCCAAGGGGGCCCCCCCACAAGGCGGCGCCCAAGGGGCAGGGCGCGCCCCCTAGGGTGGGCCCCTCGAGCGCCCTCCGACTCTGCCCTTTCGCCTATAATCTCCTCGTCGCGAAAACCCTAGTACCGAGAGCCACGATACGGAAAAAGTTCCAGAGACGCCGCCACCGCCAATCCCATCTCGGGATTCAGGAGATCGCCTCAGACACTGCCGGAGAGGGGAATCATCACCGGAGGGCTCTACATCATCATGCCCGCCTCCGGACTGATGCGTGAGTAGTTCATCCTTGGACTATGGGTCCATAGCAGTAGCTAGATGGTTGTCTTCTCCTCTTGTGCTATCATGTTTAGATCTTGTGAGCTGCCTATCATGATCAGGATCATCTATTTGTAATGCTACATGTTGTGTTTGGTGGGATCCGATGAATATGGAATACTATGTCAGTTGATTATTGATCTATCATATATGTGTTGTTTATGTTCTTGCATGCTCTCCGTTGCTAGTAGAGGCTCTGGCCAAGTTGATACTTGTAACTCCAAGAGGGAGTATTTATGCTCGATAGTGGGTTCATGCCTCCATTGAATCTGGGACAGTGACAGAAAGTTCTAAGGTTGTGGATGTGTTGTTGCCACTAGGGATAAAACATCGATGCTTTGTCTAAGGATATTTGTGTTGATTACATTACGCACCATACTTAATGCAATTGTCTGTTGTTTGCAACTTAATACTGGAGGGGGTGCGGATGCTAACCCGAAGGTGGACTTTTTAGGCATAGATGCATGCTGGATGGCGGTCTATGTTCTTTGTCGTAATGCCCTGATTATATCTCATAGTGATCATCATGATATGTATATGAATCTTTATTTGTCAATTGCCCACCTGTAATTTGTTCACCCAACATGCTATTTATCTTATTGGAGAGACACCACTAGTGAAGTGGACCCCGGTCCATTCTTTTACATCTGAAATACAATCTGCAATTCTCTGTTGTTCTTAGCAAACAAATATCATTCTCCACACCATACGTTTAATCCTTTGTTTTCAGCAAGCCGGTGAGATTGACAACCTCACTTGTTAAGTTGGGGCAAAGTATTTTGATTGTGTTGTGCAGGTTCCACGTTGGCGCCGGAATCACTGGTGTTGCGCCGCACTACACTCCTCCACCAACAATCTTCACGTGGCCTTCATCTCCTACTGGTTCGATAAACCTTGGTTTCTTACTGAGGAAAACTTACTGCTGTGCTCATCATACCTTCCTCTTGGGGTTCCCAACGGACGTGTGCTGTACCGTCACAAGGAAGCTTCTACACGCTAGCATAGCCTCGATTCCTCTTGCTGACACCAGGAACCCGAGAAGTTCTCCTGCCGGGACGCCGAAAGAACATTTTGTCGGGTTTAGCTTGAGACAGAATTTGTCGAGGTTGTCGAAAGTTTCTCTGAGATCATCGATCAATGTTGATCCTTCCTTTGTTGTTATGACGACATCGTCAATGTATACTTGGACGTTCTTGCCAATCTGCATGGCCAAGCACACATCATCACATTTGGTATGTTGCACCCGCGTTTTTCAACCCGAAAGGCATTGTTCTGTAGCAAAACACGCCATAAGGGGTGATGAAAGCTGTTTTGACTTCATCTTCTTCCTTTAGTCGAATCTGGTTATAACCAGAATATGCGTCCAAGAAAGAAAGACGTTCACAACCTGCCGTGGAGTCGATGATTTGATCGATCCTTGGGAGGGGAAAGTGATCTTTTGGACAATGTTTATTTAGACACGTGAAGTCGACGCACATGCGAAGGACTTCTGTGTTTTTCTTCGAGACCAGCACTGGGTTTGCTACCCATGTGGCTTCTGTGTGTATCTCTTTGATGAACCCAGCTTCTCTGAGTCGATTGATTTCTGATAGCATAGCTTTGCGGTTAGGTTCCGAAAAACGCCGCAAAGGTTGTCTGATTGGCCTAGCCAATGGATCCAAATTTAGGGTATGCTCGGCAAGTTCCCTGGGTACTCCTGGCATGTCAGCTGGACACCGTGCGAAGATTTCCAGCGCTCACGGAGGAACTCGACGAGCGCGCTTTCCTATGCGAGGTCCATGTTTGTGGCGATAGCTGTCGTCTTCTTGGGATCTGTCGGGTGTATCTGCACTTCCTTCGAGTTCTTGGTAGTATCAAAGGTTGGTTCCTTAAGCGGCCTCCCGACGTCTGGTAACACGTCGTAGTCTCTTGTCAGCTTTGACGCTATATACTCTGCTTGCATCCCAAAAGTTTCCGACAGCCGATGGAAATCCTTGTCGCACTTATCCGCCAGCGCAAAACTTCCTTTCACCGTAATTGGTCCCTTGGGTCCAGGGAGCCTCCATAATAAGTACGTGTAGTGGGGTACTGCCATGAATCTGGCATACGCGGGTCGTCCCAATAAAGCATGGTACTGTGATGGGAAATCCACGACTTCGAACTCCAGCCTCTCGATCCTGTAATTCTCTCGGGTTCCAAACTGAACGTCGAGATTGATTTTCCCCAATGGATAACTTGGCTTGTCTGGTGTGATACCATGGAAACGCGTATCCGTTGGTTTTAAGTTTGCCAAGGATATATTCATCTTCCTCAATGTATCTGCGTACATAAGGTTTAAACTGCTGCCTCCATCTATAAAAACTCGCGACACGTCGAATCCTGCAATCACCGCTGGTAAGATTAAGGCTGATTGCCCTGGTCGAGGAACTTGCTGCGGGTGATCCGCTATGGTGAAGCCAATGTCCTGTCCGACCAATTTAAATACTCTATTGTTGGTGGAGGCATCTTTTCTGCCATAAAAACTTGTCGCGAAATCACTTTCTGAGCTCTGTTGGATGGCCTAGCCTTCTGAATCATCGAGACCGCGCCGTTGGTGTCGATATACGGAGGCGGGGGTGGTGCTGCCGCTATTCTGAGCTGATGCCGATTTTCGTCCGTAATTGCGGGAGGAGGCGGAAGGTGAACCTCACTCCTTGGCCCTCAGGATATCTGTTTGCTGCCTGTGCGTTGGCATGCCCTGCAAATCTGGTTAACGCTGAAAAGTTCGGCAGTCTTTCTGCAAGTGTCCTAACTGCCTCTTTCCATTGTTGTCGAGATAAAAATGCATTTGGCATGGTCCGTTCATCATATCTTCGGGAGATATATACGGCCTCTGGAACCTTGGACCATTATTTTGTCTATTTGGGCGAGGGCCATCCCTGTAGTCACTACGCTGCTCACCGCTCTTTTGATAATCATCTCGATTATTTCCTTCATTATTTCCTCGGAAGCCGGCCGATATTTGGCCGGGACCGTTGTGATCTGAATACTGGCAAGGAAAACACCGTCTGTTTTGGAAGTTATCGTTACAATCTTCCTCAGGCGACCTATGTCGCTTGTTGTTGACAGCATCCTCTCCATCTGCCCAACGATTTGCTATTTCCATGAGTGCTGCTATTGTCTTTGGATTAGTTCTTCCTAGATCCTCGATGAAGTCCTTCCTTCGGATCCCGCCGACAAAAGCATCTATCGCTCTCTCGTCAGATACATTTTCTGCCGAGTTTTTGATAATATTCCACCTTTGTATGTACGCCCTCATCGACTCGTCATACTTCTGTCGACAAGCTCTCAACTCCTCTATTGACGCAGGTTTCTTGCATGTAGACAAGAAATTCTTTACGAACAAGTTCTCGAAAGTTTCCCACCTGTCGATAGATCCAGGTGGAAGCTTCTTGATCCATGATCGAGCTGCGCCACATAAATACACCTGGATGCTTTGCATAGCTGTCGCCTTCGTTCCACCCGTCAGTTTTACTGTCTAAAGGTAATCAACTAACCAATCCTCGGGATCTTGTAATCCGTCGAACTTCTTATAACTATCAGGCAACTTGAAATCTAACGGTACCCGCGTTTTGCGGACTCGTCCGATAAACAAGTCACGAGATCTTCGTCATCTACTTCGGGTGACTGCGTGCGCGAACACGTCCGTTGGGAACCACAAGTGGAAGGTATGATGCGTAGACAAGTTTCCTCGTATGAAACCAAGGTTATCGAACCGGAGGAGCCAAGAAGCACGTGAAGGTTGTTGATGGAGGAGTGTAGTGCGGCGCAACACCGGTGAAACCGGCGCCAACGTGGAACCTGCACAACACAATCAAGATACTTTGCCCCAACGTAACAGTGAGGTTGTCAATCTCACCGGCTTGCTGAAAACAAAGGATTAAACGTATCGAGTGGAAGATGGTGTTTGTTTGCAAAGAACAGTAAAGAACAATGATTGCGGTAGAATGTATTCAGATGTAAAAGAATGGACCGGGGTCCACAGTTCACTAGTGGTGTCTCTCCAATAAGATAACTAACATGTTGGGTGAACAAATTACAGGTGGGCAATTGACAAATAAAGATTCAATACATATCAATGATGATTACTATGAGATTTATCAGGGCATTACGACAAAGTACATAGACCGCCATCCAGCATGCATCTATGCCTAAATAATCCACCTTCGGGTTATCATCCGCACCCCCTCCAGTATAAGTTGTAAACAACAGATAATTGCATTAAGTATGGTGCGTAATGTAATCAACACAAATATACTTAGACAAAGCATCGATGTTTTATCCCTAGTAGCAACATCACATCCACAACCTTAGAACTTTCTGTCACTGTCCCAGATTAAATGGAGGCATGAACCCACTATCGAGCATAAATACTCCCTCTTGGAGTTACAAGTATCAACTTGGCCAGAGCCTCTACTAGCAACGGAGAGCATGCAAGAACATAAACAACACATATATGATAGATTGATAATCAACTTGACATAGTATTCTAGATTCATCGGATCCCACCAAACACAACATGTAGCATTACAAATAGATGATCTTGATCATGTTAGGCAGCTCACAAGATCTAAACAATGATAGCACAAGCGGAGAAGACAACCATCTAGCTACTGCTATGGACCCATAGTCCAAGGATGAACTACTCACGCATCAATCCGGAGGCGGGCATGATGATGTAGAGCCCCTCCGTGATGATTCCCCTCTCCGGCAGGGTGCCGATCTCTGAATCCCCCAAGATGGGATTGGCGGCGGCGTCTCTGGAGGGTTTTCCGTATCGTGGCTCTCGGTGGGGGCGCGACGAAGGCTTTAAGTAGGCGGAAGGGCGAGTCGGAGGGGTCACGGGGCCCCACACGCTAGGGCGCGCGGGCCCCCCTGGCCGCGTCGCCCTAGTGTGGCGGTGCCCCGTGTTCCTTTCCCCTCGGTCTTGGAAGCTTCGTGGAAAAATAGGACCATGGGCGTTGATTTCGTCCAATTCCAGAATATTTCCTTAGTAGGATTTCTGAAACCAAAACAGCAGAAGACAAGCAACTGGCACTTCGGCATCTTGTTAATAGGTTAGTGCGGAAAATATATAATAATGATGTAAAGTATGTATAAAACATTCAAGTATTGTCATAAAAGTAGCATGGAACATAAGAAATTATAGATACGTTTGAGACGTATCAAGCATCCCCAAACTTCCTCTCGCCCTCGAGTAGGTAAACGATAACACAAATAATTTCTGAAGTGACATGTTACCAACATAACCTTGATCAACATTATTGTAAAGCATATGAGATGAATGGAGTGATCTGAAGCAAAATATTGCTAACAAAAGATAATGACTAAACAAATGAATCATATAGCAAAACTTTTCATGAATAGTACTTTCAAGACAAGCATCAACAAGACTTGCATAAGAGCTAACTCATAAGCAATAAATTCTAAGTAGAATGCATTGAAGCAACACAAAGGATGATTAAGTTTCAGCAATTGCTTTCAACTTGTAACATGTATATCTCATGGATATTTGTCAACATAGAGTAATATAACAAGTGCAATAAGTAAACATGTAAGAATCAATGCACACAGTTAACACAAGTGTTTGCTTCTAGGATAGAAAGAAGTGGGTAGACTGACTCAACATAAAGTAAAAGAATGGCCCTTCGCAGAGGGAAGCATGGATTACTATTTTTGTGCTAGAGCTTTTGTTTTGAAAACATAGAAACAATTTTGTCAACGATAGTAATAATTCATATGTGCTATGCATAATACTTCCTACAAGTTACAAGCCTCATGCATAGAGTACTAATAGTGCTCGCACCTTGTCCTAATCAGCTCGGATAACACGGATTATCATTGCATGACATATGTTTCAACCAAGTGTCACAAAGGGGTACCTCTATGCCGCCTGTACAAAGGTCTAAGGAGAAAGCACGCATTGGATTTCTCGCTTTTGATTATTCTCAACTTAGACATCCATACCGGGACAACATAGACAACAGATAATGGACTCCTCTTTTAATGCTTAAGCATTCAACAACGGATAATATTCTCATAAGAGCTTGAGGTTGTATGTCCAAACTGAAAACTTCCACCATGATACATGGCTTTGGTTAGCGGCCCAATGTTCTTCTCTAACAATATGCATACTCAAACCATTTGATCATGAAATCGCCCTTACTTCAGACAAGACGAACATGCATAGCATCTCACATGATATCCAACAAAGGTAAAAAGTTGATGGCGTCCCTAGAAACATGGTTACCGCTCAACAAGCAACTTATAAGAACTAAGACACATAACTACATATTCATCACCACAATAGTTTTTAAGCTATTTGTCCCATGAGCTATATATTGCAAAGATAAAGGAATGAAATTTTAAAGGTAGCACTCAAGTAATTTACTTTGGAATGGCAGAAAAATACCACATAGTAGGTAGATATGGTGGACACAAATGGCATGGGTTTTGGCTCAAGGTGTTTGGATGCACGAGAAGCATTTCCTCTCAGTACAAGGTTTGGGCTAGCAAGGTTGTTTGAAGCAAACACAAGTATGAACAGGTACAACAAAACTTACACAAGTACATATTGCAAGCATTATAAGACTCTACACTGTCTTCCTTGTTGTTCAAACACTTTACCAGAAAATATCTAGACTTAGAGAGACCAATCATGCAAACCAAATTTTAACAAGCTCTACGGTAGTTCTCCATTAATAGATTAAACTACATGATGCAAGAGCTTAAACATGATCTATGAGAGCTCAAAACAATTGCCCAGTTATTCCAAACCATATGCAGCATTTTCTGATTCCAACCAAATAGCAATTTAACGAAGCAATTTCAGCCTTCGCCATGAACATTAAAGCACAACTAAGAACACAAGTGTTCCATATGAAAAAGCGGAGCGTAATATCTCCAATATAAGGATGGTGGGATCCAACTTTATTCAAACCAAAACAAAAATAAAAGCAAACAGACGCTCCAAGTAAAGAACATAAGATGTGATGGAATAAAAATATAGTTTCACTAGAAGTGACCTGATAAGTTGTCGATGAAGAAGGGGATGCCTTGGGCATCCCCAAGCTTAGATGCTTGAGTCTTCTTAAAATATGCAGGGATGAACCACCGGGGCATCCCCAAGCTTAGACCTTTCACTCTTCTTGATCATAATGTATCATCCTCTTCTCTTGACCCTTGAAAACTTCCTCCACGCCAAACTTCAAGAAAACTCATTAGAGGGTTAGTGCATAATCAAAAATTCATATATTCAGAGGTGACATAATCATTCTTAACACTTCTGGACATTGCACAAAGCTTCTGAAAGTTAATGGAACAAAGAAACTCATTCAACATAGCAAAAGCGGCAATGCGAAACAAAAGGCAGAATCTGTCAAAACAAAACAGTCTGTAAAGACGAATTTTTCAGGGGCACTTAACTTGCTCAAATGGAAAAACTCAAAACTAACGAAAGTTGCGTACATATCTGAGGATCACACACGTAAATTGGCAGATTTGTTTGATTTTTTTATAGAGAGTTCTGCGCGAATTCGTGACAGATAGCAATTTTGTTTCTGCGCAGCAATCCAAATCTAGCATCAACTTTACCATAGAGACTTTACTTGGCACAAAAACATGATAAGGAGAGGTTGCTACAATAGTAAGCAACTTCCAAGACTCAACAATACAGTAATAAAATAAAACATGGGTTATCTCCCAAGAAGTGCTTTTCTTTAACGCCTTTCAGCTAGGCGCAGAAAGTGCAAATCAAGTATTATCAAGAGATGAAGCATCAACATCATTATTTTTCTTACAAACACAACTTGTTGCAGAGGGTACCTTAGATGCTCCATTATCCAAATTTCCCATGGTGGTGCTAGGGGTTTTATCAATTTTAGGCCTATAATAATTCTTTGGTTTAGGCACCTTAGAGACATACATGAATTTTTGCTCTTTACCCACATAAGCTTTCTCCTTAAACTTAAGAGAAGAAAAAGTTGAACCCAAGGTTCCCATAGCTTTTTCAAGTTCACCAATCCTATTGATTTGATTATCATGGACAACACAAGTTTCTAGGACACCAATTCTTTCATCAATTCTTCCTAGGGATTTATCAAGTTTATCAGTATTATCAAGTAGCATTCCCAATTTAGTTTCAACACTTGGAAATTTTTTCTCTATGGCTTCCAACTTTTTCATGACATCCTCAAGAGAGATTTCAATTTTAACTTCATTAACAGGTGGTATTCCAACTAGACTCTCAATGATGCAACTAGCTTCTAAAGCGGGAGTACCTAGGAAATTACCTCCCGAAAGAGTATCAAGAACATACCTATTCCAGCTAGATAGGCCAACATAAAAGTTCCTAAGAAGGATAATAGTGGAGTGTTTCTTAATGCACCTATGATGAGCATTACTAATTCTATACCAAGCATCTTTAAAACTTTCTCCACCTTGTTGCTTAAAAGAACGAACTTCAACTTCAGGATTACTCATTTTAGTAGCAATAAAAGTAAACTAAGCAAATAGAATAAAGACAAGTAACTAATTTTTTTGTGTTTTTGATATAGAGCTAGTAAATAAGACAGAAAGTAAAGCAACTAATTTTTTTGTGTTTTTGATATAAAGCAAACAAGACAGAAAATAAAGTAAAGTAAAGCAAGACAAAAACAAAGTAAAGAGATTGGATGTGGAGACTCCCCGGCAACGGCGCCAGAAATTTAGCTTGATACGCGCGAAGCACACGTCCGTTGGGAACCCCAAGTGGAAGGTATGATGCGTATAGAAGCAAGTTTCCCTCAGTATGAAACCAAGGTTATCGAACCAGTAGGAGCCAAGAAGCACGTGAAGGTTGTTGATGGAGGAGTGTAGTGCGGCGCAACACCAGTGAAACCGGCGCCAACGTGGAACCTGCACAACACAATCAAGATACTTTGCCCCAACGTAACAGTGAGGTTGTCAATCTCACCGGCTTGCTGAAAACAAAGGATTAAACGTATCGAGTGGAAGATGATGTTTGTTTGCAAAGAACAGTAAAGAACAATGATTGCAGTAGAATGTATTCAGATGTAAAAGAATGGACCGGGGTCCACAGTTCACTAGTGGTGTCTCTCCAATAAGATAACTAACATGTTGGGTGAACAAATTACAGGTGGGCAATTGACAAATAAAGATTCAATACATATCAATGATGATTACTATGAGATTTAATCAGGGCATTACGACAAAGTACATAGACCGCCATCCAGCATGCATCTATGCCTAAATAATCCACCTTCGGGTTAGCATCCGCACCCCCTCCAGTATTAAGTTGTAAACAACAGATAATTGCATTAAGTATGGTGCGTAATGTAATCAACACAAATATCCTTAGACAAAGCATCGATGTTTTATCCCTAGTAGCAACAGCACATCCACAACCTTAGAACTTTCTGTCACTGTCCCAGATTAAATGGAGGCATGAACCCACTATCGAGCATAAATACTCCCTCTTGGAGTTACAAGTATCAACTTGGCCAGAGCCTCTACTAGCAACGGAGAGCATGCAAGAACATAAACAACACATATATGATAGATTGATAATCAACTTGACATAGTATTCTAGATTCATCGGATCCCACCAAACACAACATGTAGCATTACAAATAGATGATCTTGATCATGTTAGGCAGCTCACAAGATCTAAACAATGATAGCACAAGCGGAGAAGACAACCATCTAGCTACTTCTATGGACCCATAGTCCAAGGATGAACTACTCACGTATCAATCCGGAGGCGGGCATGATGATGTAGAGCCCCTCCGGTGATGATTCCCCTCTCCGGCAGGGTGCCGGAGGCGATCTCCTGAATCCCCCAGATGGGATTGGCGGCGGCGTGGGAAGGTTTTCCGTATCGTGGCTCTCGGTACAGGGGGTTTCGCAACGAAGGCTTTAAGTAGGCGGAAGGGCGGAGTCGGAGGGGTCACGGGGGCCCCACACGCTAGGGCCACGCGGGCCCCTTAGGCCGCGCCGCCCTAGTGTGGCGGCGCCCCGTGGCCCCACTTCCTTTCCCCCTCGGTCTTCTGGAAGCTTCGTGGAAAAATAGGACCCTGGGCGTTGATTTCGTCCAATTCCGAGAATATTTCCTTCGTAGGATTTCTGAAACCAAAAACAGCAACTGGCACTTCGGCATCTTGTTAATAGGTTAGTGCCGGAAAATGTATAATAATGATGTAAAGTATGTATAAAACATTCAAGTATTGTCATAAAAGTAGCATGGAACATAAGAAATTATAGATACGTTTGAGACGTATCAACTACCGACGTTCTCTCCACTCGTGTCGCGCCCTGTCGACCTAAGTTTGCTCCGCTGTGTCTCTTGCCGACGTTCTTGGGGGTTCTTGCACTGCCACTGTAGGTCGTGGACTATTTTGCCTCGCAGCACCTTCGGGAGGTGTGCTTGTTCCTGCGAACGCTGTCCCCATAACTCCGACTCCTGCCAAAGCCATGTTATACAATGCCTCTCTTGGATCTCCTGCAGGTGGCCTCTTCTAGTATTCCTGTGCCTCCAAGAGCAGAGGTTTGTAGAACAGCAACAAGTTTCCCTTAAGTGAATCACCCAAGGTTTATCGAACTCAGGGAGGTAGAGGTCAAAGATATTCCTCTCAAGCAACCCTGCAATTAAGATACAAGAAGTCTCTTGTGTCATACGTCCAAAACGTATCTACTTTCCCGAACACTTTTGCTATTGTTTTGCCTCTAATTTGTGTATTTTGGATACAACTAACACGGACTAACGCTGTTTTCAGCAGAATTGCTCTGGTGTCTCGTTTTTGTGCAGAAATCCAACTTTCGGGAAAATCCTCGGAATTTCTTCAGATGGCCCTATTTTACCAAAATATTGACGGAGCCAGAAGGGCGAAGGAGGTGGAGGCCCGAGGGCCCCACACCATAAGGCGGCGCGGCCCAGGGGGGCCCGCGCGGCCCTATGGTGTGGCCCCCTCGGCCGGCCTCCGACGCCCCCCTTCGGACTACTTATTCGCCTCGACCTAAAAACGCACGGGGAGAAGTCGACATCGCCAGAAACCCTCCAGAAAGCCGCCACATCGCGAAACTCCGTCGCGGGAGCCAGAAGTCTCCGTTCTGGCACTCCGCCGGGACGGGGAATTGGAGGAGATCTTCACCGCCATCACCGCCAACGCCTCTCCATCAACCAGCAATGTTTCCCCCATCCATGTGTGAGTAATTCCCCCGCTGTAGGCTGAAGGGGATGGTAGGGATTGGATGAGATTGGTCATGTAATAGTCATAAGATTGTTAGGGCATAGTGCCTAGTATCCGTAGATGTCACTTTTATGATATTGTTGCAACTTGTTATGCTTAATGCTTGTCACTAGGGCCCGAGTGCCATGATCTCAGATCTGAACATGTTATTGTTTCATGAAGATATTCATTGTTTATGGTCTTACCTGCAAGTTGTATACACACGTCGCTGTCCGGAACCAATGGCCCCGAAGTGACAGAAATCGGGACAACCGGAGGGGATGGTAGTGATGTGAGGATCACATGTGTTCACGGAGTGTTAATGCTTTGCTCCGGTACTCTATTAAAAGGAGTACCTTAATATCCAGTAGTTTCCCTAGAGGCCCGGCTGCCACCGGCTGGTAGGACAAAAGATGTTGTGCAAGTTTCTCATTGCGAGCACGTACGACTAAATATGGAACACATGCCTATTGATTGATTAGTACTTGGATACCGTTTTATTATTATCTGCAAATGCCCATGCTTTGATTGTTACATGAGTTTCTCTCATCCATGCAACGCCCGTTAAATCCGTCCCTGTGCCTACAGTATTTTAATCCTGCTGTTTACTATAATCCCTACTGCTGTCTTTATTTCACTGCTGCTGTTACTCCGCTATTTCCACTACCATAGAACTGTTACTACTGATAAACTCTTGCGAGCAAGTCTGTTTCCAGGTGCAGCTGAATTGACAACTCCGCTGTTAAGGCTTACAAGTATTCTTTGTCTCCCCTTGTGTCGAATCAATAAATTGGGTAATACTTCCCTCGAAGACGATCCCCTATACTTGTGGGTCATCAAGACTATTTTCTGGCGCCGTTGCCGGGGAGCATAGCTTTATTTGGAAGTTCACTTGGATTGATATTGTTCGCTGCAAATTCTCCATTATGGGTAAACCTCGCGATACTAAGATCGCCATATTACCATCCACTACAAGAAAAGGTACAACTCTGAGTACCTCTGCTCTTGATTCACCATCTGTGATTGATAAACTTGTTTCACCGCCACATGCTTCGCGTGCTGGTACTTCTGCTGAATCTGAGAATTCTCATAATATTGATAATGTTTCTGCTGTGCTTGATGATAGTGGTTCATTGGGATCTTTTCTAGATGCTACAATTGCTAAGTCTAGACAAATTGAAAATACTGAAACTCCTAATGAAAATGTTGCTACACCTGTTAATTCACCTGAGTCTGTTGAATATTCTAGTGATGATCTTGATGAGGATTATGTAGAGCTTAATGATGATTTTATTGAAAAATGCAATGCTACTACTGATGCAAGAAAAATTAAAAAGTTGCTTGCAGAACATGCTGTTAGATATAAACCATCTCCTGATCCTAAATTTGCCACATCTCCTATAAACATTAGGGATAAAGATTATGATTTTTCTCTTGATTTATCTCATATAGCTATTGTTGAGAAAACACCCTTTTGTGGTACTGAAAAAGAAAGTGCTGTTGAACACTGACTGAGTTATCTACTCTTAGTGGCGTGTTTTCTGATGATGTCAAGATGCGTACTTATTTTGTCACTAAAATTTTTCCGTTCTCATTAAAGGATGATGCTAAAACTTGGTATAATAATTTGCCTCCTGGTTCTATTAAAAGTCCAATTGACTTGCGTGATGTTTTCTTTCGAAAATACTTTCCTGCTAGTGCTCAACATGCTGCTTTGCAGAGAATTTATAATTTTGACCAGGAAGATGGAGAGAAATTGCCTGAGGCTTGGGCTAGATTTTGTTCTCTTATTAGAGCTCAGCCTGACCATGATTTGGAAAAGAATGATTTACTTGATATATTTTATAGTGGACTAACCATTGAGTCTAGGGCATACCTGGATAGTTGTGCTGGTTGTGTTTTCAGGAAAAGAACTCCAGACGACGCTGAAGAATTATTGGCTAAAATAGGCCGGAATCATGATGATTGGTCTACACCTGAACCAACCCCGACACCGATAGTGAAGAAGAGGGGTATGATTAAATTGAATGATGAAGATATGAGGGAAGCCAAGAAGTCTCTTAAGGAGAAGGGTATTAAACCTGAAGATGTGAAGAATTTACCTCCTATAGAAGATATATGTGAGACAATTCCCCCTTCATCTACGATTGAGGTACACTCGCTTCAACACTTTACTAGGGAAGATATTCCGTATTCAAAATCTCCTGCTCAATGCTTAGATGAATTTGATAATTATATTGTTAAGCAAGAAAACTTTAATGTGCGAGTAGAGAATCATTTAATGGAAAATTCCCGAGCTATTAGTGAATTGCATGGTATTGTGGAGAGAACCTCCAATGATGTTAAGATACTTGTTAAACATTTTCAAATGGTTCAAACTCAAATTGATCAACTTACTAAAGTGCAAAATGACTTGTTAGGAAATAATTCTAAAGAAAAACATGCTTGTGAGGTAACAACTAGAGGTGGTGCTTCTACCCAGGATCCTCTATATCCTGAAGGGCATCCCAAAAGAATTGAACAAGATTCTCAACCAATTAAAACTAGTGCTCCATCTAAGAAAAAGAAAAAGAAACATAAGAATGTTGTAGAATCCTCTGAACCTGTTAATGATCCTAATAGTATTTCTATTTCTGATGCTGAAACTGAAAGTGGTAATGAACATGAGGAAGATAATGATAAGAATGATACTCCTGATAAAGAAGAAATTGAAAAAGAACCTGAAAAGCATGCTAAAAATAAAAAGTACACTAAAGAAGACTTTATTACTGAGAAGCATGGTAATGAAAGAGAACCTTGGGTTCAAAAGCAAATGCCTTTTCCTGCTAAGAAACTAAAATCAAAGGAGGAGGAACATTATAATAAATTTTGTGATTGGATGAAACCTTTATTTTTGCAAATCCCTTTGACTGATGCTATTAAATTGCCTCCTTATTCAAAGTATATGAAAGATATTGTTACTAACAAAAGGAAAGTCCCCAATGAGGAAATTTCTACTATGCTCGCTAATTACTCCTTCAATGGTAAGATTCCAAAGAAGTTGGGCGACCCAGGTATACCGACTATTCCTTGTTCCATCAAGAATAATTATGTTAGAACTGCTCTATGTGATTTGGGAGCAGGTGTGAGTGTGATGCCTTTTTCTCTTTATAAGAGACTTGATTTAGATAAATTGATACCTACTGATATATCTTTGCAAATGGCTGATAAATCTACTGCTATTCCTGTTGGTTTATGTGAAAATGTTCCTGTTCAAGTTACTCAGCATTGCTTGATATTAACTGATTTCGTTGTGTTGGAAATGCCTGAAGATGATAATATGTCCATTATTCTTGGAAGACCCTTTCTTAATACTGCAGGGGCTGTTATTGATTGCAATAAAGGCATGGTTACTTTCAATGTTGATGATAAGGAACACACTGTCTATTTTCCCAAGAGGATTGATAAAGTATGTGGAGTCAATACAATTTTTAATGTGAAAACTATCAAAGTGGGATCCATTGATTGTCCTATATATGAGCCTAAAGAAGAATATCAAACTCTTGTGATTGGATCCATATCAATTCAATATAAGGTAACATGATTGATTTGAGGTTTATTTCTTCTTATGTCATATAAAATTTATTTGGTAGCAAGACTTGATCACCCTTGTTAACAAGTATATTTTATTGCATAGGAGAGTTAAACAACACTTCTTTCTTTCTCTCTCCCTTCACCTATTTTACTTGCTGTAGCACTTTTATTTTGCAATATGCTTTAGTCATTTAAGATTTTAGAAATCATTTTCCTGCGCAGTAATCATTAATTTAATACCCAGAAATGTGCATTTTTCAAAGTTCTCTAAAAATTACAAAAATTACACCGTTGGTCCTATTTTTCGACGAGGCACCTGGGAGCACCAGAGGATGACCTGTGGGGCACCAGGGGGTGCCACACCATAGGGCGGCGCGGCCAGCAAGGGGGCCGCGCCACCATGTGGTGTGGGCCACCCCTTGCCCCACTACACCATCTCTTCCTCCCAGCACCTTCTCTCTCCCGAAAAAACTCGTACCAAGTTTCTCTCACTCGTGTTTCTGCTCAAGAACTCGCGATTTTTCGATCTCCTTGCTCAGCCCAGATTTCTGTCTGAAATTTGGCACATTTACTCCTTGGTATGTGACTCCTTTGATTGTCCAATTAGAATTTCATTTGGTTGAGTATATCTTGAATATTTTGCTGCTGTAGATAACATGTTTAGTGAGCTTGCATGCTTGTTCTAAGTGGTAGAAATTAGTTTTGATGCATGTTTAGTACTCTAGCAAGTTCCTATAGTAGTTCCCTTCAATTACATACCTTGAAATCAAATTTTATAATGATTGTTGAAAATTTCAGAAGGGGAAGATGAAGAAATTCAAGTTTGGAGAGTTGTTCAAGAAAGCAACAACCAGCACCGGTAGGCCCTCAAGGGCGTCCACTCAAATTAGGCGATCCTACAATGAGGATGTCATCGCGCCTAGCTTCGCGCCCGAGGAGGACCAAGGGGCCCCTAATGCTTCATCCTTCCCTTGTTATGAGTTTCTAACCAATGCAGGGTTATTGGATGACTTCTTCACCCTCGTCAACAGGGCAGGCCTAGCCACCTACGTGGGAGACGAGAGGGGACAATATTACAGGCTCACCAAGATTTTCGTTGAGAGCTTCAAGTTCCACAACACGGAATATGAGCCGACAGTCGCATTCAAGATTTATGATATTCCTGTTACCATGAAATTGGAGGAATTTTGTTTTGCATTGGGTATTGCCCCTGTAGGTACAGCAAGAAGGATTGATGACAACCCCCGGGACTTGTTGGAGCTATACCGAGGGATCACCGGGGATGATTGCCGCACCATCCAGCGAGGGAAGATAAGAAACATTCAACTCCCCGCTATTAAGTATTTCGCATATTACATTGGTACTAGCATTTTGGGTAGAGAAAATACTAGTAACATTTCTAGCTACCATCTTGCTTTCTTGAATGTTGCACTTACTGGAGAGACACCTTATCATCTTGGTTCTCTTATTGCTCGCCGCCTGTCTAGCAGGGGGCCTATTTTTGGAGGAACTATTGCATCACGCATTCTAACACATCTAGATATTCCTCTTGATTCTAATGATGTACCATTAACCCCTAGGAAGCTAGATATTGCTGCTATGAAGAGCCATCATTTTGTTACTACTAACTCCACTATAGATAATATTGTCTATAAAATGTTGTTTGCTGATGGGAATGAGAAAGAAATCCCTCTTCCCCAGCAGGGTTTGTTTAATATTGACAGGCAATCATGGTCGCTAACAAAGGAGGTGGTGGATGAACATATGAAGATACAAGAGTTCCACCAGCAACATGACTCCGAGAACGCCGAGCCCTCCTACGACTACACCGTCACGTACCCCGACGTTTCCTCCAGCACATACATGGAACCGGGTCGTTCTTCGTCATATTACGAAGACACCACTTCATGGGGACCGTGGGAATGAACTCCACTTAGGCCAAAAGCCTAAGCTTGGGGGGAGGTATACCGGCATCACTCATTCTTTGCATATTATGATTGCTGGATACTTGTACATACTTGTTTAGTCTCTAGAGTGGTTTTCTAATGAGAGGGAGATGATATTTGGGGAAGTGCTGTCCAAAAACAGATTCTGTGCTGTTACCAAAAAAATTCGTACGCACAGCCAGAACGTTATTTTGAGTTGCCAATTTTTGAGCATGTGCCCCAGGTTGTTATCTAACTTTCATTAGTTGAACACTTTTTGGTCTGAGCAATGGAAGATTTTTGTTAAATTCGATTTCTGTACTGCTGTCAGGATTTGGCAGATTTCTGTCATCCTGCTTTTCTGTGTTTCTGTTAGTTTGCATTCTTTTGTTTTCACTTTGTTTCTTTCCTAAAACACAAAAAGACCAAAAATATTTCTGTTGTTTCTCTTCACCATTTATTTATTTGGTACCTTGCTCTTAGTTTGCTTTATTTGCTATCGTTAGTTTGCTATGAGAAAACCCAAAAAGATTTTGCTTTGTTTGCTTGTTTTCTTTCGTTCTTATTTCTAATTCGAAAACACCAAAAATATTTGCTGTTCTTCTTTGGTTTGTAAAGTTCATCATGAGTTCAATGGTCTTCGGTGGCTGGAGCGTGGTTTTCATTTCATATTATCCAAGCTACACAAGTGAAAAGGCAATAATGACGATCTACGACAATCTGATTGTGGTGAGAGGCTGGTATGAACTCTATTTGCTTTCATTTTTGTACATATACTCATCCATATGAGCATGCTTAGTTGGTTCATGTGAGGTATATGTTATTTGAGAAAGTCTAGTAGCTCATGATCTCTCATGTTTGGTTCCGATTTATTAATATGAGTAGCATGTCATGGATGTTTGCTTGCATTGTTTTATTCATAAGTAAGTATGGCATTGTGGTATCCTCCTCTGAATAACTCATTTATATCGACTTGGCACATGCTCACGCATGCATATGACTGAACAAAAAGTCAATTAAGCCTCGATGATTTATATTGCTTCAGAGTTATTGTATCACTTTTATGCCTCCGTTAATTTATTTTGCCGCAAGCATGATTATGACAGTTACTGCTCTCTTGATTTGTCGCTCCCTAGTCTTTTGCTAGCCTTCACTTGTACTGAGCGGTGACGCCGCTCGTGCTTCCAAACACCTGAAAACCAAGTTGTTCCATAAGTGTCCACCATAAATACCTATGCATGGCATTTCAAACCATTCCAAGTAAATTCTCATGCGCTACCTTTAAAACCTTCAAAATGCTTCTCAATTTGTGTTAATGTTTCATAGCTCATGAGGAAGTATGTGGTGTTTAGCTTTCGACCTTGTCATTTACTTTTGACGGACTCTCATATGGACTAGTGGCACATCCGCTTATCCAATAATTTTGCAAAAAGAGCTGGCAATGGGATTCCCAGTCCCGAATTAATTAACTTAAATAGACACTCCTCCATGGTTTGTGATTGTTGGACGGCACCCGAAGGATTCGGTTAGCCATGGCTTGTGTAAGCAAAGGTTGGGGGAGTGTCATCATCATAATAAAACTTAAATAAAAAGGCACTCCTTCATGGTATGTGATTGTTGGCAGGCACCCGAGGATTCGGTTAGCCATGGTTTGTGAAAGAAAGGTTGGAAGGAGTGCCAACCAAAAATAAATAAATGGGAGCCGCTCTTGTGAGTCCGGTTGATGAGGGAGTTAGTGTACCCATTACTATTCGTTGACAACAACAAACACCTCTCAAAATAATTTTACTCCTGCTTTACAAATGAAAAGCTCTAGCGCATGTTAATCCCTGCTTCCCTCTGCGAAGGGTCAATCTTTTACTTTTATGTTGTGTCTCCATTCTTTCTTTGAGCACTACCTTGAGAGCACAACTGTCATTCTTAGTATAATATGCTTGTCTCAAAATATGATTGATTGTGGTATAACTTTGATGCTTTTATCTTTGACAATCACTACTTCTAGTCTTTCTATGAACTCAAGAGGTGCCTCGGCATTTATGTTTTGCTGATCAAATACAGGCAAGCGAGATACCACTTTACCATATTCTCTTATGAACATTGCAATCTTGCTTACATACATGATTCATGATGCTTATTATTAATTGTTGGTACTTCTCCATGATTGACATAGCCGTTGGATGATCTTATTTGCATGTATCTCATTATGAACTGCCTAAGTATTAGCCATAGCATGAGAATATATACATCATATGAGCAAATGTGTTCGTGAAAGTTCTTTTATCGCTCAGTTGTTAACTGAATTGCTTGAGGACAAGCAATAAGCTAAGCTTGGGGGAGTTGATACGTCCAAAACGTATCTACTTTCCCGAACACTTTTGCTATTGTTTTGCCTCTAATTTGTGTATTTTGGATACAACTAACACGGACTAACGCTGTTTTGCTCTGGTGTCTCGTTTTTGTGCAGAAATCCAACTTTCGGGAAAATCCTCGGAATTTCTTCAGATGGCCCTATTTTACCAAAATATTGACGGAGCCAGAAGGGCGAAGGAGGTGGAGGCCCGAGGGCCCCACACCATAAGGCGGCGCGGCCCAGGGGGGCCGCGCGGCCCTATGGTGTGGCCCCCTCGGCCGGCCTCCGACGCCCCCCTTCGGACTACTTATTCGCCTCGACCTAAAAACGCACGGGGAGAAGTCGACATCGCCAGAAACCCTCCAGAAAGCCGCCACATCGCGAAACTCCGTCGCGGGAGCCAGAGGCACTCCGCCGGGACGGGAATTGGAGGAGATCTTCACCGCCATCACCGCCAACGCCTCTCCATCAACCAGCAATGTTTCCCCCATCCATGTGTGAGTAATTCCCCCGCTGTAGGCTGAAGGGGATGGTAGGGATTGGATGAGATTGGTCATGTAATAGTCATAAGATTGTTAGGGCATAGTGCCTAGTATCCGTAGATGTCACTTTTATGATATTGTTGCAACTTGTTATGCTTAATGCTTGTCACTAGGGCCCGAGTGCCATGATCTCAGATCTGAACATGTTATTGTTTCATGAAGATATTCATTGTTTATGGTCTTACCTGCAAGTTGTATACACATCGCTGTCCGGAACCAATGGCCCCGAAGTGACAGAAATCGGGACAACCGGAGGGGATGGTAGTGATGTGAGGATCACATGTGTTCACGGAGT
Organism: Lolium multiflorum; assembly: GCA_030979885.1. Classification (NCBI taxonomy): domain Eukaryota; kingdom Viridiplantae; phylum Streptophyta; class Magnoliopsida; order Poales; family Poaceae; genus Lolium; species Lolium multiflorum. The sequence goes on from CM061749.1 coordinate 193,557,913, forward strand.
GTTAATGCTTTGCTCCGGTACTCTATTAAAAGGAGTACCTTAATATCCAGTAGTTTCCCTAGAGGCCCGGCTGCCACCGGCTGGTAGGACAAAAGATGTTGTGCAAGTTTCTCATTGCGAGCACGTACGACTAAATATGGAACACATGCCTATTGATTGATTAGTACTTGGATACCGTTTTATTATTATCTGCAAATGCCCATGCTTTGATTGTTACATGAGTTTCTCTCATCCATGCAACGCCCGTTAAATCCGTCCCTGTGCCTACAGTATTTTAATCCTGTTTACTATAATCCCTACTGCTGTCTTTATTTCACTGCTGCTTGTTATTCCGCTATTTCCACTACCATAGAACTGTTACTACTGATAAACTCTTGCGAGCAAGTCTGTTTCCAGGTGCAGCTGAATTGACAACTCCGCTGTTAAGGCTTACAAGTATTCTTTGTCTCCCTTGTGTCGAATCAATAAATTGGGTAATACTTCCCTCGAAGACTGTTGCGATCCCCTATACTTGTGGGTCATCAGTCCCCAACACACCTAATACACTTGTCAGATGTATAGGTGCACTAGTTCGGCGAAGAGATATTAAAACGCGGGTGGTATAGATGGTGGTAAACGGTAATTGCGATCTGAAATAAATATTGCAGGAAATAAAGATGCAGTAAAACAGTAAATAAGCGGTGTTTGCAGTATTTGGAAACAAGGCCTAGGGATCATACTTTCACTAGTGGCCACTCTCAACATTGCAATCATAATTGAATATAAATATAAGCACTTCATCATACTACTCTGAAAACACTCTCTTGTTGGATAAAGAACTCAAATTCATTGGGCAAGTGTGCAAAAGCACACCTCAAAGGCGTATTCCCAAGTACTAATAAACACCCCACACTGTCATCGTGAGCATTCATAGGAGGTACTAACACACCACAATTCATAAGGGAGTTACACACGGCGCACACACTGTACCTTTACACCGAGGTCACAGTAACTCCGAAGTTCACATAATAAAACACTTGAGTAGCATATGACATCTAGATTGCAAAGCCTATGATCACATAAAGATCACAACATGGGAGAGAGAGATGAACCACATAGCTACCGGTAGAGCCCTCAGCCTCGGGGGAGAACTACTCTCTCCTCATCACGGGAGACAGCAACGGCGATGAAGATGGTGGTGGTGTCGATGGAGATGACTCTGGGGGCACTTCCCCATCCCGGCGGCGTGCCGGAACAGAGATTATGTCCCCCGAAACTTGCCGTCGATGGCGGCGGCGCTGCGGAACTCTTCTGGTATTTTGGCTGATTTTTTTTAGGGTTTTCGCGACGGAAGAAATATATAGGCAAAAGGGCAGCGTCGGGGGATCCAGGGGGCTCCCTCCCATAGGTCGGCGCGGCCAGGGGGCCACCCGCCCCGCCATATGGTGTGGGCCCCCTGCTGCCCTTCCTCGACTCCTCTTCGGTGTTCTGGAAGATTCCGTGGAAAATAAGACCGTGGGGTTTTGTTTCGTCCAATTCCGAGAATATTCATAAACTAACTTTTCTGAAATCAAAAACAGCAGAAAACAGGAACTGGCACTGCGACATCTTGTTAATAGGTTAGTCCCGGAAAATGCATAAAAACATTATAAAGTATGACTAAAACATGTTGGTATTGTCATAAAACTAGCATGGAACATAAGAAATTATAGATACGTTGGAGACGTATCACTCCTGCAGCCTGCAGGTGGCCTGTTCGCTAGTATAAAGGCCTGTGTCGCCATATATCCTGCTTCCGGGGTTTTTGGGATAATGTTCCCTCTTGTGTCAATCGACATGAAAGACATGTCGAGGTTCTGGATCAAGTTCTCCCTATCTGCCTCCGGTATATTCTGCAGTCGAGATCTTCCCTGTTACGACCATCTCTGTGGTTGTCTCCCGAAGTTCCTGAATGTCGGCTCAGCTCAGCCCTTCGCCTGCTTGACACAGAAGCAGCGGCTCTTCTCTTTTCAAGTTCGGCTGTTTGTTTTTCGAGCTCTCTTCCCTTACGGGCTAGCCTATATTGGTACGCCTGTAACTCTGCGACTGTTGCAGTGGTATTCATCGGCTCCGTGCCGTTCATGGCTCTTGTTGCTCTATCCCAAGCTTCTTGCGGGAGTTGCACTTTGTCTCTTGGTTCGGAACCGAGGTATTTGGTGCCCAAACCTCGCATGAGATCAGTAGGATCGACGTATGGATTTCCCAAATCATCGAAAGCCTCTGATGTCTCCGGCTCTACTCTGCTTGCTTCACCAATGGCGTACACTTGGTGATGTGTTGAAGCTTGATTGTCGTCGATATCGGTGACACCGTCATATAGATCGGCGAAGACCTCACGAATAGAAGTAGATCTGTCGACGAAATCGAAAGCGTCGACGCTGTCGGAATCGCTGCTTATATTTGAGTCCGCAGACGACCCGACGGATATGTTGCCGAAGATCTTGATGAGTTCTTCGCTTGATGCAAGCTTGGTGGAGATTGCCGGGGAAATCTCCTCATCACCGGACCCGAACGATGAAACCGATCCCGATGAATCGGAACCAGCTGCACCCGATCTCGCCGAATCCGATCTTGTGAGACGATGAGATCCTTCCTTCCCAACGCGGAAGTGGAACTTTCCGAATGAGATGTCCATGGGCTCCTCCAGATACGCATATGCATCCATACGGGAGGGTGGGTGAGGAACAAAATCGACTAGAGCGGTTTCGATCTGTTTACCTCGATCCATCGCGTTGCTTGCTACCGAAGATGTTGATGATGTTGAACGTGCCATCGAGATCAGATCCTTGTCGCCTCTAATTCCCACAGACGACGCCAATTGATAAGGGATTAACTTATCAATGCCTACGGGTTGTAGACTAGGGTTTAGTTGGAAGTAGAGGGCAAGTAGATCTCGAAGGTTTCAGCCGAAAAAGTACTCGACTGCTATGAAAACTAGGGTTGCGTGAAACAATGAGTCGATCCTCTCTTTGTCCCTCGACCCCCCCTTATATAGGAGGCGGAGCCGAGGGTTTCGTGATGCACACGTTACAGAGTCCGGGAGGGTTTATGAACCGTCCCGTAATAATTACAAGTTGATATTCCTAATACAATTCTATCTTTCCAAACTATGTAAAACTTCGGGTCGTGGGCCTTCAGTAAACCCCGGGTACCTTCTTCGGAAGGCCCATTGGGGATGCCTATGTCAACTGGCAGCTGTGCTTCTAGTCCTATAACGGCCCACCTTGCTTGCTCTTGCTGCTGTTGGTGCTACTGGTGGTGTAGTTACTTGGTTATGCTTGCTCTAGTTGCTGCTACAGCTGGGTTCCTCACCCATTTACCTCTGTAAGGGTTTCCCTAGCTTACTGCTGCTAGCAGTTCTTGCTTGAGCAAGTGCCAGTGGTGCTTGTGGAATTCATGCTAGGATTTGGTATGCTCTACTTGGGTTGCCTACTGCTGTGGTGCATCTATTCCTTGCTTGTTTGCTTCTGGATACAATTATATGTTTATATTGTCTGGTTGTCACTACTGCTGCAGTTGGATGCAGTTGCTCACCATTACTGGTAGGTTCTAATGCTCCTGCCTGTGTGTGCAGGCACTGGATGATCTAGTGATCATCACATGCTAGCTACTTTACTTCTTGGCTCCATATATATGCTTTACTTGTTATCCTATACTCCTGCATGGTCCGTGAAGCTCCTCGCCATGTATTGGTGGTTGCTTATGCTTGCAAAAGCATATTGGAGGGTTGTGGTGGTATATCTTATGCTTGTATAGCATCCTTGTATGCTTGCTGTGAATTGATGTGTTTATCTGAGAAGCTTTGCTTCATTACTGCCAGATATTTGGAATGAACTGCTTTTGCAGTGATGATTTCCTTGTTATTTTCATAAGCTTGGATGGAAGACAACTACTGTTGGTACCCCAACTTGATTTTGAACTCCCTAGAGTGACGATAAATGTGTATAGCCTGTTGGTTTGGATGATTTGGTGGCTGTTGTGACCCTATGAAAGGACACGAATGTCGCCTAGAGGGGGGGGGTGAATAGGCGATTTAAAACTTTTATGAGATGGGCTTAACAAATGCGGAATAAAACTAGCGTTTACTTTGTCAAGCCCAAAGCCTATATACTATGGTTCACCTATGTGCACCAACAACTTATTCTAAGCAAGAGTTCACCTATGTGCACCAACAACTTATGCTAAGCAATACAAGCAAGTATGTGATAGCAAGATATATATAACTTCAAGCACGATGGCTATCACAAGGTAAAGTGCATAAGTAAAGAGCTCGGGTATAGAGATAACCGAGGCACGCGGGAGACGATGATTTATCCCGGAGTTCACACTCTTGCGAGTGCTAATCTCCGGTGGAGAGGTGCGGTTGCTTAGTGCTCCCGAACGCCACAAGAGGCTCACCTTGAGGTGTGGTTGCTCGATGCACACCAACGCCACAAAGGCCTCACCCCAAGATGCGGTACTCACACCACACACCGAACGCCACGAAGGCGCCTCACCTAAATCTCCGGTGACCCTCGCCACAAAGGCCTAGGTCACGGTTCCACTAAGGGATTTCCTTCGAGGCGGAAACCGGGCCTTACACAAAGGTTGGGGCACACATCCACAACTTAATTGGAGGCTCCCAACAAATCACCACAAAGGTCTAGAATCCGTCTAGGGTTCCAAGAACCCAAGAGTAATAACCTTCTTGCTTTCACCACCACGAATCACCGTGGAGAACTCAAACCGATGCACCAAATGCAATGGCAAGAACACCACAAAGATGCTCAAGTCCTTCTCTCTCAAATTCCAACAAAGCTACAAAAGCTATTGGGGGAATAAGAGAGGAAGAACAAAGGAATTCACAAAGAACACCAAGATCAAGATCTAGAGAGTTCCACTCACAAAGAGATGGATTTGATTGGTAGAAATGTAGATCTAGATCTCCTCTCTCTTTTCCCTCAAATGGGGGCAAGAATCATGGAGGGATTGAGAGATAGTGCAAGCTTCTCTAGTTCAACAATGGAGGAGAGAGAGAGTGAGAGAAGCCACAGCCCAAGGAGGAAGAAGGGGGTATTTATACCCCCCAAGAAAATCGAGCCGTTGGGCAAAACCATGGCCGGATAATCCGGCCTAAGTAAGGGCCGGATAATCCGCCCCGGATAATCCGGCCTCGGGACAAAACCTGGTAAAAATCCGGCCCCGTCCGAGCTGCTTTCTTCCGATTTCGGGGCCGGATATTTAAATATCCGGCCCGGATAATCCGGCCGGCAAACTGCAGAAACACCAAAACTAAAACGGGCATAACTTTAGCATCCGGACTCCGATTTTGATGATCTTGGGCTTGTTTTGAAGCTAGGAACAAGCCCTACAAGATCATGCAGGAAACCATCATAGTCCAACAAGGGAGGATAGAAACAAATGATGAAAGGTTTGACCTATCTAAAAAAGACATACCGGTAAAACCTCCAATCTCGAAAATGCAACAAGTTGCCCGTGCAAAAACCATTCTTGATGAACTAGAGCTTGTCATGAGAATAAGCACAAGCTCTAAATCATCACATGGATAAGATCCAAATAATCAACCAAGAAAGATGATGAATCAAACTCGAAAACGCAACAAGTGATCTATGCGAAATCCGTTTTCGATGAACTAGAACTTGTCATGAGAATAAGCACAAGCTCTAAAACATCACATGGATAAGGTCCAAATAACAACCAAGAAATATGATGCAAGGATGCAAAGGTTTGAGCTCTCTCCGAACGATACGATCGAGTTACTCACTCGAGAGCCCTCTTGATAGTACGGCAACTAAACTATAAACCGGTCTCCAACTACACTATGAGACCGGTGAGAAAGAAACCCTATCAAGAGCAAACCTTATACTTGCGCATTCCACTTGAGCTCGATGACGACGATCTTGACCTCAACAAGATGGAACGCCTTTCTTGCTTGTGCTTGCTTGACGAAGTCTTGTGGATTGCTCCCCCATAATCCACCATGGGAGAGCTTCTTCTTCGGCGCATCTTCACATAACCATGACCACCATATGGATGGCAAGACTCAAGCAAAGGATCTCTTCGAGATGGCTCATCTTGAACTTGCACTTCATTTCTCCATGGCAAGCTTCAAGCTTATGAACTCTTCGAGTTGGCTCATCTTGAACTTGCGCTTCATTCTTCATTCTTCATTCTTCATCATATTGATGTCTTGAAGTAACTTGAGGGCTCACTTCATCTTCATCTTCAAGACATACTTGACACTTGATATCCTTCATCAATTTCTTCTTATTGCAACCTTGAAGCCAACAAATGGTTCAAGAATTGCCTATGGACAACTCCTACAAATATAACTCAATGCAAACATTAGTCCATAGGGATTGTCATTAATTACCAAAACCACACATGGGGGCTCCATGCACTTTCAATCTCCCCCATTTTGGTAATTGATGACAATCTCTTTGAGAGGGTTTATATAAGGAATTTAAGTAACAAATAAGTTGAATATATAGAGCAAACTCCCCCATAATATATGCATGTGTGAATGATCTTGACTTTCATTGCATATAATGGCATTCAAAGCCTAGTGGAGTTTCCTCTAAATATTCAACTATGCAAAGCAACAAGATGCAATGCAATAAAGGCACATGCTTAAGCACAAAGCAAAGACATAACCAAATTCCCTTAAACCCTCCAAACTTCTCCCCCATTGGCACCAATTGCCGAAATGGGTGAAAAATTTAGAAGGCCAAAATAGTGAGAGTTCCTCCATAGCGTGTGCATTTCTCATAATTTGAGTGGAATCAAATGCACATATCCAATGACGAATATTCGGAAGGAATCACACTAGATAGGATCAAAGATTGCAAAAAGATAACAACGTCAAGAAGCTTCAACAAATGAAGCAAGCAACCAAATGAACCACAAGGAAGATACCAAAAGAAAGATAGATATTATGATAAGATCAAGAAGATTGCTCTAAATAATATGAGGAAGCTCCCCAAGGTTTGTGCACAAAACTAGACAATTTGCATTGGAGTATAAAGTGCACAAACATGGAATCATCACTCCCATAATATCATTCAAAAACAAAAGATACCAAGTGAATCAAACTCTAATGATCACCACAAGATAGTGTTCTAAATCAAATGAGGAAGCTCCCCAAGGTACATGCATAAAATAAAATGTTGCATTTGAATACAATATGCATAACATGGAATCCTCACTCCCTCATTTAAAACACAAACATTTGTAATAGATCATAGATAGAAAAGTAAGCTAAACACTTGCAACAAACAAATAGTTGAGCAACAAGTAAGAGGCACCATAATAAAAAGGCTCAACCAAGATGATATGTGAAAGGCATGATAAAGCATATTATAAGACTATTACAAGGATGAGCAAAAAGCATCATCATAGTCTTCAATGAATTATATTGCTTAGCATGACCAATCAACACGCAATAAATAAATAAGATATCAAAAGGAGATGTATCATCTCTTATGTGTATAAGTTTCTCTAAGTGGGCAATATCACAAAGATATTTATCCACAAAGAAACATGCACACACAAAATAGATACGCAAGAAAAATAGTATGATATCCAAGACGAAGTCATGCAATATACCAATAAGAATTTTTGCTTAATAGCATGGCCAAAGGCTCAATTTTATCTTATTGTACATTCATGAACTTCAACCACAAACAAATAAAATACATCACAAATATCAACAAGGGATAGAAGATAGTTGGGATGCATTTGAGAAAGGCAACAAGTATCACAAATGAGGATACCAAAAGAAGTAACTAAATTTGCACTTTCATCTATATTGCACATGTGAGAGCCTTGAGGAATTGATATGCAATAAAATTGCTAGATAGGCATAGTTGGGATGGATGAATCATGAGCATGATTTAAAATACTTCCCAACAAATGCACTCATCTCAAATTACTCACATTCACAATAAAGAGGTTTCATTAAGACTTTTGCAAGAAGCACAACATTTGCAAATCAAGAGATTCATGCCAAGATGCAACCATAAGGTTGGATACAAGAAAAGTATGCATGAGAAGATACTTGTTACCAAGATAGCATTGGTGTGGATGTAGTAGATATGTGTTCGTTGACCATCCTAGCTTGCCTCAAGTTACCATTGAGTCACCACTTCTTTCCAAGAGTGAGACAAGCATCCAATGGATATCCATTGTACCTAACACAAAGGTAAGTACAAAATGGTCCCCAAACTAATTGGGTCCGAAGTAGTTAGACACACTACAACATATAGGACAAACTCCACAATTCTATGTGCATATAGATATGAAATTGAATTTCATGCACATCTTAGCCAAATTAGGATTTGATGGAGTTTACCCTATATATTGGATCAATGAAAGTGACACATGCCATAAGATATACATATATTAAATATGCATGCACAATACTTTCAAGGACCAAAGGAAGATACAATTTGGACAAAACACCAAATAAATCAAGAGACAATGGTTGCCCAAATTATATCAAAGAATCAAATCAACACAAGATTGACTCCAAAGACTTATCTCATTATAAGAAGCTAATTAAGCCTAAGCACAAAGGAATGAGATAACCAACTCCCAAGAGAGCAAGGTTCCAACAAATAAACCAAACCCTCGACACTTTTTATGATGGCACAAAGTACCAAAAAGAAAATTTATGTCTCCCAAAACCAAATTTTTGATAATGATCAAGAGAAGATTAAGCATTATAACAAATATAGGAGAGCTCCCCCAAGATTAGTGCATTATCTAGGATTTAGAATATGGATACAAAATGCACAAAACTAGGATCATCACGCTACCTATATCTACTAAAAATGCTAAGAAAGTTTGAATAGACAAATTAGATCCATGAGATGCAAGGAAGACACATGGGAGTCAAAGCACAACAAATTCATGGCAATAAATAAGGCAATTTAAACACAAGAGCCAATGTAGATATGATCAATAAATATCTACCTCATAATTGATTACCAATTGTCCTAGGACAAGAGGTATTAGGAAATATTTTCCGGTGGTAGTTTGTAAGTATACATAAGATCATATTTACAACGAACAAAGCATATGGTAAAAGATAAGAGTTAACCATCATGCAAAGAAAGTTTCTTGATAGCTTCATTTAGTCATACCAACATGCAAGGCAATTAATAGTATTCATACCAACATGCAAAGCAATTAATAGTATTCATACCAACATGCAAAGCAATTAATAGTATGACTTGAAGCACATGGTTTTCCAAAAATGTATTGAGGGACACGTTGTGAAAAACCATGCCAAGAAAAACTTTCACAAATAAGATCCACAAAGATATTAGCAATGAAGCTATTTAAGCAAATTGGAGCTTGTTTGAGCAAACATGCCACATAGGAGAGAGATAAATTACGGTATCAATTCTATGTGACACAACCTCAAATGTTCACATTTTCTAGGCTTGTAATATGCACAAAGCTTATTACTCCCCCATAATGTGATAAGGAGTTTATTTTCACAAGAGGCAAATAAGATCCAACTAGAGATATTAATGGACATTAGAATTTGAATTTCTCATGAAGATGACATACCACATAGAGTCTAGATAATCTCGCAATATCAATTCTAAGTGATATTCCTCATGTACACACATTGTTTAGGATCATGAAATTCCCAAAGGAATATCACTCCCCCAAAATGGGATAGTCCATTAATCGCTCATAAGAGCCATATAAGATACAACAAGATGCAAAGAGGCTCCAACACAAACACAAATACATGGTGTGCAACCCAACATGCATAGACTTGATTTCTCAAGCAAAAACAAGTAGGAAGCACAACATATACAAACACATGTTATTAACAAAACTAACATATGCAAAGGGGCGAGTAACTTTCAATATAAATGAGTTGAGCACATGTTACCGCAAGGAGGAACATTGAATATATGATAGAAGCAAGATAACCAAAAGACTTGGCTTGAGATAGTATAAATGATGAAGATCCCTTAATTCTTCATGATGTAGCCAAGTCTCCAATGTCCTCCAACAATCACCTATTGATCAAGTTTTGGATTGTTGGTCCCCAACTAAGTTGGGTCCTAAGAGGTTAGTCACAATAGGCTTGGCAACCCAAATGGTTCTTTTCTTGACACCACTTTGAGCACCAACATATTTGGCAAACACATTGCCACCCTCATCCTTACGAAGAGAATAAACATCATCAATGGTGATAGAGTTGGATGAGGTACCAATAGTGCAAAAGGAGGAGATGTGGCCCTTCTCACGGCATATGTAGCAAGTTCTTTTCTTCTCCTTCTTCTCACTAGATTTCTCCACAATGGGAGCATTGGCTTGTTTCTTCTTGGGAAGTGGTATTTCTTCAACTTGAGGTTGAATATGAGTTTGAGCTTGAGGCCGCTTCCCTTTTTGCTTCTTCTTCAAAGGGCAAGATCTAACATGGTGCCCTTCAATATTGCACTTGAAGCAAACAATCTTGGCCGGGTCTTTGACTTGTACTTGGCCCTTGTTGTTGTTGTTGTTGTTGGACTTGTTCTTGTTGTTGGATTTGAATCCAAGTCCACTCTTGTCATTGGGGGATTGTTGCATACTCAACATCGTGTCAAGTTTGCATTTCCCTTCATGACCCTTTACCAAGTCATTCTTCAAAGAAGTGACTTGGGCCTTGAGCTCTTTGATTTCCTCTACATGGTTAGTAACAACACAAGTACTAGAGGAAGTAGAATCTTCATTGTTAGAGCAACAAGGCAAGGAAGATAATTCATCACAAGATTTAGCAATATTATGAGTGGATGAATTACTAGGACTAGCACATGGCAATATAGCATTTTGAGTAGTAGTGCTAGTATCCACATGAGGCTCACAAGGTGTTGCCTTAGATATGATAGCCTCATGAGCTAACTTTAGCCTATCATGAGAGGCTAGAAGATCCTCATGGGAGCGAGAAAGCTTTCCATGATTTTCTTCCAATTTCCCATAATTGCAAGTTAGCAAATCAAGTTGAGCCCTTAGCTCAACATTCTCCTTCAAGATAGATGCTTCACAAGAAGTAGAGTTAGTAGCACAAGCATCATTATTAGTAGTAATAGGAGAAGGCAAGTTGGCATGCTCTTTTAGATAAGAAGCTTTAAGTTGCTCATGCGACTCGGTGAGTTTGGCGAGCGCACTCTCAATGACCCTTGAGCCCTTTTTGAGTTGCTCAAAATCCTCAAGGAGTTTAGCATTAACAAACACAAGCTTATCATTTTTTAGCTTTAGTTCATTTGCCATCTCAAGAGCTCTATCATGGTTTTCCTTTTCTCTAGACAATTCTAGAGCAAAGGTCTCCTCAAGAGCTTCCTTGGTGGTTTGTTCTTCTTCAAGTTCATTCTTTAAAGATGCTACATCATCGGCATACTCTCGTTCAAGAGCACCCTTTTTATCAATGGTGTTCTCATGCATCCAAATAAGTTTTTGGCTCTCAATAGCGGTAGTCAAGATTTCAAAGAAGTGAGAGCAAGCAATTTTATCTTTGCAAATAACCTTGAAAACACTCATACCCTTATCGCGTAGAGAGACAACCCAATCCTCTTCTTCATATTCATCCTCATCCTTATCCCCACGAGAAATATTAGGTTCCATGGTAGGAGGTACCGTGGAACCCTTGGCCATAAGGCATATATGAGAACCGTGAGATAAAGATGAGGAGTTACTTGAGGCTCCTTTCAAGATCTTGTCTTGACCAATAGAATCTTTGGTTTCCTCTACATTGTTAGCCACACAACAACTAGAGGAAATAGAAGCATTTTTATCATGGCCACAAGACAAATCAAGCATATCATCATGAGATTTATTCAAGCAACTTACACATGATATGCAAGGACTATCAACACAAGCATGTAAATCATTTCTAGTGCTAGATGTGTTTAAGTCCGAAGATGAAGCATTGCAATGAGATAGAGATGAAGAATCATCAATAGTAAGCTCAATATCAATATTGCAATTTTCATCACCACTCACCATATCATTACCTTGTGTCTTACCACACTTTGGTGAAGTGGATGAAGATGAGAACTCATCACGGCCGGAAGTGGAAGCAAAACAATCATCCTCAATGATATTGGACACATCATATTTATCTTGAAGCTTTGTCCATAATTCATGAGCGCTCCCAAAAGGCATGATTGAAGAAGTAACTACATTGCTCACAACAATGGAAAACACATGAGAAGCAAGAGCATCGAGACAAGAGTTTTTCTTCTCCTCATAAGATAAATTTTGGGGATCCTTAGGAGAAGAAAAACCCATGTCAAGAAATCGCTCCATGTTCGGGGAAATACCCCGCAAAATATTAAGCACATAAATTTTCCATAGATCATAATTTGTGCCATCAAATATAAACAAGTTATTGTGATCTAATCCCCTAACCGACATCTTTACTCTCAAGGCGGTGAAGCCTAAGAATGAGAGACCTTGCTCTGATACCAATTGAAAGGACACGGATGTCGCCTAGAGGGGGGTGAATAGGCGATTTAAAACTTTTACGAGATGGGCTTAACAAATGCGGAATAAAACTAGCGTTTACTTTGTCAAGCCCAAAGCCTATATACTATGGTTCACCTATGTGCACCAACAACTTATTCTAAGCAAGAGTTCACCTATGTGCACCAACAACTTATGCTAAGCAATACAAGCAAGTATGTGATAGCAAGATATATATAACTTCAAGCACGATGGCTATCACAAGGTAAAGTGCATAAGTAAAGAGCTCGGGTATAGAGATAACCGAGGCACGCGGGAGACGATGATTTATCCCGGAGTTCACACTCTTGCGAGTGCTAATCTCCGGTGGAGAGGTGCGGTTGCTTAGTGCTCCCGAACGCCACAAGAGGCTCACCTTGAGGTGTGGTTGCTCGATGCACACCAACGCCACAAAGGCCTCACCCCAAGATGCGGTACTCACACCACACACCGAACGCCACGAAGGCGCCTCACCTAAATCTCCGGTGACCCTCGCCACAAAGGCCTAGGTCACGGTTCCACTAAGGGATTTCCTTCGAGGCGGAAACCGGGCCTTACACAAAGGTTGGGGCACACATCCACAACTTAATTGGAGGCTCCCAACAAATCACCACAAAGGTCTAGAATCCGTCTAGGGTTCCAAGAACCCAAGAGTAATAACCTTCTTGCTTTCACCACCACGAATCACCGTGGAGAACTCAAACCGATGCACCAAATACAATGGCAAGAACACCACAAAGATGCTCAAGTCCTTCTCTCTCAAATTCCAACAAAGCTACAAAAGCTATTGGGGGAATAAGAGAGGAAGAACAAAGGAATTCACAAAGAACACCAAGATCAAGATCTAGAGAGTTCCACTCACAAAGAGATGGATTTGATTGGTAGAAATGTAGATCTAGATCTCCTCTCTCTTTTCCCTCAAATGGGGGCAAGAATCATGGAGGGATTGAGAGATAGTGCAAGCTTCTCTAGTTCAACAATGGAGGAGAGAGAGAGTGAGAGAAGCCCAAGCCCAAGGAGGAAGAAGGGGGGTATTTATACCCCCCAAGAAAATCAAGTCGTTGGGCAAAACCAGGGCCGGATAATCCGGCCTAAGTAAGGGCCGGATAATCCGCCCCCGGATAATCCGGCCTCAGGGACAAAACCTGGTAAAAATCCGGCCAAAAGTCCGGCCCCTGTCCAGAGCTGCTTTTCTTCCGATTTCGAGCCGGAAATGGAAAATCCAAACACCAAAACTAAAACGGGCATAACTTTAGCATCCGGACTCCGATTTTGATGATCTTGGGCTTGTTTTGAAGCTAGGAACAAGCCCTACAAGATCATGCAGGAAACCATCATAGTCCAACAAGGGAGGATAGAAACAAATGATGAAAGGTTTGACCTATCAAAAAAAGACATACCGGTAAAACCTCCAATCTCGAAAATGCAACAAGTTGCCCGTGCAAAAACCATTCTTGATGAACTAGAGCTTGTCATGAGAATAAGCACAAGCTCTAAATCATCACATGGATAAGATCCAAATAATCAACCAAGAAAGATGATGAATCAAACTCGAAAACGCAACAAGTGATCTATGCGAAATCCGTTTTCGATGAACTAGAACTTGTCATGAGAATAAGCACAAGCTCTAAAACATCACATGGATAAGGTCCAAATAACAACCAAGAAAGATGATGCAAGGATGCAAAGGTTTGAGCTCTCTCCGAACGATACGATCGAGTTACTCACTCGAGAGCCCTCTTGATAGTACGGCAACTAAACTATAAACCGGTCTCCAACTACACTATGAGACCGGTGAGAAAGAAACCCTATCAAGAGCAAACCTTATACTTGCGCATTCCACTTGAGCTCGATGACGACGATCTTGACCTCAACAAGATGGAACGCCTTTCTTGCTTGTGCTTGCTTGACGAAGTCTTGTGGATTGCTCCCCCATAATCCACCATGGGAGAGCTTCTTCTTCGGCGCATCTTCACATAACCATGACCACCATATGGATGGCAAGACTCAAGCAAAGGATCTCTTCGAGATGGCTCATCTTGAACTTGCACTTCATTTCTCCATGGCAAGCTTCAAGCTTATGAACTCTTCGAGTTGGCTCATCTTGAACTTGCGCTTCATTCTTCATTCTTCATCATATTGATGTCTTGAAGTAACTTGAGGGCTCACTTCATCTTCATCTTCAAGACATACTTGACACTTGATATCCTTCATCAATTTCTTCTTATTGCAACCTTGAAGCCAACAAATGGTTCAAGAATTGCCTATGGACAACTCCTACAAATATAACTCAATGCAAACATTAGTCCATAGGGATTGTCATTAATTACCAAAACCACACATGGGGGCTCCATGCACTTTCACCCTAGCAGTGATTCACTGCTAGATATGGTTGCTCCTACCAGTTGTAAGGCTCACTGTGCAAGACTTATGGTCACTAGTGATCAATTCTTTGATTTTCCAGTAGCCTTTGCTGTTGAAAACAATATGGACAATCAATGTCTATCTTTTCTAATGATTTTGCTAGGCTAGTGCTGCTACGTGGTTTTGGTACGCTTTGAAGTGGATTAAATCCATATTGGATTCACTTGGCTATGCCTCTTACTTGGCTTATGTGGGCATGTCCATGGTTTCTATATGGTGTTGTATCTCTGGCCTCTCCCTTATTGCCAGCATCACATGGTCTAGGACCAGATGATGATGAATCAGGGTATTCTTACCCTATGGCTTTGTGTTGATGCATGCTATGGAATTATGAACAAAACCATTTGTTTGTTCATGATTTTTGGTATACCTCACTCCAGCTCCTAGATAAGTTCATAATGTAGAGGTTTTGTTTCTGCTTGTGATCTGTTGGTGATCCTGCCCTTCTCCTCCTGGCTAGCTGTTGCTTGCAAGCTTCTCTAGCTACCCATGTTTACCGGCTTTGACCAAGTGTTGTTCTTGAGGATGAACAACTCTGGTGTTTGGGATGAACTGTCGATGGATGATCTGGTTTCCTGGAACTCTGCCTTTTATATGGCTGGGCATTGCTCTGCTTGGTCGACATCAAAGGGTTTGGATGTGATGACTAGCCTCTACGGTTGTGTGGTGTTGAGCATGCAGGTATCCTAGTGAGCTGTGTGCTTGCTTTGGTTGGGACTTGCTCCCTTCTCTGGATCAGCTCAGCTGTTGGATGTTTATCTACACTGGATCATTATTTCTAACAACCAAGTGGCATTGCCACTTGGTTTAATGCCATGTTTGTATTTTTGTTGCTGTGCAGGTTAGAGAATATCAAGACGATCTGGATGATTTACATGATCAAGAGAAGATGAATAGTAGCTAGGGTTTTAGTATAGTTACTTGTAATTTTCCTTTTTCTTATTTGATTTAGTTACACATTGTTGTAATATAAATGGATTATGTAATTGACAATGTATATGTGTGTGATAATCAATAAAGCTCAAGTTTCTCTATATTGAGCTTATATTGATTTATTTCTCTTGCCCTTTATTTTAAAGGGCTTTCTATTTTCGTGCCCTCAGGTCCTTAGTTGTACTCAGTTTTCCCCAGCTCCTTAGTTTTTCCTCAGTTTTCCCAAGCCCTTGTTTGAAACCCGCAGAAGCAGCTCAGACGGCAGGATTCCCGTTTAGTTGACCGTTCTGTCACGTGTGGGGCCGTGTCGTGTGGGGCCGCGTCGTGTGGGCCCGCGTCGTGTGGGGCTGGTAGAAAGGGACCGCGTGGGACAGGACGAGAAGCGTTTGGTTGCACGTGAGCAGGAGCTGGGTTCTCTCTCGGCCCCAAATTGGCATTATTAAGTGCACCTTTTTCCCCTCTTTCTCTCTGTCCTTTTCACCAAATTAGTATAAAATCTAGAGAAGCTTGCATTTCTGACTTTCTTCAATTATTTGTGCCTTTTGGCCCTCGTTGTTTGCCTAATATGGCAGCAAATCTAGTACTCCCTCTGGTCCATATGTATGTAGTTAAATCTAGAAGCAAATCTCCAGGATAATGTACGATAAATTCACAGTCATAGTAAATCAAGAAAACTAAGTACGACCAACAAAATATAGTAGACTAGGGATAGATAATCCCTAGATAATATGGATAGATAATAAGCTGCATACACAGCAGCTTCACAGCACCATCATACTAACATAACAACAAGGGATCCCTAGCTAACAACAAAGGGATCCCAACAACAAACTAGGAGGCAGCAGCAGCAGCACACGTCCAGGACTCCGCCTACCCCATCTGGCTCTGCCTCCACTTGTTGCTCTTGCTCCCCTTGGGAGCCTTGGGCTTGAGCGGAGGCATGCGCCCGGCGGAGATCTCCACCCGCTGCAAGTTGCGGAGGTGCATGCCGAGCGCCCTGTGCTTGGCGCGGAAGGAGTGGACGTTCACCGTCGTGCCGACCTTGGGGAAGGTGGTGCTGATGTTCTCAGCATGCGTGACGAGGCAGTTGAAGTCCGTGGTGCCGAGTCTCCTGGTGCAGAAGGGGCACCTGTAGACCTTCTTGGCGAAGTAGGAGATGTACTGGCCGACCTGCAGCCTCCGCAGCACTGGCGAGTCTTGACGTCCTCCTCCTCTTCGTCGCTGCCGACGTCGCTGCCAGACATCTGATCCATATCAAACAGAAACTAGTGAATGAGTTGCAACGATGACTAACGTACATGATAACAAAGTTAAGAAAAACAGAGTCAGCCTCAGTTAGAGTGGACATGATTATATATCTACAGGGAAGGTGTTAGCGAACTAAAGCTCATGCACAACAGATTTGTACACAGCAATGGTTCGCTGAACCCTCCCTGTAAAAATTTGTGCCCAACCATTCATCATAGGCAAAGAAACAGATTCTAGATCTGAACTAGATCTGAACTTGAACACATTCGAGATTATTTGCAAAATTAAACGGTTGATATCTTTTGATTAGTGCATAAAATAACTGATTGAGATCCCATGATTACTTGCATAAATTAACTGATTGAGATCCAATATTACTTGCATAAATTAACCGAACAGCCGAACCCCAAATCTTAAACGAAATCAAGAAGTGATCAAAACAAAATGGAATAAAATCGGCGCAAATATTAGCCCAATACTCATCCATCTACAGATCCATCTACACCAGCAAAAATAGGGTTCAAAAAGGAATGGGGAACAAAAAAGGAAGCAAACCGTAGTTACCTCGTTCCATGGGTCCTCCAGGGAGGTGTCGTAGGGGTTCGGGGGCGGGACGTACGGCACGGGGTCGTAGGGGTCCCATCCCGCCGGGATCTGACTGCCACCGGCGGCAGCAGCCTCCGATGCACCGGCGACGGCGGCGGCGGCGCCGTCCGTAGAGGGGACGGCGCCGAAGATGGAGGCGTCGCGCTTCGAGCCTACCTCGACGATGGGATTGGCATTCTCCTTGTCCATCTCTCCGGCGGAGGAAGAGGAAGAGGGAGAGGGAGGGTTTTTGCTTTGGAGAAGATGATGGGACGTGAGAGAGTTGGCGATGCGTGAGCGAGTGAGAGTGACAGAGAGAGTGCGAGGAGGCGTCTATAAAGGCGAGGGGTGGTTAATGCGACCCGCGTCCTACGCGTGCACAGGTGCACGTCTGCACGTCTTGGACTTCTGCAACGCGACACGCGTCCACGATTGCACGTCTCGACTTCTCCACCGCGACCCGCGTCTACGCGTCAACAATTGCACGTGTCCTCGAGTCTAACCCTGGAAATTTAGATATACTCAGGTATACCCTCGAGTCTTATACTAGCATTTTTTGTTTGCTCAATTTTCCCCTCGAGTGCTAATACTGGCTAGTGCAATATACTCAGTTTTACCCTCAAGTGGCTGGTCAACAGAGAGTCAACAAATGAGATTAACTAGTTAAATGAGTCATTTAATGTGCAAAAAAATCCGAAAAAGAGTGGCACTTACTCATGGAGTCTTTACCACAAATTGCCACTTCTCAAATCATAGATAAATCATAGATAAATCAAGTTTTACCACAAATTGCCACTTCTCAAATCACCTAGTAGCTATGAAGGTGCATGGTTTTCCACAATAAGCCCTTCCCAAAACAGCTTCCCCCAAATCATACTTTGTCTAAATGAGGCCACAATTCTCACACTGATGTATATTGGTATTGCAAATAGTTTGAGGTAGGCCAAGATGGGTTTCATTGTACAAAACACGCATTTTCCATTTTTTAAATCTCATATTTGAATCCCTTAGTCTATTTACTACTCAGGTGCCCTTGGTTTCTTGATAGTACTCAGTTTTGCCCTCTCTCTTCACAAATTCTCGCAGACGTGCAACATCGCCCTGATTGGTCTAGCCCATGTCACGCGGATCGTGCCCGCCGACCGTTGATCGTATGATATAGGGAACGGGCAGGATAACCCCTCTCTCTCTGTTGGCGGTTAATTAGCTTCCACCCTCTAAGTATGCTGAAGGGAGGTTTTCTGTATTATTTTTCACGCGCTAAAAATTATAAACTCTTTTAGGCGTTATTTTTCACGCAAAAATGATAAACCATCACCGATTTGTTGTTGCCATTACTTTTCACGCAAAAAATGATAAACCATCACCGATTTGTTGTTGCCATTACTTTTCACGCAAAAAATGATAAACCATCAACAATTTGTTGTAGCCATTACTTTTCACGCAAAAAAATGATAAACCATCACCGATTTGTTGTTGCCATTACTTTTCACGCAAAAAATGATAAACCATCAACAATTTGTTGTAGCCATTACTTTTCACGCAAAAAAAAAAGATAAACCATCACCGATTTGTTGTTGCCATTACTTTTCACGCAAAAAATGATAAACCATCACCGATTTGTTGTTGCCATTACTTTTCACGCAAAAAATGATAAACCATCAACAATTTGTTGTAGCCATTACTTTTCACGCAAAAAAATGATAAACCATCACCGATTCCCTTTGTTGTAGCCATTAATTTTCACGCAAAAAATGATAAACCATCTATCTTTGTATAGAATGATAAACCTATCACGTATGATTTTTGAGGTCATTTAGAGAAGGCAGAAAAAACCTAATTTGTTACAAAAGCTGGTTTCAGTGAGACCTAACCAAGTTTGGCATACATGATGGCATACCTATAACAACAAGGAATATCTAAAAGGGAAAGTTTTAGAAAATTTGAAATTTAGGGTGAAAATGATGCCATACATGATGCTGTTTTTCGAGGTTTTGACCTGAAAATCAATTGGGTATTATAAAGGGAAATAAAAAGTTCGAAAAATGTAAAAACAAAACAATCTATCTATCTATGTATAGAAGATCAGCTGTATGAAATTTGAGGTTATTTAGAGAAGGTAGAAAAAATCACCTTGTTAGAAAAGCTGGTTTCAGCGAGACGAAACGGCATGCGCTTAAGCAAAGTGATTTTTTCGAACATCTCCAAATGACCCCAAATTTTCCATACATGATGCCATACGTGTAACAACAAGGAACCCTATCTAAAAAGTGTCAAAAAAGTTTGCCCAACCGTATAGCTCTATCAAAAAGAACCTCACCATGGCGCTAGTATAATTTTGGGATAGTTACAAACTTTCGTTACCTAACCTTCAACATGAAACTTGTTTCAAATTCATTTTGGCCTACAAGAAACAAATCCCAACTTGATTCGAGCACCACAGCCTCCAAACGATGTCGATGCCGATATCGGCATGGTCAGAACGGCTATGCTCGCCGCCACTGCTAGGTCAACGTCGGGATGCACCCTCAATCCCGTCCCCTCATTCGATCATTGACACACCAGAGATACCGCCGAGGCCAATGCCGAACGTACATGCTGATGCCAATGCCGAACATGCATGCACGCCGCTGTGGGCACGGCCACGCCGACCCGCTATGCTGGACGCCACAGACCGCCGCGAGGTCTTTCCCTTCGCCACCACACTCTCCTAGCACCCACCTATACACGCCAGAAAGGAGAGACACTAGTTTTCTCTACATTGCTCGCGTTCGTGTCCGACACGGTCAGTCAAAGTTTTGAGGTGGTCGTCGATGTCGTCGACCATTTCTTCTCTTCTTTGCATGGTTAAACGCGTCTAGTTCATATCTATCTAATGCGTCTGGTCTCGCCTCATGCAGTTCTTTGTGGACGTCGATCTCATCTCGGCACCCCGCATGCCACCTCCTCCGTGCCATCGCTGTAGAGCTCCGTTTAAAAATCTAATCCTACCCGTGTATTGCCCCTTGTATCAGCGTCATGGCCCCACTTGTCATTTGATATACCGAAGCCCCACTCGTTCGCGTTTTGGTCAGGGATACAGCGATGCTTACGGTCAAACAAAGATGGATGGTCTGACGTGTCTTTGCGGGCTCTACGTGGCCCCACTCAGAAGATAACGGTCAACCGTCGGGCAACCGGTCGTTACATCACGTGTGATGGTTTCAGACAAACGCTTTGGTAAAACTGAGAAAAAACTAAGGAGCTGGGGAAAACTGAGCACAACTAAGGACCCGAGGGCACGAAAATAGAAATCCCTATTTTAAATTGTATTGATATAATATTATTGTTTGAATTATATAATGCCTTATTACATTTGAATTTTTTGAGTTTGAATTTGAATTCAAACTCATTCCATTACTCAAGTTTCAAATCCAAATCAAATGACGATCAACTATTTTGCTCAACCCTAAATCAAAAGAGGTCATGTCAAAGTTTATCGCACTCTCGAAACCCTAAACCCTAGATGGTGTCGAGAGAGATACTTGATCCCTTAGGTGTTTTATGCAATTAAGCGCGGAATTTTCCCAGATTTTATGATGAGATGCACATCCCTTTCCTAAATCTACCCGCAACTGTCTGGAATCCAGGGATGTTACAGCCTGCCCTGTCATTGACACAACAGCGGTTCATAAACTCACAATTGTCATCTCCCTTTCAATTCTCACATCACCGCTTTCATTTCTTTTTCCCGTCGCTGCTCTTTCCCACACAAACCTCGCCGATGCCGCCACGCACTCGACGCTAGCAACCATGGAGCCGAAAAATCTCAAGACGACAGTGACGAAGGCGGGCGGCTAGAAGGATGTGAAGACGCCCTTCCACAAGCCGTGCAAGGTGCCACCGCCGAAGACGAAACCGGCTTCATGGTCGCAGGAAGCTTGGGAGGCAGACTTGGTGCGTCGCATGATTGAGACTACGACACAGAAAGGTCGGCCTATGGCCGCTGGCATGAAGGCATTGGCGGTCGCCAATGCGGTGCACATAGCGGCGCTAACTGCATGCGCTGAAAACGATAGGGGAAGCCCATGGAGCGGCCCGGTGAACGACACCACGTACATGCCGGGGAGAGCCTCCCCGTCCAAGTTGGGCTTCTTCAACGACAACAACACTACAACTCCGAGGTTCTCGCCGCATTACGACGACAGCCTGCCGCATATCGGGTTCAACCCCAACGACATGTTCTCCCGACGCACGAGTAGCGGCATCAACAAGCCCACGACCATGATGCTAGCGTTCCCTTCACAAGGCATATGGGTCCGCTCATTTTCAAGGTTGGTGTCGTCCACCCGCTTGACGGAATGCCGGCGAGCGACAGAGTCGACATGAACGCAAAGGGATAAGAGGCGGGGGAGGATGAGGAAGAAGAAGACAACGAGTGATAGGAAGAATGAGGAAGAGGGCGATGAAGTGGACAAGAAAGAGGACGAAGAAGAGGGTGACGAGATAGAGGGAGGCAATAAGAATAAAAAGGGAGAGATGGGTACACGTGGCCCCAAGTGGAAGATACAAGAAGATCACTGTTTGTGCTACTCTCAGGCGATGGTGAGCATTGACGCGATCAACGACGCCAGTAAAAAGATATGGTGCCTATTGAGCGAGGATCAAAACGGAGTACGATGAACGCAAGATCGTCAACAAGGACCACACCACAATGGTAATGAGGAGGATACAAAAGGTTATGTCAACCTGGTGGAGCATCATACAAGTAACGGTGAACACATTCCAAGGCTATCAGGCGGACCTTGAACAGGCCGAAGAACGGTACAAATGGAGTCAACCACATAAGTGTGCCTCCGTCCCTTTTGTGAGTGTGTTTCTAATGGGCTATACATTGATATATTTGAACTTTCTTGATTAGTTGGACCGTGCTCTTGCCTTGTATGATTCGAAACATGGGCCCCGATAATTCGGCTTGTTGCATTGCTACACCAAGCTCAAAGATGTTGAGAACTAGAGGTTGATGCGTATTCAATTGGTGAAGAACAAAGAAGTCGTCATTGAACTTGAAGCGTTGTTGTCAACCTCGACGGGGCGCCCTATCGGAAACAAGGCGGACAAGGCCACCACTATTGAAGTAGCATCATCCGACATGGTCCAATCATCGATTGACAAGTGCCTCGTGTGATGTCTCGCCAAACCTGCTCATATGTGGCACAACGAGCGACGAGAGGTGAAACACCTTGTTGTTGAAGCAAGTAGAGAAAAATTGTGATCGAGAAGGAGAGTCACGTAAAGAAACGGAGAGAGAACATTATGATCTTGACCATCGACACGTCAGGAATGGACCCCAAGGTAAAGGTGGCGCACATTTTCTACCGAAACATGATCATGCAAGAGATTGATGATCGAATGGCTACGACATCATTACCAGCGGCGGCAGCTGCTGCGTATGAGACATCATCAGCGGCGGCGACTACACCTGCGACGGCTACGCCATCGTCGATGACAACAAAGCAGAACGAAGTCGTGGTTCTAGACGCCGGAGCAACTGTCGACGACTGAAGAGCCAACATCGATGAAAACCGTTCCCGTTCTTCTAGGATTTATTTGTTCTATGGTTTGTAATATTGAACGCGATGATCATGGTGGGAACTTTGAACTACTCATTTTGAAATCAACCATCATTTTTAATTTACAATTTTTTCGCTCAACACATCTGTTTCAAGACGTGTTTAGGAAACACCGCTGAGAACATGGGCTCCTATCATGGCACCACGCTGGGTGTCCCTCAGACCGAACAATCTAGGGCTTTTATTGGACGTCGGTTGCGGAAGGCGAGTGGAGAGAGATGCTCTATTTTTTGTGGTGAAAGTATCCCAACCTAATATCCTACCCAAACAGGGACGGCCCATGGAAGTGTGTGGCCCGCACGAGCATAGGAGCTCGGCCTGTATACCCAATTAATCTCCATACGGCCCAATCTTCTACTCCTGCCCGCTGCCCCAGATCTCTGCCGATTCCGCCGTCTCCCTCCGTCGTCTCAACCGCCGTCATGGAAGAAACCCTCGCCGCCGTCCTTTCCTACCTTCCGCCTCCCCCGATCTCCCCCACCACATCCTTCTCCTCCTCCGCCGCCTCCTCCGATGACGACGACCGCATCAGCTGCCTCCCCGACTTGCTCCTCCGCAACATCATCTCTCGCCTCCCCACCAAGGACGCGGCCCGCACCACCGCCTTCTCCTCCCGCTGGCGCAGCCTCTGGGCCTCCACTCCGCTCCACCTCGACGACGCCGGAATGACCCCTGCCGCCGTCACCTCCGCTCTCAACTCCCACCCGGGGCCGGTCGCCTCCGCCCGCCTCTCCTCCGAGCACCTCGCCTCCACGGAACCCGACGTCCTCGACTCCTGGTTCGCCTCCCTCGCATCCAAGAGCATCGAGGTCCTCGTAGTCGTCAACGGCTCCTGGTCCGAAGAATGCGAGTGGCGTCCTCCCCCGGGCCTCCTCGGATGCGCCGCCCTCCGCCGCCTCTGGCTCGGCCTCTGTCAGTTCCCGGACACCTCCGGCCTCGCTCCCGCCTTCGTCAACCTGCAGGAGCTCGGGATTGTCCATTGCCCCGCGCAGGATCGCGAGCTCCACGCTATGCTCCCGCGCTGCCCCGACCTTGAGAGCCTCGCGATCGTGCTCACACAGGACTACCCAAGGTACGTGCACATCTGGTCAGGGAGCCTCCAGTCCGTGGTGGTGTGGAGGTCCATGGTCAGGGAGGTGCACCTCGACGATGCGCCCAACCTGGAGCGGTTGCTGTTGGAGCCGATTGACGGCGCATCTACTCACGTCAAGATCATCAATGCGCCGCGGCTCAAAGTTTTTGGCTACTTCGATGTTGGACTGCATCAGCTCAAGATCGGCCCCACTGTCATCAAGGTGGCCTGATTGTTCTTTTCACATCATCTTATTTCCCACAATTAGATGGTACTGTTCTGTTACATAATTGCATTTCGATGCATTGCAGGATGGAATAGGGATGAAGGTGAAACCAAATGCGATGGTTCGAACCCTGAGGACATTGGCACTGAAGGTGCAGTTTGGAGTCCAGGAGCAAGTGAAGCTAGTGCCCCTCTTGCTTAAATGCTTCCCATGCCTAGAAACCTTGTACATCAAGGTATTGATTCCCAGTCACTTCACCATTCTTGTAATCTTGTGTTTGCGCATTTTGAGTTCATTGGTTCACTTGCTTGAAATGCAGTCGTCTCCTTCTGAATCACCAAGCAATGTTGATGTGGACTTCTGGGAGCAAGTAGGCCACACTGAATGTGTTACTTCACATATCAAGAAGTTTGTCTTCCAAGATGCCAGAGGAGAGGACACTGAGCTGGCATTTGTAAAGTTTATCATGGAAAGAGCCCAAATGCTGGAGGAGATGCGTGTTCTCGTGGATGACGGTTGCTCTAGAGATGTCGTGCTAAGTCGTTTATCTTCAGAAGGGTGTGTTTCTGCAGACGCTAGCGTGGTGGTGGAGAAGCAAGACGTGTCCCATTCTTGGAGCTTCCAAAGAGCTAGTGACATGTCTCGGGGTGATCCCTTTGGTTGCTGAACTTCGAGGTACTCACAGGACTTGCTCTTTTGCTTGTTATCTACTTTGTGAGTTAATTTTGTATGGTTCTCTCATTGCCAAAATCTGCATCTCATAACAGTATATCGCATTTTGTTAAGACAGACTATGAAACTTTACTAGTTACATTTGTTTTAGAGTGAATAAAGCCTTGCATGTCTCTGCTTTGATATAGATATTCCCTACCTCCTACCACCTATTACTACTCGCCAGCTTTGCTATGCTCAGTTGGCATTCCATATTTTGTTTTGTGATCAGTGCTTTTTCTGATATAATATACTAGAAATGTGCTTCTCGGTGTCAGATGATCCAGTTATTCGATTTTATAAAACGTTCACTGTGAAACTTATGTGTTGTGCACAACATCCATTATAGTGATCATCAGTATACAATTGGGAGACATGTTAGTTGTAAAATACGAAGCTCAATGTATGGTACTGTATTTACCTTGAATTGTAGTATTTAACTATTTATTACATATTCTGTCTGTGCATTTTTTTTCTTCTGACAGTTCATCATCTTTTGAGTGTGTCATATCATAATTTTGAACTTCTGTAAGCAGCAAGCATCACTCTTGCTGTCATTGGTTTTGTTAATGGCTTAATACAGTAGATTACCTTACTGTTTTTTAACTTCATTGTACTCATGACTCAAGAGAACCATTGATAATTGAATTTTGATGCATTTTTTTGTGTTATATAAATTGGCATATTTAAGTCATCAATCAAGTAAGCCTGTTTTGGTTGTAACAAAATACGCACCTGGACATGTTCGTTGTTTAATACTACTGCATCAGCCTAGTAGCCATACATCACACGAACATATGAGACCCATTGTCTTCACAATGGCCTGGAGTCCTCTCCAATGTCTCTATTTCTCAGATCACTGCATTTCATCAGCTACAGTCAGAATCCCCATGTTGGTATTGACACCCGCAGCCTCTGATGTGTGTACTATTCTGGTTGTTGATGGCAGATGAATTCACTTTGTTTTTTGGTCCGCGTCTGGAGGAGTGCATCCTGTGCAGTTCACAATTTCACAAGAAATTTTGATCTACTGCTCTCTTGGTTTTTACACCTTCAAACTACCTATGAAACTGCAAGCTAAATATGATATTTAAGAATATTATTAGTTTAATCTGACGGACATGGCATTTTTGCACCCAGATGCATATGCTCCTGATTTTTGAAATGCATTTTAAACCCAATTCAAAATTTCAAAACAATCTGGCAAAAAATGTCTAGAGTACATATTGATGTTCTATGTCCTCATAAAGTTGTTTCACGAAAAACTGATATCTCTGGTGTCATATGTAAAAAAGAGAAAATTTGGTGCTAAGAAAAGGCTCTTAGTGAGACATTTCTTTATCTTTTTTACACAAGACACAAAAAAGTCTGATTATCCGTGAAACTTGGCGTGTGTACATAGAATGTTGATATGTGAGAGCCAAATTTTTGTTCAGAATTTTTTGACACTTTAAAATATCTTTTACGGTAGCAGGAGCATATGCACATGGGGGATCAAATGTGCATTTCTGTAACCTGATCTGCTACCTAATTGTGAAATAGTGAACATACTATCTCTGTTTCATACCTTGTTCATCTTGTTTAATCCCTTTTTTATGCTGTGAAATGAGGTGAAATAATTTTGTGTTCAAGAAAACTAGGTTTTCTAGCTATGGCTACTATTTTTGGGGATTATAATTTGTCTGAGTTGAGCCTTAGTGACATATGCCATGTTTCAGGTGTTTGTATTAGCTCTTCCACTTGCGATAGAAGACTGCCACGGGATGGACAAACTTTGTTCATCTTGGACCATCCAGATGAAGGACTTCATCAAATCAATTAAGAGCTAGATCTTTTGAAAGACTAGTCATTTCAATCTCTTCTTGTGAACCTTATGCTGTGCGTGCCGTTTATGTTGTACGATGGATATAGTTTGTGTTAATTCTATCCATACTCCTGTGTTTAACTCGAATGATTTCCCCTTGCAAATAATTTTCAGTGTACAAGGTTGACATGTGTAACTGTAATTTTTTGTTTCCCCTTCTGTGGTTCCTGGTTTGATAAGATGACGTGATCGGCAAGTTAAAACGATGTGAAATGCAAAATTCGAAACATGAATAGGAAAGCTTCGTGGAGACCTGATCAATTCTGACTTGTGGTGGAAGATTAACACCCTCCACCGCTCCACGCCAAAGGTTGAACGAATTCTCAAGTAGGGTTGCACCTTTGCTCATGTAGCAGCTGGTGATGTTCGACGTTCAGAAAGATTAATCCAGCTATACATCTTAGTTCTAGTTCAAGTAGAGTATTTTAGTGTAGCAGCTGGGTATAAGAGCATCTCCAGTCGCGTCCCCCAAACCGCGCCGATTTTTGGGGGACGTGTTGTTAGTGCGTTTGGGGGACGTCGTCCCCACCGTCCCCCAAACGCCGCCCCCAAACATTTAAAATAATTTTTCTTGCCATTTTTATTTCAATTTCCACAAACTAATACATAATTGGGAACGTGGTTTACACGAAGACATAGTTTGGAACATGGTTTTCCACAAACTAATACATAGTTTGAACCATGGTGGACACAAATATAAAATATTGCAAATAAACTAAACCTAACTAGGCCGTGCATCGGCGGTTTCTGTGTTCGCTGCTAAGAAACAACACTCCAGGGCACACCCAGTCACCTAAACTGGAAAATCCAGCGGGAGGATGGTGCTCTTGTTGGTTCTACCGATGAGGCGAACAGAGAAACCTCCACGTATTCGCTGCGAAGAAACAACACTCGTCGTCCTCCGAGTCGGTGCTGTCGTCGTGGGAGTCCCTGTCGACGTGGTAGTCCCGGCGGCGCGACTCTCGTCGAAGACCTTGATGCTCATGTCCCTGTTGCCGAAGTAGGAGAACACGAGGATGAAGCCGGCTTGGAGGCTGTGGTGGCGCGCGAACTTCTCCCAGCCGATGTTGAGGTACATCTTGCCGCGCGCGTCGTAGATCGCGTCGACGATCCACCGGCAGTAGCCGCACGAATGCTCCCGCAGATGCATCGTGCGCGGGCGTACGCCGCCGACGTACTCGGCGAAGGAGTCCGGCAGCCTCTGGATGCCGCGCGGGTCGCCCTTGAGGACGTGGACGAACTCGAACAGGACGTCCGGCTCCACGTCCATCTCCGACGATGAAGACGACGGCGCGGGAGGCGACGGCGATCGTTCGGCTATGCCGCGGCCACGACCACGACCACGACCACGGCCGCGGCCGCGAGGTCGGCCTCCGCCTCTACCAGACATAGCGGCGAGTCTTGTTGAGAGATGGTGGCGGCTAGGGTTTGGGAGAGAGGCGCTAGGGTTTGTGTGTGAGAGGGACGACGAGAGGCGCCCCTTTTATAGGCCGGAGGGCGGATGAGCGGTGGCGCTCATTAACGCCGGCACGCAGAGCTAGGCGCGACCGGAGGTAGGCGACGGTTAGGTTAAAATTAATTGTGCCGCCGACGGGTCGGCCCGCCACTCGCCTCGTTGTGTCCGACGTCCCCGAGCGTCCCAGTGGACGGGGACGGGCTCGGGCGCCGGACACCGATCGGGCGCGCGCGGACAAAGAGCTTTGGGGACGGCTGGGCGCTTTTGTCCGGCGCAAAATCCCTGGGACGGTTTGAGGAAGAGATTCTAACAGTACTTCCTCTAGTGCCCGTTTTTCCGACAGAAAATAGAAAAATCGTCTGATGGGCCCATTGATACTCACTCCCGGACATTCGGCCCAGCAGGCGAGGCGACCAAACCCTACACTCCTTGTTGCCTAGCACAAACTGACAAAACGGTGCGCGGCCTCCACCACCGCTCCCCTCCTTCATTTCTGAAAACCCTCTCTTTCGTCTCCTCTCGCCGTGGCCGGCGACGATGGCAGCCACCATGGACGGCATCATGAAGGCCATCTTCTCCTGCATCCCCGCCGCGCCATCGTCCGCTGCCGACAGCTGCCTCTCCGCCGACTTCTCCTCCAATTTCTCTGGCGGCGGCGGCTGCGGCGGCGGCGGCGAGGACCGCATCAGCTGCCTCCCCGACGCGCTGCTCTCCAACATCGTCTCCCGCCTCCCCGTCAAGGACGCCGCGCGCACCGCAGCGATCTCCCCTCGCTGGCGCCGCCTACGCTCGTCCACGCCGCTCGTCCTCGTCGACGTCGACATCTTCCACGACTACGTCGTCGGCGACGGCCACGGCCACGACGGCCTCATCGACTGGCGCGGCCTCACCAGCGCCGTCTCCCGCATCCTCTCCGGCCACCAGGGACCCTTCCGCACCATCCACCTCACCACGGTCTGCAACTACGCGGCCGCCCGCGGCGGCAGCGCGCTCGTGCGCTGGCTCCACCTCTTCGCCGCCAAGGCCGTCGAGGAGCTCGTCCTCGTCAACTTCCCCATGTGGCCCCTCGACAACACCCTCCCCGCCGAGCTCCTCCGCGTCGCCTCCCTCCGCCGTCTCTACCTCGGCCTCTGGGACGAGTTCCCGGACACGGATCACCTCCCCCGCGGCGCGCACGTCTTCCCGCACCTCCTCGAGCTCGGCTTCTGCCGCACCGACATCAAGGACAAGGACCTCGACAGCCTGCTGCAGCGCAGCCCCGTGCTGGAGAAGCTCGCGCTCATCCTCAACTACGCCACGCCGCGCAACGTCCGCGTCCGCAGCCGCAGCCTCCGCTGCGTGCTCTTCTGGATGTCCATCGCCGACGCGCTCGACGTCGCCGTCGCCCCGCGTCTCGAGCGCCTCATCCTCTGGAACGACTGCCCTGGTGCCTGCTTCGACAAGAGCTACCGCACCAGAGTCAAGATTGGCAACACGCCGGCGCTCAAGGTGCTCGGCTACTTGGAGCCAAGCATCCACGTGCTCGAGATCCGCAACACTGTCATCGAGGTCTTGCTACTAGCTTAATAATTTCTTCAGTCGACTTACCATGTTTATTCCTACTATAACCCCATATGCACATATTTTTCATTGTGATTGATGTGGAATTTGCACACGGATTGTAGTTTGGGACAAAGGCGAGCCACACCACCACCGTTACAAGCGTGAAGATCCTGGGGTTAAGGGTGCGATTTGGAATGCACAGGGAGACCAAAGCGCTGCCTACATTCCTGAGATGCTTTCCCAAAGTCGAGACATTGCATATCATGGTGAGCATTCCATTCCCAATCTCCTCATTTGGCGTTAATTTTACACCGTCTCTACTATAGGCCTTTAATTGCATCTGACGATTGTGTCCTGCATGTTCGGTGGCTAATCGAACTTGTTAAACGCTGATTCTGCAGTCTGCTGAAGCTGATGAGCCCACTGGCAAGCTGAACTTCAAGTTCTGGCAGGATGTCGGCCCCCTCCAGTGCCTGCAGTCGCACATCAAGAAGGTGGTGTTCAAGAACTTCCGTGGGTACCGCAGTGAGCTCGCATTCCTCAGGTTCGTCGTGGAGAGAGCACAGCTGCTGCAAAACATGGTTATCGTGTTGGCAGATGATTCAAAGGAGGGGGTGGCCGAGAAGCTCAAACCTCTGGCTTGCAGCACCAAGCGTGCCAGCAGAGACCCGAAATTCATGATCTTGGTGCGCAAGGGGGGCAGCCCGTGGAGCTTCCGTGTGGCATCTGATCTCTCCAAGACTGATCCTTTTGATTGCTGAAGCTGATCAAGGTGCTAGCTACAGCTGATATGTTCCGATCATGATGCACATCATTTCCATGTCTTCCGCTAAACTACGCACAGACTATGGTTGTTTGTCCATGTATGATCTATCTGTAGGCAAGGCGCTTAGTTGGATCATGAATTCTTGGCTTATGTTTTATCTAGACGTAGAGTTTGCTGGTCTAGCAAGGAGAGAGCAGGGTATTGAACAATGCAAGTTGCTACAGAAGCTATCGTCCATGCCATGTTTGATGCTATCGAATCGTCCCTAACTGGTTAATTTGCAGACATTGTGCATTTTCATGTGATTTTGTGTTGCTATTTTTTGGTGAGTTCGTTTCTTTGTGATGCCCTGCCATTCAGGCATGCAACCATTGGGCTTATTCAGTTATTGGTTTAAATGTACTTCCTGGTACTTACAGGTGTATATTGTTGATTCATTGATGCACAAACCTTCTTCAGTTGTTGATCCATTAATTAATGCTTGGAACTTCATCCTGTAGTCAAGGCACTTGTTTAGATTATGGATCTTGGCTTATGTTTTGTGTAGACGTAGAGTTTGCTGGTCCAGTAAGGAGACATCAGAGTATTGAACAATGCAATTTGCTACTGAAGCTAGTCAGATACAATGTCAGTAGTTCATGCCATGTCTGGTGCTACTGAATTGTCCTTGACTGATGAATCTACAGACATTGTGCATTTCATGTGATTTTGTGCTGCTATTTTCTGGTTTCTTTGTGATGCCCTGCAATTGGGTTTATTGGTTCAAATGTACTAGTACTTCCTAGTGCTTACAGGTGATAGTATTTCAATTGTTGATTAATCAATGCACGGACTTTCTTCAATTTTTGATCCATTAATGCTCAGAACTTCATGCTGAAGCATAAATATCGTTGGGTTTATCTGCAAGGTTTTGTATTCCCGGCGTTTTGATCTGTGTGCTCACTGAGATGAAGTTAGAACATAAGACACAGTAGTGTGTTGGTGTTGCCACTGAAAGGTTAAGCTGACGGCACAAATTAGTTTGCTCTTCGTGAACTTCAAACATTAATCATGTTAATTGCTTCCAGTTTTGGAAATGGTTATGAATGTGAAGCTGAAGCAGAGCCATATATTGTAGGGATGTGAGATTATGGATTGGTATTGAAGCCTTGTACCAGTTTTGGAAATGGTTAAACTACGCACAGACTATGGTTCTTTGTGAGATTATGGAGTACCTTGTTTGGTTTTAGGAAAAAATTATACGCCCTATATTAGAGAACGGAGGAAGTAGTGCTTGTATATCTGAATCTAGTAGTAACAATTGGTTCCTAGTTCAGTTTCCTCTCAAGTAGCAGTTTTTCATCCCCGCAAAAAAAAGAGTAGCAGTTCTTCATACTCGAATGCTGCTGGCTATGATCAAAAGTGATTGAAAGCATGTTGATAGCGCAAATGGAGCACAAACAGGGGAGGGGGTAGCACAGCGATTTGCTGCTTCTTGATCACTCACACAAAAGTTAGTTGTCATTAGCTAAAGGGTTTAGCTCTTGGTCACCCAGAAGTCGCACAGGCAAACCCTACAGCAAACTGAACCGCCGCCGCCGCCGCCGCCGTCGCCTCCATCCCTCCGCCGTCAGTGATGCCAGGAGCTCCTCCTCGAAGCCCAGGCCACCGGTCCTCTTCTGGCGCCGGGGTGGGGCGCGTGGCCGTTGATGATCTGATGTCCGCTCTCCTCACGTGCCTCCCCGACCCTCCATTCTCCGCCGCCCGCGGCCGCGGGACCCTCTTCTGCGGCGCCGCCGGCCAGGAGGACCGCATCAGCCACCTACCGAAGGCGCTGCTCTCCAACATCATCTCCCGCCTCCCGGCCAAGGATGCCGCCCGCACCACCACGCTCTCCACGCGCTGGCGCCGCCTCTGGGCCTCCACGCCGCTCATCCTCGACGACGCCGACCTCGTCGTCTTCCCCCAGCGCGGGGGCCCGCCGAGGGTCGACTGGGCAGCCGTCTTCGCCGCCGTCGACCGCATCCTCACCTCCCACCCGGGCCCCTTCCGCTGCGTCCACCTCACCGTCTGCCACATGGCTCCGCACGGCGGCGCGCTCGCCCGCTGGCTCCGCCTCCTCGCCGCCAAGCGCGTGGAGGACCTCGTCTTCGTCAGCAGGCCGTTCCCCGTCCACGTGCGCCTCCCCGCCGACGTCCTGCGCATCTCGTCCCTCCGCCGCCTCTACCTCGGGTTCTGGCATCTCCCAGATCTCTTGCCCGGCCTTCCCCGCGGCCCCGAGGTCTTCCCCCACCTCCAGGAGATCGGCCTCTGCCACAACGCCACCCGCAGCGCACTGAGCGCCGAGGTGATCGAGCACTTGCTCCAGTGCAGCCCCGTGCTCGAGAAGCTCGCGATCATCCTCAACTACGACGGCCCCACTCACGTCAGCGTCCGCAGCCGCAGCCTCCGCTGCGTGGTCTTGTGGATGTCATTGGCATGGGAGCTCGCCGTCGTGGCAACCCCGCGCCTGGAGCGTCTCATCCTCTGGCAGACCATCCCGGGTTACCCCTGCGAATTCTTCGTCACCAAGGTCAAGATTCGCAACGCTCCCGAGCTGCGCGTCCTGGGCTATTTGGAACCAAGCATCCACGTGCTCGAGATCGGCAACACCGTCATACAGGTCTCCTGGTGCATCTTCTCTGCTGCTTTTACTTGTTTCACCAGACTGGATATGTGTCACACTTAATTGTTCATGCCAAGCAGTAGTGTAGTATGTATGATCTCCCGTCGCATTCAACTCTTATTACTTATACTGCAGGCTGGAACAAGGATGACCCCAGCTAACATGGTTCCAAGTGTCAAAATCTTGGCTGTCAAAGTGCGATTTGGAATCCGCAAGGAGGCCAAGATGATCCCCACCTTCCTGAGATGCTTTCCCGGTGTTGAGACATTGCACGTCATGGTAACAAATACATACTCTTATCATCTTCCACATCCAACATCATGTTAATGATCCAGGCCAACACATTGTCCGTGTCCACATCAATTCGTTTCGTGATCCATAGATTTCTTGTCGTATTTTTTTCCCGTTTGCCTCCAATCATGTAGCATGTTCATCCTCAAAATAAGCTGTTCATGCTTTTGATCTGGTTCTTTATCATCACCCAACAATTATGTACATTTATACATGAGCATGCCTTATTTTTGGTCAGTAAACTGTTGTGGGAACAGATATGCAGCATATATTATTTGATTTGATGCTGCAAAAATAATCTGGATAGTATTGGGAAATGCGTAGTACTCTTAGTTCGTCATCCCAAGTATGAAATGTTCCTACTTTCATGGCAGTAGAAAATGCTTGTATGTAGAACAAAACAATTGTTGATGGAGGGATGCTTGTTCATGATTTCGAACAACCACGTGATGTTTGCTTGTTCATGTTTATGCAATGTAAGAATTTAAGAAATTTTCATGACAAAATCTTTGTTGCTGGTGAATGCATCTTTATGCATTTGGAACATGGTGATGGTGTTCATGCATGTGCAACATTTATAAATTTGTTAAGATTTATCTGAGTGTCCTGATATGCTATCCCAGCGTCTAGACATTGCAAGTCATGGTAACAAATACACATACTCAATCATATCATACTCCACATCCAAAATCATGTTAATGATCTAGATCAACACATTGACTATGTTCCAGACCCAGTTTGTTTCCAGATCCAGTGATTTCTTTTCATTTATTCTTTCCATCATTATGTGTTCCAGCTTAAATGATGTACTATGTTCATGCTCAAAATACCCTGTCCATGCTTTTGATCTGTATCTTTGTCATGCTCCAACAGTTATGTACTTTTGTACATGTCTACATGAGCATGCCTTATTTTTGGTCAGTCAACTGTAATGGGGAAGAAATATGTATTATATATCGTTTGGTTTGATACTGCAAAGATAATCCAGATTGTTGGATAAAATGAGAATTGTTGTTAGTTACTCATCTGATATAAATATAATCAAGTTAACTGTAATGGGGAACAGATATGCACCGTATATTATTTGGTTTGATGCTGCAATGATAATCCAGATTGTTGGATAAAATGCGAAATACTGTTAGTAACTCATCTGAAATCATCCAGTCAACTGTAACAGGGAAGATATATGCAAAATATATTATTTGATTTGGTACTGCAAAGATAATCTAGGTTATTGGAAAATACGCTGTCCATGCTTTTCATGAAAATATATTATTAAAGTTCAAAATTCTTTTAGTCATTCATCTGAAATATCAAAATGTTCTTCTTGTCATGGCACTAAACAATTCTTGCACATACAAAAATAAACTTTGTTTGCTCTTTCATGCTCTTGGAACAATCACTATATATATATGCTTGTTCATGTCGTGCAAAATTATCTTCGTTGATGATGATAAAAATGCTTGTTTTTTGCATAAAAGAACTTAAGATATGTTCGTGAAAAAAATCTTTCTTACTGTTTTATGCATTTGCATCATGGTGCTGCTTGTATATGGAAAGTGCTTTCCATATGTAATATTTGTAACTTCTTTAAGATTCGCATGATATTTGTAGTTAAGTGTTCATCCATTATGTTGGAGAAAAATGCATGGAGTATTCGGGTTATACAAGGATGAATATTGTGAGAAATATATGTATGGATTTATGCTATTTTTTAACAAGACAAATAATATTTTTGTACTCACAAGAGAAATATTCATGAAAAATGAAAGGATTTTTACTTTGGTTTTTCAAGAAAGTGCATAATGAAAATGTTTGGATTATACAATGGTCATTTTTTTAGGAAGAAATAAGGTTCCATTTGTTTTGTCAAAAAATGTTCAAGTAAATGTTCACTATTTTGTGTTAGGAAAAATGTACCAGTCTTCCTCAGTGAATGTTTATTTTATCCTAAAAACTTAATACTAAAATAGTTTACTGAAAAGTGGTTTAGAATTTATACTTTGTAGTGTTCAAAATATAGGTAGAGGAGTGTTGGAAAGATATAACGAGGGTTGTAGGATATAATGAGTACAAGATTTGTGGCTGCTGTGCAAAAAGGCTGGGACTGCACAATAAGAAAGTTAGGAGAGTTTAAAGAAAAAGTTAGGAGAGGTGTGGGTGTATGTTGTAAGAAGATATCACAAATCTCCAATAAACTGACAACCAAAATAGACTGGACCCCAACATACGAGGGGGAATGCATTTTCTCTCCTAATTTGGCAGTTGCATCATCTCTTGTTGCCACAACTTTATGTACACTGACCATACACTAAATTTTCAGTCTGATGAAGCTGATGAGCCCTCTGGCAAGTGCAATCTCAAGTTCTGGCAGGAGGTAGCCCCCATCGATTGCCTGGAAGCACGCGTGAAGAAGGTGGTGTTCAGCCAGTTCCGGGGGAAGCGCATGGAGCTTGCGTTCCTCAGATTCGTCCTTGAGAGAGCTCAGATACTGGAGAAGCTGGTCGTCGTGCTGGCCAATGGAGACACTGCCACGGAGGATGATGAGACGTGCACCAAGCTGAAAGCTTTGGCCACAGCAAAACGGGCCAGCCAGAGCCCTCCTACGGTGGTGATCGTTGCGCGCGAGGGAGACAGTGCTTGGTGCTTCCACAGGGCATCTGATCTTTCAGCGAGTGACCCCTTTGATGGCTGAACTTGGAGGCCAGTTTCATGTTTCAGTATCCACATGAGTAACATGACAGTCGGCCTTTTCAAAACCTTTGGCTTATGCTTTGCGAGGACAGAGTTCTGGCTGATACAGTTACGATTTCCCACGATCTCACTGAACCTAGTGCCACCATATAGAAGATAGACACTGCACTTGATGTGATTTATAGTCTTAATTTATGCACGTTTTCGTTTTCTTGTTAGAGAGATTTCTTGCTATCTCGGCAGCACTACTTATAGTTAAAAGGGATGCTTGATATTGTGTTCGGAATTTACGTGTAATAGCGGGGCATGCTAGGTGGTTGTGACTCGAAAAGTGCTTTTGGCTCCCAAGCTCTAGTGCTCTTGCCATTTTAAAAAAAATTAAAAATATATTTATAAGTTATCAAAAAATCTGAAAATAATACTGGAGATGTCAGTGATACATCTCACAATCATGCAAAATCTCAACCCCAAATTCTTTTTATTTTGTGCTAGACAAAAATAACAAAATCTGATATGTTTTTGGAGATTTGAAAGACTACTCAGAACTGCACTTTTATCATTTTGTGTAGCTTAAAATATAAAGTATTTGAAATTGATATTTTACAGGTTTTAGGGATACATTATTGGCTATATGCAGTTTTATTGAAACTTAAAAATATGCTTTTTAATTTATTTGAAAAACGAGATCACCGGTGCTCATGTGCACCAAACCTCTGTCGGTTGTGACTGGACTACTTACTTATGTGTCCTGTTTCAGTTTGGAGATACTCCAATAAATTTTGATTAGTTGAAAATCTGAACTATCTATTGACACGAGTAGAAATCAGTTGATTTTGTATGCAAGGCAGTAACATACGATGTTAATTTGTTGCGTGTTTAACTATCCAAGTATCTGATTGAATAGTGGATATAACATGATCCAGACTGGTTTAAGATACCACAAGATCGAAATTGAACATTATTGCTCACTGTGTTTCGAATGAATGAGGTGCATAAATTTAATTAAAGTCAACGACATATAATTTTTTTCAAATATTTTAGTAGATGAAATGAACATTTATGATACCGAATTGGTATCAATAGATTTACCATAAATTATATTTATTAAATACTATCTCCATCCCAAGTCTTAAGGCTTTTTTTTTTTTGGAAAAGTCAAAGCAAGTAAAGTTTGACCAAAATATTAGAATAATCTATCAATAAATATGATATTTTGTAGATAGCACATGAAAAAATATTTCATTATCTATCTAATAATATTAATTTTGTATTTGAAATATTAATGATTTTTTATAAAAACTTAGTCAAACTTAACATAGTTTGACATTCTGAAAAAAATATAGGCCTTAAGCCTTGGGATGGAGGTAGTATTGTAAGTAGATACTAGAAGGATACCCCGCGCGTTGCAGCGGGAATTTTTCCGATAACTCTATTTTGTAAAAAAACAAAAGGATATAAGTTGATTGGAATATGATGTTATTTGTAGGAACATGCATGATTCAATTGGCGTAAATAGTCAAGAGGCTAACTGAAAAAAACTGACTTTAAATAGTTATGTAAAAGTTGATGATGTGGATAATTGAATGGCTTAAAAAAAGATGATGTGGCTTGCATGTAGTGGTTGTTTGGATGGCGAGGATTAGCCCTATGTTTTAGCAAAACACGTTTTAGGTAGATTTTTCGGAAAACCGGGTTTACTGAAGATTCAGTTAGAAATAAGGATGTGGAAAACACCGTTTGGTTGAGAAAATTCTTAAACTGGTTTTAGATGTGTCATGTTTGGATTTACCCCTTCGCGGAGCTTATCCCATCGTCTTCCTCGAGCAGTCCCACATCCGCCTACAATCCACCATGCCGGAGCGCCGCGAGCTCGCGACTGCTCAACGCCAAATTATCCGACGACTCCGCCGGCCTCGACGCCTACACAGCAGAGCTCAGATATGACGCCGCCTGACCTCGACGCCCGTGCTCACTCTCACACCGTAGAGTCTCGTCGCCGTCCGCCGCGAGGCTCGTGGCAGGGCCCGATTCGCGAGTATTCTTGATGCCGTCTGCCACGAGGGCCGTGGCCCTGGTCCCCACCACTTCCGGCGGCGTGCTCCTTCCGAAGATTTTCAGGTGAATCAGTAACGCGTATGATATTGTAGAAATTTCTGTTTCGTAGTTGCACTCGTTTACTGAAAGTATGAGTGCTCTTGCTACAAATTTGCATATGCTTCCCAGTTCCTTATTGTGAATCAGATATTGCCTCTGGGATGATGTATCTGCAGTTTGGTTGTTGGTGATGCAATCAGGTCGATGAACAGAGCCATTGTCTTCCAACCAGCAAATCCATGATCCCAGCCAGCATCAACGGCCAACAAATTGGCGATCCCAGCCAGCGTCAATGGGCAGCCATGAACCATGGAAGGACTGCGGAACTAGGTTTCAAGATCTTTTTTGCTGGTGTTTCTTGTACAGCGTCACGCGATGAAAAAAATGGCGTGTGGAGTTTGTTGAGGATGGAGAGGAAAAGGGCAATCGCGTTTTGAGTAATCGCGTTTGTAGAAAAACGACTAATACTCGTTTTTCTCAAAGCTCACTTTCCTGGCTTTGTGGAAATCAGTTTTTCTTAACCACGTTTTCGCTACCGCACCCAAACAAAGTTTTAGTCTGTTAGGCGGTTATCTAAGTTCAAGGAAAACAAGTTCGGCTAAAACTACGTATCCAAACAGGACCGTAGAGTATTAATGAATGTTAGTGGGTGATGACATGGACAATTGGCTGGCTAATAAAATGGATGATGTAGATAGCTTGCATGTTGAGATAGACAACTTAAATGACCCTCTAGTGGTGTTTTGCTTTATAAGAGATATAGATTGGTCTTTTTTCTCCATATTTGGCCAACGTACTAGTAAGACTGGTCATAGTGGGGAGTAACTTAGAGTAATAACATATGTCATGTTACTAGTCTAGGTTACTACCTTCATAGTGGGTAGTAACTTATATGTGGTGTCATGCATTGTATCATTTATTATGTTGTAGACTCATCTTGTTTTGAGGTGTGTGATGTTATGGTAATATAGCTAGTTACCATCTCACTCTCTTTCTTCATTTATTAGCATGCCATATCACCAAAATGTCTTGAGTGTATGATGTTACTAGCTATGTTACTCCCACTATAAACATTCTAAAGGTTTGACTGTTCATTAAATCTAGACCGGGATAGTATTAAGATAATCCATCAAAATAAAAATAAAAATTAGTTGTGATTAGATCCTCAACCTCTTACGATACCTGGTAACCAGCACCAGCACTGAATTTATACAGCCGTTTGGTGCTCTGTTCGATTGTCTCCCAATCAGCAGTTTGCTCTTTGTGCGCTCGAATTACGAGGCACGTACCAGGTTATGAATCATATAGGAACAAATCAGTCCTTAACCATTAGTTTAACCGATCCTGCTTGAGATATAGGGAAAGCAAACAAACAAAACCGAGTATTGAAACACTGGTGGGCCCATTGGGTTCCTGCATCCGGCCCACGAACTCGAAACCCTAACAAGTGTCGGGTCCTGGCCGACTAGATAAAACCCCATTCCTTTCCCCTCGACCACTCCCCTCCTCCCTCGCTTCACTGGTCGGCACAAACCCTCGCTTCACTCCGCTCTCGGCCGAGGAGCCATGGCGGATCATATCCTTCAGATCGTCTACCCCTGCCTCCCGGAGTCCCCGTTCCCGGCCCTGGACCCCGATTTCGACAAGCCCTCATACTCCTCCGACGGTGCCAGCGCCGGCGGCGAGGACCGAATCGGCACGCTCCCCGACGACCTGCTGCGCAACATCTTCTCCCGCCTCCGCGTCAAGGACGCCGGCCGCGCCACAGCCACCTCCCCGCGCTGGCGCGACTTCTGGCGTCCACCCCCTGCGTCCTCGAGGACCGCCACCTCATCCGGCAGCTGGACCGCGAAGACGGCATCGACTGGAGCGCCCTCGCCGCCGCCGTCTCGCGCGTCCTCGTCGCCCACCCGGGCCCCTTCCGCTGGGTCCACCTCACCTGGAACTTCATGGGCTCCCAGGAGGAGGCGCTCGCCAGGTGGCTCCGCCTCTTCGCCGCCAAGGGCGTCGAGAACCTAGTGCTCGTCAACCGCCCCTGGCCCCTCGACGTGGCCCTGCCGGCGTGCATCCTCCGCTGCTCCGCGCTCTGCCGCCTCTACATCGGTGTCTGGCACTTCCCGGACACCTCTCATCGCACCGTGCCCCGCACGGCCCCGGCGTCTTCCCGCACCTCCAGGAGCTCGGGATCTGCCACACCATCATGGGCGAGCGCGACCTCAACTACCTGCTCGCCTGCAGCCCTCAGCTCAAGATCCTCTCCTTCAATGTCAGCTACGGCTTCCCGTCGCGCCTCGAAATCAGCAGCCGCAGCCTCTGCTGCATGCTGCTCTGGTTCTCCATGGCGGAGGAGCTCGCCATTGTCGACACCCCACGTCTGCAGTGGCTTATCATCTACACCCCTGGAGCGGGCCAAACGCTCAGGATCAAGATTGGGCATGCTCCTCCGCTCACCGTGCTCGGCTACCTAGAGACGGCCGCCCACGTGCTTGAGATCGGCAACACCATCATCACGGTATCGCCCTCAAATTTCCTTTCCCATATACTAGTTACTATCTCAGAGCACGTGCGCAGTGCGCACCTCATGCACACTAGAAAATTTTTGGAGAGAGATGAGTGTCTTTTTCTGAGAGGATTTTGTCTTTTTCTGGGAAAGATTACTCAAAGTTTTGAACTATGTGCATGTGCATGTAGAGGAGATAGTGCCAAACAAGAAAATTCAAACATCTAGATTTGGAAGGAAATGAAGGATGCGGATAGCCATTCGCGCTGCGCACCTGCTCCATTGAAGATTTCCCCATTTCTTAAGCAATCTTGATGTCTATGCCGCTATGCTGGTTTGATTTGCTGTGACTTCAATTAATCAAGTCCTTGACCGTTGCCTGCATTGATTCGCAGGCTGGGGTAACAAATGTGAGTCCAAACAATATGGTTCCAAGTGTCAAGGTGTTGGCTTTGAAGGTCAATTTCGCAGTCACCAGTGAAGTGAAAACCATGCTCCGTTTCTTGAGATGCTTTCCCCAAGTCGAGACGCTGCACGTTATGATGATCGTAAGTTGTGGCCCTCTTTTCCCTCCATTGATACCTAATTTTTTCACTGATCGTGCACTTCGATTTTCCCCAAGTGTCAAGCTGAAGGAGGAGGCGGGGACAAGAGTGATGACAGTGTTGAGGAGAACGAGGAGGAGAACCACGACGACAACAACGATGACAGTGATGAAGTGAACAAGGAGCAGAACCACGACGGCAACAGCGATGACAGTGATGAAGAGAACAAGGAGGAGAACCACGACGGCAACAATGCTGAAGAGAACGAGGAGGAGAACCACGACGACAACACCACTGCGGCGGCTGAAGCTAGTGCCGAGCTCTCCAAGTTCTGGCAGGAGGTCGATCCGATTGAATGCGTGGAGGCGCACGTCAAGAAGGTGGTGCTGTTCCAGTTCAACTCGGGGGCCAACGAGCTTGAATTCCTCAAGGTGGTTCTTGAGAGAGGACTGATGATGGAGAATGTTGTGGTGGTGCTTGCTGGTTGGAAGGACACTGCTAAGGCGGCTGCAACCTTGGGCAAACTCCAGTCGTTGGCTTCCACAGCGAAGTTGGCTGCGGAGCGGTGCGCACCGGAGATTCTTAGACGTCCACGAGGCTCTTGGACCTACCGCAGAGCGTCTGATCTTTCTGTGAGCGACCCCTTTCCTGGTTAAGGTAATGCAGCGATGGTGCCTGAGCAGCCAGAGCATCGATCATTTTGGATGAATTTAAAAACTTACCAGGAGTGTTGAACTAGCAGCAGCTATGCAAAAAACTTATGGCTTCTATGTTTGCAGTTATCTTCATTTCTACTAATAACCATTTTGTGGCTGCGTGTTTTGCCAAATGTGGCCTGACTTTGCTTATGCTACAATCGCGCAACTTTTGTTTATACTTGCTTGATGCTGTCTGGGAGTGAAACATTGATACTAGCTAGGGGCACCTTAGTAAATCTTCGTTTTGCTTACAATCTTTGCGAATTTGCATGTAGTGATACTAGTACTGTTAATTCCTATCTTAAAATTTTGTTTGCTTGCTGAGCCAATCTACAGTACAAGACGTGGTTCTTTAGTGGATGACACTAAATATGAATTCTCTATGTAGTTTCCCTGGTGGGTTAAAAAAGGCGTGCATATGAATGTGCATACAGGATTACCAGTGCCATATTTGCACATCCATGCATGTGCGATGTACCTCGGTATACATTGCACGCATCATGTTAAAGTTTTTTTTTTGTTAATCTCAATAAGCATTTAGGAGTACCAGTATTATTATTATTATTATTATTATTATTATTCAATACTAGTTAAACAAAAAATTGCAACAATATTACATAGATACACTTCTGTAGACCGACTTATCTCCGAGGGGTTAAAGATCCCACAAATGATGATTTTACTACATGTCAAAAGGCTTATGCCTAAAATTAAGGGTCATCACACTGCCGTGAACGTTTATCAGAGATATCCATCCCCTTTGATAGACGCTAACAATATATGGTTTTTAGAGCATCTCTAGCAGAGCCCGTAAACACGTGAACTGAAAACTGCGAGTTCAGTTAATCGAACTCGTGTTTACGGGTCGAAAAAACCTTGTCACATAGTAGAATCTGTAAAATAGAAATTGGAAAACTGAATTTGAAATGTCGCGGGTAAATTAGGCGATGATCATATATATGATACGGGGCGACTTTCGGTCTTCACCGCATCATGTGCTTCATCGCCAAGACGGCACGAAAAGGTGAATCTTCTCCTTTACGCGTGCCTCGAATCGCCTATTTGGGACGATATACTACTTCATACTCCGTCATATCATGATGATAGGAACTCGACGACAAGTACGGAGGAAAGAGAGGATGCCATGGAGACTCGAGGACGCAAGGCCGATGTCACGGAAGCATGGAAGAGAAGGAGTAAGAAGCGCTGGACGCTCCAGGCCGGAACTTCCGCCCGCCATCGCCGGAACTTCCGCCTAGATACCATCCAAGAATGAAGCTGCTCACGCTGAAGGAATCCAGCGGGAACTTCCGCCCCTTAGGACCGGAACTTCTGCCCAGATACTCACGCTGAAAGAATCTAGTCGGAACTTCCGCCTTTCAGGAGCCGGAACTTCCGCCCAGATACTCATGCTGAAGGAATCCAGCCGGAACTTCCGCCCCCCAGGAGCCGGAACTTCCACCCAGTCGAACCTCAGCTAGATCTCAGCTCCTTTTGGCTTGTAACTTACCCCTTCGGCCCCTACCTATAAATAGGCACCTACCCCCACCTTCATGAGGGAGAGATGATGTTTAGATGAATTGGCTTATGCCTCTATTATCCCTTTGTGGATTTGGGAAACCCCCACCTTAGATTACCCATCTATTGTATCCCTCCTTATCCGGATCTTTTTCCATTCTAGTAATTCTATCAATTGAGAATCTCTTGCTTTGCAACTCTATTCTTGATTTGGTCTTTTACTCTTTGGAAATTCTATTTGGATTTGTCGATCTTTTGCAAGAGATTCTACCTTTAGTCTTTCTCTTACAATTCTATCGGCTGGTGGTTCGGGGGATAACCGATTTGTGTTGTGTGCGTGTGTTTATATCGTGTTCTTCGCGTTCATCCACCTCCCCGTGAATCCCCCTCCGCAATCACACTCACTCGGGTCAATTCGTGAGATCGGGCAACCCACACGGGCTCAGCCCGCATCATATGGTATCAGAGCAAAGGTTGCCACGGATTTGACCCTCCAATTCCACCAAATTCGCCCAAAAAATTTCTCAAAAATTTTGCCCCAAAAAATAGCTCGAATTTGGATATGAGGATTTGTTAAGTTTTTTGTGGTTTTGGTCCACAGATGTATTGTCTTTGGTGTTGATCTATCATCCCTCCAATTTTCACCGGCCAAATCCACCTATTCCCCTTGAAATCCATCAATTTCTGCTTCATTTTCCACTCC
This sequence comes from Lolium multiflorum, assembly GCA_030979885.1. Lineage (NCBI taxonomy): Eukaryota > Viridiplantae > Streptophyta > Magnoliopsida > Poales > Poaceae > Lolium > Lolium multiflorum. The sequence goes on from CM061749.1 coordinate 193,602,561, forward strand.
GTGTTCGTGCTGTTCATCGACCAGATCTCAGATCTAGAAATTTTGGTATTTCCGGTACTACAGGTCAGCACGGCCGGAACTGCCGCTCCCCGATTCCATTTTCTTTTCTGGTCAACACAACACCCATCTTCTTCGCTGCGCCCCACCACACCCGCGCCAGTAGCAGCACCGTGCGCCACCAGCAACCACCTTCGTTTCCAGTGCCTCCGCTTGATTCCCAGCTTTTCCGCTTGCTCGTACGCGCATCCGCGCCACCAGGCCCACGACGCCGCTCCCAGGCCCGACCCTGCGCCTCCATCCGGCCGCCGCTCCCCTGGACCGTCCCAGGCTCACCTCCGCGCGCCAGCCATGCACGCCACCGCGAGCCGCCCGCCCTGCCTCGATCGCCATCACGCACGCTGCCCCTCCGCTCAGCAACCACGTGCCACGCTCGCCGCCCTGGCCCCGCTCATCCGCTCCCCGCGCGAGCCCACCACCACCGGCCCACGCAAGCCGCTCGCAGTGCTCCTCGCTCGACCACCTACGCCGCTGCACGCCCACCGCCAGCGCCAGCCGCCCCCGCACGCGTCCACATGCCCCGCTCGGCCCAGCTCCGCCACCGCCCGCCTGGCCCCTGCCCCATTCCGGCCTCAGCTCCACCACAGCATGCCGCGCACGCCACCAGCGTTTCCGCACGCCAACCGCCAAGCAGCATCCACGCCACGATGATTCCTCAATTTGGTATAGATCACCGCATCAATTTCGCTCGTTTCCGCGCAGTAACCATAGAAAAGAATCCCGAGACCGGAAGTTCTGGCCATACCAAGCGGTACTTCCGGTCCGGCGGTACTTCCGTCCTTGTTTCGCCCAACTTCCGAAACAGCAATCTGGCTCGCAGTAGCCCCTGGATACAGCTGCGTTATTTCCGGAACTTGATCGGAAGTTGACCGGAACTTCCGCTCGGCGCAATTTTTTGACTCAAATTTTAGCAACTTTTGACCCAACTTTTGACAACTTTCCGGAGCCCGTTTGACTTCAAATTTTGACCATAATCCCACCATCTTGACTCCAAATTTTGACAATTTTCCCGAGCACATTTGACTCCAAAATTTTGACAAATTCGACCACCCATTTTGATCCAAATTTTCGGGCATTGACTTTTGTGTTCGGATTTCATCGTGGAGTGCATTGGTTGTCTATTCCGCTTCCGCGCCTACACCAACACCGCGACGACACCTTTGGCACCCCGGATTCCGGCGCAACTTCGACACCATCATCGACACCCCTTCGTCATCGCAAGTTTGAGTGTTCCGACACCGCCTAACATCAATAGGTATAATTTATCTCACCTTGTAGCCAAGATTTCTTCCTTTGCGTACATAGCCTATCGAGAGTGGCTTTCCGAGTGTTGCGAAGCATTGCACAAGTGTCACGACCGTGAGAGGGTGTGTGTGCGTTGTGTTGAGCAAAGCTCCGAAGCAAGCTCGGTGAGAAAGATACACAAAAGAAGAAAAAGTGTGACATAGAGAAAAATAAAGCTTCTAAGCATAGAGAAAAAAAGAAGAAAAAAGAGAAAAAGAAAAGAAAAAAAAGAGAGTGTGTGTCCACCGATACAAAGGAGTGCAAAGCTTGTAAGCACTAAGAGAGAAAGAGAAGAGTGACTGATGCGCGTGATGTACACGTCCGTTGGGAACCCCAAGAGGAAGGTGTGATGCGCACAGCAGCAAGTTTTCCCTCAGAAAGAAACCAAGGTTATCGAACCAGTAGGAGCCAAGAAGCACGTGAAGGTTGTTGGTGGAGGAGTGTAGTGCGGCGCAACACCAGTGAAACCGGCGCAACGTGGAACCTGCACAACACAATCAAGATACTTTGCCCCAACGTAACAGTGAGGTTGTCAATCTCACCGGCTTGCTGAAAACAAAGGATTAAACGTATCGAGTGGAAGATGGTGTTTGTTTGCAAAGAACAGTAAGAACAATAATTGCAGTAGATTGTATTCAGATGTAAAAGAATGGACCGGGGTCCACAGTTCACTAGTGGTGTCTCTCCAATAAGATAACTAGCATGCTGGGTAAACAAATTACAGGTGGGAAATTGACAAATAAAAATTTAATACATATCAATGGTGATTACTATGAGATTTAATCAGGGCATTACGACAAAGTACATAGACCGCTATCCAGCATGCATCTATGCCTAAATAATCCACCTTCGGGTTAGCACCCCCTCCAATATTAAGTTGTAAACAACAGATAATTGCATTAAGTATGGTGCGTAATGTAATCAACACAAATATCCTTAGACAAAGCATCGATGTTTTATCCCTAGTAGCAACAGACATCCACAACCTTAGAACTTTCTGTCACTGTCCCAGATTAAATGGAGGCATGAACCCACTATCGAGCATAAATACTCCCTCTTGGAGTTACATGTATCAACTTGGCCGAGCCTCTACTAGCAACGGAGAGCATGCAAGAACATAAACAACACATATATGATAGATTAATAATCAACTTGACATAGTATTCTAGATTCATCGGATCCCACCAAACACAACATGTAGCATTACAAATAGATGATCTTGATCATGTTAGGCAGCTCACAAGATCTAAACAATGATAGCACAAGCGGAGAAGACAACCATCTAGCTACTGCTATGGACCCATAGTCCAAGGATGAACTACTCACGCATCAATCCGGAGGCGGCCATGATGATGTAGAGCCCCTCCGGATGATTCCTCTCCGGCAGGGTGCCGGAGGCGATCTCCGAATCCCCCGAGATGGGATTGGCGGCGGCGTCTCTGGAAGGTTTTCCGTATCGTGGCTCTCGGAGAGGGTTTCGCGACGAAGGCTTTAAGTAGGCGGAAGGGCGGAGTCGGAGGGTCACGGGGCCCCACACGCTAGGCCGCGCAGCCGGGCCCGGGCCGCGCCGCCCTAGTGTGTCGGCGCCTCGTGGCCCCACTTCGTTTCCTCCGGTCTTCGGAAGCTTCGTGGAAAAATAGGACCCTGGGCGTTGATTTCGTCCAATTCCGAGAATATTTCCTTTGTAGGATGTCTGAAACCAAAAACAGCAGAAAACAGCAACTGGCGCTTCGGCATCTTGTTAATAGGTTAGTGCCGGAAAATGTATGAAGCATTTCCTCTCAGTACAAGGTTTGGGCTAGCAAGGTTATTTGAAGCAAACACAAGTATGAAAGGGTACAGCAAAACTTACACAAGAACATATTGCAAGCATTATAAGGCTCTACACTGTCTTCCTTGTTGTTCAAACACTTTATCAGAAAATATCTAGACTTAGAGAGACCAATCATGCAAACCAAATTTTAACAAGCTCTACGGTAGTTCTCCATTAATAGATTAAACTACATGATGCAAGAGCTTAAACATGATCTATGAGATCTCAAAACAATTGCCCAGTTATTCCAAACCATATGCAGCATTTTCTGATTCCAACCAAATAGCAATTAACGAAGCAATTTCAGCCTTCGCCATGAACATTTAAGCACAATTAAGAACACAAGTGTTCCATATGAAAAAGCGGAGCATAATATCTCCAATATAAGGATGGTGGGATCCAACTTTATTCAAACCAAAACAAAAATAAAAGCAAACAGACGCTCCAAGTAAAGAACATAAGATGTGATGGAATAAAAATATAGTTTCACTAGAAGTGACCTGATAAGTTGTCGATGAAGAAGGGGATGCCTTGGGCATCCCCAAGCTTAGATGCTTGAGTCTTCTTAAAATATGCAGGGATGAACCACCGGGGCATCCCCAAGATTAGACCTTTCACTCTTCTTGATCATAATGTATCATCCTCTTCTCTTGACCCTTGAAAACTTCCTCCACACCAAACTTCAAGCAAACTCATTAGAGGGTTAGTTTATAATCAAAAATTCATATATTCAGAGGTGACATAATCATTCTTAACACTTCTGGACATTGCACAAAGCTTCTGAAAGTTAATGGAACAAAGAAACTCATTCAACATAGCAAAAGCGGCAATGCGAAATAAAAGGCATAATCTGTCAAAACCGTAAAGACGAATTTTGCAGGGGCACTTAACTTGCTTAAACGGAAAAACTCAAAACTAATGAAAGTTGCGTACATATCTGAGGATTACGCACGTAAATTTGCAGATTTTTTTGATTTTTTTACAGAGAGTTCTGCGCGAATTCGTGACAGACAGCAATTCTGTTTCTGCGCAGCAATCCAAATCTAGTATCAACTTTACCATAGAGACTTTACTTGGCACAAAAACATGATAAGGAGAGGTTGCTACAGTAGTAAAAAACTTCCAAGACTCAACAATACAGTAAATAAAATGAAACTTGGGTTATCTCCCAAGAAGTGTTTTTCTTTAACGCCTTTCAGCTAGGCGCAGAAAGTGCAAATCAAGTAACATCAAGAGAAGAAGCATCAACATCATAACTTGTTCTAATAATAGAATCAAAAGGCAACTTCATTATCTTTCTAGGGAAGTGTTTCATACCTTTCTTGAGAGGAAATTGATACTTAATATTACCTTCCTTCATATCAATAACAGCACCAACAGTTCGAAGAAAAGGTCTTCCCAACACAATAGGACAAGATGCATTGCATTCAATATCGAAGACAACAAAATCAACGGGGACAAGGTTATTGTTAACCGTAATGCGAACATTATCAATCCTCCCCAAAGGTTTCTTTTAAAATTATCAGCAAGATTAACATCCAAATAACAATTTTTCAATGGTGGCAAGTCAAGCATATCATAAATTTTCTTTGGCATAACAGAAATACTTGCACCAAGATCACATAAAGCATTACATTCAAAATCATTGAATTTCATCTTAATGATGGGCTCCCAACCATCTTCTAATTTCCTAGGAATAGAAGCTTCAAGTTTTAATTTCTCTTCCCTAGCTTTAATGAGAGCATTTGTAATATGTTTTGTAAAGGCTAAATTTATAGCACTAGCATTAGGACTTCTAGCAAGTTTTTGTAAGAACTTTATAACTTCAGTAATATGACAATCATAAAAATCTAAACCATTATGATCTACAGCAATAGAATCATTGTCACCAATATTTTGAAAAATTTCAGCAGTTTTATCACAAGCAGTTTCAGTTTCAGGCAATTTTGCACGCTTTGCACTAGGAGTAGAAACATTGCCAACACCAATTATTTTACCATTGATAGTAGGAGGTGTAGCAACATGTGTAGAATCAATATTACTAGTGGTGGTAATAGTCCAAACGTTAGCTACATTATTCTCTTTAGCAAGTTTTTCTTTTTCTTCTCTATCCCACCTAGCTTGTAATTCAGCCAACATTCTAATATTATCATTATTTTGAACTTGGATGGCATTTGTTTTAGCAAACCTAGCATCTTTAACTTCCTCAGGCATAACTTTCAGTTTTAAAAGATCAACATCAAGAGCAAGACTATCAACCTTAGAAGCAAGAACATCAATTTTACCAAGCTTTTCTTCAACAGTTTTATTAAAAGCAGTTTGTGTACTAATAAATTCTTTAAGCATCACTTCAAGACCAGAGGGTACACTCTTATTATTGTTGTAAGAATTACCATAACCACTACCATTAGAAGGATATGGCCTATAGTTGTTGTTACCATAATTATTCCTATAAGCATTGTTGTTGAAATTATTACTCTTAATGAAATTCACATCAAAATTTTCTTCTTGAGCAACCAATGAAGCTAAAGGAACATTATTAGGATCAATATGAGGTCTACCATTTGCAAGCATAGACATAATAGCATCAATCTTATCACCCAAAGAAGAGGTTTCTTCAACAGAATTTACCTTCTTACCTTGAGGAGTTCTTTCAGTGTGCCATTCAGAGTAATTGATCATCATATCATCAAGAAGTTTTGTTGCGGCGCCCAAGGTGATGGTCATAAAAGTACCTCCAGCAGCTGAATCCAATAAGTTCCTCGAGGAAAAATTCAATCCTGCATAAAAGGTTTGGATGATCATCCAAGTAGTTAGTCCATGGGTTGGGCAATTCTTTACCAAAGATTTCATTCTCTCCCATGCTTGAGCAACATGTTCATTATCAAATTGTTTAAAGTTCATAATGCTACTTCTCAAAGATATAATCTTAGCAGGAGGATAATATTTACCAATAAAAGCATCTTTACATTTAGTCCATGAATCAATACTATTCTTAGGCAAAGAAAGCAACCAATCTTTAGCTCTTCCTCTTAAGGAGAAAGGAAACAATTTCAGTTTTATAATATCACCATCTATATCCTTATACTTTTGCATTTCACAAAGTTCAACAAAATTATTAAGATGGGCAGCAGCATCATCAGTACTAACACCAGAAAATTGCTCTCTCATAACAAGATTCAGTAAAGCAGGTTTAATTTCATAGAATTCTGCTGTAGTAGCAGGTGGAGCAATAGGAGTACTTATAAAATCATTATTATTTGTGCTAGTGAAATCACACAACTTAGTATTTTCAGGAGTACCCATTGTAGCAGTAATAAAAGTAAACTAAGCAAGTAGAATAAAGACAAGTAACTAATTTTTTTGTGTTTTTGATATAGGTAAATAAGACAGAAAGTAAAGTAACTAATTTTTTTGTGTGTTTTTAATATGAAGCAAACAAGACAGTAAATAAAATAAAGTAAAGCAAGACAAAAACAAAGTAAATAGATTGGATGTGGAGTCTCCCTTGCAGCGTGTCTTGATCTCCCGGCAACGGAAAAAGAGCTTGATGCACGTGATGTACATGTCCGTTGGGAACCCCAAGAGGAAGGTGTGATGCGCACAAGCAAGTTTTCCCTCAGAAAGAAACCAAGGTTATCGAACCAGTAGGAGCCAAGAAGCACGTGAAGGTTGTTGGTGGAGGAGTGTAGTGCGGCGCAACACCAGTGAAATCGGCGCCAACGTGGAACCCGCACAACACAATCAAGATACTTTGCCCCAACGTATGTGAGGTTGTCAATCTCACCGCTTGAAAACAAAGGATTAAACGTATCGAGTGGAAGATGGTGTTTGTTTGCAAAGAACAGTAAGAACAATAATTGCAGTAGATTGTATTCAAATGTAAAAGAGTGGATCAGGGTCCATAGTTCACTAGTGGTGTCTCTCCAATAAGATAACTAGCATGCTGGGTGAACAAATTACAGGTGGGCAATTGACAAATAAAGATTTAATACATATCAATGATGATTACTATGAGATTTAATCGGGGCATTACGACAAAGTACATAGACCGCTATCCAGCATGCATCTATGCCTAAATAATCCACCTTCGGGTTAGCATCCGCACCCCCTCCAGTATTAAGTTGTAAACAACAGATAATTGCATTAAGTATGGTGCGTAATGTAATCAACACAAATATCCTTAGACAAAGCATCGATGTTTTATCCCTAGTAGCAACAACACATCCACAACCTTAGAACTTTCTGTCACTGTCCCAGATTAAATGGAGGCATGAACCCACTATCGAGCATAAATACTCCCTCTTGGAGTTACAAGTATCAACTTGGCCAGAGCCTCTACTAGCAACGGAGAGCATGCAAGAACATAAACAACACATATATGATAGATTAATAATCAACTTGACATAGTATTCTAGATTCATCGGATCCCACCAAACACAACATGTAGCATTACAAATAGATGATCTTGATCATGTTAGGCAGCTCACAAGATCTAAACAATGATAGCACAAGCGGAGAAGACAACCATCTAGCTACCGCTATGGACCCATAGTCCAAGGATGAACTACTCACGCATCAATCCGGAGGCGGGCATGATGATGTAGAGCCCCTCCGGTGATGATTCCCCTCTCCGGCAGGGTGCCGGAGGCGATCTCCTGAATCCCCCGAGATGGGATTGGCGGCGGCGGCGTCTGGAAGGTTTCCGTATCGTGGCTCTCGGAGGGTTTCGCGACGAAGGCTTTAAGTAGGCGGAAGGGAGGAGTCAGAGGGGTCACGGGGGCCCCACACGCTAGGGCCACGCGGCCAGGGCCTGGGCCGCGCCGCCCTAGTGTGTCGGCGCCTCGTGGCCCCACTTCGTTTCCCTCGGTCTTCGGAAGCTTCGTGGAAAAATAGGACCCTGGGCGTTGATTTCGTCCAATTCCGAGAATATTTCCTTTGTAGGATTTCTGAAACCAAAAACAGCAAAAACAACTGGCGCTTCGGCATCTTGTTAATAGGTTAGTGCCGGAAAATGTATAATAATGATGTAAAGTATGTATAAAACATTCAAGTATTGTCATAAAAGTAGCATGGAACATAAGAAATTATAGAAACGTTTGAGACGTATCAGTGACATCTTGTGCAAATCTAGTTGCTTCTCTCATATGCAACCAAGCTACGGTCTCTCTTGTGTTGGCGTGACACCGAGCATATAGTCTTCGTTAGGACCATCTTGTTACTTGCTCACTTCCTTGGTCGCGCTAACCCCATTGTTCTTCCTTGTGTGTGTTTCCGTGTTTCCTTGACATAGATCACCGCTTTTGATATTTGACTTTGGATCTTACCCACATTTGACAATAGACATTTTCTTTGGTTCTTTTCGTTTGCTATCCACTTCCTCACCTACCACCATATAGAGTTCTTAGCCTTTTGTGTGTGCTTTGAGTGTGTGTGTGAGTACATATCGGTTATTCTCTAACTTGAACCATTTTCTTGATTTTGTTGTGAGTTTTGACCTTTTGGTAGTTCTCTTTCCACCATATATACACATCCTAGTTCCTAGACACAAAATGACTCCACAAGAACAAGCCGAGATGAGAGCCTACTTTGCCGAGTTAGATGCTCGAGAAGCCAATATGACCCCCAAAGATAAAGCCGAGTGCAAATCCTACTTCAAACACATTGAGAGCAAGAGTGACACACCACATGAGTTGAGTGAGGATGCTTTGATTTCTAACATGTTAACCTCTACTCCTCTTGTGTTGTCTTCCTCTTTGATAGGTTGCTCAAACATCGACGACGACATTGCCATGGAAATGAGGGACTCCACTATATGTGAGATGAGCGACTCCACTATATGTGAGATGAGCAACTCCACTATATGTGAGATGAGCGACTCCACTATATGTGAGATGAGTGCATCCACTATATGTGAGCTTGAGTGCATACACTTCGAGAGCATGAGTGATACACCGAGTGAGATGAGAGTGGTAGTTGATAGGTCATGTGAGGCCATTTCGAATTCTAACAACTTACCCTCTACCTCTAGTGTGTTCTCTTATGTCTCATTAGGTCCCATGGATGACGAGACGCCGATCATGGAGAAGATGTACATGGTGCATGAAGATGATGCTATCACACCATGCTTGATTGAAGATGAACATGGAGGCCACATCGAGCATAGCTCTTCCACAACACCTACCACAAATGAGTCGGCCTACAAAGGTAACAATATAGGTGTTGATGATGCCATGATCCCACTAGTGGACATGATGATTTGTGAGTGCATGCATGATGATGATGATACAAGTGCTATGTCATATGCTTCGTTCATTTCCCCATGTGATGCTTTGCTTGATAACATTGTTGATCATGTGGAATTACTTGCTTGTGACAATATGGTCATGCCATGCTATGAGAGTTTAACCTTCTCTCCTATTGCTTGCAATATGTTGAACAATTGCTCTTTCCCATGTATTGCTTGCAATGATGATGCTAATGCTTGTGTTGTGACAACCTTGCCGAACAATTGCTCTTTCCATAGGTTTGTCGACAACAATGATAAAATGTTGAACATGTTTTGCCCTAGATGCTTGCAATACTCTCCCATTAGTGCAACCAAAATGTTGAATACTTTCTCTTTCCAATGTTTGGTTTGCAATGATGTTAATATGCTTGTAAATGAGATTGCCCCCATAGCTCTCTCAAATTTTGGAGACTTTGCATATATCCATGTTGAGCATGTTCCCATGTTTACTCCGCATATTCACCATATCTATTATGATGCTTTGCTTAACGCTAATGGTGATGTGCAAAAGAGATGGACCATCATGATGGATGATGTGTTCATATACCATGCACACACGTTCTTTGCTTTGCCTATTGTGTGTGTAGGTACATGATACGTCGCAAACGTATCTATAATTTCTTATGTTCCATGCTACTTTTATTACAATACTTGAATGTTTTATACATACTTTACAACATTATTATACATTTTCCGGCACTAACCTATTAACAAGATGCCGAAGTGCCAGTTGCTGTTTTCTCTGTTTTTGGTTTCAGAAATCCTAGTAAGGAAATATTCTCGGAATTGGACGAAATCAACGCCCAGGGGCCTATTTTTACACGAAGCTTCCAGAAGACCGAAAGGGAGACGAAGTGGGGCCACGAGGTGGCGACACACCAGGGCGGCGTGGCCTGGCCCCTGGCCGCGCGGCCCTAGTGTGTGGGCCCTCGTGACGCCCCCTGACCTACCCTTCCGCCTACAAATAGCCTTCGTCGCGAAACCCCCTGTACCGAGAGCCACGATACGAAAAACCTTCCAGAGACGCCGCCGTCGCGAATCCCATCTCGGGGATTCAGGAGATCGCCTGGCACCCTGCCGGAGAGGGGAATCATCACCGGAGGGGCTCTACATCATCATGCCCGCCTCCGGATTGATGCGTGAGTAGTTCATCCTTGGACTATGGGTCCATAGCAGTAGCTAGATGGTTGTCTTCTCCGCTTGTGCTATCATTGTTATAGATCTTGTGAGCTGCCTAACATGATCAAGATCATCTATTTGTAATGCTACATGTTGTGTTTGGCGGGATCCGATGAATATAGAATATTATGTTAAGTTGATTATCAATCTATCATATATGTGTTGTTTATGTTCTTGCACGCTCTCCGTTGCTAGTAGAGGCTCTGGCCAAGTTGATACTTGTAACTCCAAGAGGGAGTATTTATGCTCGATAGTGGGTTCATGCCTCCATTGAATCTGGGACATTGATAGAAAGTTCTAAGGTTGTGGATGTGCTGTTGCTACTAGGGATAAAACATTGATGATTTGTCTAAGGATATTTGTGTTGATTACATTACGCACCATACTTAATGCAATTATCTGTTGTTTACAACTTAATACCGGAAGGGGTTCGGATGATAACCTGAAGGTGGATTATTTAGGCATAGATGCATGCTGGATAGCGGTCTATGTACTTTGTCGTAATGCCCTGATTAAATCACATAGTAATCATCGTTGATATGTATTGAATCTTTATTTGTCAATTGCCCGCCTGTAATTTGTTCACCCAGCATGTTAGTTATCTTATTGGAGAGACACCACTAGTGAACTGTGGACCCCGGTCCATTCTTTTACATCTGAATACATTCTACCGTTTTTACTATTCTTTGCAAACAAACACCATCTTCCACTCGATGCGTTTAATCCTTTGTTTTCAGCAAGCCGGTGAGATTGACAACCTCACTGTTACGTTGGGGCAAAGTACTTTGATTGTGTTGTGCAGGTTCCACGTTGGCGCCGGTTTCACTGGTGTTGCGCCGCACTACATTCCTCCACCAACAACCTTCACGTGCTTCTTGGCTCCTACTGGTTCGATAACCTTGGTTTCTTTCTGAGGGAAAACTTGCCGCTGTGCGCATCATACCTTCCTCTTGGGGTTCCCAACGGACGTGTACATCTACGCGCATCAAGCACTTTTTCTGGCGCCGTTGCCGGGGATCTGAAGAAAAGTTACACCACAAAGATTTCTATCTCCCACGTCAACTGCACGCCAGCAATTTTTCTGGCGCCGTTGCCGGGAGATCAAGACACGCTGCAAGGGAGTCTCCACTTCCAATCTCTTTACTTTGTTTTTGTCTTGCTTTACTTTACTTTATTTTCCGTCTTGTTTGCTTTATATCAGAAACTCAAAAAAATTAGTTACTTGCATTTAATTTATTTTGTTATCATGTCTAGCCCTATACTTGTTTTTATTTTCACTAGTTAGGCTTAATGGAAAATGATACGTCTCCAACGTATCGATAATTTCTTATGTTCCATGCTACTTTATTGATGATACCTACATGTTTTATGCACACCTTATGTCATATTTGTGCATTTTCTGAACTAACCTATTAACAAGATGCCGAAGAGCCAGTTGCTGTTTTCTGCTGTTTTTGGTTTCAGAAATCCTAGTAAGGAAATATTCTCGGAATTGGACGAAATCTTCGCCCAGGGTCCTATTTTTGCACGGAGCTTCCAGAAGACCGAAGAGATAACGAAGTGGGGCCACGAGGTGGCCACCACAGGGCGGCGCGGCCCAGGCCCTGGCCGCGCCACCCTGTCCCCGGCCTCGTGAGCCCCCCGACCTACCCTTCCGCCTACAAATAGCCTCCGTCGCGAAACCCCAGTACCGAGAGCCACGATACGGAAAACCTTCCAGAGACGCCGCCGCCGAATCCCATCTCGGGGGATTCAGGAGATCGCCTCCGGCACCCTGCCGGAGAGGGGATTCATCTCCCGGAGGACTCTTCATCGCCATGATCGCCTCCGGAGTGATGAGTGAGTAGTTCACCCCTGGACTATGGGTCCATAGCAGTAGCTAGATGGTCGTCTTCTCCTTGTTGTGCTTCATTGTTGGATCTTGTGAGCTGCCTAACATGATCAAGATCATCTATCTGTAATACTATATGTTGTGTTTGTCGGGATCCGATGGATAGAGAATACTATGTTATGGTGATTATCAATCTATTGTTTATGTGTTGTTTATGATCTTGCATGCTCTCCGTTATTAGTAGAGGCTCTGGCCAAGTTTTTACTCTTAACTCCAAGAGGGAGTATTTATGCTCGATAGTGGGTTCATGCTTTCATTGACACCTGGGACAGTGACAGAAAGTTCTAAGGTTGTGATGTGTTGTTGCCACTAGGGATAAAACATTGATTCTATGTCTAAGGATGTAGTTGTCGATTACATTACGCACCATACTTAATGCAATTGTCTGTTGCTTAGCAACTTAATACTGAATGGGGTTCGGATGATAACCTGAAGGTGGACTTTTTAGGCATAGATGCAGTTGGATGGCGGTCTATGTACTTTGTCGTAATGCCCAATTAAATCTCACTATATTTATCATATCATGTATATGCATTATTATGCCCTTCTCTATTTGTCAATTGCCCGACTGTAATTTGTTCACCCAACATGCTTTTATCTTATGGGAGAGACACCTCTAGTGAACTGTGGACCCCGGTCCTATTCTTTACATAGCATACAATCTACTGCAATTGTGTTTTACTGTTTTCTTTGCAAACATCTTCCACTCGATACGCTTAATCCTTTGTTACAGCAAGCCGGTGAGATTGACAACCTCACTGTTTCGTTGGGGCAAACTACTTTGGTTTTGTTGTGCAGATTCCACGTTGGCGCCGGAATCCCTGTTGTTGCGCCGCATCACATTTCGCCACCATCAACCTTCAACGTGCTTCTTGGCTCCTACTGGTTCGATTAAACCTTGGTTTCATACTGAGGGAAACTTGCTTCTATACGCATCATACCTTCCACTTGGGGTTCCCAACGGACGTGTGCATCTACGCGTATCAAGCTAAATTTCTGGCGCCGTTGCCGGGGAGATCAAGACACGCTGCAAGGGGAGTCTCCACTTCTCAATCTCTTTACTTTGTTTTTGTCTTGCTTTATTTTATTTACTACTTTGTTTGCTGCACCTAAACAAAACACACAAAAATTAGTTGCTAGTTTTACTTTATTTATTGTCTTGCTCTCTATATCAAAAACACAAAAAAATTAGTTACTTGCATTTACTTTATCTAGTTTGTTTTATTTACTGTTGCTAAAATGAATACCCCTGAAAATACTAAGTTGTGTGACTTCACAAATGCAAATAATAATGATTTCCTATGCACACCTATTGCTCCACCTGCTACTACAGCAGAATTCTTTGAAATTAAACCTGCTTTACTGAACTTGGTTATGAGAGATCAATTTTCTGGTGTTAGTTCTGATGATGCTGCTGCCCATCTCAATAATTTTGTTGAACTTTGTGAAATGCAAAAGTATAAGGATGTAGATGGTGATATTATTAAATTGAAAGTGTTTCCTTTCTCATTAAGAGGAAGAGCTAAAGATTGGTTGCTATCTTTGCCTAAGAATAGTATTGATTCATGGACTAAATGCAAGGATGCTTTTATTGGTAGATATTATCCTCCCGCTAAAATTATATCTTTGAGAAGTAGCATAATGAATTTTAAGCAATTAGATACTGAACATGTTGCTCAAGCATGGGAGAGAATGAAAACTTTGGTAAAGAATTGCCCAACCCATGGACTGACTACTTGGATGATCATCCAAACCTTCTATGCAGGACTAAATTTTTCTTCGCGGAATTTATTGGATTCAGCTGCTGGAGGTACCTTTATGTCCATCACATTGGGGGCGGCTACAAAACTTCTTGATGATATGATGATAAATTACTCTGAATGGCACACGGAAAGAGCTCCACAAGGTAAGAAGGTAAATTCTGTTGAAGAAACCTCTTCCTTGAGTGATAAGATTGATGTGATTATGTCTATGCTTGTGAATGGTAGATCTAATGTAGATCCAAATAATGTTCCTTTAGCTTCATTGGTTGCTCAAGAAGAAAATGTTGATGTAAATTTCATTAAAAACAATAATTTCAACAACAATGCTTATAGGAACAACTCTGGTAATAACTATAGGCCATATCCTTCTGCTAATGGTAATGGTTATGGTAATTCTTATGGGAATTCTTACAACAATAATAGGAGTGTACCCTCTGGTCTTGAAGCCATGCTTAAAGAATTTATTAGTACACAAACTGCTTTTAACAAATCTGTTGAGGAAAAGCTTGATAAAATTAATACTATTGCTTCTAGAGTTGATAGACTTGCCTCTGATGTTAATCTTTTAAAATTGAAAGTTATGCCTAATAATGATATTGATAATAAGATTACTACTACAGCAAATGCCATCCAAGTTAGAATTAATGAGAATATAAGATTAATGGCTGAACTGCGTGCTAGGTGGGATAGAGAAGAAAATGAAAAACTAGCTAAAGAGAATAATGTAGCTAAAGTTTGGACTATTACCACCACTAGTAATGCTAATTCTTCACATGTTGCTGCACCTCCTACTATCAATGGTAAAATAATTGGTGTTGGCAATGTTTCTACTCCTAGTGCAAAGCGAACAAAACTGCCTGAAATTGCTAAAACTGCTGAAACTGCTTGTGATAAAACTGCTGAAATTTTTTCCAACCTTGGGAACAATGATCCCATTGCTGTAGCTCATAATGATTTAGATTTTGATGATTGCCACATCTCTGAAGTTATAAAGTTCTTACAAAAACTTGCTAAAAGTCCTAATGCTAGTGCTATAAATTTAGCCTTTACAAAACATATTACAAATGCTCTCATAAAAGCTAGAGAAGAGAAACTAAAACTTGAAACTTCTATTCCTAGAAAGTTAGAAGATGGTTGGGAGCCCATCATTAAAATGAAATTCAATGACTTTGAATGTAATGCTTTATGTGATCTTGGTGCAAGTATTTCTGTTATGCCTAAAAAGATTTATGATATGCTTGACTTGCCACCATTGAAGAATTGTTATTTGGATGTTAATCTTGCCGATAATGTTAAAAAGAAACCTTTGGGGAGGATTGATAATGTGCGCATTACGGTTAACAATAACCTTGTCCCCGTTGATTTTGTTGTCTTGGATATCGAATGCAATGCATCTTGTCCTATTGTGTTGGGAAGACCTTTTCTTCGAACCGTTGGTGCTGTTATTGATATGAGGGAAGGTAATATTAAATATCAATTTCCTCTCAAGAAAGGTATGGAACACTTCCCTAGAAAGAGAATGAAGTTGCCTTTTGATTCTATTATTAGAACAAGTTATGATGTTGATGCTTCATCTCTCGATGTTACTTGATTTGCACTTTCTGCGCCTAGCTGAAAGGCGTTAAAGAAAAGCGCTTATGGGAGACAACCCATGTTTTTACTACAGCAATTTTTTTGTTTTGTTGAGTCTTGGAAGTTGTTTACTACTGTAGCAACCTCTCCTTATCTTGTTTTTGTGCCAAGTAAAGTTTCTATGTCAAAGTTGATGTTATATTTGGGATCGCTGCGCAGAAATAGCATTGCTGTCTGTCACGAATCTGGGCACAGGCCTCTGTAGAAAATTCGAAAAAATCTGCCAATTTACGAGCGTGATCCTCAGATATGTACGCAACTTTCATTAGTTTTGAGTTTTTCCATTTGAGCAAGTCTGGTGCCAGCTTTAAATTCGTCTTTACGGACTGTTCTGTTTTTGACAGATTCTGCCTTTTATTTCGCATTGCCTCTTTTGCTATGTTGGATTCATTTCTTTGATCCATTAATGTCCAGTAGCTTTATGCAATGTCCAGAAGTGAAAATAATGATTGTGTCACCTCTGAATATGAGAATTATCAATTGTGCACTAACCCTCTAATGAGTTTGCTTGAAGTTTGGTGTGAAGGAAGTTTTCAAGGGTCAAGAGAGGAGTATGATATACTATGATCAAGAGGAGTGAAAGCTCTAAGCTTGGGGATGCCCCCGTGGTTCACCCCTGCATATTTTAAGAAGACTCAAGCGTCTAAGCTTGGGGATGCCCAAGGCATCCCCTTCTTCATCGACAACATCATCAGGTTCCTCCCCTGAAACTATATTTTTATTTAGTCACATCTTGTGTTCTTTACTTGGAGCGTCGGTTTGTTTTTGTTTTTGTTTTTGTTTGAATAAAATGGATCCTAGCATTCACTTTGTGGGAGAGAGACACGCTCCGCTGTTGCATATGGACAAATATGTCCTTAGGCTTTACTCATAATGTTCAAGGCGAAGTTTCTTCTTCGTTAAATTGTTATATGGTTGGAATTGAAAAATGCTACATGTAGTAATTCTAAAATGTCTTGGATAATGTGATACTTGGCAATTGTTGTGCTCATGTTTAAGCTCTTGCATCATATACTTTGCACCCATTAATGAAGAAATACATAGAGCTTGCTAAAATTTGATTTGCATATTTGGTCTCTCTAAGGTCTAGATAATATCTAGTATTGAGTTTTGAACAACAAGGAAGACGGTGTAGAGTCTTATAATGTTTACAATATGTCTTTTATGTGAGTTTTGCTGCACCGGTTCATCCTTGAGTTTGCTTCAAATAACCTTGCTAGCCTAAACCTTGTATCGAGAGGGAATACTTCTCATGCATCCAAAATCCTTGAGCCAACTACTATGCCATTTGTGTCCACCATACCTACCTACTACATGGTATTTCTCCGCCATTCAAAAGTAAATTGCTTGAGTGCTACCTTTAAAATTCCATCATTCACCTTTGCAATATATAGCTCATGGGACAAAATAGCCTTAAAAACTATCGTAGTATTGAATATGTACTTATGCACTTTATATTTTATTAAGTTGCTTGTTGTGCGATAACCATGCTTCTGGGGAACGCCATCAACTATTGTTGAATATCATGTGAGTTGCTATGCATGTCCGTCTTGTCTGAAGGATCTATCATTTTAGTGGTTGGAGCATGCAAAATTGTTAGAGAAGAACATTGGGCCGCTAACTAAAGCCATGAACCATGGTTGAAGTTTCAGTTTTGGACATATATCCTCAATCTCATATGAGAACAATAATCATTGCTACATGCTTACGCATTTAAGAGGAGTCCATTATCTGTTGTCCATGTTGTCCCGGTATGGATGTCTAAGTTGAGAATAATCAAAAGCGAGAAATCCAAAATGCGAGCATTCTCCTTAGACCTTTGTACAGGCGGCATGGAGGTACCCCTTTGTGACACTTGGTTGAAACATGGCATGCAAAGATCCGGTAGTCCAAGCTAAGTAGGACGAGGTGCGGACACTATTAGTATACTATGCATGAGGCTTGCAACTTGTAAGATATAATTTACATAACTCATATGCTTTATTACTACCGTTGACAAAATTGTTTCATGTTTTCAAAATAAAAGCTCTAGCACAAATACAACAATCGATGCTTTCCTCTTTGAAGGACCATTCTTTTACTTTTATTGTTGAGTCAGTTTACCTATCTCCTCCACCTTAAGAAGCAAACACTTGTGCGAACTGTGCATTGATTCCTACATACTTGCATATTGCACTTGTTATACTACTCTATGTTGACAATATCCATGGGATATACATGTTATAAGTTGAAAGCAACCGCTGAAACTTAATCTTCCTTTGTGTTGCTTCAACACCTTTACTTTGATTTATTGCTTTATGAGTTAACTCTTATGCAAGACTTATTGATGCTTGTCTTGAAGTACTATTCATGAAAAGTCTTTGCTATATGATTCACTTGTTTACTCATGTCATTACCTTTGTTTTGATCGCTGCATTCATTACATATGTTTACAAATAGTATGATCAAGATTATGATGGCATGTCACTTCAGAAATTATCTTTGTTATCGTTTTACCTGCTCGGGACGAGCAGAACTAAGCTTGGGGATGCTGATACGTCTCCAACGTATCGATAATTTCTTATGTTCCATGCTACTTTATTGATGATACCTACATGTTTTATGCACACCTTATGTCATATTTGTGCATTTTCTGGAACTAACCTATTAACAAGATGCCGAAGAGCCAGTTGCTGTTTTCTGTTTTGGTTTCAGAAATCCTAGTAAGGAAATATTCTAATTGGACGAAATCTTCGCCAGGGTCCTATTTTTGCACGGAGCTTCCGAAGACCGAAGAGATAACGAAGTGGGGCCACGAGGTGGCCGACCACGGGCGGCGCGGCCCAGCCCCGGCCGCGCCACCGTCCCGGGCCCTCGTGAGCCCCCGACCTACCCTTCCGCCACAAATAGCCTCCGTCGCGAAACCCCAGTACCGAGCCACGATACGGAAAACCTTCCAGACGCGCGCCGCCTAATCCCATCTCGGGGGATTCAGAGATCGCCTCCGGCACCCTGCCGGAGAGGGGATTCATCTCCCGGAGGACTCTTCATCGCCATGATCGCCTCCGGAGTGATGAGTGAGTAGTTCACCCCTGGACTATGGGTCCATAGCAGTAGCTAGATGGTCGTCTTCTCCTTGTTGTGCTTCATTGTTGGATCTTGTGAGCTGCCTAACATGATCAAGATCATCTATCTGTAATACTATATGTTGTGTTTGTCGGGATCCGATGGATAGAGAATACTATGTTATGGTGATTATCAATCTATTGTTTATGTGTTGTTTATGATCTTGCATGCTCTCCATTATTAGTAGAGGCTCTGGCCAAGTTTTTACTCTTAACTCCAAGAGGGAGTATTTATGCTCGATAGTGGGTTCATGCCTTCATTGACACCTGGGACAGTGACAGAAAGTTCTAAGGTTGTGATGTGCTGTTGCCACTAGGGATAAAACATTGATTCTATGTCTAAGGATGTAGTTGTCGATTACATTACGCACCATACTTAATGCAATTGTCTGTTGCTTAGCAACTTAATACTGAATGGGGTTCGGATGATAACCTGAAGGTGGACTTTTTAGGCATAGATGCAGTTGGATGGCGGTCTATGTACTTTGTCGTAATGCCCAATTAAATCTCACTATATTTATCATATCATGTATATGCATTATTATGCCCTTCTCTATTTGTCAATTGCCCGACTGTAATTTGTTCACCCAACATGCTTTTATCTTATGGGAGAGACACCTCTAGTGAACTGTGGACCCCGGTCCTATTCTTTACATAGCATACAATCTACTGCAATTGTGTTTTACTGTTTTCTTTGCAAACATCTTCCACTCGATACGCTTAATCCTTTGTTACAGCAAGCCGGTGAGATTGACAACCTCACTGTTTCGTTGGGGCAAAGTACTTTGGTTTTGTTGTGCAGATTCCACGTTGGCGCCGGAATTGTTGCGCCGCATCACATTTCGCCACCATCAACCTTCAACGTGCTTCTTGGCTCCTACTGGTTTGATTAAACCTTGGTTTCATACTGAGGGAAACTTGCTTCTATACGCATCATACCTTCCACTTGGGGTTCCCAACGGACGTGTGCATCTAAGCTTGGGGATGCCCCGGTGGTTCATCCCTGCATATTTTAAGAAGACTCAAGCATCTAAGCTTGGGGATGCCCAAGGCATCCCCTTCTTCATCGACAACATTATCAGGTCACTTCTAGTGAAACTATATTTTTATTCCATCACATCTTATGTTCTTTACTTGGAGCGTCGGTTTGTTTTTATTTTTGTTTTGGTTTGAATAAAGTTGGATCCCACCATTCTTATATTGGAGATATTACGCTCCGCTTTTTCTTATGGAACACTTGTGTTCTTAATTGTGCTTTAATGTTCATGGCGAAGGCTGAAATTGCTTCGTTAAATTGCTATTTGGTTGGAATCGGAAAATGCTGCATATGGTTTAGTAAATTTGGCAATTGTTTGAGCTCTCATAGATCATGTTTAAGCTCTTGCATCATGTAGTTTAATCTATTAATGAAGAACTACCGTAGAGCTTGTTTAATTTGGTTTGCATGATTGGTCTCTCTAAGTCTAGATATTTTCGGGTAAAGTGTTTGAACAACAAGGAAGACAGTGTAGAGCCTTATAATGCTTGCAATATGTTCTTGTGTGAGTTTTGCTGTACCTGTTCATACTTGTGTTTGCTTCAAACAACCTTGCTAGCCCAAACCTTGTACTGAGAGGAAATGCTTCTCGTGCATCCAAACACCTTGAGCAAAAACCCATGCCATTTGTGTCCACCATATCTACCTACTATGTGGTATTTTTCTGCCATTCCAAAGTAAATTACTTGAGTGCTACCTTTAAAATTTCATTTCTTTACCTTTACAATATATAGCTCATGGGACAAATAGCTTAAAAACTATTGTGGTGATGAATATGTAGTTATGTGTCTTAATTCTTATAAGTTGCTTGTTGAGCGGTAACCATGTTTCTGGGGACGCCATCAACTTTATCTTTGTTGGATATCATGTGAGATGCTATGCATGTTCGTCTTGTCTGAAGTAAGTGCGATTTCATGATCAAACGGTTTGAGTATGCATATGTTAGAGAAGAACATTGGGCCGCTAACTAAAGCCATGCATCATGGTGGAAGTTTCAGTTTGGACATATGATACGCGTAGATGCACACGTCCGTTGGGAACCCCAAGTGGAAGGTATGATGCGTATAGAAGCAAGTTTCCCTCAGTATGAAACCAAGGTTTAATCGAACCAGTAGGAGCCAAGAAGCACGTTGAAGGTTGTTGGTGGCGAAATGTGATGCGGCGCAACAACAGGGATTCCGACGCCAACGTGGAATCTGCACAACAAAACCAAAGTACTTTGCCCCAACGAAACAGTGAGGTTGTCAATCTCACCGGCTTGCTGTAACAAAGGATTAAACGTATCGAGTGGAAGATGATTGTTTGCAAGAAAATAGTAAAACACAATTGCAGTAGATTGTATGCTATGTAAAGAATAGGACCGGGGTCCACAGTTCACTAGAGGTGTCTCTCCCATAAGATAAAAGCATGTTGGGTGAACAAATTACAGTCGGGCAATTGACAAATAGAGAAAGGCATAACAATGCATATACATGATATGATAAATATAGTGAGATTTAATTGGGCATTACGACAAAGTACATAGACCGCCATCCAACTGCATCTATGCCTAAAAAGTCCACCTTCAGGTTATCATCCGAACCCCATTCAGTATTAAGTTGCTAAGCAACAGACAATTGCATTAAGTATGGTGCGTAATGTAATCGACAACTACATCCTTAGACATAGAATCAATGTTTTATCCCTAGTGGCAACAGCACATCACAACCTTAGAACTTTCTGTCACTGTCCCAGGTGTCAATGAAGGCATGAACCCACTATCGAGCATAAATACTCCCTCTTGGAGTTAAGAGTAAAAACTTGGCCAGAGCCTCTACTAATAACGGAGAGCATGCAAGATCATAAACAACACATAAACAATAGATTGATAATCACCATAACATAGTATTCTCTATCCATCGGATCCCGACAAACACAACATATAGAATTACATATAGATGATCTTGATCATGTTAGGCAGCTCACAAGATCCAACAATGAAGCACAACAAGGAGAAGACGACCATCTAGCTACTGCTATGGACCCATAGTCCTGGGGTGAACTACTCACTCATCACTCCGGAGGCGATCATGGCGATGAAGAGTCCTCCGGGAGATGAATCCCCTCTCCGGCAGGGGCCGGAGGCGATCTCCGAATCCCCCGAGATGGGATTCGCGGCGGCGGCTCCGGAAGGTTTTCCGTATCGTGGCTCTCCGTCGGGGTTTCGCGACGGAGGCTATTTGTAGGCGGAAGGGTAGGTCGTGGGGCTCACGAGGCCCAGGACAGGGTGGCGCGCCGGGGGCCGGCCGCGCCGCCTGTGGTCTGCCACCTCGTGGCCCCACTTCGTTATCTCTTCGGTCTTCTGGAAGCTCCGTGCAAAAATAGGACCCTGGGCGAAGATTTCGTCCAATTCCGAGAATATTTCCTTACTAGGATTTCTGAAACCAAAAAGCAGAAACAAAGAATCGCTCTTCGGCATCTTGTTAATAGGTTAGTTCCGAAAATGCATAAATATGACATAAAGTGTGCATAAAACATGTAGGTATCATCAATAAAGTAGCATGGAACATAAGAAATTATCGATACGTTGGAGACGTATCAGCATCCCCAAGCTTAGTTCTGCTCGTCCCGAGCAGGTAAAACGATAACAAAGATAATTTCTGAAGTGACATGCCATCATAATCTTGATCATACTATTTGTAAACATATGTAATGAATGCAGCGATCAAAACAATGGTAATGACATGAGTAAACAAGTGAATCATATAGCAAAGACTTTTCATGAATAGTACTTCAAGACAAGCATCAATAAGTCTTGCATAAGAGTTAACTCATAAAGCAATAAATCAAAGTAAAGGTGTTGAAGCAACACAAAGGAAGATTAAGTTTCAGCGGTTGCTTTCAACTTATAACATGTATATCTCATGGATATTGTCAACATAAAGTAATATAACAAGTGCAATATGCAAGTATGTAGGAATCAATGCACAGTTCACACAAGTGTTTGCTTCTTAAGGTGGAGGGAGATAGGTAAACTGACTCAACAATAAAAGTAAAAGAATGGTCCTTCAAAGAGGAAAGCATCGATTGCTGTATTTGTGCTAGAGCTTTTATTTTGAAAACATGAAACAATTTTGTCAACGGTAGTAATAAAGCATATGAGTTATGTAAATTATATCTTACAAGTTGCAAGCCTCATGCATAGTATACTAATAGTGCCCGCACCTCGTCCTACTTAGCTTGGACTACCGGGTCTTTGCATGCCATGTTTCAACCAAGTGTCACAAAGGGGTACCTCCATGCCGCCTGTACAAAGGTCTAAGGAGAATGCTCGCATTTTGGATTTCTCGCTTTTGATTATTCTCAACTTAGACATCCATACCGGGACAACATGGACAACAGATAATGGACTCCTCTTAAATGCATAAGCATGTAGCAACAATTATTATTCTCATATGAGATTGAGGATATATGTCCAAAACTGAAACTTCAACCATGATTCATGGCTTTAGTTAGCGGCCCAATGTTCTTCTCTAACAATTTTGCATGCTCCAACCACTAAAATGATAGATCCTTCAGACAAGACGGACATGCATAGCAACTCACATGATATTCAACAATAGTTGATGGCGTTCCCCAGAAGCATGGTTATCGCACAACAAGCAACTTAATAAAAGATAAAGTGCATAAGTACATATTCAATACTACGATAGTTTTTAAGGCTATTTTGTCCCATGAGCTATATATTGCAAAGGTGAATGATGGAATTTTAAAGGTAGCACTCAAGCAATTCACTTTGGAATGGCGGAGAAATACCATGTAGTAGGTAGGTATGGTGGACACAAATGGCATAGTAGTTGGCTCAAGGATTTTGGATGCATGAGAAGTATTCCCTCTCGATACAAGGTTTAGGCTAGCAAGGTTATTTGAAGCAAACTCAAGGATGAACCGGTGCAGCAAAACTCACATAAAAGACATATTGTAAACATTATAAGACTCTACACCGTCTTCTTTGTTGTTCAAAACTCAATACTAGATATTATCTAGACCTTAGAGAGACCAAATATGCAAATCAAATTTTAGCAAGCTCTATGTATTTCTTCATTAATGGGTGCAAAGCATATGATGCAAGAGCTTAAACATGAGCACAACAATTGCCAAGTATCACATTATCCAAGACATTTTAGAATTACTACATGTAGCATTTTCCAATTCCAACCATATAACAATTTAACGAAGAAGAAACTTCGCATTGAACATTATGAGTAAAGCCTAAGGACATATTTGTCCATATGCAACAGCGGAGCGTGTCTCTCTCCCACAAAGTGAATGCTAGGATCCATTTTATTCAAACAAAAACAAAAACAAAAACAAACCGACGCTCCAAGTAAAGAACACAAGATGTGATTGAATAAAAATATAGTTTCAGGGGAGGAACCTGATGATGTTGTCGATGAAGAAGGGGATGCCTTGGGCATCCCCAAGCTTAGACGCTTGAGTCTTCTTAAAATATGCAGGGGTGAACCACGGGGACATCCCCAAGCTTAGAGCTTTCACTCCTCTTGATCATAGTATATCATACTCCTCTCTTGACCCTTGAAAACTTCCTTCACACCAAACTTCAAGCAAACTCATTAGAGGGTTAGTGCACAATTGATAATTCTCATATTCAGAGGTGACACAATCATTATTTTCACTTCTGGACATTGCATAAAGCTACTGGACATTAATGGATCAAAGAAATGAATCCAACATAGCAAAAGAGGCAATGCGAAATAAAAGGCAGAATCTGTCAAAAACAGAACAGTCCGTAAAGACGAATTTAAAGCTGGCACCAGATTTGCTCAAATGGAAAAACTCAAAACTAATGAAAGTTGCGTACATATCTGAGGATCACGCTCGTAAATTGGCAGATTTTTTCGAATTTTCTACAGAGGTCTGTGCCCAGATTCGTGACAGCCAGCAATGCTGTTTCTGCGCAGCGATTCCAAATATAACATCAACTTTGACATAGAAACTTTACTTGGCACAAAAACAAGATAAGGAGAGGTTGCTACAGTAGTAAACAACTTCCAAGACTCAACAAAGCAAAAATTGCTGTAGTAAAAACATGGGTTGTCTCCCATAAGCGCTTTTCTTTAACGTCTTTCAGCTAGGCGCAGAAAGTGCAAATCAAGTAACATCGAGAGATGAAGCATCAACATTATTACTTTTCATGCAAACACAACTTGTTGCAGAGGGTACTTTAGGTGCTCCATTATATAAATTTTCTATGGTGGTGCTAGGGGTTTTAGCAATTTTAGGCCTATAGTAATTCTTTTGTTTAGGCACTTTAGAGGCGTACATGAATTTTTGCTCTTTACCCACATAAGCTTTCTCATTATACTTGAGAGAAGAAAAGGTTGAACCCAAGGTTCCCATAGCTTTTTCAAGTTCATCAATCCTATTGGTTTGATTATCATGGACAACACAAGTTCCTAGGACACTAATTTTTTCATCAATTCCTCCTAAGGATTTATCAAGTTCATAAGTTTTGTCAAATAACATTCCCAATTTAGTTTCAACACTTGGAAAATTTTTCTCTATGGTTTCCAATTTTTTCATAACATCTTCAAGAGAGATTTCAATTTTAACTTCATTAACATGTGGTATTCCAACTAGACTCTCAATGATGCAACTAGCTTCTAAAGCGGGAGTACCTAGGAAATTGCCTCCCGAAAGAGTATCAAGAACATACCTATTCCAACTAGATAAACCAACATAAAAGTTCCTAAGAAGGATAGTGGTGGAGTGTTTCTTAATGCACCTATGATGA
The DNA here is from genome assembly GCA_030979885.1 of Lolium multiflorum. Lineage (NCBI taxonomy): Eukaryota > Viridiplantae > Streptophyta > Magnoliopsida > Poales > Poaceae > Lolium > Lolium multiflorum. The sequence goes on from CM061749.1 coordinate 193,628,403, forward strand.
GCATTACTAATTCTGTACCAAGCATCTTTAAAACTTTCTCCACCTTGTTGCTTAAAAGAACGAACTTCAACTTCAGGATTACTCATTTTAGTAGCAATAAAGTAAACTAGGCAAATAAAGTAAAGACAAGTAACTAATTTTTTTGTGTTTTTGATATAGCAAACAAGATAGCAAATAAACTAGCAACTAATTTTTTTGTATTTTGATTTAGTGCAACAAACAAAGTAGTAAATGTAGGATAACGTAGCATAGAAAACAAAAATTTTCCTACGGCGAACACGCAATCCAAGCCAAGATGCAATCTAGAAGACGGTAGCAACGAGGGGATTATCGAGACTCACCCTTGAAGAGATTCCAAAGCCTACAAGAGGAGGCTCTTGTTGCTGCGGTAGACGTTCACTTGCCGCTTGCAAAAGCGCGTAGAAGATCTTGATCACGATCGGTTCCGGCGCCACGAACGGGCAGCACCTCCGTACTCGGTCACACGTTCGGTTGTTGATGAAGACGACGTCCACCTCCCCGTTCCAGCGGGCAGCGGAAGTAGTAGCTCCTCTTGAATCCGACAGCACGACGGCGTGGTGTCGGTGGCGGTGGAGAAATCCGGCGGAGCTTCGCTAAGCGTGCGGGATATGGTGGAGGAGCGGGGCGCTAGGGTTTGGGGAGAGGGGGTGGCCGGCCACTATAGGGGTGCCAAGCTATGGCTTTGGTGTGGCCGGCCCCCTCCCCTTGGCCCTCTATATATAGGTGGAAGCCCCAAGTGTTGGACTACAAGTCTTCGAATAAGACCCGAACCCAAAACCTTCCATATGGTGGGAAACCTTCCCAAGCTAGGATTCCCACTAGAGGTGGGAATTCCACCTTCCATAGGGGGGGTGGCCGGCCCCCTAAGGGGGAGTCCACTTGGGACTCCTCCCCCACTAGGGTTGGCCGGCCATGGAGGTGGAGTCCCATGTGGACTCCACCTTCCTTGGTGGTTTCTTCCGGACTTTTCTAGAACCTTCTAGAACCTTCCATAGAACCTTCCGCATCATTTTATTCACATAAAATGACATCCTATATATGAATCTTATTCTCCGGACCATTCCGGAACTCCTCGTGATGTCCGGGATCACATCCGGGACTCCGAACAAATATTTGAACTCCATTCCAAATTCAAGTTCTACCATTTCAACATCCAACTTTAAGTGTGTCACCCTACGGTTCGCGAACTATGCGGACATGGTTGAGTACTCACTCCGACCAATAACCAATAGCGGGATCTGGAGATCCATAATGGCTCCCACATATTCAACGATGACTTTAGTGATCGAATGAACCATTCACATACGATACCAATTCCCTTTGTCACGCGATATTATACTTGTCCGAGGTTTGATCATCGGTATCACACTATACCTTGTTCAACCTCGTCTCCTGACAAGTACTCTTTACTCGTACCGTGGTATGTGGTCTCTTATGAACTTATTCATATGCTTGCAAGACATTAGACGACATTCCACCGAGAGGGCCCAGAGTATATCTATCCGTCATCGGGATGGACAAATCCCACTATTGATCCATATGCCTCAACTCATACTTTCCGGATACTTAATCCCACCTTTATAACCACCCATTTACGCAGTGGTGTTTGATGTAATCAAAGTACCTTTCCGGTATAAGTGATTTACATGATCTCATGGTCATAAGGACTAGGTAACTATGTAATAAAAGCTTATAGCAAATAACTTAATGACGTGATCTTATGCTACGCTTAATTGGGTGTGTCCATTACATCATTCATACAATGATATAACCTTGTTATTAATAACATCCAATGTTCATGATTATGAAACTAATCATCTATTAATCAACAAGCTAGTTAAGAGGCTTACTAGGGACTCTTTGTTTGTTTACATATCACACATGTATCAATGTTTCGGTTAATACAATTATAGCATGGTATATAAACATTTATCATAAACATAAAGATATATAATAACCACTTTTATTATTGCCTCTTGGGCATATCTCCAACAGTCTCCCACTTGCACTAGAGTCAATAATCTAGATTACATTGTCAAGTACCTAACACCCATGGCATTCTGGTGTTGGTCATGCTTTGCCCTAGGGAGAGCTTTAGTCAACGGATCTGCTACATTCAGATCAGTGTGTACTTTGCAAATCTTTACTTCTCCATCTTCGATGTACTCGCGAATCGAGTGGTAACGCAGCTTGATATGCTTCAGCCTCTTGTGTGACCTTGGTTCTTGTGCATTGGCGATGGCACCCATGTTGTCACAATAGATGACTAGTGGGTCCAATGCACTAGGAACCACACCGAGCTCTACAATGAACCTCTTCATCCATACCGCTTCGATGAAGCCTCTCCGAAGCCGCTATGTACTCCGATTCTGTTGAGGATTTCGCCACCGTGCACTGCTTCGAGCTTGCCCAGCTTACTGCAGCACCATTCAATATAAACACGTACCCAGATTGTGACTTAGAGTCATCAGGATCAGTGTTCCAACTTGCATCGGTGTAACTTGTTACAACGAGCTCTTGGTCACCTCCATAACAAAGAAACATATCCTTAGTTCTTTTCAAGTACTTCAGGATATTCTTGACCGCTGTCCAGTGTTCTATTCCTGGATCACTTTGATATCTGCTAGTCAAACTAACAGCATGTGCTATATCCGGTCTTGTACATAGCATGGCATACATGATAGAGCCTACTGCCGAGGCATAGGGGATCTGACTCATCCTTTCTCTTTCTTCTGCCGTAGCCGGTCCTTGAGTCTTACTCAAGACCTTGCCTGGTAACATAGGTAAGAATCCTTTCTTACTTTCGTCCATTCTAAACTTCTTCAGAATCTTGTCCAGGTATGTACTCTGTGATAGCCCTATTAGACGTCTTGATCTATCTCTATAAATCTTGATGCCTAATATGTATGATGCTTCACCAAGGTCTTTCATTGAAAAACTATTATTCAAATAACCCTTTACACTGCTTAATAGTTCTATATCATTCCCAATCAATAATATGTCATCTACATATAATATCAGGAATGCTACAGAGCTCCCACTCACTTTCTTGTAAATACAGGCCTCTCCATGACACTGTATAAACCCGAAGTCTTTGATCACCTTATCAAAACGTCGGTTCCAACTTCTCGATGCTTGCTTCAGTCCATAGATTGAACGCTGAAGTTTGCATACTTTGTCAGCATTTTTAGGATCGACAAAACCTTTGGGTTGTACCATATACAATTCTTCCTCAATGTCTCCATTAAGGAACGCCGTTTTGACATCCATCTGCCAAATCTCATAATCGAAAAATGCAGCTATTGCTAACAAAATCCTCACAGATTTTAGCTTCGCTACAGGTGAGAAAGTCTCATCGTAGTCAACACCTTGAATTTGTCGGAAACCCTTTGCGACAAGTCGAGCTTTATAGACAGTAATATTACCATCAGCATCTGTTTTTCTCTTGAAGATCCATTTATTCTTGACAGCCTTGCGGCTATCAGGTAATTCTACCAAAGTCCATACTTTGTTATCATACATGGATCCCATTTCAGATTTCATGGCTTCTTGCCATTTGTTGGAATCTGGGCTCATCATCGCTTCTTCATACGTCGCAGGGTCTTCATCATTGTTATCCACAATCATGACATTTAGACAAGGATCATACCAATCTGGAGTGGCACGATCCCTTGTCGATCTGCGAGGTTCAGTAGCTGTCTCATTTGAAGTTTCATGATCATTATCATTAGCTTCCTCTGTTGCCGGTGTAGGTGGTACAGGAACATTTTCCGGTACTGCGCTACTCTGATCAACGAGTAGAGATTCTTCAATCTCATCGAGTTCTACTTTTCTTCCAGTCACTTCTTTAGTGAGAAATTCTTTCTCAAGAAAGGTTCCATTCTTAGCAACAAAGATCTTGCCTTCGGATCTGTGATAGAAAGTGTACCCTATAGTTTCCTTAGGGTATCCTATGAAGACGCATTTCTCCGCTTTGGGTTCTAGCTTGTCCGGTTGTAACTTTTTTACATAGGCTTCGCAACCCCAAACTTTTAGGAACGACAGCTTAGGTTTCTTATTAAACCATAATTCATACGGCGTCGTTTCAACGGATTTTGATGGTGCTCTATTTAAAGTGAATGCGGCTGTCTCTAATGCATAACTCCAAAATGATAACGGCAAATCAGTAAGAGACATCATAGAACGAACCATATCTAAGAGAGTTCGATTACGACGTTCGGACACACCGTTTCGTTGTGGTGTTCCCGGCGGTGTCAATTGTGAAAGTATTCCGCATTTCTTTAAATGCATGCCAAACTCATAACTCAGATATTCACCTCCGCGATCAGATCGTAGAAATTTAATCTTCTTGTTACGTTGATTTTCTACTTCACTTTGGAATTCCTTAAACTTCTCGAAAGTTTCGGATTTATGTTTCATTAAATAGATATACCCGTATCTACTCAAATCATCTGTGAAGGTTAGAACATAACGATAACCACCGCGCGATGCTACACTCATTGGTCCACACACATCTGTATGTATGATTTCCAATAAGTCAGTAGCTCGCTCCATCATACCCGAGAATGGAGTCTTAGTCATTTTTCCCATCAGACATGCTTCGCATCTATCAAGTGACTCAAAGTCAAGTGATTCAAGTAATCCATCGGTATGGAGTTTCTTCATGCGTTTCACTCCAATATGACCAAGACGACAGTGCCACATATAAGTAGAATTATCATTCAATTTAATTCGCTTAGCATCAATGTTATGTATATGTGTATCACTACTATCGAGATCTAACAGAAATAAGCCATTCTTTTCAGGTGCTCGACCATAAAAGATATTATTCATAAAGATAGAACAACCATTATTCTCAGACTTGAATGAATAACCGTCTTGCATTAAACAAGATCCTGATATAATGTTCATGCTCAACGCGGGTACATAATAACAATTATTTAGGCTTAAAACTAATCCCGAAGGTAGATGTAGAGGAAGTGTCCCGACTGCGATCACATTGACCTTGGATCCGTTTCCAACGCGCATCGTCACTTCATCTTTCAGCAGTTGTCGTTTATTCTTTAGTTCCTGTTTCGAGTTACAAATATGAGCAACCGAACCAGTATCAAATACCCAGGTACTAGAACGAGAACCAGTGAAATGAACATCTATAACATGTATATCAGATATACCTTCTTTCTTCTTCTTGACAAGGCCGCTCTTCAGATCTGCCAAATACTTGGAGCAATTACGCTTCCAGTGTCCCTTCTCCTTGCAGTAATAGCACTCAGCATCAGGCTTAGGGCCGTTCTTAGGTTTCATAGGAGGCGTGGCAGCTTTCTTGCCACCCTTCTTGAATTTTCCCTTAGACTTGCCCTGTTTCTTGAAACTGGTGGTCTTGTTGACCATCAACACTTGGTGCTCTTTCTTAATCTCAATCTCAGCAGCTTTTAGCATGCCAAAGAGTTCAGGAAACTCCTTGTTCATGTTCTGCATATTGTAATTCATCACAAAGTTCTTGTAACTTGGTGGCAGTGATTGAAGGACACGATTAATCCCCAGTCTATTAGGAATCATTATTCCCAAGTCACTGAGTTTCTTCGCATGCCCGGTCATGACGAGCATGTGCTCACTGATGGAGCTGCCTTCTTCCATCATACAGCTGAAAAAGTGTTTCGATGCTTCATAGCATTCCACGGCCGCATGAGTCTCAAAAATAGTCTTCAACTCTTTCATCAACTCATGAGGGTCGTGGTGCTCAAAACGTTTTTGAAGATCGGATTCCAGACTGCATAAGATGGCACACTGAACTTGAGAGTACCGAGTTTTCCGAGTCGCGTAAACATTCTTTACTTCATCGGTTTCAGTTTCTGCTGGAGGGTCACCTAGCGGTGCATCAAGCACATATTGCAGATTTCCGCCATTGAGGAAGATCCTCACATGACGGAACCAGTCGGTGAAGTTGCTACCGTTGCTCTTAAGCTTTTCTTTCTCTAGGAACTGGTTAAAATTGATTGGGGACGCCATATCCACAACATATTTGCAATAGTTTAGACTAAGTTTATGACAAATTGAGTTCAAATTTTAATTCTACATAATTAAAATCTAGGTGAACTCCCACTCAAAACAATATCCCTCGCATTGTCTTAGTGATCACACGAACCAAATCTACCGCACCTAAACCCGATCATCACGAGAAAAGGTGTGATTTCAATGGCGAACACTCAAAGTGTTCATCATATCAATCATATGATTCATGCTCTACCTTTCGGTATCACGTGTTCCGAGACCATGTCTGTACATGCTAGGCTCGTCAAGGTCACCTTAGTATCCGCATGTGCAAAACTGTCTTGCACCCGTTGTATGTACTTATTGAATCTATCACACCCGATCATCACGAGATGCTTCGAAACGACAAGACTTGATAACGGTGCTACTAAGGATGAACACTTTATTATCTTGAGATTTTAGTGAGAGGGATCATCTTATAATGCTACCGTCGCGATCTAAGCAAAATAAGATGCATAAAAGGATTAACATCACATGCAGTTCATATGTGATATGATATGGCCCTTTTGTCTTTGCGCCTTTGATCTTCATCTCCAAAGCACGGACATGATCTCCATCATCTTCGGGCATGATCTCCATCATCGTCGGCGAAGCACCAAGGTCAATGGCGCCGTCTTCATGATCGTCCTCCATGTAGCAACTATTACAACTACTTTGAAATACTACTCAACATGAAATTTAAAGACAACCATAAGGCTCCTGCCGGTTGCCACAATACAATAATGATCATCTCATACATATTCATCATCACATTATGGCCATATCACATCACCAAACCCTGCAAAAACAAGTTAGACGTTCTCTAATTTGGTTTGCATATTTTACGTGGTTTAGGGTTTTCGAGTGAGATCCAATCTACCTACGAACATGAACCACAACGGTGATACTAGTGTTTTCAATAGAAGAGTAAATTGAATCTTCACTATAGTAGGAGAGACAGACACCCGCAAAGCCACTTATGCAATACAAGTTGCATGTCAAGCGTGGAGCAAATCTCATGAACGCGGTCATGTAAAGTTAGCCCGAGCCGCTTCATCCCACTATGCCACAAAGATGCAAAGTACTCAACTAAAGATAACAAGAGCATCAACGCCCACAAACCATTGTGTTCTACTCGTGCAACCATCTATGCATAGACACGGCTCTGATACCACTGTAGGATAACGTAGCATAGAAAACAAAAATTTTCCTACGGCGAACACGCAATCCAAGCCAAGATGCAATCTAGAAGACGGTAGCAACGAGGGGATTATCGAGACTCACCCTTGAAGAGATTCCAAAGCCTACAAGAGGAGGCTCTTGTTGCTGCGGTAGACGTTCACTTGCCGCTTGCAAAAGCGCGTAGAAGATCTTGATCACGATCGGTTCCGGCGCCACGAACGGGCAGCACCTCCGTACTCGGTCACACGTTCGGTTGTTGATGAAGACGACGTCCACCTCCCCGTTCCAGCGGGCAGCGGAAGTAGTAGCTCCTCTTGAATCCGACAGCATGACGGCGTGGTGTCGGTGGCGGTGGAGAAATCCGGCGGAGCTTCGCTAAGCGTGCGGGATATGGTGGAGGAGCGGGGCGCTAGGGTTTGGGGAGAGGGGGTGGCCGGCCACTATAGGGGTGCGGCCAAGCTATGGCTTTGGTGTGGCCGGCCCCCTCCCCTTGGCCCTCTATATATAGGTGGAAGCCCCAAGTGTTGGACTACAAGTCTTCGAATAAGACCCGAACCCAAAACCTTCCATATGGTGGGAAAACTTCCCAAGCTAGGATTCCCACTAGGAGAGTGGATTTGGTGTTCAGATGGATACGTGCGCACCCTCTCTCTACCGTTGGATTTGTTCCAAGATTGTAGCTTTATAAACGGCAATGAAACGGCGTCAAATCTGCATCCAGCCACGCGCCGACGCGGAGAGAAAGCGATGGAGAGCCCACCCTTATCGTTTTGCTGCCGTCTTCCTCCCCGCATCTCGGCCCCCTCCCTTCCTCGCATCGCGCGCCCAGCCTTGCCGCCATGGCTCCCTGCGCCTGCAGAGAATCCACCATGCCGCATCGAATCGCGCATCGGCCGGCGACCTAAGCACCGCCAACGCCTCGTCCGCCCGCACCACGAAAGACGCTCTCCATGCCGCCGATTTATTCAAGCCGCCACACTGGACCGAGCACCGACCGGCTGACCCCACGGTCGCGGGCTTCCTCCCGCCCCTCTGTCCGCTTCCTCACCCCGTCGTGCTCCTCCCCAACGCCGCCCATGGAATCTCATCTTCCGGCGCGGCGCGGCGGTGGAGACCGATGAATCTCCGGCGGCGATGCAGGACCTTCTTCCGGCAGCGCCCCTGCCCTGCCGTGGGATCGGTCGGCGCAGGCCCAGCCCTCCCCTGCCGCAGATCGGCCGACGGTGGCCCGGATGACGGCAGCGAGCACGAGGAATCAGAGCACGGCCTCGGCGCTATCCCGATGGCAGCGGCGAACCCCAGCGCGTGCCTGGCGGCAGCGGCCTACTCCACAGGCGTGTGCTCCAGCGTGGGTCTGACCTGGCCGCCTCTCCTGTACCTCGAGGTCGTTGGGCGATGGGGATCAACGGGCGAGCTCCTCCGCTGCTGTCCACCGAGGAGATGCGGCCGAGCCCAAGCCAGGGCCGAATCCAGCTCGAGTCAACGGGAAGCTGGAGGCGCGGCCGGACACGACTCACTGCCCTCTTTCTCCAGCGCCGGCGAGGAAGAATTCCACATCGGCGCAGCACGGCTTCATCGATCGATTGATTCCAACAAGCACCAGCATCGGCAGGGATGAGATAGTATGAATCTTCACATTTATGTGACTCAGGGATGTGAAAAGTATGGATCTGTGTATAATCTTGGGCTTATGTATTTCTGGATTAAAAAAAAACGTGCCACGGGATGCTTCAGTGTCCACTCAAGTGTCTTCATTTCGTTTCGGAGAGTGTTAACGGAGTATTGGATGCCGTTAGACACGTGTCGAGTAGTCAAGGGGTGCTCACGTACCCCCCTGATCACCAGGCTTCATCCGTTCCCACTAGAGGTGGGAATTCCACCTTCCATAAGGGGGGGGTGGCCGGCCCCCTAAGGGGGAGTCCACTTGGGACTCCTCCCCCACTAGGGTTGGCCGGCCATGGAGGTGGAGTCCCATGTGGACTCCACCTTCCTTGGTGGTTTCTTCCGGACTTTTCTAGAACCTTCTAGAACCTTCCATAGAACCTTCCGCATCATTTTATTCACATAAAATGACATCCTATATATGAATCTTATTCTCCGGACCATTCCGGAACTCCTCGTGATGTCCGGGATCACATCCGGGACTCCGAACAAATATTCGAACTCCATTCCAAATTCAAGTTCTACCATTTCAACATCCAACTTTAAGTGTGTCACCCTACGGTTCGCGAACTATGCGGACATGGTTGAGTACTCACTCCGACCAATAACCAATAGCGGGATCTGGAGATCCATAATGGCTCCCACATATTCAACGATGACTTTAGTGATCGAATGAACCATTCACATACGATACCAATTCCCTTTGTCACGCGATATTTTACTTGTCCGAGGTTTGATCATCGGTATCACACTATACCTTGTTCAACCTCGTCTCTTGACAAGTACTCTTTACTCGTACCGTGGTATGTGGTCTCTTATGAACTTATTCATATGCTTGCAAGACATTAGACGACATTCCACCGAGAGGGCCCAGAGTATATCTATCCGTCATCGGGATGGACAAATCCCACTATTGATCCATATGCCTCAACTCATACTTTCCGGATACTTAATCCCACCTTTATAACCACCCATTTACGCAGTGGTGTTTGATGTAATCAAAGTACCTTTCCGGTATAAGTGATTTACATGATCTCATGGTCATAAGGACTAGGTAACTATGTAATAAAAGCTTATAGCAAATAACTTAATGACGTGATCTAATGCTACGCTTAATTGGGTGTGTCCATTACATCATTCATACAATGATATAACCTTGTTATTAATAACATCCAATGTTCATGATTATGAAACTAATCATCTATTAATCAACAAGCTAGTTAAGAGGCTTACTAGGGACTCTTTGTTTGTTTACATATCACACATGTATCAATGTTTCGGTTAATACAATTATAGCATGGTATATAAACATTTATCATAAACATAAAGATATATAATAACCACTTTTATTATTGCCTCTTGGGCATATCTCCAACAGTAAATAAAATAAAGCAAGACAAAAACAAAGTAAAGAGATTGAGAAGTGGAGACTCCCCTTGCAGCGTGTCTTGATCTCCCCGGCAACGGCGCCAGAAATTTAGCTTGATACGCGTAGATGCACACGTCCGTTGGGAACCCAAGTGGAAGGTATGATGCGTATAGCAAGTTTCCCTCAGATGAAACCAAGGTTTAATCGAACCAGTAGGAGCCAAGAAGCACGTTGAAGGTTGTTGGTGGCGAAATGTGATGCGGCGCAACAACAGGATTCCGACGCCAACGTGGAATCTGCACAACAAAACCAAAGTACTTTGCCCCAACGAAACAGTGAGGTTGTCAATCTCACCTGCTTGTGTAACAAAGGATTAAACGTATCGAGTGGAAGATGATTGTTTGCAAGAAAATAGTAAAACACAATTGCAGTAGATTGTATGCTATGTAAAGGATAGGACCGGGGTCCACAGTTCACTAGAGGTGTCTCTCCCATAAGATAAAAGCATGTTGGGTGAACAAATTACAGTCGGGCAATTGACAAATAGAGAAAGGCATAACAATGCATATACATGATATGATAAATATAGTGAGATTTAATTGGGCATTACGACAAAGTACATAGACCGCCATCCAACCGCATCTATGCCTAAAAAGTCCACCTTCAGGTTATCATCCGAACCCCATTCAGTATTAAGTTGCTAAGCAACAGACAATTGCATTAAGTATGGTGCGTAATGTAATCGACAACTACATCCTTAGACATAGAATCAATGTTTTATCCCTAGTGGCAACAGACATCACAACCTTAGAACTTTCTGTCACTGTCCCAGGTGTCAATGAAGGCATGAACCCACTATCAAGCATAAATACTCCCTCTTGGAGTTAAGAGTAAAAACTTGGCCAGAGCCTCTACTAATAACGGAGAGCATGCAAGATCATAAACAACACATAAACAATAGATTGATAATCACCATAACATAGTATTCTCTATCCATCGGATCCCGACAAACACAACATATAGAATTACATATAGATGATCTTGATCATGTTAGGCAGCTCACAAGATCCAACAATGAAGCACAACAAGGAGAAGACGACCATCTAGCTACTGCTATGGACCCATAGTCCTGGGTGAACTACTCACTCATCACTCCGAGGCGATCATGGCGATGAAGAGTCCTCCGGGAGATGAATCCCCTCTCCGGCAGGGTGCCGGAGGCGATCTCCGAATCCCCCGAGATGGGATTCGCGGCGGCGGCGTCTCCGAAGGTTTTCCGTATCGTGGCTCTCCGTACCGGGGTTTTCGCGACGGAGGCTATTTGTAGGCGGAAGGGCAGGTCGGGGGCTCACGAGGCCTGGGGGACAGTGGCGCGGCCAGGGGCCAGCCGCGCCGCCTGTGGTCCGGCCACCTCGTGGCCCCACTTCGTTATCTCTTTGGTCTTCTGGAAGCTCCGTGCAAAAATAGGACCCGGCGAAGATTTCGTCCAATTCCGAGAATATTTCCTTACTAGGATTTCGAAACCAAAAACAGCAGAAAACAGCAACTGGCTCTTCGGCATCTTGTTAATAGGTTAGTTCCAGAAAATGCATAAATATGACATAAAGTGTGCATAAAACATGTAGGTATCATCAATAAAGTAGCATGGAACATAAGAAATTACCGATACGTTGGAGACGTATCAACATACAACCTCAATCTCTTATGAGAATATTAACTGTTGTTGAATGCTTAAGCATTAAAAGAGGAGTCCATTATCTGTTGTCTATGTTGTCCCGGTATGGATGTCTAAGTTGAGAATAATCAAAAGCGAGAAATCCAAGGCGTGCTTTCTCCTTAGATATTTGTACAGGCGGCATAGAGGTACCCCTTTGTGACACTTGGTTGAAACATATGTTATGCGATGATAATCCGTGTTTTCCGAGCTGATTAGGACAAGGTGCGAGCACTATTAGTACTCTATGCATGAGACATGCAACTTGTAGGAAGTATTATGCATAGCACATATGAATTATTACTACCGTTGACAAAATTGTTTCTATGTTTTCAAAACAAAAGCTCTAGCACAAAAATAGTAATCAATGCTTCCCTCTGCGAAGGGCCATTCTTTTACTTTATGTTGAGTCAGTTTACCCACTTCTTTCTATCTTAGAAGCAAACACTTGTGTTAACTGTGTGCATTGATTCTTACATGTTTACTTATTGCACCCGTTATATTACTCTATGTTGACAAATATCCATGAGATATACATGTTACAAGTTGAAAGCATTCGCTGAAACTTAATCATCCTTTGTGTTGCTTCAATTCATTCTACTTAGAATTTATTGCTTATGAGTTAGCTCTTATGCAAGTCTTATTGATACTTGTTTGAAAGTACTATTCATGAAAGGTTTTGCTATATGATTCATTTGTTTAGTCATTATCTTTGTTAGCAATATTTTGTTCAGATCACTCCATTCATCTCATATGCTTTACAATAATGTTGATCAATATTATGTTGGTAGCATGTCACTTCAGAAATTATTTGTGTTATCGTTTACCTACTCGAGGACGAGTAGGAACTAAGCTTGGGGATGCTTGATACGTCGCAAACGTATCTATAATTTCTTATGTTCCATGCTACTTTTATTACAATACTTGAATGTTTTATACATACTTTACAACATTATTATACATTTTCCGGCACTAACCTATTAACAAGATGCCGAAGTGCCGTTTGTTTTTCTGTTGTTTTTGGTTTCAGAAATCCTAGTAAGGAAATATTCTTGGAATTGGACGAAATCAACGCCCAGGGGCCTATTTTTACACGAAGCTTCCAGAAGATCGAAAGGGAGACGAAGTGGGGCCACGAGGGGCCCACACACTAGGGCCGCGCGGCCTGGAGATATCAAAATGTTCCTAAAAATAAGATATCAAAACGCCATTTTTCTGAGACAAAATCCACGTCATGGGGAGGTGAAAAATGGCGAAGCTCGGGGAGGTCCCTACCGGCGGCGATAGCCAGAGACTGTACGGGCTAGGGTTTCGGGTTGGGCGGAAATTGAGTAGAGAGAGAGGGAAACGGAGCTAGGATTTCGTCCAGGGCTTTTATACGGCGCCTGGGCGCGTGCCTCGTCACGGATTCGATCGAGGAGAGGTCGCCAGCGACTAGGAGAAGCGAAGCACGGCTTCGTGCTGTCCACCAAGCGAGGAAGAAGATGAGGATGAGCTCCTGGCGTGGATATTTCCTTGAAGGGGTATGTTGGGCTGGGCTTGCCAGTGGTGCTGGACTGCACCATGGGCTCCGTTGCTGGGCTCTACTGGCCAGGTAAGTCCATTTCTCTCCTCTCTTTTCTTATTTCTGTTTTTATTTCTTGTTTTGAATTCTGTTTTGAATTCATACTTGAATTATTTTCTATTTTGCAGGTCTTGCTCATTTCATTCATACAAGAATTAGTTCAGGGTACTACAAATTCTTGAGTGGTGTATTTGCAAATTTAATATGATACTATAACATTTGTTTATTAATTAGTATTGGTATGTGGTTTAAGTCTCCATATGGACATGTATTTGAATAATAGCCTTTGAAAATATTCAGATTGTTTTCTACATGATATTTTAATGTCACCTTGAAATACTTATAGTTAATAATACTCTTATCATGGTTTAGTTTTGATATATGGAAATAAGTGGTTGATAGCCACCCATATAGTTTCAATTATAAGATTTAGCAATAGGTTCATCTTATGTTCCATAGTTAAACACATGATTTAATTAGAGTGCACTTATAGGGTTATATTGCTATTTATCTAATGATACATGGATTGGAACTTAATTGTAGCTTAGGTTTTAGTTGTGATCACCCCCATGATGCACCAACTAAGGTTTAGATATAACTCTAGGTGGTAGAAATGAGATGACACATTAGAGTATTAACTAGGGTTTAATCTCCCCTAACCATGATAAGATGGTTACTTGATTCATGTCTTATGTGATTCTCTAATTACTAAGGATTTGAGAATTGTTTTTATCTTCTACCAATTAACTTCTATTGTTATCCTCAGTTAATCATTAAAGTAACTATAGTGGTTATAGTTCTTTTTATAGTTAACTTTGGTCATATGGATGGATGGTTTCTCACCATATAAATTATAAAGTTTGACTCTAAGGTTTTCTTAGGCTCTTTAATTGAGAAATGAATGAAATATAGATGTGCTAGGATTCTACTTATGATCACTAAGTGGTTCACAAGTTAAGGTTGGGATATAAGCCTAGGGTTGCTTACTAGTTACCTCTCTATGATTTCATGTGATGATGATATCTCTAATCATATAAGTGTTAGTATTTGAATTATTCTCCTATTTCTCCAAAGCATGGCCATGGATTAGGCATGATCCACTTGTTCTTAATATCCTTACCTCAAGTTCTTAGGGTTTAGGATCATCACTCAATTTAAAATGATCAAGGTTTGGCTTCCTAAGGTATCTCTCATTAAATTAGGTTTCTCACTCTCAAGATTAAGTATTGTCTTGATCAACTAAATATAGTTTCTTTCTTATCCTATCATGAATGGATATGGTTACCTCAATAATTTATATCCCAGGAGAATGCCTGAGATAATAACTTATAGTTCTACTTAAGGGATGATGATTTAATTATCAGGACATATGGATAGTTTTCTATCTTAAATTTAAGTGTTGCCTTTAACATTCTTGAGGGTAACACCTTAGCTTGGGCTCTCTTTTAAAGGAATGGTTTATTCTAGGGTTTATGGTGTATTCACCATATCTCAATAGATATCAAGTCTAAAACTCCACTTGGCTATCTTGGTTGAATTAATCTCCTCCTTACTGTATCAATTCATGGATATGGTATTGTTCCATGTGGTAATAGATTATCTCACCATTCCATGGTGAAATGGTTTATAACCTAATACTTTAGTTCACTGTTTGTCCTTTATTCTTAAATAGGTAAAGCTAGGATTGATATGAATGGTCTCTCTCATTTGGGATGGACTTCAATGCTAACCTAAGGTTAGGCTCCATAGAGAATGATGTGATCATCAATATCTATGTTTAACAAAAATGGGTTCTCTCTCTAGGGATTGTCTTGAATAATATCCTAGGGTTCTTCCTAAAGATGATAACTTAAACACATGGATGTATATCCAAGGTTTAGCTCAAGGTCTGTCATTGCTTCTCCAATAATTAAGATAGAACTCTCACTTCTATAGGTTTGATGTATAATAATATGTAATAGAGAAGAATATATATTCCTAGGGCTGATCTCCTTGTCATGATTCCAAGAATAAAGTGGAATCAATACCATGAGGTTCAAGGTATGATCATGGATTGGTTGAAGATATGGAAAGGATAAGTTAAGAATGTTTTCTACATTTATTGTTACTTGATTTCCAATTAAATGGATGTTCATATGCTATGGCAATTATTACCATATTATGATCTTTTAGAAGATCAAGCAATTGATCATTGATTAAAGTGTTGTTGTGTTGATTATTTGTTCCATATGATCTAACCCCTTAGATCAAATCATCTCTACCCAAAACAAGGTTTTAACAAAGTCACATTGGGGTTTATAGCGCTTGACTTGATGAGCTACTTCAATTCCACCAAGGTCAAGTGAAACTTCAGTTACTGTGACTGTTTTACTTTAAAGCGCGAAAATTCCCCGGATTTTCTATGCATGAATGCAATGCACTCATCTATTTCCTCTATTTTTGTAACCCCAAATACTGGGATATTACACAAGGTCAACCTCGATTGAGCACGAGTTGACCAAACGAGCTCTTGAGAGCATAATACAAGTGAGTTCAAGATCGAACCCGGCTCTAATACCTTTCCCATGCTTTGCATTGAACATGCCGAACAATTTCTCTTTCTTGTGGTTCTTTTGCAAGCATGATGATGAGATTATTACCGTTGGTGTTGCCTCAAACAAGTTGACCAATTTCTCTTTCATTTGGTTTGTTGGCACGCACGGTTGTGCAAATGTTTCCTTAGTGAACTTTTTGGATGATATGTCTTGTGTTGCAACAAATATGAGGACCAATTTCTCTTTCCAATGGTTTGTGTGCACACATGTTGATGCTATTTTGAACACTCTACCTCATGCGTTTTGGCCAAATTCTCCACTTGTTGCTTCAAGGATGTTGAACAATTTCTCTTTCCGATGCCTTGAGAGCAACAATGAAAATGAGTTTCTATATGAGATGGACACCATGGTCGTCTCACAATTTGGAGGTTTTGTGTTTACACATTTGGAAGATGTTCATACGGAGTTCTTACACATTGACCTTGCACATGCATTATTCTTGATAAATTTGTGTTGTGCTAATGGTGTCGTGAACATGAATGGACATGTCGTTGATGATATGCTCCTCTATCACGCACACACATACTTTGTTTGGTCTTTGTTGTGTGAAGGTACACGTGACTTGTGGATGAGCGTCAACGAATGGGTTAAACCCCATACATCTACTACACAAGATCTCTCAATGAGAGCACACCGGCATCTTGCTAAGGTGACCTCCTTCTACTTGCGCTCTCTTGTTAAACCCGTGGAACATTGGCTACGCTTTGAGTGCTGCTTTGCTTTTCTTGTGCTATTCATAGGGCTCTTGACAAGTGAAGGGACATTCAAGCGTTGATGTCATCTACCTCCTCTACACATTCATGAAGAGCTATCGTTGAGGATGACTCTTTTTCAAGTGGGGGGAGATGATACGGGGCGACTTTCACATCATGTGCTTCATTGCCAAGACGGCACACAAAGGTGAATCTTCTCCTTTACGCGTGCCTCAAATCGCCTATTTGGGATGATATACTACTTCATACTCCATCATATCTTGATTATAGGAACTCGACGACATGTACGGAGGGAAGAGAGGATGCCATGGAGACCCGAGGACGCAAGGTCGATATCACAGAAGCATGAAAGAGAAGGAGTAAGAAGCGTTGGACGCTCCAGGCCAGAACTTCCGCCCGCCACCGTCGGAACTTCCGCCTAGATACCATCCAAGAATGAAGCTGCTCACGCTAAAGGAATCCAGCCGGAACTTCCGCCCCATAGGACTGGAACTTCCGCCCAGATACTCACGCTGAAGGAATCCAGCCGGAACTTCTGCCCCCAGGAGCCGGAACTTCCGCCCAGATACTCATGCTGAAGGAATCCAGCCGGAACTTCCACCCCCAGGAGCCGGAACTTTCGCCCAGTCGAACTTCAGCTAGATTTCAGCTCCTTTTGGCTTGAAACTTACCCCTTCTGCCCCTAGCTATAAATAGGCACCTACCCCCACCTTCATGAGGGAGAGATGATGTTTAGATGAGTTGGCTTATGCTTCTATTATCCCTTTGTGGATTTGGGAAACCCCCACCTTAGATTACCCATCTATTGTATCTCTCCTTATCCGGAACTTTTTCCATTCTAGTAATTCTATCAATTGAGAATCTCTTGCTTTGCAACTCTATTCTTGATTTGGTCTTTTACTCTTTGGGAATTCTATTTGGATTTGTCGATCTTTTGCAAGATATTCTGCTTTTGGTCTTTCTCTTACAATTCTATCGGTTGGTGGTTCGGCCCAAGCCTCCGGCGACGGGCCTCGCTTCGCTCGTCAGAAGTTAGCCTCCCTTTAGTATATGAATTTGGATCACAATACAACACGCCCATGGTGGCCATGGTCTAGAGCCGACCTTGGGGCCAATAGTGGTATGATCTGACGCTGACGGGGCTCAAGTGAGCTAGATACATCGCCAGAGAGCTAGGAACGGAGTGGTTGGTCCCTCTATTATTGATGGTGGAGATAGTGAATCATGATGTTTTTTTAATGTTACAAACGATGTTTCTAGTTGCTCCAAAGTCGTGTGTCATTCGCTGCTTACACATGTGATATGTTGCAATGAATCTAAGTGAGATGTAAAGTGGACTCCGTGTTGCATTCATTGATCTTACATCTTGTATATGTTGTCATCGATTTTCCTCAAACATTTTGATGTGTTTAATAGGACATTGTTGCATAGATTTTTTTTTTTTGCTACATGAACATGTTGTAATGTTGCGGCGTTTTATGGCCTACAACAAATGATGCTATAGTTATGTAAAAAATGTTGTGGTGAAATGTTCGACACTGCATTGATCGAGCAGTGTGAGATCCAACGGTTTCGGTGGCTGCAGATCTCGCTAAGGCCTAGGGCAGACCAAAAAAAAAAAAAGAAGCAGGATAAAGTTAGAGAAGGGGAATATTGGTCGGCCCAGCTGGTTCATGCATCCGGCCCACGGACGCAAAACCCTAATCCAATCTGAGGCCACTCAGCTTCCTCTCCCGCACTCTCTATATCCCTCTGCTCGGAAAGGAACCAAAACGTCACCTGCAACCTGTTCCCCTTCCTCGCCCGCTCTCCCCGTCGGCCTTCGCCGTCGCCGTCGCGGGCCACTATGGCGCTGAAGGAGATCATCGAGATTGTCTACTCCTGCCTCCCCGATTTCCCGGTCACAGCAACCGCCTCCCTCTCCGCCGCCTTCTCTTCCTCTACCGAAGGCGGCGGCGGCGGCGAGGACCGCATCAGCGCGCTCCCCGACGACCTCCTGCGCAAAGTCGTCTCCCGCCTCCCCGTCAAGGACGCCGCCCGCACGGACGCGCTCTCCCCTCGCTGGCGCGGCCTCTGGCGCTCGACCCCCCTCGTCCTCGACGATGAACACCTGCTGCCCTACGTGCCCGACTCTTCCGACGAGGACGAGGACCTCCTCGGGGACTGCACTAGTCTCCTCGTCTCCGCCATCTCCGGCGTCCTCGCTTCCCACCCGGGGCCCTTCCGCCGCGTCCACCTCGGCATGAATCCCTTGTGCCGTGAACTGTACGCGGCCGAGGAGTGGCTCCGCCTCCTCGCTGCCAAGGGCGTGGAGAACCTCGCCTTCGTAAGCCGCCCCTGGCCCCTCGAGGTTCCCCTGCCGCTCTCCATCTTCCTGTGCTCCTCGCTCCGCAGCCTCTACCTCGGCGCCTGGAAATTCCCCAGCACCGCCGGCCTCCCACGCGGCCCCGACGTCTTCCCCCACCTTCAGGAACTCGGCCTCTGCCACACCGTCATGGAGGGGCGTGACCTCGAGCACGTGCTTGCCTGCTGCCCTGATCTGCAGATCCTCGCGCTCATCGCCAGCAGCGGCTTCCTCTCGGGGCCCTCACGGGTCCGAATCAGCAGCGAGAGCGTCCGGTGCGTGGTGCTCTGGTCGTCCATGGCGGACGAGCTCGCCCTTGTCGACGCCCCACGTTTGCAGCGGCTCATCCTTTACGCCGGTCAAAGTGGACGCACCATGAAGGTGCAGATTGGTTATGCTCCTGAGCTCACCGTGCTCGGCTACTTGGAGACGGCCACACATGTGCTTGTGATTGGCAACACAATCATCGCGGTATCACTCAAATTTCGCCTTCTTACATTTAAACGCTGCATATATAGTTCGATTTGCACTGACTGCAAATGAGGTAATATCTATGCATTGGTTGCTTGGATTTGCAGGCTGAGGAAACAAATGTGAGCCCAAATGCTATGGTTCCAAGTGTCAAGCTGTTAGCGTTGAAGGTCAATTTCAGAGTCGCCAAGGAAGTCAAGACATTGCTCAGCTTCTTGAGATGCTTTCCCCAAGTCGAGACGCTGCACGTTATGGTCCTGAGCTTTGACCCTGTTTTCGTTTTCGACTGTATATCATTTACCCTGTTCTCCTTCGATTCTCCCAGATCACATTTTGCGTCATCACTAGCACCATGTACAAATTTTCCTTAGCACTACTACACGTACAACCATCTTGGCTGAATTGCACGCTTTCATTTTGCAGTCTACTGGAGGTGAAAGCCGTGGCGAAGACAACCCGCTCAATTCCACATTCTGGCGGGAGATAGCTGCGATCGAATGCATGGAGTCATGTCTGAAGAAGCTGGTGCTGGATGAGTTCAGCGGCAGTGCCAATGAGCTTGGGTTCCTGGAGTTGGCCTTTGGAAGAGCGCAGGTGCTGCAGAAGGCGGTGGTGGTGCTGCCTGATGCAGGGAACTATGCTATGATGGCGAGGGCCATGGGCAAACTGGTGCCGCTGGGTTCCGCTGAGTGGGCGACCAAGGAGGATTGTCCGTTGGTGGTGCTTGCACACTCAGACCCAGGAGACCATGTTTGGAGCTACCACAGAGCGTCTGATCTTTCCCTAAGCGACCCGTTCCTTGGTAACCCAATGCAGTGATGGTTACCGACACCGACCATGGCATCGTCGATCGTTTTGTGCGTTTGGCCTGAAATTTTTACTACGGAGTAGGAGATTTTAAGTTGGCAGCGATTCTATATGCTAAAACTTGTGACTTCTTCAATAACTATGCTTGTTATTATCTGCATCGCCTGGCTGTGACTTCATTGCAAAATTTCTGGCCAGGACTTAATTTGGACATGTTATTATCTGAATTCGATCGAACCGCTGCTATCGGCATGCATTCGATGTGATCTGGTAGCTAGACTTGTGGTCTGGCTCCTGATTAGTTTGCTGACGCATAGCTCTGTGACCTTGTCTTTTTTTGGCCCTAGTCTATACGCTAGAACTCCCCAATCCCCATTTGCGATGAAGTCTTGATATGGGGCCTTGCACGACTTATACAAGATTGTTTACATTTACCTTCCTTATTTTCTCCCATTTCTTCTCCATTATCTCAACACCAATGATTTGTACAAAAAAAAAAAGAATGTTTGCATCAACGAAGCAATTCCATTCCCACGATTGATTCTATGTCCTTAACCTTCAAATTTGAGAAATTTTGGACTTGCATCCAGGGTTTCGAAAATATTGCGTCGCAAGCTTGGGCTTTGACCTCCAGACACGACGAGCCTTACCAAAACCTATTCCACAAGCTTAATAACACGGTAAGGGGGCTTGCCAAATGGAGCCGAGGGTTATTCTCGAACACAAAGGTGTTACTTCACGCCGCGCTTCTTGTCATTCTTCAACTCGATATTGCCCAAGAGAATAGGATTCTTTCCCTGGTTGAGTGGGATCTACGGGCGAGTTTAAAGAGAAGGGTCATTAGCTTTGCAATCATGGAGAGAGCTAGGAAAAAGCAAAGTGCTAGAATTCCAAACATTAAAGAAGGCGATGCTAACACTAAGTTCTTTATTTGAGGGTGAATACAAGGAGAAGGAAAAAACCACACTCATCTCATCAAGAATAATGGAGGTTGGGTCACCAATCATGGACAAAAGGAAGAGATATTGCACAACCATTTCTCCTCAGTTATGGGGCCTGGGGCATGTAGAAGTCGGGACTTGAAGTGGGATAATCTCAACCTTGGAAATGTGTCTTTTGATGGAATTGATGACCCGTTCTCGGAGGAGGAGGTGCTTAATGCTATATCCCAAATGTCGTCGCACAAAGCTCACGGCCCTGATGGTTTTATCGGAGCTTTCTTCAAAAAAAATGTTGGGGCATCATCAAGGAGGACGTTATGGGAGCCATCCATCAATTCAACAATCTCCATGTCGCACATCTTCAATGGGTCAACTCAGCCAACATTGTTCTCTTGCCCAAGAAGGAGGGGTCCGAGGAGGTAAATGACAATTGGCCTATTAGCTTGATATACTCCATTCAGAAATTATTGACAAGATGGTTGCTACCCGGCTTGCCCCACTTATGTGTGGCCTTGTGTCAAATGCCCAAAGCGCCTTCATAAAAAAAGTATCCACGACAAGTTGATGTATACGAGAAACCTTGCGAGAAGGCTTCACAAGAGCAAAATATCGTCGCTCCTCTTCAAGCTTGATTTCCGTAAAGCTTTTGACTCCATGAGATGGGACTACATTCTTGAATTCCTTAAGAGACATGGTTTGCATCGTCTTGCTTTGCACCGCCTCTTCGAGGGTCCTTCTAAATGAGGTGGTCGGCGCTCCGATTTTGCATGGAAGAGGTTTGAGACAAGGTGATCCTTTGTCGCCGCTCCTTTTTATCCTTGCCATAGACCCTCTTCAAAAAATCCTTGAGTTGGCAACCCAACACGGGCTCCTCCACAAGAAAAGAGGAAGAGGAACAATTATTCGAACATCTCTATACATAGATGATGCGGCTGTTTTTGTGGATCCCGGTGGCTGTGAAAACAACCATCTTTATCCATGTTTAAATCTGATATTAGTCACGTAATTGATAAAATATCTTTCTCAACTTGCCAATAATCACTAATTATGGTAAAGATGTGCAAATCTCTTCTTTACGGACATTTCTTGGCGGAATCAAGGCCAATTAGTGATGATTTCCAAGTTGCCAAATCTACCAAGTTAAAGAGGCCAGGAAAAGAAGCATCAAAGAGTTTGGCGAGCACTGGTACGGCCGCAGCCCGCCTGTCGGCGCGGCCACCAGGTGCCACTGCCTTTCTCAGGTCAAACGGAACAACTTTCGTGACGAGGACTATATATATTGGGCATCACAACCACCAGAAAAGAGAGACAATCAAAAGAAACACCACACAGAGATCAGAAGTCGCCACGAGATCTATTTTGCCATTCGCATCTAAGGAGAGGGGAATTGCTCCTCCATCGTCATATTCATCGATATCTCCACCCCACTCTCCTTAGCCATATATCTTACTCTACTATTGATCTCTCATCATAATTGGTGGCATTGTAAGACTAATATCGATCTTCTTTTACAATATTTATGATTGTTAATCTTATCATGTGTAAGTAGTCCTCACGGGTTGAGGGCCTAGCCTCACAACATCATGTGCGTCTAATCTACATGGGTGTTGTACACAATTTTTATTTTAAGATTTGTACGATTGTATCTCTATCTCCTACCTCAATCTAGGACTTGTCAAGTACCCAGACCCCAATGATTGATAAAGGTAATGAGGCGTGATTAGTGGTAATCTTCTGCTTCATGCGAAACCTAGTGACAGTAGGAAAGTACGGTGGTAGTTTGAGATCCATTAGGGATAAGGATGACATTATTGATCTTAATGCTTTGGTCTCTGGATCACTTAATAATCCTTCATAACCTGCTCGACTGGAGTGAATGTGTTGGACAATAGTCTGTACATAACCAGCTCGACTAGAGTCTATAGTACATTAGGATGCATTGCCCACAAGAATCTAATCTGAATTGAATTAAGTATAATTATGCATATTATTATCTTTTATCCCATACATGTATGCACAGTTGCCTGGCTTATCTGCATCAATTGATTCACAAACCCCAAGTAAAATCGAAGGTCTTGATTGAGTAAATCAACGTCAGTTGCTTTTCAAGGATCGATTTAAACCTAGGTCTTCTAGGGAAAACACAACTATATCACATCCGGTATTCCGGATCGAAGGTATCAGATCCTAAGAAGGAGGACATTCAAAATCTTTCCTCCACCCTCACCTTGTTCGGAGGTGCTACCGGTCTCCTCATCAACTTCCAAAAGAGCACGGTCATTTCCATTACATGTCATGATATTGACATTGACGAGGTGCTTGATGGGATTTGGCTGATCTGTGCTTCCTTCCCAATCAAGTATTTGGGGATGCCCCTATAGGTTTAGAAGCTTAAGAGGATCGATTTTCAACCTTTAGAAGACAAGATGGACAACAAGCTTGTTACTTGGGATGGGAAAAATATCAATGCAGCCAGGAGAGAGGACCTTGTCAATCTGTCCTCACGTCCCAAGCGATTTTCCATCTTGTAAGGGTATATTGCCCCTATGTGTGGTTTTGGTAATTAATGACAACCCCTATGGACTAATGTTTTCATTGAGTTTATATGAAGGAATATTCCATAGGTACTACTTGTATTCCATATGTTGGATTCAAGTATGGATGCCATGAAGATAAAGATACACCTTGTGTATTGGCATCAAGATCATCGACTTGAAGATATATATGTGATATGATCAAGAAGAAGAAATGAAGATGGAGTTCTTATGTGGAACTCAATATTAGCCATGCTCTATCTTATGTTATGTGATAAGAAATGAATGATCAAGATCTTGAGAGCTTGATTCCAAGTGAAGAATTCTTTATACATCTCAAGATAGTATGATAGAGTATGAGAAGATACAAGGTTGAGTCGGGCAAGTTCAAGATGAGCATCTCAAGTGGATCACATACTTAAAGCTTGCCGTCCATTTGGTGATAATGGACATGTGAAGATGTGAATCAATGGAGCTTTCCCATCATGGTGTATGGGGGAGAATTTGTGAGTCTTCACGAAGCAACGATGATCAAGTTGAGGCATTCCGGCTTGAGTGGAGCTTGAAGAGCTATCATCAAGATCAAGCGGGATGCGCAAGGCAAAGGTATGGCCTTGCTAGGTTTTCCTTTTACCGGTCTCAAGGTGGTTGTTGGGAGACCGGATTATAGGATAGACCGCACTATCAAGAGGGGCTTTCGGTTGGGTAACTTGATCGCATCGTAGGGAGCTCAATCCTTTGCATACTTTGCATATCCCTATTGCTTCTTGGTGTTTCTCTGTGTGAGGTTCTTGATCTTGTTGCTATCTTTACAACAAGCTCAAGTTCATCGAAAACGGAGTTCGTATGACTCTTCTATGACATTTTCAAGGTTGGGTGATTTTACCGGTTATTCATGATATAAGGTTCTACCTTTTATATTCATGAAATCCTCTCCTAAAGATTCTTGTGTTTTCACTTTCTATAAGATAGCATTTGTTGTTATCTTTCAAACAAAAAATTGGTTTCATTCAATTCGGAGTTCGGGGGCATTTGTTATTTAAGAAAAGGAAAAAAGCCATATAAAAAGAAAAAGAAAAAGAAGGGCCAGCCAACCGACCGGCCTGACCGGCCCAGCCGCCGGCCCACCCGGTCCGCGCCGGCTCTAGTGATGGTGCCAGCCGGGCCACTTACTGAGAGGCCGCCCGGTCTGGTCTGGCCCAGGGTCGGCCGGCGCCGGCCTGCCCGCCCGGCGCTCCCTGCTGGGCCGCCTCTCCTGGCGCGGCCCGCTCGCCCGGCTAACCGCTGCCCCGGCTGGGCCCGCTGCGCGGCCTGCTCCCTCGTCCGGTCGGTGGCTCGGCTGGGCCGGACTGCTGGCCGGCCTCCTCAGCCCAGCATCCGGTCAGCCGGCCTGGGCCACCGGCTGGGCTGTTTTCCTGCGATTTTAAGTGCTATTTTTTCCCAACGGTTATTTTCTCTCCCTTGCTATAAATAGCCTTCTTCCACCTTGAGTTGACAGAGTTCTTCCCCTTTCTTCACCTCCATTGTTGCTATTTGAAGAACTACCTTCCCCTCTTGATTCCTCCCATGATTCTTGCCCATTCTTGAGGATTTGAGAGAGGAGATCTAGATCTACAATCCCCACCAATCAATTTCTCCTCTATGTGAGGGGCACCCTTTGGATCCAGATCTTGGAGTCTTTTGTTGACTTTCCCATTGTTCTTCCTCTCCAATCTCATCCTAGCATTTGTTGCTTGGGTGGGATTTGGGTGTGAAGGACTTGAACACCTCTAGTGTTCTTGCTTTGCATCATTGCATAGTGTTGAGCTCTCCACCATGATTAGTTCGAGTGAGAGACCGTGAGCTTGTTACTCTTGGAGGGATACCTCCTAGTTGGCTTGGCGGTTGGTGCTCCGGTGATCTCTTCAAGGAAGATTGTGAAGAGGCCCGGGCTTCTCCTTCGTGGAGCTTGTGAAGTGGTTGTGGAGCTTGCCATCTCCGGAGCGGAGGAAAAGCTAACCATAAGGAAAGGGCCATTATCCTTCGTGGGTGTGGTTCGGAGAATAGGGTGAGCCTTCGTGGCGTGGGGAATCCTTCGTGGACCTCCACTCCTCCAAACGTGACGTACCTTCTTGCAAAGGAAGGGAACACGGGAATCCTCGTCTCCGCGTGCCTCGGTTATTTCTATACCCGAGCTCTCTTTCCTTGTGATAGCCATCATGCTTGAAGTACATATATCTTGCTATCACTTGTGCTACATATATCTTGTGCCTATCTTGCTTAGCTCTAGTTGTTATTGTTACACTTAGTTGAGCCTAGCATATTTAGGGTTTGTGCTTGTAAACTAAACGTTAGTTTAATTCCGCATTCTTACAAGACAAATCCGCAAGAGTTTTTAAACGCCTATTCACCCCCCCTTTAGGCGACATCTCGTCCTTTCAATTGGTATCAGAGCAAGGTCTCTCCTTGTTTAAGGCTTCACCGCCTTGAGAGTAAAGATGTCGGCTAGTAATATAGTGCACAATGACACAATTATCTTTAATGGCACAAATTATCTTTTGTGGAGAAATTGCTTGCTTTGTAATCTTCGGATCTTGTATCCAAATATTGAGCGATTTCTAGATGTAGGTTTTTCTCCTCCGATGGACCCTCAAAATCTATCTTTAGAGGATGAGAAAAACTTACATCTTGAAGCTCAAGTATCTAATGAGCTTTTATTCTCCTTGAGACCAGATTTTCGTAGGTTCTTGATATATATAAAGCGAAAGTCGTCTCATGAGATGTGGATCAAGCTTAAGGAAATGTTTGGTGGATCCATTTCTCATTTGGTCGGTGGTGTCTCCGAGGAGCTCTCTTCCTCTTCACATCATGAAGAGCTCCAAGTTGCTTCCACCTCCGGCCGTGATGAGTTCTCATCTTCTTCCACTTCACCAACGTGTAGCAAGACACGAGGTAATGATATGGTGAGTGGTGAGGAAAATTGCAATGTTGATATTGTGCTCAATAGTGATGATTCTTCATCTCTATCCCATTGCAATGCTTCCTCTTTGGACTTAAACACATCTAGCATTGAAAATAATCTACATGCTTGTGTTGATAGTCCTTGCATATCATGTGTGGATTGCTTACATAGATCTCATGATGATATGCTTGCCTTGTATTGTTCCCATAATCAAAATGCTTCTATTCCCTCTAGTTGGTTGTTGACTAACAATGTAGAGGAAACCGAACACTCTATGGATCAAGACACGATTTCAAATGAGGATTCAAGAATATCTTCATCTTCATTCTCCGGTATGCACATGTGCCTTATGGCAAATGGATCAAAGGTATCTCCTACTTTGACTCCTAACACATCCTCTAACGATGAGAGTGATGATGATGATAATGATGAAGAATATAATACCTTGTTGCATGATATGGGAATGGTATATGCTTCTCTTCATGGTAATAAAGAAGCTCGTGCTAATCTCGAACACTCTATGGAAACCTTGAATAAATACAAGGGAACCATAGTGGAGTTGGAGTCCCATGTTGAAAATGGGAGAATGAGATTCAATGTCCTCAAGCAAGAGCTAAAAGATGAGAAGCATACTAATTTTATGCTTACACAAAAAATTGAATCCTATGAGCTTGAAAATGAAAAATCTATTGTTGATGCTTGTGCTACTAACTCTACTTCTTGTGAAGCATCTATCTTAAAGGAGAATGTTGAGCTAAGGGCTCAACTTGAGTTGCTAACTAGCAATTATAGGGAATTGGAAGGAAGTCATAAAAGGCTCTCGGGCTCTCATGATGATCTTCTAATTTCCTATGATGGGCTAAACTTAGCTCATGAGGCAAGTATCACTAAGGTAATATCTTGTGAGCCTCATGTAGACATTAGCACAATCTCTACAAATGCTATACTTTCATGTGTTGGTCCTTGTAATCCATCTAGTCAAACTATTGATACACCTTGTGTTAGATTACTTGCCTTGCCTTGTTGCTCCAACAATGAAGCTTCTACTTCCTCTAGTACTTGTATTTCTACTAACCATGTAGAGGAAATCAAAGAGCTCGAGGCCCAAGTCCTTTCTTTGAAGAAAGACTTGGAAAAGCGTCATGAAGGGAAATCCGCACTTGACAAGATGCTAAGTGTGCAACAATCGCCCAATGATAAGAGTGGACTTGGATTCAACTCCAATAACAAGAACAAGTCCAAAGGCATGAGCAACAAGAAGAAGGGCCAAGACAAAGTCAAGGATCCGGCCAAGTTGGTTTGCTTCAAGTGCAAGATTGAAGGGCATCATGTTAGATCATGCCCATTGAAGAAGAAGAAGCACTTGAGTGAGAAACAACAAGGGAAACGGCCACAAGTTCAAGGTCAAGCTCATGCTCGACCTCAAGTTGAAGATAGGCCACTTCCCAAGAAGAATCAAGATAAAGTTCCCCAAGAGAAGAAATCAATAAATAAGAGAAAGGGGAACACTTGCTACTTATGCCATGAGAAGGGGAACTTTGCTCATTCATGTTTAAGTGGTACCTTATCCAACCCTATCATTGTTGATAATGGTTATTCTCTTGGTAAGGATAAGGATGGCAATGTGTTTGCCAAGTTTGTTGGAACTCAAAGTGGCTTCAAGAAAAGAACCATTTGGATTGCCAAGCCTATTGTGACAAACCTCTTAGGACCCAACTTGGTTGGGGACCAACAAGCTCAAACTTGATCAATAGGTGCATGAGGAGGGCATTGGAGACTTGGCTACTTCATGAAGAATTAAGGGATCTTCATATATTATATTTCTACCAAGCCAAGTCATAAGGATTATCATCTATATCTTATATCCAATGTTCCTCTTTGCGGTGACTTATACTTCAACTCATATTAATTGTAAGTTACTTGCCCCTTTGCATGTTTGGTTTTGTATCAAATATGTGCTTGTATGTGTTGAGTCTTACTTGCCTATCTTGTGTATTCAAGTATGTTTGTTTGACTCATCATATACTTGTGTATTGTTTTGAGCCTAATGCATCTTGATGATATCTTATTTGGCTCTCTTTGAGTGATTAATGGAACATCCCATTTTGGGGGAGTGATATGCATTGTGCATCTCTCTTTCTCTAAAATGTGTGTACATGGGTATCACCACTTAGTGTTGATATTGCAAGATTATCTAGTCACTATGTGGTGTGTCATACTCATGATAAATTCAATTTCTAATGTCCATTAATCATCTCTAATCGAATTTTAATTGCCTCTTAACTAAACAAATGTTTTATCACATTATGGGGGAGTAATATGTTTTGTACATATCTCAAGCCTAGAAAATGTGAACATTTGAGGTTATGCCACTTAGAGTTGATACTCTTAATTATCTTGATCCTAGGTGGCATATTTGCTCACACAAGCTCCACTTGTATTAAAAAGCTTTTATTGCTCATCTTATGTTTCTTGTTTGAGTAAGAAATTCTTGGTACGTTTTTCCTCAAATACATATCTCTATATCTTATTTGAGATACTGTTTGCTTAAAGTTATTCTAATCATTGCCGTGCGTGATTGTTTGACTAATTGAAACTATCAAGAATCTTCATCCGTGCATAGTGCTTTCTATATACTTATCCTATGCCTTTTATTGTAAAGTTGATCCTTACTATCCTTGTTGAAATATACCACCGGAAGTTAATTCCAATATTCTCATTGTCTTTGACAATTGACAACCTTGTATGTGGTTGAATTTATGGATCATCTTCATCTTGGATTGCTTCTTATTTCCTTACTTTATTTCCAAGAAATCTTTGTTGCTCCCATGTGTCTTCCTTTTCCCTTTGAAAAATCTTTTGATAAATTCTCTTGATTCATATCAAGTGTTTGTTTTGGAAGATAAACCTTTTCCTTACGGTACATTGTGCCATTGTGAAAAGTGTAGAGGGTTTGGTTTATTTGTTCGAACCTTGCTCTCTTGGGGAGTTTGCTATCTCATTCCTTCTTACATGTTTTATTTGCTTGAATGAGATAAATCTTTGAGCATGTTTGCTTTATATCATCCTTTATGCTCAATGGTCTCTTCTTAGTACATTTTATTGAACTTTGTTGAACAAATCTTTTGTAATTTGCGTCTTTGATATAATTTGGACAACAAATTTGTTTGGTCACACCTTTATCTCTTCTTCAATTCATTTGGTGTTTTGTCCAAAGTATATCTTCCTTGGATCTTTAAAAGTATTTATGCGTGCTTATATGTAATTTGTTTATATTTCTAGCATGCTTTCTTTCTTTGATCCATTATATAGGGTATACTCCATCAAATCCTAAATGGGTAAGATGTGCATGAAATTCAAATTTCATATATAAATATGCACATATTTATATGGAGTGTGTCCTATGTATTGTGGTTAGTCTAACCATTTTGGACCCAATAAGTTTGGGGACCAAGATGTACTTGAATGTTGTTTTAGGTACATTGGAGATGCAATGGAGGCTTGTCTCATCTATAAGGTAGGTGTTGTCACCATATGATAATTGGAGTCAAGCTAGGATGATCAATGAAATCTTATCTACTACATCATGTCATTGCTATCTCGGTAACAAGTATCTTACTCATGCATTCTCATATAGCATCCAACCTCTTGTAGGTTGCATCTTGGCATGAAATTATTTATTTCGAAAATATTGCGGTTCTTGAAAAATTCTTTTTAAAGAAAACTTCTTATTGAACATTTGAGTAATTTGAGAAGATGCATATGATAGGAATATACATATCATATTTATGATTAACCTATCACAAATATGCCCTCTAGCAATTTATTGCATATCAATTCCTCAAAGAGCTCTTATGTGCAATATTGATGAAATTGTGAAATAAATCCGTATTTGTGATACTTGTTGCCTTTCTCAAAACATTCCAACTAGCTTTACTTCCCTTATTGTTAGTTGTGATGTTTTTGAGATTTTCTTGGTTGAAGCTCATTCATATACCATAAGTGAAAATTGGAGCCATAGGCTATATATGCTTTTAAGCAAACATCCTTTGGTATATTTTATGACTTCATCTTGGATATCTTGTCTTATTTATTTTATTAAGCTCTTGTGTGTGCATGTTTCTTTATGGATCACTTGTCCACTTTATAAACTTATATACATGAGAGCGTTAATCCATCACCTTGATATCCTTGTTCTTTGTCGACCATCTTTTATCCTTTTATTTTTAGTGGTGTTGGTAAAGAAGATTTATGAGTGCTTGGTTTATTTGTTTTTCTTCATGCACTCATATCTCGTAATTGTTGGACTCAAGTTGTTCTTGATAAGCATATTCTCTTTATCTTGGTTGTGTTCTAAATGATATAGAGGGAGTGAGGATTCCATGTTTATGCATATTGTATTCAAATGCAAACAATATAAATTATGCACGAACCTTGGGGATCTTCCTTATTTTATTTTGAGCACTATATCTCTCTTATCATGATATCTTTGTTTGTCCAATTGGATCTTTGCTTGCTTGCTTTATTTGTTAAAGCTTCCTTCACCATGTTATCCTTGTGCAATATTTGATCCTCAATATAGTTTGACTTCCTTCAAGTATTCATCATTGGATATGTGCATTTGATTCCACTCAAATTATGAGAAGTGCACACCTTGGGGAGGAACTCACATTATATTGGCTTTCTAAATTTTTCACCCATTTTGGCACTCGATGCCAATGGGGGAGAAGTTTAGAGGGTTTAAGGGAATGGTTTTATACTTAAGTTGGTTTGTGCTTAAGTGTTTTTTCCTCTCATGCATTCCATATTTATTATGTCTTGCATGGTTGTATATATAGTGGAAACTCTCCCTAAGCTTAGTCTTGACAATGTATGCAATGAATTCATGTTCATCACACGTGCATACATTGTGGGGGAGTTTGCTCTATATATGGTGGCTCTACTCACATCCCTTGCATTAGTTGTAATTGTGTGAGTAGAGTTGGTTTTGATATGGGATGGTAGCTTTGTGTTACTTGACCATATCAAATACAACCTCTTGTATACAACTTATTCAAGGATAAGTTGCGTACTTGTCTCTAATATTCATTATATAAACCCTCTTATTGTGGTTGTCATCAATTACCAAAATGGGGAGATTATAAGGGTATATTGCCCCTATGTGTGGTTTTGGTAATTAATGACAACCCCTATGTACTAATGTTTTCATTGAGTTTATATGAAGGAATATTCCGTAGGTACTACTTGTATTCCATATGTTGGATTCAAGTATGGATGCCATGAAGATAAAGATACACCTTGTGTATTGGCATCAAGATCATCGATTTGAAGATATATATGTGATATGATCAAGAAGAAGAAATGAAGATGGAGTTCTTATGTGGAACTCAATATTAGCCATGCTCTATCTAATGTGATAAGCAATGAATGATCAAGATCTTGAGAGCTTGATTCCAAGTGAAGAATTCTTTATACATCTCAAGATAGTATGATAGAGTATGAGAAGATACAAGGTTGAGTTGGGCAAGTTCAAGATGAGCATCTCAAGTGGATCACATACTTAAAGCTTGCCGTCCATTTGGTGATAATGGACATGTGAAGATGTGCATCAATGGAGCTCTCCCATCATGGTGTATGGGGGAGAATTTGTGAGTCTTCACGAAGCAACGATGATCAAGTTGAGGCATTCCGGCTTGAGTGGAGCTTGAAGAGCTATCATCAAGATCAAGCGGGATGCGCAAGGCAAAGGTATGGCCCTGCTAGGTTTTCCTTTTACCGGTATCAAGGTGGTTGTTGGGAGACCGGATTATAGGATAGATAGCCGCACTATCAAGAGGGGCTTTCGGTTGGGTAACTTGATCGCATCGTCGTAGGGAGCTCAATCCTTTGCATACTTTGCATATCCCTATTGCTTCTTGGTGTTTCTCTGTGTGAGGTTCTTGAGCTTGTTGCTATCTTTACAACAAGCTTAAGTTCATCGAAAACAGAGTTTGTATGACTCTTCTATGGCATTTTCAAGGTTGGGTGATTTTACCGGTTATTCATGATATAAGGTTCTACCTTTTATATTCATGATAAAATCCTCTCCTACAGATTCTTGTGTTTTCACTTTCTGTAAGATAGCATTTGTTGTTGTCTTTCAAACAAAATTTGTTTCATTCAATTCGAGTTCGGGAGCATATGTTATTTAAGAAAAGGAAAAAGCGATATAAAAAGAAAAAGAAAAAGAAGGGCCAGGCAACCGACCGGCCTGACCGGCCCAGCCGCCGGCCCACCTGGTCCGCGCCGGCTCTGGTGCTGGTGCCAGCCGGGCCACTTACTGAGAGGCCGCCCGGTCTGGTCCGGCCCAGGGTCCGGCAGCCACCGGCCCGCCCGGCGCTACCCCCGGCCCGACCGAGCGTCTGCCCTTGCTGGGCCGCCTCTCCCTGGCGTGCGGCCTGCTGGCCCGGCTAACCGCTGCCCCAGCTGGGCCACTTCGCTCGCTGCGCGGCCTGCTCGCTCGTCCGGTCGGTGGCTCGGCTGGGCCGGACTGCTGGCCGGCCTCCTCGGCCCAGCATCCGGTCAGCCGGCCTGGGCCACCGGCTGGGCTGTTTCCTCCGATTTTAAGTGCTGTTTTTTCCCCAACGGTTATTTCCCTCCCTTGCTATAAATAGCCTTCTTCCACCTTGAGTTGACAGAGTTCTTCCCCTTTCTTCACCTCCATTGTTGCTATTTGAGGATTTGAGAGAGGAGATCTAGATCTACAATCCCCACCAATCAATTTCTCCTCTAAGTGAGGGCACCCTTTAGATCTAGATCTTGGAGTCTTTTGTTGACTTTCCCCATTGTTCTTCCTCTCCAATCTCATCCTAGCATTTGTTGCTTGGGTGGGATTTGGGTGTGAAGGACTTGAACACCTCTAGTGTTCTTGCTTTGCATCATTGCATAGTGTTGAGCTCTCCACCACGATTAGTTCAAGTGAGAGACCGTGAGCTTGTTACTCTTGGAGGGAGACCTCCTAGTTGGCTTGGCGGTTGGTGCTCCGGTGATCTCTTCAAGGAAGATTGTGAAGAGGCCCGGGCTTCTCCTTCGTGGAGCTTGTGAAGTGGTTGTGGAGCTTGCCATCTCCGGAGCGGAGGAAAAGCTAACCATAAGGAAAGGGCCATTATCCTTCGTGGGTGTGGTTCGGAGAATAGGGTGAGCCTTCGTGGCGCGGGGAATCCTTCGTGGACCTCCACTCCTCCAAACGTGATGTACCTTCTTGCAAAGGAAGGGAACACGGGAATACATCCTCGTCTCCGCGTGCCTCGGTTATTTCTATACCCGAGCTCTCTTTCCTTGTGATAGCCATCGTGCTTGAAGTACATATATCTTGCTATCACTTGTGCTACATATATCTTGTGCCTATCTTGCTTAGCTCTAGTTGTTATTGTTACACTTAGTTGAGCCTAGCATATTTAGGGTTTGTGCTTGTAATCTAAACGTTAGTTTAATTCCGCATTCTTACAAGACAAATCCGCAAGAGTTTTTAAACGCCTATTCACCCCCCCCCCTCTAGGCGACATCTCGTCCTTTCACATCTAACCCCGCTCAAAAACCCACCGGGATGCATCACTTCTATGAATGAAATTGAGCGTGATTTTCTTTCGGCCGACACCAAGGAGGTTACCTGGGGAAGTGTAAATTGAACTGGGAAGCGGTTTATAGACCAAAGAAGCTTGGTGGTTTGGGCATCCTACATGTTGACGAATTTGGAAGGGCTATTCGTTTGAGATGGCCTTGGTTTGAATGGAGGGATCTGGGTAAGCTTTGGGTGGGCATGGACACCCCTTGTGATGAGGTAGATATGGATTTGTTCTACCCATCCACCACTATCACGATTGGCAACGGAGAGATAACTCCTTTTTGGGATTCCCCGTGGCTCAACGGAAAAAGCTCAAAAACATTGCACCGCTCATCTATGAGGCCTCCAAGAGGAAGAGATGGAAAGTCAATCACGTGCTTACCAATAACGCTTGGATTGCCAAAATCAAAATGGACACCAAATTGACCGTTCGTCACATTCATGAGTACATTCGGCTTTGGTTGCAACTAAATACCTTTCAACTTGTTGAGGATGAACAAGACTCCGATCCATCACTTCGAACCTCACTTCAAATGGGGATTACACAACGACCTCCGCTTACCATGCACAATTCTTGGGAGCCACACTAACAAATATGTACAAGATGGTGTGGAAGGTTTGGGCCCCTACAAAGATAAATTTCTTCGGTTGGTGATACGTCTCCAACGTATCGATAATTTCTTATGTTCCATGCTACTTTATTGATGATACCTACATGTTTTATGCACATTATATGTCGTATTTACGCATTTTCTGGAACTAACCTATTAACAAGATGCCGAAGTGCCAGTTCCTGTTTCGCTGTTTTTGGTTTCGAAATCCTAGTAACGAAATATTCTCGGAATCGGACGAAATCAACGCCCAAGTTCCTATTTTCACCGGAAGCATCCAACACCCGGAAGGATCGGAGAAGGGGGACAGGGCCACCAAACCACACCCCGGCGCGGCCGGGGGCGCCCCTATGGTGTGGTCGCCTTCGACCCTCTGCGCCGCCTCTTCGCCTATAAAAGGTCCCTGACCTAAAAACCCTTAGGGAGGAAGCCACGGTACGCGAAACCTTCCGAGCCGCCACCATCGCGAAGCCAAGATCTCGGGACAGGAGTCTGTTCCGGCACCCCGGACGGGGAAGTGCCCCCGGAAGGCTTCTCCATCGACACCGCTGCCATCTCCACCGCCATCTTCATCAACGCTGCTGCTCCCATGAGGAGGGAGTAGTTCTCCATCGAGGCTCGGGGCTGTACCGGTAGCTATGTGGTTAATCTCTCTCCTATGTACTTCAATACAATGATCTCATGAGCTGCCTTACATGATTGAGATTCATATGAGTTTTGTATCACTACTATCTATGTGCTACTCTAGCAATGTTATTAAAGTAGTTTTATTCCTCCTGCACGTGTGTAAAGGTGACAGTGTGTGCACCGTGTTAGTACTTGGTTTATGCTATGATCATGATCTCTTGTAGATTGCGAAGTTAACTATTGCTATGATAATATTGATGTGATCTATTCCTCCTACATATGCATGAAGGTGACAGTGTGCATGCTATGCTAGTACCTGGTTTAGTCTTTTGATCTATCTTACACTATAAGGTTACTTAAACATGAGCATTATTGTGGAGCTTGTTAACTCCGGCATTGAGGATTCGTGTAATCCTACGCAATGTGTTCATCATCCAACAAAAGTGTAGAGTATGCATTTATCTATTCTGTTATGTGATCAATGTTGAGAGTGTCCACTAGTGAAAGTCTATTCCCTAGGCCTTGTTCCTAAATACTGCTATCGCTTCTTGTTTTGCGTTACTACTGCATGTTTACTTCCTACAATATTACTATCGTCAACTACGCGCCAAGCACTTTTCTGGCCGTACTACTGCTCATATTCATTCATACCACTTGTATTTCACTATCTCTTCGCGAACTAGTGCACCTATTAGGTGTGTTGGGGACACAAGAGACTTCTTGCTTTGTGGTTGCGGGTTGCATGAGAGGGATATCTTTGACCTCTTCCTCCCTGAGTTCGATAAACCTTGGGTAATCCACTTAAGGGAAACTTGCTGCTGTTCTACAAACCTCTGCTCTTGGAGGCCCAACACTGTCTACAAGAATAGAAGCACCCGTAGACATCAAGCACTTTTCTGGCGCCGTTGCCGGGGAGGAAAGGTAAAAGGCTCTCATACTCCGGTTCCAGGTAATACTTTTCTGGCGCCATTGTGTGTGTGCTCGAAGCTATTTCCTTTAGACTCTGCAATTGCGACATTTGGTTTCTTGTTTACACTAGTTAGGCATAATGGACAACAATGACCTTTTTATTCTATTTCCTGATTTAAGACATGGATGGTTTGATGCGAAAATTAAAAAACCCATGGAACATATTAATATGAATGCTTTGAACACTATTGTTGCTAATGCTATGGAAAATTCTAAGCTTGGGGAAGCTGGCTTTGATGAGCATGATATTTTTAGTCCCCCAAGCATTGAGGAGAAAATTTACTTTGATGATACTTTGCCTCCCATTTATGATGATTATAATGATAGTAGTCTTTTGTTACCACCTGTTATGGAGGATAAATTTGATTATGATTACAATATACCTCCTATATTTGATAGCTACTTTGTTGAATTTGCTCCCACTACAATTAATAAAATTGATTATGCTTATGTTGGGAGTAGTAATTATTTTATGCATGAGACTCGTGATAAGAATGCTTTATGTGATAGTTATATTGTTGAGTTTGCTCATGATGCTACTGAAAGTTATTATGAGAGAGGAAAATATGGTTGTAAAAATTTTCATGTTACTAAAACACCTCTCTATGTGCTGAAATTTTTGAAGCTACACTTGTTTTATCTTCCTATGCTTGTTACTTTGCTCTTCATGAACTTGTTTATTTACAAGATTCCTTTGCATAGGAAGCATGTTAGACTTAAATGTGTTTTGAATTTGCCTCTTGATGCTCTCTTTTGCTTCAACTTCTATTTCTTGCGAGTGCATCATTAAAACTGCTGAGCCCATCTTAATGGCTATAAAGAAAGAACTTCTTGGGAGATAACCCATGTGTTTTTTTTTACTACAGTATTTTGTTTTATATTTGTGTCTTGGAAGTTGTTTACTACTGTAGCAACCTCTCCTTATCATGTTTTTCTGCCAAGTAAAGTTTCTATGTCAAAGTTGATGTTATATTTGGGATCGCTGCGCAGAAACAGCATTGCTGTCTGTCACGAATCTGGGCACAGGCCTCTGTAGAAAATTCGAAAAAATCTGCCAATTTACGAGCGTGATCCTCAGATATGTACGCAACTTTCATTAGTTTTGAGTTTTTCCATTTGAGCAAGTCTGGTGCCATCCTAAAATTCGTCTTTACGGACTGTTCTGTTTTTGACAGATTCTGCCTTTTATTTCGCATTGCCTCTTTTGCTATGTTGGATGAATTTCTTTGATCCATTAATGTCCAGTAGCTTTATGCAATGTCCAGAAGTGAAAAGAATGTTTGTGTCACCTCTGAACATGTGAATTTTTGATTATGCACTAACCCTCTAATGAGTTTGCTTGAAGTTTGGTGTGAAGGAAGTTTTCAAGGGTCAAGAGAGGAGTATGATATACTATGATCAAGAGGAGTGAAAGCTCTAAGCTTGGGGATGCCCCGTGGTTCATCCCTGCATATTCTAAGAAGACTCAAGCGTCTAAGCTTGGGGATGCCCAAGGCATCCCCTTCTTCATCGACAAAGTATCAGTTCCTTCTCTTGAAACTATATTTTTATTCGGTCACATCTTATGTATTTTACTTGGAGCGTCTGTGTGCTTTTATTTTTGTTTTTGTTTTGCTATTTTCATTCTCTGAATAAGTTCATCCTTGTGTGGGAGAGAGACGCTCCGCTGGTTCGTATGAACACATGTGTTCTTAGCTCATAATATTCATGGCGAAGTTTCCTCTTCGTTAAATTGTTATATGGTTGGAATTGAAAAATGCTACATGTAGTAATTGCTAAAATGTCTTGGATAATGTGATACTTGGCAATTGTTATGCTCATGTTTAAGCTCTTGCATCATATACTTTGCACCTATTAGTGAAGAAATACATAGAGAATGCTAAAATTTGGTTTGCATATTTGGTCTCTCTAAGGTCTAGATAATTCTAGTATTGAGTTTTGAACAACAAGGAAGACGGTGTAGAGTCTTATAATGTTTACAATATGTCTTTTATGTGAGTTTTGCTGCACCGGTTCATCCTTGTGTTTGTTTCAAATAAACCTTGCTAGCCTAAACCTTGTATCGAGAGGGAATACTTCTCATGCATCCAAAATCCTTGAGCCAACCACTATGCCATTTGTGTCCACCATACCTACCTACTACATGGTATTTCTCCGCCATTCCAAAGTAAATTGCTTGAGTGCTACCTTTAAAATTCCATCATTCACCTTTGCAATATATAGCTCATGGGACAAAATAGCCTTAAAAACTATCGTAGTATTGAATATGTACTTATGCACTTTATCTTTTATTAAGTTGCTTGTTGTGCGATAACCATGCTTCTGGGGAACGCCATCAACTATTGTTGAATATCATGTGAGTTGCTATGCATGTTCGTCTTGTCTGAAGGATCTATCATTTTAGTGGTTGGAGCATGCAAAATTGTTAGAGAAGAACATTGGGCCGCTAACTAAAGCCATGAATCATGGTTGAGGTTTCAGTTTTGGACATATATCCTCAATCTCATATGAGAATAATAATTGTTGCTACATGCTTATGCATTTAAGAGGAGTCCATTATCTGTTGTCCATGTTGTCCCGGTATGGATGTCTAAGTTGAGAATAATCAAAAGCGAGAAATCCAAAATGCGAGCTTTCTCCTTAGACCTTTGTACAGGCGGCATGGAGGTACCCCTTTGTGACACTTGGTTGAAACATGGCATGCAAAGATCCGGTAGTCCAAGCTAAGTAGGACGAGGTGCGGGCACTATTAGTATACTATGCATGAGGCTTGCAACTTGTAAGATATAATTTACATAACTCATATGCTTTATTACTACCGTTGACAAAATTGTTTCATGTTTTCAAAATAAGAGCTCTAGCACAAATACAGCAATCGATGCTTTCCTCTTTGAAGGACCTTTCTTTTACTTTTATTGTTGAGTCAGTTTACCTATCTCCTTCCACCTTAAGAAGCAAACACTTGTGTGAACTGTGCATTGATTCCTACATACTTGCATATTGCACTTGTTATATTACTTTATGTTGACAATATCCATGAGATATACATGTTATAAGTTGAAAGCAACCGCTGAAACTTAATCTTCCTTTGTGTTGCTTCAACACCTTTACTTTGATTTATTGCTTTATGAGTTAACTCTTATGCAAGACTTATTGATGCTTGTCTTGAAAGTACTATTCATGAAAAGTCTTTGCTTTATGATTCAGTTGTTTACTCATGTCATTACCTTTGTTTTGATCGCTGCATTCATTACATATGTTTACAATAGTATGATCAAGGTTATGATGGCATGTCACTTAAGAAATTATCTTTGTTATCGTTTTACCTGCTCGGGACGAGCAGAACTAAGCTTGGGGATGCTGATACGTCTCCAACGTATCGATAATTTCTTATGTTCCATGCTACTTTATTGATGATACCTACATGTTTTATGCACATTATATGTCGTATTTACGCATTTTCTGGAACTAACCTATTAACAAGATGCCGAAGTGCCAGTTCCTGTTTTCTGCTGTTTTTGGTTTCAGAAATCCTAGTAACGAAATATTCTCGAATCGGACGAAATCAACGCCCAAGTTCCTATTTTCACCGGAAGCATCCGAACACCCGGAAGGATCGAGAGAAGGGGGACAGGGCCACCAAACCACACCCCGGCGCGGCCAGGGGGGGGCCGCCCCCCTATGGTGTGGTCGCCCCTTCGACCCTCCTGCGCCGCCTCTTCGCCTATATAAAGGTCCCTGACCTAAAAACCCTTAGGGAGGAAGCCACGGTACGCGAAACCTTCCAGAGCCGCCACCATCGCGAAGCCAAGATCTGGGGGACAGGAGTCTCTGTTCCGGCATCCTGCCGGACGGGGAAGTGCCCCGGAAGGCTTCTCCATCGACACCGCTGCCATCTCCACCGCCATCTTCATCAACGCTGCTGCTCCCATGAGGAGGGAGTAGTTCTCCATCGAGGCTCGGGGCTGTACCGGTAGCTATGTGGTTAATCTCTCTCCTATGTACTTCAATACAATGATCTCATGAGCTGCCTTACATGATTGAGATTCATATGAGTTTTGTATCACTACTATCTATGTGCTACTCTAGCAATGTTATTAAAGTAGTTTTATTCCTCCTGCACGTGTGTAAAGGTGACAGTGTGTGCACCGTGTTAGTACTTGGTTTATGCTATGATCATGATCTCTTGTAGATTGCGAAGTTAACTATTGCTATGATAATATTGATGTGATCTATTCCTCCTACATATGCATGAAGGTGACAGTGTGCATGCTATGCTAGTACTGGTTTAGTCTTTTGATCTATCTTACACTATAAGGTTACTTAAACATGAGCATTATTGTGGAGCTTGTTAACTCCGGCATTGAGGATT
Organism: Lolium multiflorum; assembly: GCA_030979885.1. Lineage (NCBI taxonomy): Eukaryota > Viridiplantae > Streptophyta > Magnoliopsida > Poales > Poaceae > Lolium > Lolium multiflorum. Next base: position 193,669,472 of record CM061749.1, read on the forward strand.
CGTGTAATCCTACGCAATGTGTTCATCATCCAACAAAAGTGTAGAGTATGCATTTATCTATTCTTATGTGATCAATGTTGAGAGTGTCCACTAGTGAAAGTCTATTCCCTAGGCCTTGTTCCTAAATACCTATCACTGCTTGTTACTGTTTCTGCGTTACTACTGCATGTTTACTTCCTACAATATTACTATCGTCAACTACGTGCCAGCACTTTTCTGGCACCGTACTACTGCTCATATTCATTCATACCACTTGTATTTCACTATCTCTTCGCCGAACTAGTGCACCTATTAGGTGTGTTGGGGACACAAGAGACTTCTTGCTTTGTGGTTGCAGGGTTGCATGAGAGGGATATCTTTGACCTCTTCCTCCCTGAGTTCGATAAACCTTGGGTAATCCACTTAAGGGAAACTTATGGCTACAGCCTCGCTCTGGAGGCCCAACACAGAAAGCACCCAGACATCAGTTGGCCATCCACAATAGGATTTGGATGACGTATCGTCTAGAGAGAAGGGGTTTGGACAATTGTGGGTTTTTTCCCGCTTTGCAAGCAAACTCAAGGGACGACGACACATATATTCTCCCGATGCTGCTACACCAAGAGGCTTTGGGATATGGTTAAGAGTCTGTCTGGGTTTCCCTCCATCCGCACTCATGAGTGGGCGGGTGATACCTCCCTTAGGGAGTGATGGAAGCTCATGTTGTGTAATGCGATGGAGAAACGAAAAGCCATGTCTTCCATAACCATGATTGCCACTGTTATGATATGGAAGGAGCGTAAGGCAAGAGTTTTCAACAATAGGTTGGCGCCCCCAACCATCTTACTTTAAATCATCAAGGATGAGGCTAAGCTTTGGATCGCGGCGGGTGCGAAGCATTTGAGTTTCGTAATAATGGGAGAGTAATCTCTTAGGAACTTCTTTTTTTCGTTTTATTTTTTCTTGTCAAATCTATCTTTCTTTAATGAATGTAAGCAAATCTTTTGCTCCCTCTTTAAAAAAGTCGTTAACCGTAGCTCTCCAGTTTCTAATTTTCATTTGAAGTTTATTGAGATAAATTCCTTCAAATTATTCTTGCATGCTTGATATTTGCCAAATTCATTCGAGTAATAGCTTCATCTCGATGTGTCACAACTTTCATGTTGTAAGTTTTGACCACCCCAATTGTAATCTACACATAAACCTTCCTAACTTTTGACATGGATCTCTTTGATTCAAAGCTTCAGTTCCTGATGGTACCTACATGAAAAACATCCACGTCAACGAGGTGATTTTATTTTTCAATCGCTTCCAAGTTTTGTTAATCATGGATCTCCAATTTCGCGTTGCTTTTTGGAGTTTCATCGCGGCCAGTTTCATCAAATTTGTCACGCGGTCGATATTTTCTAAATTCCTCTAGACTATATTTTTCTCTTTGTTCCACACAACTTCTATGTTGTATATTTTCTTGTTTGAGCACCAAATCTGTCACGCCCACGAGAACTGATGGCTCTAAGGTAAGTTCAGACGGGCAACCCTAGCTGGGTCGATGGTCAGATTCCGACCAGAAAATTCTATTTTTAGTAATATTCGAAAAAAAATTTATGGTAAAATTTCCATTTTTAGCAAAAAAAAGACCAAATTTGCTATATAGGAAAACTTCTGCATGCATGCGCTAGGAGACAGATTCGCTGGTGTCAGCGGAATCTTTTCCAAATTTGAATATTCAAAACGTTTTAACTTTCAAATGACAACTCCAATTTAAGATTCTCTTTCATCAATAAATCCTTCTCGACGAGATCTTCAAAACTAGCACCCATGTTAATATGTCTCGACAACTTTTTTTTTGGCTAAAATTTATCAACCATCTCTATTTAAATAATCAACCTTCGGGTACATGAGTGATCAACGGTAAATGTATAAAATTATCAACTCCCAAAGTTAATTTTATTTGAAACATTTTGACGGATTTTTTTAGCTCACATGTTATTAGCCAATATTTCATTTTCGAACAATTGTTTGACGAAATTTGTTATTCATGGAAAATGTTGCATGCATTCCCTACGAGACAAAAAGAATGATGTCAGCGAGAATCTTTTTTAATTCTAAAATTTAAAATGTTTTATCTTCCCAAATGACAACTTCAATTTAAGATACGTTTCACTAATGAACTCATTTCGACGAGATCTTCAAAACTAGCACCCATGTTAATATGTTTCGACAACTTTTTTCGGGCTAAAAGTTATCAACTCTGAAATACGTCATTTATCAACCGTAAATTTATAACTTACCAACCCAAAAAAACTAATTTCATTTCAAATATTTTAGCGACTATTTTTTAATTTACAATTTATCAACCCGGTGCTTCGTTATTTATCAACGGTAAATATAAATAACTACCAACCCTAAAAATCTTATTTCACTTAAAAATATTTTAGCGAATCTTTTTTAGTTTACAAGCTATCAACCCGGTGTCACATTATTTATCAACGGTAAATATAAATAAATATCAACCCTAAAAAGATAATTTCATTTAGAATATTTTAGCGACTCTTTTTAGTTTAGAAGTTATGAACCCGCTGCCCCGTTATTTATCAGCGGTAAAAATAAATACCTAGCAACCTTAAAAAGCTATTTTCATTTAGAATATTTTAGGAACTTTTGTCTAGTTTACAAGCTATCAACTCGGTGCCCCATTATTTATCAACGGTAATTATAAATAACTATCAATCATAAAAAGTTAATTTCACTTAGAATATTTTAGCGACCATTTTTTTAGTTTACAAGCTATCAACCTGGTGCCCCGTTATTTATCAATGGTAAATATAAATAACTACCAACCATAAAAAGTATTTCATTAGAATATTTTAGCGAATCTTTTTTAATTTACAAGCTATCAACCAGGTGCCTCATTATTTATCAACGGTAAAAAAAACTATGAACCCTAAAAAGTTAATTCATTTAGAATATTTTAGCGACTTTTTTATTTATAAGTTATCAACCCGGTGCCCCGTTATTTATCAACGGTAAATTTAAATACCTAGCAACCATAAAAATTAAATAAATTTAAGAATATTTTAGCAACTTTTGCTAGCTTACAACTTAAAACAGTACTTAATTTGAGTAGCAAGTGGTAGTTCATTTGAGTTGCAAGTGAATCCCCCACCCGTTATTTCCCCCCCTAAAAACCACTAGCCTGAAAAAAGGAATTATAAAAATTAATCCAAAAAATATGAATTACCGTACGAAATAACAACAAAAAGGTAATTACAAAAAAGAGAATTGTCAAAAGAGAATTGTTAAAAATAAGACCGAAATAATAAAAATTCATCGAAAGAAACATTAATTAGCGTACCAAATAACCAACTAAAAGGGAATTGCAAATAAAGAGAATTGAGAGCATGCCTCGTGCTGAAAAAAAGAGCGAGATGCTCTGTGCATGCATGCAGCAACTTGTGAGAGCCTGCCTCGTGCTGAAAAGTTGGCTCATTAAATGCAAACCCATGAGATGCACTGCTCATGCATGTAGTGTGAACGCTCTTGACTATATGCAACTTGCAAGTAAGAACATGAGCTGTTAGTGTGAACATACAGCTGCATGTGAACCTAATTAAACACTACGGGACAAAAACAAAGAATTGATTTTGCTCATGCGCGAGCGTAAGAAAATAGACCACGCGAGCGGTCGAACGCGGAGGAGGGAATTCCAGTTCAGAGGTATCTACAAGGTCAGCTGACCCCAACAAAAAACCAGCAAATCCTTCACTAAATTAGAGATAAATACTGCTCACTAAATTTGTTTGCATGCACTTGAAGATCGACTTCACTCGCCACGCCTTTCATATTTTCTCCCCCTTTCCTCCCGTTCTTTTACAGCGTGTTTCTGTCACATATTCTGGTTGGGAAAACACGCTATGAGTGGAGTAAAAGTTAAAAGCTCTTTACGCGTGGTGCTTCTGTTTCACGTGTTACACTTGTCCATACAACCTTCCGAGCGCCAATAATTGAACGAGCGACAGTGGAGTCATCGTTGGCAACTTGGCGACCGCCGACCAGCATGACCAGGACAGAACTAGCTATATATGCAGCCGGCACTCAGGCTGGCCGGGTTGCAACCGTCAATCGTCAGCTTGCCTGACATCAATCTAAGCTAGCCCTCGGGAAGTTCGGTTGCATCATCTTGACGATCAAAGAATGGAAGATCAGAAGACGAGCCTCGGCGCCGGGACGGCAAGCCTCCTACGCGAGCCTCTTCTCCCGCCGGGGAAACGGGTCGATTGCACCGTCGACGATGATCTCGAGGCGCACCTCCCTCCTTACCGCGCCGCCACCGGCGCTTCTTTCTCCAAGACGTGCCTTAACCTCACCAACGCCGTCTCAGGCATCGGGGTGCTCTCCATGCCGTACGCGGTGTCGCAGGGCGGGTGGCTCAGCCTGGCGCTCTTCGCCGTCGTCGGCGCCGTCTGCTACTACACCGGCACCCTCATCGAGCGCTGCATGCGCGCCGACACCTCCATCGCCACCTACCCCGACGTGGGCCGGCTCGCCTTCGGCGCCGCGGGCCAGAAAACCGTCGCCGCCTTCATGTACGTGGAGCTCTACCTCGTCGCCATCAGCTTCTTGGTCCTCGAGGGCGACAACCTCGACAAGCTCTTCCCCGGCGCCACCGTGGAGCTCTTCGGTTGTTACCGGCTGCACGGGAAGCAGCTCTTCATAGTGCTGGCCGGCGCCGTCATACTGCCCACGACCTGGCTCAGGAACCTCGGCATGCTCGCCTACGTGTCCGCGCTCGGGCTCGTCGCGTCGGCGGCCTTGACGGCGTCGCTGGTCTGGGCCGGCGTCTCCGAACCCGCCTTCCGCGGAAGGAACAGCAACGTCCTCAACCTCGCCGGCCTGCCAACATCCCTTGGCCTCTACTTGGTCTGCTTCACCGGCCACGCCGTCTTCCCGACGATATACTCGTCCATGAAGAACAACAGGCGTTTCTCCCAAGTTCTGCTCTTCTCCTCGGTGCTCTGCAGCCTGAACTACGGGGTCACGGCAGTGCTGGGCTACCTGATATACGGAGACGACGTTCAGTCGCAGGTGACGCTGAACCTGCCGTCGGGGAGGCTTTACACCAAGATCGCCATCGCCATGACCCTGATAAACCCACTAGCGAAGTACGCGCTGCTCGTCGCGCCAATCACGTCGGCGATCGAGGAGAGGTTCTCGCTTGCGGGCAGTGGGCCGGCGAGGGTGGCCATCGGCACCACCGTTCTAGTGAGCACGGTGGCAGTGGCGTCCGTGCTGCCCTTCTTCGGGTACCTCATGTCCTTCATCGGCTCCTTCCTCAGCGTCATGGCCACGGTCATGTTCCCCTGCCTCTGCTACCTGAAAATCTACAAAGCCCAAGGCATACGCCGTGCCGAGGTCGCGGCGATCGTCGGCATCCTGCTACTCGGGGCGTTTGTTGCCGTCACTGGCACCTACACTTCTTTGTTGGACATTATAGGCACTTTCTAAGCTAGATCAAGTTTTCTTTAGAGAATGTAAGAGCATCCCCACTCGTTGGCGCTCCCCACGCCCAAATCCGGCGATATTTTCGTCCGGATTGGAGGAAGATTTGGCGTGGGGAGCGCCGAAGTTCCAGCCGTCCCCCGGCAGGAAACCCCCAACCTCGACCATTTGACATATTTCAAACAAATTTAACATAAAATTTAACAAGTTCGGCGACCAAGAGTACGAAAATTGCTGAAACAAATTCGGCGAAAATAATTGTACAATGTTTAACAAGTGCTGAAACAAATGAAGCACACAATTTCACAATTTTTCAAATAAATTAGACAGACTAGTTGGCGTCGACGTTGGCGTTGCCTCGGAGCCTCCATATGTGCTCCACTAGATCATCTTGCAGCAGCTGATGCATTGTAGAGTCTCGAATCTCCTGACGCATAGCAATGAAGGCGGCCCATGATGGAGGCACCTGGTTAGGCTGTGCAAGAGGACCCTCTCTCTCATATGGTGCTTCTTGCTCAGCCGGAGGAACCGGATGCTTTCGCTCATTTTCAATAATCATATTGTGTAGGCACACACAGCAGTTCATCACCTCCCACATCTGATCTTTGGACCAAGTCATAGCGGGGAACCGGACGACAACAAATCTCTGCTGGAGGACACCAAATGCACGCTCGACGTCTTTTCGGCAAGCTTCTTGTTTCTTGACAAACTCGCAAAGTTTGAGGGTGCTAGGATTCGAGATAGTCTTCACAAATGTTGCCCACTTTGGATAGATACCGTCTGCAAGGTAGTATCCTTTGTTGTAGTGCCGACCATTGATCACATAGTCCACCGGGGAGTATGACCCTCAACAAGCTTGGAAAAGACCGGAGAGCAGTTTAGGACGTTGATGTCATTGTTGGATCCAGGCATACCAAAGAAAGAGTGCCAAATCCAGAGATCATGGGTAGCCACTGCTTCAAGTATCACAGTGCAGCCTTTTTTGTGACCCTTGTACATTCCCTGCCACGCAAACGGACAGTTCTTCCATTGCCAATGCATGCAGTCAATGCTTCCAAGCATCCCTGGAAAACATCTAGCTTCATTTGTTGCAAGGATCCTCTCAGTGTCTTCGACAGTGGGTGATTTCAAGTAATAGTCCCCGAACACTGCTATGACGGCCCTGAAACCGGTAGAAACATTCAAGGGCGGTGGACTCCGCCATCCGAAGATAGTCATCTGCAGTATCACCGGGAGCTCCATACGCCAGCATCCTCATAGCCACTGTGCACTTCTGTGTGAAAATCCAACCAAACCAGTGCAATCCGCCTTGCATCTGAAGTAGGGATCAAAGTGGCGGATGGCATACACAATTTGCAGAAATAGCTTTCTGCTCATCCTGAAACGACGCCGGAAAACACTCTCACCGTGCAATGGATTGTCGGCGAAGTAGTCGGCGTACAACATGCAGTAGCCCTCCATTCGCTGTCTCGGCTTGCACTTCCGGCGACCTCGTGCCGACCCACCACGTCGACCAGTTGCCAGTCCGGCGTACATGCTAGCCAAGCAACCAAGGATCATCATGTGCTCGTCGTCTTGGGCGGCTGCTGCCATCTCTTCTTGCATAAGCTCGACGAACATCTGCTCCTCCTCTTCGTCCGAGTCCATGGCCGGCGAGGCAAATGGACGAACACCCGACGGGCGTGGTCGAGGCAACCCGAGCCGCGAGCGACGAGGAGCAAGCAGGCCGGCGGAAGAGCAGCCAGATAGGCCGTCGTCCAAAGACGGCGGAATATAGGCAGGTGGGGAAGGAGGGGCGGCGGAATCTGGGCAACAAGCCGGCGGGGTGCCGGCGGCGAGAGAGATACGAGGGGTGGGGGAGATTTTGAGCGATGTGGCGGTGGGGTTCGTGCGTCGAGTCACCGACAGATCGGGCCCTTCCCCGCTTTTCACTCGTCCGGAGTCCCCGAGCGCTCCCCGGGGGGCCGGGGGTGGCGTGGGCTCGCCGTATGGATGAAGGGCCAAATCCGGACGAAAACGAGAAACCGAGGGCGCGACTAGGCCGATTTACGTCGTCCGGATGTAAAAAATACTCGCCAGGGGCCTGTTCAGGGGACGAGTGGAGATGCTCTAATACTATAGAAACAAGCAGAGTGATCTGAACGTACTGTATAATTCAGGTGAAAGTCACGCCAAATTTTGAGAACACGTTGACTAGCGAAAACAAATTGAATCTTGTTTTACGTATTGAGACAGTCTACAACTCGGCATCTAGCTCCCTTGTTGCGACGTGGCAGTATGGGAAGAAAATCCTATACGACCTGGGTCGTACAGCCCCGATGGCTGGACCCAGTCAGACGACGACACCTGGTAAAACGAATCTCAACGCAGCTGATTCCATGTTTCTTTCGATTTACGATTTAACTGTGTCCAGTTCTTCTTCTTCCATTCACGATTAATTTTCGAGCGACATATGTTTGGGTCGTGACGGCCGTCCGACGAGGGCAATCACACACTGCTGTTGCTGCTGCCGGTTCTGCGAGCGGCGGCGGCACTGACGATTTCCGGTCCGCCGACGATGTCGCGAGCGGGGGCGTCGAGGAGGGTGGCTAGTCCGCCGAAGGTGTGCTGCGAACGGGGGAGTCGAGGATGGTGGCCGGTCCGTCGGCTCCTCTACACACAACTCTGGTGGATGCGCCCGTTGGGGCGATTGGCCATGGACGATGGTTAGCTGCGGCGTCCAATTCTGTGAAGAATGAATCGATAGGATTTTATGAAGAGGAATTGGGGAACCAGTTGCTTTGTGATTCGGACGCCAGATGTCGCGCGCTGGAGGTGGTCCACCGATCTGGGCAATGCGACCCGGTCGCATAAGATTTTCTTCCGGCAGTATGCGCTTCCCTGCAATCAGTTAGAGAAGTATATTTCTCATTTTAGGAGCTAAAACGGCACATAACTGAAACCTCATACTCCCTCCCTCCGTTTTAAAATCTAAGGCATCTAAATATTACTCAAAAGTTAATATCTTTTTTAGTTTAACCAAACTTATACATGAAAATTATGGACAATTACAATACAAAATTAATATCAATAGATTTACCATAAAGTATATTATTTAATGTGTCCATTCAATTTTGTAGATGTAGACTTTTTTCTAAATGTTTTGTCAAAATAAGTAAGATTTGATTTTGTCTAATCTTTAGCCACCTTATATTTTGGGACGGAGGAAATAGCATTTAGAGGGGTAAAATCATTTACTTCTTGTGTCAGCCAACTATTAAATATACTCGGGCACTGTAACACCTCAAGTTTTTTTAGCAATAAATAAAGAAAGAGGAATGTTCAAATGCTCAATTTTGACAACAAACAAAAACTTTATTTACTCATATAGTGCTATATCTAGTCTCATGCATTTTATGTGTTTGTGGTGTGCAATTGCCATGATGAGTGTATTAGTGTGGATCAAAGGCACTTAAACCCTAAACCATGATCATCTCATTTCAAGTTGAGAGAAATTCAAGAAAATGCCAAATAACCAAAAACCCTCACATACACCTTAGACCAATATTTATAATCTTCAACCAAGGCCACCAAGGCTTGATTCAATACTTGTAAAACACTTATATAACAAAAACAAACATAAATGCATAGAAGAAACTAGATTCAAATCAAAGAAAAATTCAAATTGTACAAACATATGATAATGGTCAATTTGGCCAATTATAAAATGTTGCCCTCTTTACACCCCTGGTTTGGAAAATTCTTAAACTAAACCACTCTAATTCTTTCCACCTCATCCAAGAGCATGTCAAGAGGAGCAACTTTGTGGTTGACCACCAAGGTTGACTCTGCTTAGTTTGACTTGAATAAATAAAACAAAATGCAATATGAGAGTAAAGTGAAGATGAGCACTTTTTGGAAACCTTGCAAACCATCACTAAAATGGCCACCACCACCATCATTAGATCACAATTATTATATCAATGAGCTCCACCAAAAATATTTCAAAAATTCAAATATTTTTCTCTTGCGGCCATTCTGTCGAACACTTGGCAGGCACAAAATAGAATTGAGCACACATTGCAATGTCCAACAGATTTTCCACTGAACCCTTGGTGAATATTGTTGATCATTGCTTCTCTTGTACCCCTACATCATTCTTAGTACTGCCTCAAGCAAGTGGAGGCATGGAGAAGCCCAAAACTCACCAATGGCAAGCTCATGCCAGCCACCATGCCCTCTCTCTCTCTGGCTCGATTCTTTCCCCCTCACCATGTCTAGGAGGTAGCCCAGTACATGATGATCATCACCCAGCACGGCCCAAAGTCGCCAAGGCACGGCATTGGCCGCACCAAGCGTGCCCATGCGCGCCCAGGACATGCCACGGCATGCTAGTGCACGCGGTGAGCGCGCACTGGACGCGCGCATGGCGCCGTACCAACGCGCGCGCCCACGCCTCCGCCCATTCTCTGCACCGAGCATCACCACCAGTACCCCTACGTGCTAGACACACTCGAGCATCGCCGGAGGACCTGTCGCCGTCGCCACCGTCGAAGCCATGCCGCGGGTACCGTGGCGTGATCATCAAGCGCCCGAGCCGTCCCATCGTCCCCTGGACGCGTCCGCTGCACCCAGAGCCTCGCCATGCCGTCGCCAATCGAGTGTTGTCCTTCCCTTGCCCTTTCGCGCGCCGGAGCAGCCACGCCGTCGACGAACCCTTGCAGCACCCACGGCACCATCTCCCCTCTATAAATAGAGACCTCCCGCGGCCTTCTCCTTCACACCACCACGACCGCCTCACCTCACTGCTTCTCCTCGACCAAACCATACACCCAATCGTCGCCGGAGCCGCCGGAATTTGGAGCTTGAAGCCGCCGGAGCCCGCAGATCGCCGTCGTCGATTCACGCCACCCCGAGCCTCGCCACTGCTACCAGGAGCTTCCTCACCGTCGACAACACCGCCTCGCACCCTCCAGAACCTCGCGGGAGCACCGGTACGCCCTCCGACCCCCTAGGCTTGCCGCCAAACCGGCTCTCGCCGGAGAAGACGACGATCGTGCACCGCACGATCGCGTTCGATCGGACGCTCCACGTTTGCCATACCGTTTCGGGTTTTAAAGAGAGACTGACGGTGGAGCCCACCATGTCAGGCGGCCCGCGCGTGGGCGACACGCTGCTGGGCCGGCCCACTTCTTTTTCACCGTGTAGCCCATCTAGCCTTCCCGCCAAGCCCAAACATTCAAATTCTATTTTTCTGTTTAATTCGAATATGCTTGCAGATGCTTTTTCAAATTTAAATACAACAAAATCCACTAAACCAAATTTAGTAAATTTTATATATTCAGAAAGGCCATGAAATTATCTAAACAATGCCACTGGCCTCACTTCCAAATTATTTGTAGAATTTAAATGATAAAAATAACAAGGCAGAGCCTTTTCCAACTTCAAATAAATATTAAAAATTATCTATAAATGATTTTAAGTTAATTCCAACTCACATAAATCACTTTTGATACCCTTTAATTGTTTATGCAAAAATATAGTGTAGTTGTTTTGCATGATCATGGACTAGAATTAAATAATGGCTATGTAGCCATTTCTAGTTCATTTAAACTACTTTAAATTAATTATTAAATAGTATGAGAGCTATTCTCTCATTTAAATGGTGATCTCAAGTATTTCAAATAGAGGTACTGACTTTGGTCTAATAAACCTCATACTTGATTAGTTAGAGATATTAAATTATGAGCATGTTAATATTAAAATGCATAAAGTGTAGCACCTCCTTTAAATTTCACTCTCAAATAATAGATATAAAGTGTTGAACTTGGTCAACCAATACTCATACCCTATTATTATTTGAAGAGATTAAATCTTAATAAAATTCAATGAGAAGGATTTATCTCCTCCAAAATATTTAGGAGAAATCTTAATAAATAATTATAATGAGAGGAAATTATTTTTCTTTAAAACAAGGAATTAAATCACCATCCTAATTAAGTGTGATGTTAGCCTATACTTGTATGCAATTTGGTGTGTGATTAGCTTAGCACTTAAGTTGGGTGTAGTGATCGTTATATCTTGTATTCGTATATAGATGCTAGTCTCGAGGAATACCCGGAGGAGGAAGGCTACAACCAGGAGGAGGAGGAAAACTTTGACTCCTACCCCAACCAAGGCAAGCTAATACTCTTGCAAGCCACCTTAATGCAAAGCTCTTCATGAGCAAGGCATCATTACATATTACTTTATGCTTAAGGATCCTATCCCATGTTTTTACTTTGTTTTATTTTAAAGTATTGTACTTCAAAGCACTTTTGATTCATGATTCACTTGGTTTAGAATAGAACAAGAGTGTCAAGGTTAGCATAAGCAAATCAAGCTAGATAGAACCCCCTCATGATTAGATGCTATTGCAAAATAAATAAAATTGACTACTCTAGATGGGAACATTGGGTGATGATGTTGAAATTATGAAAGGAATATTGAAGGTGAAAATGACCAAGAGAAGATAGTGATTTTTGATTGAAAACTGATGATGGTTGAATGCGATACCTTTCCAATACACAAGTACCCCCACAATACCTGATTATGGGTAGGGTCTAACTAGAAGTTTATATGTCTTAGTATGGGTTCCCTCTAAACAAGCGTCATAGGGGTTATGCCGAGGCTGCCTCCGAGAAATGTGAAATGACGTGAATGAGGTGAATGGTCCGGCCCAAGCCTGTGCAGTTCCCGGGTTAACAGTTGGTTTTCACCGGGAGGCCAAGCTCATGGGGAGAGGTGCCTATACTAGGGGTGTAAATGAAAGGTTAGGGTTGATGATCCGCGTACTGAGTTACGATTATTCAGAGTTGTCTCTGACGGATGTAATCAAATGTTGTGGCACAAGTGTGCAACCTCTGCAGAGTGTTAAACCTATTCGAATAGCCGTGTCCACGGTTACGGACGATTGGAAAGGCCATACTGTTCCGTTGTCAGAACTTGTCTTAAAAAGGGAATGATGAATCTGAACGGTGACTTGAATTGTTGAAAACACCACTGAGGTGGTGGGAATGACACTAATGTTCCCCCTTGAGTTAGTCTAGAGATTCAAGCATCTTTACTAAATACTTACAAAATAAACTTGGCTTTATGCAAATAAACCTAGAGCTTAGCAACTATTAATATTGATAATTACTTACATTAGTGTTAGTTTGCGAGTACTTAAGTACTCATGGCTGTGTCCCTGGCTATTCCAATGCCAGACTTTGAAGAGGAGCAACAGTACGAGGATGACGGTCAACAAGACGTCTACCAGAACTAGGATGCTTCTAACGTCAAGCGTTGGCATGTGGATAGATAGTTCCACCTACTACGACGCTTCCGCTAGTTATCTATGTTCGTTGATCGTTTAGATCAACTATTTGTGTAATATTGAATAATGTAATATATGGTGTAAGACTTTATGTGTTGTAATAAATGATGACTCTATGGTATTCAACTGTTATGTCTCGCAACAACACTATTCATGGGATTGCGATGTATGACATAATAGGCATCTGGACTTAAAAATCCGGGTGTTGACAGGCACGGCTTAAACTCAGTCACATATGGCGTCCCATGCAAACAGTTGTGTGGACACCCCCATAAACAATCTCGATTCTCCACAGTTATAGAGAAGGCCATGAATAGAGCAAATGTATAAGCACAAAGATGATCTGCGCCATTAAAATATATTATCATTTCTACATAGTCGAAATGATCAAATAACGGCAAGCATGTACATCCTAATAAGAATTCTGAACTTACGTCCGGTTCCATGTAGACAGTTGCCAAAAGTATTGCAACAGTACGCGATGGATACAAATTAGAAACTGCTTAAGCGACCAACTATTTCAAACAAGCAAATTCATAATAGAGAGTAAGTGTTTGTTTGTCTTGGGCAGAAGACGCACTTTATACTCCAATTTGCATGGTTTTACTTTGTAAGGATTGTCCACTCGTTGGCCCGTGCTTGGTCGCCGGCACGCCGCTAGATATGACCGTGGGTCAATCTGAGGCTAGATCTGACTAGGGGTCGATCTATATCCATGGCAGACCTTTGACATGTTCTTGGGCGTAGACCTCTCCGGTTTGCGTGCGGGAAGAACTTCGTCGTGGTGTGGAGGGTTGGTGACGATGGTTGTGGGTGCTGGAGGTGCGCTCGTGTGGTAGCGGGGCTCACCTACTGCGTGCGTGCGGCTCGTGCTGCGGAGTGAGACGGGTTTGATTGGCTCCTCGGTTTCCGGAGCGGCGGCTCCGGTTGGTGGATGCGGCGGCGCCTGGCGGCGAGTGCCATCGTGCGGTGTTGGTCGGCTGTCTCGACTGTGTGGGCAACCAGATGGCCTACGTGGGAGGCATTAATGGTGTTGGAGTCCTCGTGCTCCTTCCCATATCTTGGCGTACTCCCTTGGACGGTGGTCACTATTCGAGCAAAAGCCTTACCCGACGTTGCCAGTGCCGGTGACGTTGACGCTCTTGAGCGCCAAATTCCCTTGTTGGAGGCGTCATTGAGGATGGTTCTCCTCCACCATTATTGGATCCAGGTGAAAATCTTCGGTCTGATTAGCCAGACGGGGTAACAACAGCGCCTTGGCGCCGCTTCCTTCTTGAAGGCGCTGCCTTGGGAGCCTTTGGTCCATGTCAACTGGTTGTTGCAATGTGGTCCTTGGGTTGCGACAGAGTGGCTTTCGGAATGGTGGTGTTCCTCGGCGGGGGCAAGCTTAGAATCTCTTCTTCTTTGGTGGTCTAGCTTCCTGCTGCAATTCAAGCTCTAGGGTGAGCGCTCCATCGTCTGATGGTACGACGCCCTCGAACTTGGGCGAGAGGGCAGGAGTCCTCTTTGGCGATGGAAGGGTTTCGTCCGTGTTTGAAGTAGATGAAGTCATGCTCTTCCAATGGTATGGTGGCCTCCACCTCCACTTCGCTTCCTCTACCGTAATCAGTGACGCGTCTGAAGACCTAGGCGCTTGCAGGCTTTGTGTTACATTTACCCTGTAATGTTTCTGATTTTTGTTGTTGTTCATCACCTGTAACTCTGACTGTTTGTGGCTTTAATAATTTAATTAAAGCTGGACGTAATGCCTTGTGTTTAAAAACTTTGTAAGGATTACTCATTTTCTCTGATACCACACAATTTTTATTTTCCTTTTAGTTGTATCTTCTGTTTCCATATTTTCTTATAATCATCAACGGTCAAGTCGAGCTTATACGTAATACATATGTAGTAAATCCCAGGGAGTCTAACCTTTCTTAACTCCAATAGTAGAGGTATACAAGAGTAATTCATGAAGTCGTTGTGTTTGTAATATGACATTTGTGGAAAACTTAAACGGAGTAAAGGTTAACTTACTCCTCCAATCCAAAAGAGTTAAAAATGTTGTTTCTCCCGGCATTACAGTTTAGCAAAACTGAAGATATATGCATACTTCCGCAAGAACCGAAAATGAATTATGATACTCGAGTACTTTGGCTAGCTGTATCCTGACACTCTGACAGTGAAGATGATCTCTTCCCCGTACATGGTGATTATTTTCCCCTACCAAGAACAGAGACGATGGTCTTGGCAGTTTTTCTTCTCATCCTGACTGAAAAAAAAACAGGCAATACATTTCTGGTCTCCCTTTGCCCCTGCCGTGAACGTACCAACCCAGCTCTGTTTCCCTTCATGAGCAGACACCACCAAATCAAAGCTGACACCTCGCCGTCCCCACATGTGCTGTCCCAACACCAATTTACTTGCGCAACACAAGCACACGACTCACAACTTCGCAAGTCACAAAAGCAGAGAGCTTTCGCATCCGTTGCATCTAGGAGGAGATCGATCATCTGAACCCCACCATGGCTGAGGACAAGCGCTCGCTGGCGCTGGCACTGGCAACCACCAACAGCTCGCCGGGGACGACGACGGTGGAGGTGGCTCGTGAGAGCGCGTCGACTCGCACGGAGCGCGCACGCCGGCGGACCATGTCCGCGCTCTACGACGAGCTGGGCGCGCTGCTCCCCTATCTCCCCCACCGGGTTCGTCGTCCGTTCCTTCGCGTTCTTGGCCAGTATTCTTTAGTTAGTTCTCGCCGTTCGTTTCTGTTGATCGACGCGTCGAGCTCACGCCGCAAAATTAATCCCGGCGCAGGTGACCAGGGCGGACATGCTCGACGAGGCCATCGCGTACGTCAGGGCGCTCCAGGACACGGCCGCCGAGCTCGAGGCGCGCAGGGCGGTGCGGCCCAGGCGGGGCTGCGCGCGCGACGGCGCCGCGGAGATCGTCGCGTTCGGGGAGACCTCGTCCTTCGCCGTCCGGCTGCGCGCGGCGAGGCCGGGCGCGCTGACGCGCGTGCTTGAGGTGTTCCACCGGCACGGCGTGCCCGTCCTGGCGGCCACCATGGCGCGAAACGGTGGGGAGGCGGCGGTCACGGTCACCACGGCGGCGGTGGCGCCGGTTGTCGCGGGCAAGATCGAAGCGGAGATCCTCAGCAATGCATGAGCACTCTATTGATTTCCTACTGAGTACTGACTGATAACTTATTTCGTCTTGGTTTCTCGCGTGTCTCGCTTCAGATTTTGATGCCAACCGTAGTTCAGTTCCTGCGGGGTCTTTTTGTTAGTAGAAATTGGTGATCACCACCAGAATAGACGGTGAGCGAGACAGGAATGGTGATTTAGTTTCTTTCATCCAAAAGTTTTCTCTAGAGATAAAATGCAGTTTCCAAACTTGTCTAACTGCACATAAACAAGGTTAGGTTACAAATTTGTCTAGAGTCCTAATCTACAAAAATAATAAAGATAGCAAATCATCACCTGCCGATACAAGTAGGCAAGTGATGTGGTTCCCCAGTTTCACTTCTGCTCCAAGACTGTCAACCCCTTGAGCCACATCCACTAAGGGCCTGTTTGTTTGGGCTGTGGCTGGCTGGCTGTGCAGGGAAAGCTGCTGTGCAGGAGAAGCTGCTTTTCCGAGTTTCACTGTTTGGTTAATTTGCTGGTTGTCTGGCTGTGAACACATGAATTGTCTGAAATACCCTGGAGTGTTGAGAACATGTATTTGATGGGAATAGCTTTGTCATTGATACATATACATGCCATTACACAAATAAGATATCATCCATAATGAAATATATAGTTATCCAAAATACATATTAGTGTCCTTACAATCATTAATAACCAAGCTAGCAGTAGTCGATTATCTTCTTCTAGCATTGAACAATGCGGTAGCAATGCGTTCACGCGTTGAGTCCATATCAACCGTGTGTAGTCCGCTCGGAGCAGTATCACCAGCTAATGTTACCGACTGTCTTTGGACTTTAGGGATGTAATTCTCATCAGAATCACATCGATCAAACTGTTTGTCACGTAAGTTCGAGTCCCTAATAAAATTGTGAAGTGTTATGCAAGCAACAATGATTCTTTTCTGTGTAACCAAACCGTAAGAGGGAATATACTTCAATATGCGCCACTTGTTTTTGAAGATACCAAAGACACGCTCGATAGCATTCCGAAGTGATGAGTGTAGATAGTTGAAAATCTCTTCCTTGGTTGTTGGTCGTCCTTCTCGACGAAAATCTGGTATATGGTATGTGTTGTTCTTAAAATGGGCTAAGAACCCTTTTCTGTTTGGATAACCAGAATCAACAAGATAATATGTATCTGCACATAAAAGAAAAAATATGAAACAAACAATAATGCATTTGTAGTCATGTGAATAAAGAAGATGAAGAATATTACCACCGGGAGGGGTCGGGAACTCTACTGGATACTTCTCAATGGTACGTTGTAGAATGCGTGTATCATGTGCCGAACCAGGCCATCCAGCAACAGCAAATGTGAAGCTCAAATCGAAGTCACATATCGCTAGCAGATTTTGTGATTTGTAACCATGCCTTCCTGTGTGGTTAACCTCCTCAACTGCAGGTACTTCAACAGCAATGTGTGATCCATCTATGGCACCAATGGCATCTTTGAAATGAGGCCAAAAACGTGCATCTTGAAGCCTTGGATGTACATCCATGAAATTTCGATCTATTGGTTTTATGTTATCCTTACCATGTTCTTCCTGTCCTGCAATGGCGGCTGATTCATCAGTAACATGTGCCTTCCTGAACATAACATCTTGCTGTTCCAGGTTGGGAGGTGGCCCATTCCTAAACTTTGCATGATCGGGACGAATCTGAAAAAAAGAACATAATAGCTAGATGAGTCAATTGCTGCAATAAAAATAATAGATGCATTGATAATGTAAGCCGTGAACATTATAACTTACAGCAAGGTGATTCTTCCACCAATCATCATCCGCATCCATAGTTCTAGTATCAGGATCCCAACCTAACCCAGTTGCATTTAGCAATTCCATCCACCCTATGTAATCCTTCTTCAAAGCATCCCATTTGTTCTTGAATTGTTTCTTCAGTAGTCTATCTCCCGTTTTCTCCGCAAATTTATCCTCTAGATTCTTGTAGCCCTTTCTACTCAAGCAACCACCATCCCTGTTGTTGGAGTTCACTTCTTCCATACATATGTCACAAAATACTCTAGTGTGGTATGCATCCCAATTGGCCTTCGACATTGCAAAGTAATACAATCTAAAACAACAAAAGAACACTAGACTATTAACAATCATTTGCATAGCAGACCACTACCAGCAACAAGCATATCAATCTTATCTGCAAAGTATCTATTTTTTTAACACAACAACATCACCAGATCAGTATCAGCAGCTACCATTATCACAAAACCAATCAATTTCGAAGCATCAACCGAATATCATGGCATGACATCAGTACTAGCAGCAGCAAAAGCTTACAGTACATGAAGAAGAAAAGGGGATGGAAGGCTCACCTTCAGGGAGCTCGGCCGGGGAGGAGCGGGCGGACAGGGGCGAGTCGGCCGACGGCGTGTTCCGGCTGGGACAGGGCCGAATCGGGACTTGTTGCCGCCGTCGACCTTCAAGGACTAGGCGGGAGCGGGCCGGACGGGCGGACAGAGGCGAGTCGGCCGAGTCGGGCGGACGGGGAGGGAGGACGGCGGGGGTCGGCCGGGAACGGAGGAGGGGGAGGGTCGCCGGCGGCCGGCAGGAGTGGCGGTGGCGGCCTTGTGCGGGTGGCGGCGCGGGTGATGCGTGGGGAAACCCTAGCCTGCTGCCAGTCTCTCCTCTGTCGTGAGTTCTGGAGACAAATCGGTTCGGGTCGGCCGAGCATGAGGAGTTTGGGAAAAACTGATTCCACTCAGCTGTGGCAGCCCACGTAAATATTCCGGAACAATATGGGCAAGTCACAAAAACGGTTAGCTGGTTAAAGTGAAAGCTGCGGGAAGCCACACGAAGCACCTCCGGAGGTGCTTTCCCGAGCCTGCCTATTTCGGCCGATGGCTTCGGCAAAGCCAGAAGCGAAGCTGTCCCGTTTGTTTGGAAATCGCTGCTTATTCTACTGGAAAGCCCCCAAAAGCTGAAACAAACAGGCCCTAAGCCATCTTCCCACCACCGTAAGCAAATAGAGTCCCAGATATGAGATACCACACGTACACTTTGATGTACACCTTGATAGTGTCCTCGTCCTCGTCCGCCTCAGCGGGGCAGCGTGCGAAGTTTTGCACAATCCACTTGTAAGTTGCGCTTAGGGGAACTCTCTTAGCCTTGTCTTCGGGCTCTACATGAGTCATACCAATAAGCGCATCCATTTGCTCGCGCCACCCTCGAAACCTGTGTTCATAACTTCATATACAGTGGTTCACCCTTGATAGGAAGTCCAAGGATCATGGAAACATCCTAGAGAGTAGGGGTCATCTCGCCGACCCTCAAGTGGAACATGTGCGTCTCAGACATCCACCGGTCGACAAGTGCGGTGATTGCCGCAGCGTTGAAGTTGGCGTCGAATGGCTTACAAGCGAGATGAACGGGAGGAGACCAAGAGTCTCGATGGGCTTCATGTACCGCTCATCATACGGCATGCCAGTACTTTTCCCGTGAAAACGAATCTTCAAGAGCTCAAGAACCTGCAAGCACATACAATGCACATATTATTATGCCATATCAAATGAAACAAAACAAGTAGTGTTAACAAAAAAAATACTACCTTTCCTAGCTCCGTCTGATGATAGGCATGGTGGTTAGTGTCATAGTAATCATCGAGAAGACACACCATCCTACATTTTGTAGACAAATACACATTAAGCTATATCATACTATCACCATAGACATGATACATATTTTAGATTAGGCATTTCTAAGCAAATATGAGGCATTTCTATCACCATACATGTGGTACATAACAAGTACATGAAAACTAGGGTTGAGAAATCATACTATCTATCACAAAACAAATCAACCAAAATCTAGGGTTTCACGTCTAGATCTAACGAAATCCATGAAAATCTTGGATGAAAAGAAGGGGATTGGAGGAGAGTACCTTAAGGGATGGGTTGGGAACGCAATCCACGGATAGATCTTTAGAAATCCACGTGAGAGGAATTTGAGAAAGGAGAGAGGTGTTGCCACCGGGTTGGGTGAGGGAAGAAAGAAAAGAGAGAAGAGAGAAGAGTTGGGTCGGGATGGGGCTCGGACGCGACACACGTAAGACGATGTGTGATGACCATGCGAGCGGCGCTACACATTGCTGCCACATTGGCAGATGTGAGCCACGAAGGCACGATGTATGGCATCGCTCACATGGATGCCGCATAGTGAAGTGTGGCGCCGCTCGCATAAGCGTCACACACAATGCTTAGAGCATCTCCACCGGCGGCCCCGATAGCGGCCCTGTTGTGGGTATACTTTATGGGTATATCAACGACATGGTCTAGATCCGGCAAGCCCGGGTGGCCCACAAATGGTGATGGTGGCATACGGACCATCGGGCGGCCCAATTGCTGTTGATAGAAGATGGATGAAGTCCAGCCCAGGAACAGGAGCCGGATCTCAACCGACCTACTCAGAAGTCGGATCCGTGAAGGCCCATGAAGTATCCGGATACACTACGATAAGTAAGGAAAGGTGGATCCTTGACGTGCACGGCAATGTATATTCCGTAGTTAGGCATCTTGTATTCCGGCTAGGACTCTCCGTGTAAACCCTAGATCCGGGCGCCTTTATAAGCCGGATCCCGGGAGCCCTAGAGGGACAACCACAACTCATTGTAACAACGCGAAAGCGCCCAGATAATTCCAGACAAGCAGCAGTAGGCCTTGTCATCGTGCAGGTGGTCCGAAGCTGGGTAACTCGCGTACCACCGTCTCGAGGACACTCCGCCCAATGGCCACTACTTCTTCTCCGCCTCGTGAGGATCCCTCCTCCGAGGCACCGTCGAATAGGCAACGGCAGTTGGCGCCCACCATGGGGCCAGCGGCGTCTAGAGGCCGGAACCGGGAGGGTTCCGCCATGGGAAGCTACGACGAATCCATCGCTGTGGGGCGTGTTCTTTACGCCGGGAACTTTCCGATCGTCCCTATAGACGAGTGCTGGATTCCGGCTAAGACCGACCCCATCAAGCTCTGCATCGTCCCAATCACCGGCATCCACATCTTTATCGGCGAGACCATCGATTCCGATGGGAACGCACTGGTAAGTCACGCAGACGCGACCGCCGCTAAGCAGGATGCAGTCGCGAAGATCCGATCTGAGATGCAGGAACTTCCTAAGGAAGATTCCGCCTTAGATTTGGAAAATTCAAAGCCCACCCAATCCGCCCCTGAGCAGGAAATTACGGTGGAAGACCAACGCAGATCCACATGGGTCTCCCAGGTGTTAGAGAAGCAAAGGTGTCACTTCGTGCACTTTCTCGCCCATACCGTAGGAACCGCCCCTCCTCAGGACGGAGCTGGTCCCATGCAGGTTGAGGCACCCGGAGACAGCAACGCTCCCGACCAGCAGGAGGCTGTCGGAGACAGCGATGCTCCGGGACAGCAAGAGTTTGCCGGAGACAAAGAAGAATCAATCTTGTTGAAATGACAGCATACGAGACGTATCCAAACTTGGGTTAATGATGAGATAAAATAAAATGATGCCATTATATTTTTGTGGATTATGCTTTAGAGACTTCCGCTTTTACACTAAATAGAGCATCATCATAATCCGTTGAAATGACACCATACGAGTTATGGCATGGGTATAAACCCTAATAGTCATTTCTTAAATTTTGGTATGCGTAGCATAAGTAAATGAGTTTACACAACCAAAATCAGATGAATGTCTTTGTTGGTTATCCCAGAGAATTACTTCGGGATTCTTTCCACCATGGAGTCAAAGACAAAAGTGTTTGTCGATGTTTCTTACTTATTTCCAAGAAATTGTTTCTAGCGAAGTATTACAGTGGGAGGAAAATGGAACTTGATGAGGTCTATGAACCTGAGCATGACGATCAGAGTAGCGCAGCATCGGAAACAGTTCCGCAAGCGGCTACGACGATCATGGCTCCCATGTCTACAAAGTGTTATAGTCTGGAGATCAAAGTACCTATTGAACCTTGTAAGTATGGTTTAATTTGTGATCAAATAAATGATTTGTGGACAAATGATTGATTTTGAACAATAATAAACCAACTAAATACGAAGAATCTATGATGGGCCCTGACTCCGTTAAAATGGCTAATTGCCATGAAATCCAATATAGGATGTATACTAGATTCCAACTCCGTGATAATCACTTCATCCAATTGAAGTTTGTATACCTATCTAGTATTCCACGGACCAGCAAAACTCTTGGTTGTATCTAGTATACATCCTTAATACACACTTAAGGAATATATTTCTGTCATCCTACTAACATATCTCATAAAAGAAATATGTAGTGATTACTAGAATAATCCACATAGATTATAAGCATCGCTACGAAAGATCTAATCTTATCGTAGCCAACTCTTTGAACTTTATCGCAAACAACTTTTTGACAAATCGAGCTTCTTCACGGATATTGCATCCAAGTCTATCAATTTCAGTTAATATTTAATCAGTATAAGTTGCTCAGTTATTCATTTTCTCAATTAATCACAGCTTTGCTCAGTTTAAATATTTTAGTAAGTAAATTCGATTAGTTTCATCTTTCCTCAGTTTTTTAGTTTTCTTAGTTTTATTTAGTCTCTGAGTTTTAATTCTATGAGATTCTTAGATTGTTCAGTTAAAGTTGCTCAGTATAAGTTTGTGAGTTTTGAAAAAATATTTGCTCAGTATAATTTGCTCAGTTATTAAATATTTTATATTTTCTCATATTTAATTTCTCAGTTTAAGTTTCTCAGTTTTATTTTCTCATTTTAATTTTGTCAGTTCATATTTGCTCAGTAGTTTCAGTTTTATGTTCTTTAGTTCTCATTGTTTCAATCTCTCAGTTTGCATTCCAGGTCATCTCATCTCTGTCAGGACACCACTTCAGTCGCTGCAAGCCTCCTGGAGGTAGCTCTCTATCCAGTGTTGAATTTCTTGAGTTTTTGAATGATTCAATTAATATTTAATTAGTATAATTTGCTCAGTTATTCATTTTCTTAATTAATCTCAGCTTTGCTCAGTTTAAGTTTTTCAGTAAATTTTCTCATATTTGTCAGTGTTTCAGTAATTCATTTATTTTGTAAGATTTACTCTTTTCTGCAAGGAATTTAGCAGTTTGTCTTGAAGGGTTTTAGTTAGTTTTTTTTTAGTTCAGTGGTTATTTTCTTAGTCTCTAAATATAGCTCCGTCCATATTTCTTCATTCCTCATTTTCTCATTATTTTCAGTCTTTCAGTATGTAAATTTTATTATTGAACCACTATTTCATATATACTACAAATTTTTAGGACAGAGTTATTCTCATTGTAGAATCATATATTACAATAGTCTTGCGGTTTTAAATATGAGTGTATTAGATGTTCTTTAACATTTGTGATCTTTGCACATGCATGCACAGTTGAAGGGTATTTTACCCTTATCCATTATTTTGCACTACTAGGAAAAAGCTTACCGCCCGGCGACCTGAAAATGCTTACCGCCGGCACTTTTGAATTCGCCGGCGATAACCTCACCGGTGGTAAGCACTAACCGCCGGCGTTCTCGAACTCGCCAGTGGTAACTGGCCGTTATCCCCGGCGTTTTACCTACTCCCATAGCCATTCGCCGGCGGTATCAGTTTTTGCAAATAAAAAAAAGCATGGCGAGCAGCGCATCTGCAGCACCAGGCTGTGTACAAGTTACAAAAAAGTCCAGACATAAAAAAATAGTACAACCGAACTACAATTTTACATCAAGGACCCTGAAAAGAAAAGCAAAAGCGATCAAGTCCCACTCCTGGCTCCCGATCTGGATCCCACCGCCCGCCACCATCCCGCTCGACGACGACGACGGCCATCTTCTGGCTCCCGTTCTGGATGGAGGGGCAGAGGGCAGTAGGAGGGAGCTGCGGCCTTGGTCGGCTTGGCGACGCGCTTCCTCGCCGCCGCGCCCTGATGCGCGTAGATGTACACGTCCGTTGGGAACCCCAAGAGGAAGGTATGATGCGCACAGTGGCAAGTTTTCCCTCAGAAAGAAACCAAGGTTTAATCGAACCAGTAGGAGCCAAGAAGCACGTTGAAGGTTGATGGTGGCGAAATATGATGCGGCGCAACACCAGGGATTCCGGCGCCAACGTGGAACCTGCACAACACAACCAAAGTACTTTGCCCCAACGAAGTGAGGTTGTCAATCTCATTGCTGTAACAAAGGATTAACCGTATTGTGTGGAAGATGATTGTTTGCGAAGAAAACAGTAAAGAACAATTGCAGTAGATTGTATGCGATGTAAAGAATAGGACCGGGGTCCACAGTTCACTAGAGGTGTCTCTCCCATAAGATTAAAGCATGTTGGGTGAACAAATTACAGTCGGGCAATTGACAAATAGGGAGGGCATAACAATGCACATACATGATATGATAAATATAGTGAGATTTAATCAGGGCATTACGACAAAGTACATAGACCGCTATCCAGCATGCATCTATGCCTAAAAAGTCCACCTTCAGGTTATCATCCGAACCCCTTCCAAATATAAGTTGCAAGACAATTGCATTAAGTATGGTGCGTAATGTAATCAACAACTACATCCTTAGACATAGCATCAATGTTTTATCCCTAGTGGCAACAACACATCCACAACTTTTCTTGTCCCAGTTTAATGGAGGCATGAACCCACTATCGAGCATAAATACTCCCTCTTGGAGTTAAGAGCAAAAACTTGGCCAGAGCCTCTACTAATAACGGAGAGCATGCAAGATCATAAACAACACATAAGTAATAGATTGATAATCACCATAACATAGTATTCTCTATCCATCGGATCCCGACAAACACAACATATAGTATTACAGATAGATGATCTTGATCATGTTAGGCAGCTCACAAGATCCAACAATGAAGCACAATTAGGAGAAGACGACCATCTAGCTACTGCTATGGACCCATAGTCCAGGGGTGAACTACTCACTCATCACTCCGGAGGCGATCATGGTGATGAAGAGTCCTCCGGGAGATGATTCCCTCTCCGGCAGGGTGCCGGAGCGATCTCCTGAATCCCCCGAGATGGGATTGGCGGCGGCGGCCTCTCAGTAATGTTTTCCGTATCGTGGCTCTCGGTACTGGGGGTTTCACGACGGAGGCTTTAAGTAGGCGAAAGGGTAGGTCAAAGGGCGTCACGGGGGGCCCACACACTAGGGCGGCGTGGCCAGGGCTTGGCCGCGCCGCCTTGGTGTGTCCCCACCTCGTGGCCCCACTTCGTCTCCTCTTCGGTCTTCGGAAGCTCCGTGCAAAAATAGGACCCGGGGCGTTGATTTCATCCATTCCGAGAATATTTCCTTACTAGGATTTCTGAAACCAAAAACAGCAGAGGTGGCTCTTCGGCATCTTGTTAATAGGTTAGTGCCGGAAAATGCGTAAATACGACATATAATGTGTATAAAACATGTAGATATCATCAATAATGTAGCATGGAACATAAGAAATTATCGATACGTTGGAGACGTATCAGCATCCCCAAGCTTAGTTCTGCTCGTCCGAGCAGGTAAACGATAACAAGGATAATTTATGGAGTGACATGCCATCATAACCTTGATCATACTATTGTAAACATATGTAATGAATGCAGCGATCAAAACAATGGTAATGACATGAGTAAACAAATGAATCACAAAGCAAAGACTTTTCATGAATAGTACTTCAAGACAAGCATCAATAAGTCTTGCATAAGAGTTAACTCATAAAGCAATAAATCAAAGTAAAGGTATTGAAGCAACACAAAGGAAGATTAAGTTTCAGCGGTTGCTTTCAACTTATAACATGTATATCTCATGGATAGTGTCAATGTAAAGTAATATAACAAGTGCAATATGCAAGTATGTAGGAATCAATGCACAGTTCACACAAGTGTTTGCTTCTTAAGGTGGAGAGAGATAGGTAAACTGACTCAACAATAAAAGTAAAAGAAAGGTCCTTCAAAGAGGAAAGCATCGATTGCTATATTTGTGCTAGAGCTTTTATTTTGAAAACATGAAACAATTTTGTCAACGGTAGTAATAAAGCATATGAGTTATGTAAATTATATCTACAAGTTGCAAGCCTCATGCATAGTGTACTAATAGTGCCCGCACCTTGTCCTAATCAGCTTGGACTACCGGATCATCGCAATACACATGTTTCAACCAAGTGTCACAAAGGGGTACCTCCATGCCGCCTGTACAAAGGTCTAAGGAGAAAGCTCGCATTTTGGATTTCTCGCTTTTGATTATTCTCAACTTAGACATCCATACCGGGACAACATGGACAACAGATAATTGACTCCTCTTTAATGCATAAGCATGTGGCAACAATTAATGTTCTCATATGAGATTGAGGATATATGTCCAAAACTGAAACTTTCACCATGATTCATGGCTTTAGTTAGCGGCCTGATGTCTACGTTCCCCCTCCTTTCCTGTAGACAGTGTTGGGCCTCCAAGTGCAGAGGTTTGTAGAACAGCAGCAAGTTTTCCTTAAGTGGATCACCCAAGGTTTATCGAACTCAGGGAGGAAGAGGTCAAAGATATCCCTCTCATGCAACCCCTGCAACCACAAAGCAAGAAGTCTCTTGTGTCCCCAACACACCTAATAGGTGCACTAGTTCGGCGAAGAGATAGTGAAATACGGTGGTATGAATATGTATGAGCAGTAGCAACGGTGCCAGAAAATAGCTTTGGCGTGTAGTTGATGGTGGTAGTATTGCAGCAGTAACACAGTAAAACAGTAAACAAGCAGTAGTAACTCAGCATTTAGGAACAAGGCCTAGGGATTACACTTTCACTAGTGGACACTCTCAACATTGATCACATAACAGAATAGATAAATGCATACTCTACACTTTTGTTGGATGATGAACACATTGCGTAGGATTACACGAACCCTCAATGCCGGAGTTAACAAGCTCCACAATAATGCTCATATTTTAGTAACCTTTAGTGTAAGATAGATCAAAAGACTAAACCAAGTACTAGCATAGCATGCACACTGTCACCTTCATGCATATGTAGGAGGAATAGATCACATTAATATTATCATAGCAATAGTTAACTTCGCAATCTACAAGAGATCATGATCATAGCATAAACCAAGTACTAACACGGTGCACGCACTGTCACCTTTGCACACATGCAGGAGGAATAAAACTACTTTAATAACACATCACTAGAGTAGCACATAGATAAATTGTGATACGACGCACATTGCAATCATAAAGAGATATAAATAAGCACTTCACTACGCTCTTCAACAATGAATAAGTACTTCGTGAAATATAGCCTAAGAGACCCACACGGTGCACACACTGTCACCTTTACACACGTGGGACAAGGAGTCTCCGGAGATCACATAAGTAAAACCCACTTGACTAGCATAATGACATCTAGATTACAAGCATCATCATATGAATCTCAATCATGTAAGGCAGCTCATGAGATTATTGTATTGAACTACATAGGAGAGAGATGAACCACATAGCTACCGGTACAGCCCCGAGCCTCGATGGAGAACTACTCCCTCCTCATGGGAGCAGCAGCGGTGATGAAGATGGCGGTGGAGATGGCAGCGGTGTCGATGGAGAAGCCTTCCGGGGCACTTCCCCGCTCCGGCAGGTGCTGGAACAGAGACTCCTGTCCCCGGATCTTGGCTTCGCGATGGCGGCGGCTCTGGAAGGTTTCTCGTATCGTGGCTTCCTCCGTAAGGGTTTTCGATGCAGGGGCTTTAAATAGGCGAAGAGGCGGCGCAGGAGGGTCGAAGGGGCGCCCACACCATAGGGTGGCGCGGGCCCAGCCCTGGCCGCGCCACCATGTCATCGGGGCCCACAGGCCCTCTGCGGCTCTCGGTGTTCTGGATGCTTCGGGCAAAATAGGAACCTGGGAGGTGATTTCGTCCAATTCCGAGAATATTTCTTTACTAGGATTTCTGAAACCAAAAACAGCAGAAAACAGGCTGGCACTTCGGCATCTTGTTAATAGGTTAGTTCCAGAAAATGCGTAAATACGACATATAATGTGCATAAAACATGTAGGTATCATCAATAAAGTAGCATGGAACATAAGAAATTATCGATACGTTGGAGACGTATCAGCATCCCCAAGCTTAGTTCTGCTCGTCCCGAGCAGGTAAAACGATAACAAAGATAATTTCTTAAGTGACATGCCATCATAAACTTGATCATATTGTAAACATATGTAATGAATGCAGCGATCAAAACAATGGTAATGACATGAGTAAACAACTGAATCATAAAGCAAAGACTTTTCATGAATAGTACTTCAAGACAAGCATCAATAAGTCTTCCATAAGAGTTAACTCATAAAGCAATAATTCAAAGTAGAGGCATTGAAGCAACACAAAGGAAGATTAAGTTTCAGCGGTTGCTTTCAACTTATAACATGTATATCTCATGGATATTGTCAACATAAAGTAGTATAACAAGTGCAATATGCAAGTATGTAGGAATCAATGCACAGTTCACACAAGTGTTTGCTTCTTAGGGGGAAGGAGATAGGTAAACTGACTCAACAATAAAAGTAAAAGAATGGTCCTTCAAGAGGAAAGCATCGATTGCTGTATTTGTGCTAGAGCTTTTATTTTGAAAACATGAAACAATTTTGTCAACGGTAGTAATAAAGCATATGAGTTATGTAAATTATATCTTACAAGTTGCAAGCCTCATGCATAGTATACTAATAGTGCCCGCACCTCGTCCTACTTAGCTTGGACTACCGGATCTTTGCAATGCCATGTTTCAACCAAGTGTCACAAAGGGGTACCTCCATGCCGCCTGTACAAAGGTCTAAGGAGAAAGCTCGCATTTTGGATTTCTCGCTGATTATTCTCAACTTAGACATCCATACCGGGACAACATGGACAACAGATAATGGACTCCTCTTAAATGCATAAGCATGTAGCAAAGTTATTATTCTCATATGAGATTGAGGATATATGTCCAAAACTGAAACTTCCACCATGGTTCATGGCTTTAGTTAGCGGCCCAATGTTCTTCTCTAACAATTTTGCATGCTCCAACCACTAAAATGATAGATCCTTCAGACAAGACGGACATGCATAGCAACTCACATGATATTCAACAATAGTTGATGGCGTTCCCCAGAAGCATGGTTATCGCACAACAAGCAACTTAATAAAATATAAAGTGCATAAGTACATATTCAATACTACGATAGTTTTTAAGGCTATTTTGTCCCATGAGCTATATATTGCAAAGGTGAATGATGGAATTTTAAAGGTAGCACTCAAGCAATTTACTTTGGAATGGCAGAGAAATACCATGTAGTAGGTAGGTATGGTGGACACAAATGGCATAGTAGTTGGCTCAAGGATTTTGGATGCATGAGAAGTATTCCCTCTCGATACAAGGTTTAGGCTAGCAAGGTTATTTGAAGCAAACTCAAGGATGAACAAGTGCAGCAAGACTCACATAAAAGACATATTGTAAACATTATAAGACTCTACACGTCTTCCTTGTTGTTCAAAACTCAATACTAGATATTATCTAGACCTTAGAGAGACCAAATATGCAAATCAAATTTTAGCAAGCTCTATGTATTTCTTCATTAATAGGTGCAAAGTATATGATGCAAGAGCTTAAACATGAGCACAACAATTGCCAAGTATCACATTATCCAAGATATTTTACCAATTACTACATGTAGCATTTTCCAATTCCAACCATATAACAATTTAACGAAGAGGAAACTTCGCCATGAATATTATGAGCTAAGAACACATGTGTTCATACGAACCAGCGGAGCGTGTCTCTCTCTCACACAAGGATGAACTTATTCAGAGAACTAAGATAACAAAACAAAAACAAAAATAAAAGCACACAGACGCTCCAAGTAAAGAACATAAGATGTGACTGAATAAAAATATAGTTTCACTAGAAGAAACCTGATAAGTTGTCGATGAAGAAGGGGATGCCTTGGGCATCCCCAAGCTTAGATGCTTGAGTCTTCTTAAAATATGCAGGGATGAACCACCGGGCATCCCCAAGCTTAGACCTTTCACTCTTCTCGATCACATTATATCACCCTCTTCTATTGACCCTTGAAAACTTCTGCCACACCAAACTTCAAGCAAACTCATTAGAGGGTTAGTGCATAATCAAAATTCACATGTTCAGAGGTGACACAAACATTACTTTCACTTCTGGACATTGCATAATGCTACTGGACATTAATGGATCAAAGAAATAAATCCAACATAGCAAAAGAGGCAATGCGAAATAAAAGGCAGAATCTGTCAAAAACAGAACAGTCCGTAAAGACGAATTTAAAACTGGCACCAGACTTGCTCAAATGGAAAAACTCAAAACTAATGAAAGTTGCGTACATATCTGAGGATCACGCTCGTAAATTGGCAGATTTTTTCGAATTTTCTACAGAGAACTGTGCCCAGATTCGTGACAGACAGCAATGCTGTTTCTGCGCAGCGATCCCAAATATAACATCAACTTTGACATAGAAATTTTACTTGGCACAAAAACATGATAAGGAGAGGTTGCTACAGTAGTAAACAACTTCCAAGACACAAATATAAAACAAAGTACTGTAGTAAAAAAACACATGGGTTATCTCCCAAGAAGTTCTTTCTTTATAGCCATTAAGATGGGCTCAGCAGTTTTAATGATGCACTCGCAAGAAATAGAAGTTGAAGCAAAAGAGAGCTTCAAGAGGCAATTCAAAACACATTTAAGTCTAACATGCTTCCTATGCATAGGAATCTTGTAAATAAACAAGTTCATGAAGAGCAAAGTAACAAGCATAGGAAGATAAAACAAGTGTAGCTTCAAAAATTTCAGCACATAGAGAGGTGTTTTAGTAACATGAAAATTTCTACAACCATATTTTCCTCTCTCATAATAACTTTCAGTAGCATCATGAGAAAACTCAACAATATAACTATCAAATGAAACATCCTTATCATGAGTCTCATGCATAAAATAATTACTACTCCCAACATAAGCATAGTCATTCTTATTAATTGTAGTGGGAGCAAATTCAACAAAGTAGCTATCAAATATAGGAGGTATATTGTAATCATAATCAAATTTATCCTCCATAACAGGTGGTAACAAAAGACTACTATCATTATAATCATCATAAATAGGAGGCAAAGTATCATCAAAGTAAATTTCCTCCTCATTGCCCGGGGGACTAAAAATATCATGCTCATCAAAGCCAGCTTCCCCAAGCTTAGAATTTTCCATAGCATTAGCAACAATGGTGTTCAAAGCATTCATACTAATAACATTCCCATTATCATGCATATAAAGTTCCATGGGTTTTTTAATTCTTTCTTCAAACACATCATGTCCTAATTCAAGATAAAGTTCATAAAGATCTCTCATATTTTTGTTGTTTTCCATTATGCCTAACTAGTGTAAACAAGAAACCAAATGTCGCAATTGCAGAGTCTAAAGGAAATAGCTTCGAGTACTTACAACGGCGGAAATAGCTTAGTAGCCAAGATCCGGAGTGTGAGTACCTTTTACCTTTCCCCGGCAACGGCGCCAGAAAATTGCTTGATGTCTACGTTCCCCTCCTTTCCTGTAGACAGTGTTGGGCCTCCAAGTGCAGAGGTTTGTAGAACAGCAGCAAGTTTTCCCTTAAGTGGATCACCCAAGGTTTATCGAACTCGGGAGGAAGAGGTCAAAGATATCCCTCTCATGCAACCCTGCAACCACAAAGCAAGAAGTCTCTTGTGTCCCCAACACACCTAATAGGTGCACTAGTTCGGCGAAGAGATAGTGAAATACAGGTGGTATGAATATGTATGAGCAGTAGCAACGGTGCCAGAAAATAGCTTGTTGGCGTGTAGTTGATGGTGGTAGTATTGCAGCAGTAGTAACACAGTAAAACAGTAAACAAGCAGTAGTAACTCAGCAGTATTTAGGAACAAGGCCTAGGGATTACACTTTCACTAGTGGACACTCTCAACATTGATCACATAACAGAATAGATAAATGCATACTCTACACTTTTGTTGGATGATGAACACATTGCGTAGGATTACACGAACCCTCAATGCCGGAGTTAACAAGCTCCACAATAATGCTCATATTTTAGTAACCTTTAGTGTAAGATAGATCAAAAGACTAAACCAAGTACTAGCATAGCATGCACACTGTCACCTTCATGCATATGTAGGAGGAATAGATCACATCAATATTATCATAGCAATAGTTAACTTCGCAATCTACAAGAGATCATGATCATAGCATAAACCAAGTACTAACACGGTGCACGCACTGTCACCTTTGCACACATGCAGGAGGAATAAAACTACTTTAATAACACATCACTAGAGTAGCACATAGATAAATTGTGATACGACGCACATTGCAATCATAAAGAGATATAAATAAGCACTTCACTACGCTCTTCAACAATGAATAAGTACTTCGTGAAATATAGCCTAAGAGACCCACACGGTGCACACACTGTCACCTTTACACACGTGGGACAAGGAGTCTCGGAGATCACATAAGTAAAACCCACTTGACTAGCATAATGACATCTAGATTACAAGCATCATCATATGAATCTCAATCATGTAAGGCAGCTCATGAGATTATTGTATTGAACTACATAGGAGAGATGAACCACATAGCTACCGGTACAGCCCCGAGCCTCGATGGAGAACTACTCCCTCCTCATGGGAGCAGCGGTGATGAAGATGGCGGTGGAGATGGCAGCGGTGTCGATGGAGAAGCCTTCCGGGGGCACTTCCCCGCTCCGGCGGGTGCCGGAACAGAGACTCCTGTCCCCCAGATCTTGGCTTCGCGATGACGGCGGCTCTGGAAGGTTTCTCGTATCGTGGCTTCCTCCGTAAGGGTTTTCGATGCAGGGGCTTTAAATAGGCGAAGAGGCGGCGCAGGAGGGTCGAAGGGGCGCCCACACCATAGGGTGGCGCGGGCCCAGCCCGGCCGCGCCACCATGTCATCTGGGCCCAGGGCCCTCCTCGCTCTCGGGTGTTCTGGATGCTTCCGGGCAAAATAGGAACCTGGGAGGTGATTTCGTCCAATTCCGAGAATATTTCTTTACTAGGATTTCTGAAACCAAAAACAGCAGAAAGAAACGGCACTTCGGCATCTTGTTAATAGGTTAGTTCCAGAAAATGCGTAAATACGACATATAATGTGCATAAAACATGTAGGTATCATCAATAAAGTAGCATGGAACATAAGAAATTATCGATACGTTGGAGACGTATCACGGCCCAATGTTCTTCTCTAACAATATGCATGCTCCAACCATTAAGGTGGTAGATCTCTCTTACTTCAGACAAGACGGACATGCATATCAACTCACATGATATTCAACAAAGATAGTTGATGGCGTCCCCAGACATGGTTATCGCACAACAAGCAACTTAATAAGAGATAAAGTGCATAAGTACATATTCAATACCACAATAGTTTTTAAGGCTATTTTGTCCCATGAGCTATATATTGCAAAGGTGAATGATGGAATTTTAAAGGTAGCACTCAAGCAATTTACTTTGGAATGGCGGAGAAATACCATGTAGTAGGTAGGTATGGTGGACACGAATGGCATAGTGGTTGGCTCAAGGATTTTGGATGCATGAGAAGTATTCCCTCTCGATACAAGGTTTAGGCTAGCAAGGTTATTTGAAGCAAACTCAAGGATGAACCGGTGCAGCAAAACTCACATAAAAGACATATTGTAAACATTATAAGACTCTACACCGTCTTCCTTGTTGTTCAAAACTAAATACTAGAAATTATCTAGACCTTAGAGAGACCAAATATGCAAACCAAATTTTAGCAAGCTCTATGTATTTCTTCATTAATGGGTGCAAAGTATATGATGCAAGAGCTTAAACATGAGCACAACAATTGCCAAGTATCACATTATCCAAGACATTTTAGAATTACTACATGTAGCATTTCCCGATTCCAACCATATAACAATTTAACGAAGAAATTTCAACCTTCGCCTTAAACATTATGAGTAAAGCCTAAGGACATATTTGTCCATATGCAACAGCGTGTCTCTCTCCCATACAGTGAATGCTAGGATCCATTTTATTCAAACAAAAATAAAAACAAAACAAACCGACGCTCCAAGCAAAGTACATAAGATGTGACTGAATAAAAATATAGTTCCAGGGGAGGAACCTAATGATGTTGTCGATGAAGAAGGGGATGCCTTGGGCATCCCCAAGCTTAGACGCTTGAGTCTTCTTAAAATATGCAGGGATGAACCACGGGGGCATCCCCAAGCTTAGAGCTTTCACTCCTCTTGATCATAGTATATCATACTCCTCTCTTGACCCTTGAAAACTTCCTTCACACCAAACTTCAAGCAAACTCATTAGAGGGTTAGTGCACAATTAAAAATTCACATGTTCAGAGGTGACACAATCATTCTTTACACTTCTGGACATTGAAAAAAGCTACTGGACATTAATGGATCAAAGGAATTCATCCAACATAGCAAATACGGCAATGCGAAATAAAAGGCAGAATCTGTCAAAAACAGAACAGTCCGTAAAGACGAACCTGAAAGGGGCACTAGACTTGCTCAAATGGAAAAACTCAAAACTAATGAAAGTTGCGTACATATCTGAGGATCACGCACGTAAATTTTTTAGATTTTTTTACAGAGACTTGTGCCAGAATTCGTGACAGACAGCAATGTTTCTGCGCAGCGATCCCAAATATAACATCAACTTTAACATAAAAACTTTACTTGGCACAAAAACATGATAAGGAGAGGTTGCTACAGTAGTAAACAACTTCCAAGACTCAACAAAACAAAAATTGCTGTAGTAAAAACATGGGTTGTCTCCCATAAGCGCTTTTCTTTAACGCCTTTCAGCTAGGCGCAGAAAGTGCAAATCAAGTAACATCAAGAGTAGAAGCATCAACATCATAGCTTGTTCTAATAATAGAATCAAAAGGCAACTTCATTCTCTTTCTAGGGAAGTGTTCCATGCCTTTCTTGAGAGGAAATTGATATTTAATATTACCTTCCCTCATATCAATAACAGCACCAACGGTTCGAAGAAAAGGTCTTCCCAACACAATAGGACAAGATGCATTGCATTCGATATCCAAGACAACAAAATCAACGGGGACAAGGTTATTGTTAACCGTAATGCGAACATTATCAATCCTCCCCAAAGGTTTCTTTTTAACATTATCGGCAAGATTAACATCCAAATAACAATTCTTCAATGGTGGCAAGTCAAGCATATCATAAATCTTTTTAGGCATAACAGAAATACTTGCACCAAGATCACATAAAGCATTACATTCAAAATCATTGAATTTCATCTTAATGATGGGCTCCCAACCATCTTCTAATTTCCTAGGAATAGAAGCTTCAAGTTTTAATTTCTCTTCCCTAGCTTTAATGAGAGCATTTGTAATGTGTTTTGTAAAGGCTAAATTTATAGCACTAGCATTAGGACTTCTAGCAAGTTTTTGTAAGAACTTTATAACTTCAGAGATGTGGCAATCATCAAAATCTAAATCATTATGAGCTACAGCAATGGGATCATTGTCCCCAAGGTTGGAAAAAATTTCAGCAGTTTTATCACAAGCAGTTTCAGCAGTTTTAGCAATTTCAGGCAGTTTTGTACGCTTTGCACTAGGAGTAGAAACATTGCCAACACCAATTATTTTACCATTGATAGTAGGAGGTGCAGCAACATGTGAATCATTATCATTACTAATGGTGGTAATAGTCCAAACTTTAGCTACATTATTCTCTTTAGCTAGTTTTTCATTTTCTTCTCTATCCCACCTAGCACGCAATTCAGCCATTAATCTTATATTCTCATTAATTCTAACTTGGATGGCATTTGCTGTAGTAGTAATCTTATTATCAATATCCTTATTAGGCATAACTTTCAATTTTAATAGATCAACATCAGAGGCAAGTCTATCAACTCTAGAAGCAATAATATCAATTTTATCAAGCTTTTCCTCAACAGATTTGTTAAAAGCAGTTTGTGTACTAATAAATTCTTTAAGCATGGCTTCAAGACCAGGGGGTACACTCCTATTATTGTTGTAAGAATTCCCATAAGAATTACCATAACCATTACCATTAGCAGAAGGATATGGCCTATAGTTATTACCAGAATTGTTCCTATAAGCATTGTTGTTGAAATTATTATTTTTAATGAAATTCACATCAACATTTTCTTCTTGAGCAACCAATGAAGCTAAAGTAACATTATTTGGATCAACATTAGATCTACCATTCACAAGCATAGACATAATCACATCAATCTTATCACTCAAGGAAGAGGTTTCTTCAACAGAATTTACCTTCTTACCTTGTGGAGCTCTTTCCGTGTGCCATTCAGAGTAATTTATCATCATATCATCAAGAAGCTTTGTAGCCGCCCCCAAAGTGATGGACATAAAGGTACCTCCAGCAGCTGAATCCAATAAATTCCGCAAAGAAAAATTTAGTCCTGCATAGAAGGTTTGGATGATCATCCAAGTAGTCAGTCCATGGGTTGGGCAATTCTTTACCAAAGATTTCATTCTCTCCCATGCTTGAGCAACATGTTCAGTATCTAATTGCTTAAAATTCATTATGCTACTTCTCAAAGATATAATTTTAGCGGGAGGATAATATCTACCAATAAAAGCATCCTTACATTTAGTCCATGAATCAATACTATTCTTAGGCAAAGATAGCAACCAATCTTTAGCTCTTCCTCTTAATGAGAAAGGAAACAATTTCAATTTAATAATATCACCATCTACATCCTTATACTTTTGCATTTCACAAAGTTCAACAAAATTATTAAGATGGGCAGCAGCATCATCAGAACTAACACCAGAAAATTGCTCTCTCATGACAAGATTCAGTAAAGCAGGTTTAATTTCAAAGAATTCTGCTGTAGTAGCAGGTGGAGCAATAGGTGTGCATAGGAAATCATTATTATTTGTGTTTGTGAAGTCACACAACTTAGTATTTTCAGGGGTATTCATTTTTAAATAAAGCAAACTAGATAAAGTAAATGCAAGTAACTAAATTTTTTGTGTTTTTGATATAGAGAGCAAGACAGTAAATAAAGTAAAACTAGCAACTAATTTTTTTGTGTTTTGTTAAGGTGCAGCAAACAAAGTAGTAAATAAAATAAAGCAAGACAAAAACAAAGTAAAGAGATTGGGAAGTGGAGACTCCCCTTGCAGCGTGTCTTGATCTCCCCGGCAACGGCGCCAGAAAAAGTGCTTGATGCGCGTAGATGTACACGTCTTGGGAACCCCAAGAGGAAGGTATGATGCGCACAGTGGCAAGTTTTCCTCAGAAATAAACCAAGGTTTAATCGAACCAGTAGGGAGCCAAGAAGCACGTTGAAGGTTGATGGTGGCGAAATATGATGCGGCGCAACACCAGGGATTCCGGCGCCAACGTGGAACCTGCACAACACAACCAAAGTACTTTGCCCCAACGAAACAGTGAGGTTGTCAATCTCACCGGCTTGCTGTAACAAAGGATTAACCGTATTGTGTGGAAGATGATTGTTTGCGAAGAAAACAGTAAAGAACAATTGCAGTAGATTGTATGCGATGTAAAGAATAGGACCGGGGTCCACAGTTCACTAGAGGTGTCTCTCCCATAAGATTAAAGCATGTTGGGTGAACAAATTACAGTCGGGCAATTGACAAATAGGAGGGCATAACAATGCACATACATGATATGATAAATATAGTGAGATTTAATCAGGGCATTACAACAAAGTACATAGACCGCTATCCAGCATGCA
Source organism: Lolium multiflorum (assembly GCA_030979885.1). Lineage (NCBI taxonomy): Eukaryota > Viridiplantae > Streptophyta > Magnoliopsida > Poales > Poaceae > Lolium > Lolium multiflorum. The sequence continues at coordinate 193,707,206 of CM061749.1, forward strand.
TCTATGCCTAAAAAGTCCACCTTCAGGTTATCATCCGAACCCCTTCAGTATTAAGTTGCACGCAACAGACAATTACATTAAGTATGGTGCGTAATGTAATCAACAACTACATCCTTAGACATAGCATCAATTTTTATCCCTAGTGGCAACAGCACATCCACAACCTTAGAACTTTCTCACTGTCCCAGATTTAATGGAGGCATGAACCCACTATCGAGCATAAATACTCCCTCTTGGAGTTAAGAGCAAAAACTTGGCCAGAGCCTCTACTAATAATGGAGAGCATGCAAGATCATAAACAACACATAAGTAATAGATTGATAATCACCATAACATAGTATTCTCTATCCATCGGATCCCGACAAACACAACATATAGTATTACAGATAGATGATCTTGATCATGTTAGGCAGCTCACAAGATCCAACAATGAAGCACAATTAGGAGAAGACGACCATCTAGCTACTGCTATGGACCCATAGTCCAGGGGTGAACTACTCACTCATCACTCCGGAGGCGATCATGGTGATGAAGAGTCCTCCGGGAGATGATTCCCCTCTCCGGCAGGGTGCCGGAGGCGATCTCCTAAATCCCCCGAGATGGGATTGGCGGCGGCGGCCTCTCAGTAATGTTTTCCGTATCGTGGCTCTCGGTACTGGGGGTTTCGCGACGGAGGCTTTAAGTAGGCGAAAGGGTAGGTCAAAGGGCGTCACGGGGGGCCCACACACTAGGCGGCGCGGCCAGGGCTTGGGCCGCGCCCTATGTCCCCACCTCGTGGCCCCACTTCGTCTCCTCTTCGGTCTTCTGGAAGCTCCGTGCAAAAATAGGACCCTGGGCGTTGATTTCGTCCAATTCCGAGAATATTTCCTTACTAGGATTTCTGAAACCAAAAACAGCAAAAAAGGGCTCTTCGGCATCTTGTTAATAGGTTAGTGCCGGAAAATGCGTAAATACGACATATAATGTGTATAAAACATGTAGATATCATCAATAATGTAGCATGGAACATAAGAAATTATCGATACGTTGGAGACGTATCACGCCCGCCTCCTGCGCGCCGTCCTGGTCCCCCGCGCCAGCTCCTCCTCGCCGCAGACCTCGTCTTCGGCCGGCTTCTCCGCCGCCGCGGCCTCTTCCTTCTTGGCAGTGGTCGGCGACGGCCTTGGCAGTGGTCTTCCACTTGCGGGAGGAGGCTCGCGCCGGCGTGGCGGAGGACGGGGAGCTCGGCGCCATGGCTGCCCGCTAGGGTTTGAAAGAGGGGAGAGGGAGGGCGGGGGGTTTGGGGAATGGGAGAGCTGCAGGAGTGTGAGAGAGGTTGGGTGGGGATGGGGCGATCGATTGCGTGGACGCGTGGAGAGGCACGTGGGGGCTGGTCCATACGAGCCCACATTACCCCCGGCGCCCTCGAAGTGGGTTTGCCAGCGTTAAGGCCCGCTACCCCTGGCACTATTGGGCTGAATTTGCCCGCGGTAAGGTCAGGCCCGGTCGGACCGGGTTGTGGACCGGGCACCCCGGCGCCAACCGGCCACTGCCCTAACGACTTTCTACGGGACATTTTCTAGCTCCGGTCAAGACCAAGCCGCAGCTCCGGTTTGGACCGGCCGGTCCGGTCCCAGGCCCGGTCTGACCGGACCCTGCGCCGGACGGCCCGGTCCCTGGCCTGGTTGACCGGGCTGCTCGAGAAAACTGCTGAGGTGGCAAGTCATCAACGGCCATATTTATATATCCCTTCTCCTACCTCTGAAGGGGTAGGCACTACACTATAAGTTGTTCTTGAGCTCTCTCTCTCATACTCCATTGTTAGAAACACCAAAAGCCTCAGATCTCCCTCCTCCTCCACCCAAACTCAAATCCCTCTGGGGAAAAGATAGAGGAGGGCCCGATCTACCGTTCTACCAAGCCAAATCTCACCCCCTTGTATTCATCAAGAAACTTGCTCTCTAGGGTTCCTTGGAAACCCTAGGCGGGCAAGAGTGGTCCGGAAGCATCCGGGCTGTGGATTTGCTCCTCACAAGATTATGAAGGTTTGGAGGCTACCTCAAAGTCTACCACAAGTGAGAGAGCTATTCCTTCGTGGGATAGGCTCCGGAGAATAGGGTGAGCCTTCGTGGCGTTGGGGAATCCTTCGTGGGACCTCCACCCCTCCAAACGTGACGTACCTTCTTGCAAAGGAAGGGAACACGGGAATAAACCCTCGTCTCCGCGTGCTATCGGTTATCTCTAACCGAACTTCTTACTTGTGATATAATTGTCTGTGAGAGCCTTCGTGCTTGAGTTACTTGTATTGTCATATAGGTTGTCTCACCTAGTTTGCATTAGGCTCATCTCTATATTCCGCAAAGCCTAATATTGCAAAGAAAGAATTAAAATTTGTAGAAATCTATTCACCCCCCCTCTAGGTTTACCATCTCCGATCTTTCAGAAACATTACAACCAACAAGTATTACTTGGATAAATCTTTTTAGTCGAGTATTTGACATGTTGTGTTTCCACCACTGCTCCTTAATTACAGTGTAATTTTTGTTGATTTGATGACAGTGCTATTTTTTTGCAACGAGTTGAGCATGAACTTGCTGTTAGCCTATTACCATTCATGTTTCTGGTTCAGTATCATTACAAACTGTACATGTTCTTTGCTTTAGTCTATTCTCTGACCTTCAACCTTACAATTTCCTATGAAGCTTTCATTCAGAGCCATGTTTGCATGGTTGTGGTTAATCAGCTAGCTCTATGTGAACTCTGATGTTCTTTTGTGTATCTTCCTCCAATAATCCCAATTTTCCAGCAAAGAAAACATGGAGTACCCAAGTTGCGGATTGTAGGTACAATGTTTTTTTGCAGTCAGATTCATATTATACTCATGTTATCTGTATCTTTGTAGCAAACTGACATCACCTTTCCACTTGCTTCATTTTCATAGGTATGATTCTGTTGATGTTAATTCTTGTTCCTTTTTGTGTCAATGAACATGAAGATAGTCCAAGAGCCGTAGTGTTCTCTAGGCACTCTAGTTGGATAGGGATGACAAAATTCCTGATGCGATGAGTACATCATTGCGCACGGCTTTGGTCTAGAACAGATGAGCATTTATTTTGTTTTGTTGTTTTAGAGGATCCCTAAGGTGATATCTAATGCTCGCAGCCTTCCATAAGATGGAGTTGCAGCTCTGTCAATGTATGAGGGGAACACCATGCAAACAGATTTCTACACAAACCCCGGGGGGTGGTAGCTTGAGAACTAGCTGGAATCAATTCACCTTGATCAATAAACTCGACATAGGTCCCGATGTACTGATGTTGTTGTTCCACAAGACCGAAGGCACTGTCATAATCTCATTCTATGCGCCATAGGCAGGAAATTTGGTGGTGGTGGTCGCCCGTTGATTCCGTGTTTTCTGGAAGTTGCCGTGTGTGCTTGTGCGTGGGAATCACATCCGAAGACAATGTGTTTACTTTTTCTTTTTTCTAGCTTTTGAATTGAACTTGTAGTATTATGGGTTCAATGCAATGTGAACTCAATGGATTAAATTTGAATGAAAGTCGGTTAATGCTAGATGGTCTATTTTTTGTGAAATAGCATTTCTGGATGATCTTTATGTTTGATTTTTCTGCTCATTCTGATACATTCTCCATCTGATCCTTCTTTGTTTCCCCACTATTGAGGACTGCAGTCCCAATGCAATTTATAGAGAAACACTAGGTTTACCAGGTTTTCTCTACATGTTACTTCATTGTTTCCAATTGATGTTGCAAGTATGTCGATTGTAGGGTTTTTGAAAGGAGAATTATTTGGCTATGCGGACTCTCTTGTACGTCCAGCAGGTTAGGTCCATCTGCAGGTGGATTTTGTTGTTGTTTTTTGCTTCACCTCTGTACTGGAACGACAGCCCAGGGTTCGATCTTTGTTACCCCACTGATTGTGCGATCTTCTTGATCTGGAACTTGTTTCCCTTCACGTTTCTATCTTTTTTGGATCTGTCCAGTACCATCAAACCACCGATCAGCCAACGCGGCATGTTGTGTTTCTTTTTTTTTTTTGAAGCGTATACATATTCATTAAGTCAAAGACAGAACGAGTACAAAATACGTACACACAGAACTAGAACGGTCCAGAAGGACACGTAACCCCGTACACATTGCAGAAAGACCCCTCAACAAAGGCAAAATTACACCGAAGTCCTCAAGGATCCCTGCCACACCAAGACTACTCCGTCGCTCGACGCCGGCGCCGACGAGCACCACCAGGAAGAGCAACAGAGAACCAAACGCCTGAGGTTGAAGAAGCTCCATCGCCACAAAGGCTTTATGAACCATCAAAAGAAGCATCAGAGATGCCCACCTTTCGCTGTGGAACGCCGGTCGGGGAACAACCCCGAGCTCACCTTCAACCTCCGAATCCAGCTCCACCAGACGACGAGGTCGTGGAGAAGCACGAGATCCGCCTACCACCGGCCTCAGACCCAGCACAGAGCACACATCCAACCAGCCCACCGCCGGCCTCGACAGGCCGACGACCAGAGCTCCAGAACCCGATCTCCCATCTTCTCGCCGGCGCTGGAGGAGGCACTGGCGTGACGCGGACGAAGAGGGGGAACAAAAGTCTCCAGCGATATCCCCGCCGCCGCCACGGCGATCTCGCCCAGACACAGTCGCTCCAAGGTCTTTAGACGCCACACCACGGCGACGTCTCAACGGAGACCAGGAGAGCTTATTTAACGCCGCCACCGGAAGCAGACCGTGAGCCGGCATAGTAGTAGCTAGAAAGATTAAACCTAATCCTACAGCTATACAGATCCGGGCGGAGAACCCAGCGGCCCCCCTCCCACCGACGAGCCCGAGGCTCGTGGGGGCGAGGAGGCGCTAGATCCGCCGCCGGAAAACGAGCTCCTTTTCGCCTCCTATTCGCCTGTGAACAGTAGAGAGGAGCCGGCATGTTGTGTTTCTGGAGAAGACCAGCTTTCAGTTTCTTTTCCTGTTACTCAACATTGTCCCGCCTTTCCCTTTTTTTCTGTTGCATTGGACCAAGCCAAACTCAGCCAAGCACAACCACTAAAGCACGTGTAACGTGTTGCTACTGCTGGGCTTTTACCAACTCAATTTTTGTTGGCTGAGGATGCGATGTTTAGTAAATGAAAAACAGACAGTTTTCATTCGTTCTCATTATTTAAGCTTTCATATTTTAACTGGCTATAGAAATCTGCCTGTCGTCGAATTGTAAAACAGTCAGCTGTTCATTGGACACTCCCTTAGATTTTGGGTAATTAGAGGTGTTACTTCTCCTAGTTAAATTAGATTTTGGGTAATTAGAGGTGTTACTTCTCCTAGTTAAATGCATGAAGCGCTTGAGAGAGATTTTAGCATCCAATGAGAAAACGTCCTGTGAACCGAGCCGGACGGAGTATTTGCTTTGCTTCATAGGTTATGCACAGCTTGCCTCCTTTCATGCGTGGATTTGAATTTGCTGATTTGTATCTTTGGGGTAAATTGATATCGAGGAGGTTAATAAAAGATGGAACTAATGACGACTAGTAGGAACCATTGATTTTCAGCGAACAGCCGACATCTATGCTGTACTTAACAGGATATAACTCATTACAAATGGAACAGCAAAGCATAACTTATTACAGTGAAAGTCCCAGGTTTTCCTAAGTAAACTAGTGTGCGGTAACATCTTGGACAGCTTCCCTCTCTTCAATTTCCTTCAACATACGCTCATCCCTTTCAGTAAGAGGTTCTCCGCCATCGGCGTATGGACCTAATACCACTGGCAGATAGCATTCTTTGATGTCTGAGACGTCTTGGCCTTTTAAAATAAGCAATTTGGCCTTTTGTCTTTTCCGAATGTAAGTGGCTGCTTTCTTTGGATCTGAAGGAAGATAAGTGTTCCAATTGTGCACACTCTTTGCGAACATTCTGAATAACTTGAACCGGCGAGCCATGTCGGACTGGTCACGTTTCTTGTTATGAGCCTTGCACCAGCGCTCATATAAAGCCCATATGGCTTCATCCGACTCAAGATCCTTTTCCGTCGGCATCTTGGAATCATCTACATATAATATGAGACACAGAGAGAATTGCATAAGCACAAAGAATTTATAAGATGTAAAAAAAAAAGATGATTGGTTTACCTGGCCATTGCTCGAATGCGGTGTTGCGAACCCAATCATCGTAGGAAAAGCCGGGAGCTTCGTCACGGGGCTTCCTTTGGCGGCAGCTGTCGGGGTCGAGGGCAGCTGATATGCGTGCGGCGTCTGCGGCAGCCGCACGCGCTGAGCGGGAGGCCAGCGAAGCGGCACGAGACGCAGCTACAGCAGCGGCGCGAGATGCGCGACATGCCTTATTTGCGATCTGTAGAAGTCTAGATGCCATGGCCGCCGCACGCTTGACGCTTGACGAAGAGAGGAGGGAAGACGAGAGGGGTGGCGGCGTCGAGTAGATCGTGGGATTGCTGGCTAGGGTAGGGTTCTGAAAAAATTCTGGAGTCTAAAGGTATAATTGTTGGGCTCTTTGAAGCTATATATCCACGGCAGCCACCCGGCACGCACAGGCTGGGCGTTGGGGTGATTTGCACAAAAATAACCCAAAAGTGAAAGAAAAGCACAGACTGACCCTCCGGCGAAATTGTTTCACCCATCTAACCCTTTTGTGTGGCGCCCACCACGTCGGCGCCACACATGCCAGTGTGGCGCCCCTCCTGCCGGCGCCACACACCCAGCCGACGTGGCGCCCTCGACGCTGCGCTGGCGCGCCGATCCGACGTGGCAGCATGTGTGGCGCCCCTCCCATCGGCGCCACACATGCCAGCTTATATCAAATTTTCGGTCGAAAACATCCAGGGGCTCCGGACGTCTAGGACTTAGCCGTTTTGGCGAGCCTGTATGTGTGGCGCCGACGCCACGGACGCCACACTAGCATGTGTGGCGCCGATGCCACGGGCGCCACACATCCACTTAAGTGTGGCGCCCGAGCCCGCCCCCAGCCCGACCCTCTCTTTCTCTCCTCCAACCGCCGCCGCCGGCCGTCTCTCCGCCGCCCCCCACCAAATCCTCCACGGATTGGACAGATCTGGCCGGCCAAATCCATTCCCATACAATCCTCAAGGTATTCCCCTTTGTTCCCCTTCGATTCATGCAAGATTTGCTCCGGTTTAATTCGATTTAGCCGTTTTGCCTAGATTGGAAATGTTGGTTGTGTTTTAACCATAGATTTGTATGCATGTGTTTGAACCATAGATTTGAACCATAGTTTTGTTGGAACCATAGATTGTATGCATATGTTTGAACCATAGATGTTAAATTTTGCTAGATTGCATGCATGTGTTTGAATCATAGATGTTAAATTTTGTTACCACTCAAACCTGTGCTTACTAGTTTCAACTTTTTGTAATGTCATGTATTCATGTTTGTGAAGATTCCTGAGGACGACACCATCCTGAGTCAAGGCATTGCGAGTCAACGCAAGAAGCAAGCCAGACGGTCTGCTTACAAGTTGAAGCCAAGGGGCAACGCTCCAAAACGATACACTCCGGACGATTATGTCAACCGAGGAAAGAAGGTTGTCATTGAGGAGGATGAGACGCCGCCGCGGAGATCAACTTTGAGAAAGATGAGGAACGACGAGCCGTTATCTTCAGAGGAGGAGGAGGAGGAGCAGGAGCAGCAGGAGCAGCAGGAGCAGCAGGAGCAGGAGCAACAGCCACGGCAGCGGACGAAAAGGTTGGCCGTCCGGAAGCAGCCCGCGAGGAGGGGACGTCGCGGAGGATAGATGCATTTGCTAGTGTTGTGAACTCTATCTTCTTAAGTATCGTGTTGTGAACCCTATGTCATTTCGAACCATGTCTCTATTGCTACGTGTTGTTTGAATCTATGTGCTAAGATGTGATCTATGATGTGTGCTATGTGTATGTTCTATGTGTATGAAATTGCTATTGTTGTGTTGAAAACTGTTTAATTAAGGCAATTTTCATGTTTTTAACACAAGTCAACGCGTGGCGCCCTTCAGGCCGGCGCCACACCTCACAGTGTGGCGCCCATGGCATCGGCGCCACACGATGCAACTTATATGTCGAAAACATCCAGGGGCTCCGGAAGTTTAGTCCTTAGCCGTTTTGGCGAGGCTGTTTGTGTGGCGCCGGTGGCATTGGCGCCACACCTCACTGTGTGGCGCCCGTGGCATTAGCGCCACACAAACAGCCTCGCCAAAACGGCTAAGTCCCAGACGCTTTGTCTTACAGTATGTGTTGGGCAATTACAAGTGCATGTGTGGCGCCGATGGGAGGGGTGCCACACATGCTGCCACGTCGGATCGGCGCGCCAGCGCAGCATCGAGGGCGCCACGTCGGCAGGGTGTGTGGCGCCGGCAGGAGGGGCGCCACACGGCATGGCGCCGACGTGGCGCCACACAAAAGGATTAGATGGGTGAAATAGTTTCGCCGGAGGGTCAGTCTGTGCTTTTCTTTCACTTTTGGGTTATTTTTGTGCAAATCGCCGGGCGTTGGCTCGCTAGCCTCTCCACCGATTGGGCCACGCGTCTGAATATGGTTGGCTCAAAACAAGGGAAAAAGGCCAGTGGGTCTCCTCCGGGTCGTCTCCCCAAATCACCTCCTTTCTCGTCTGTCCCAATCGCTCGACATCCTCGATCCTCCACCAAATCCCGCCGTGCCGCCGCCTCGCGCTCCGCCGTCCTCCTCCACAGCCAGCGGCCGCCTCGCCGAGCGAGTAACAAAAGGATACCACGGGGCGAGAGGTTGAAGCACGGGAGCTCTGTGCTCGCCGACGTGGCTGCACCGGCGAAAAACCAAGCGCAAAGTCTGAATTCGAAAGCAGCACAAAGTCTGAATTCGAAAAAGGGTTTGCTGTGACTATCTTCAGTAAACCAGTATGCCTCCTCCCTAAAAACTATGCTGCATCAATTGGCCTATATTCTTCTCCATTGCAAATCCAGTTAATTTTCTGTCTTACCAATTCAAATGAAAGGTTGTAAATGGAATAGCACCAACAATCTCGGCTCCTCCATCGTGTCCATGAGCGCCTGCGCCAATGCTCCACTATGAGTCTACGGCCACATCTCTGTATTTGCGCCGACAGTAGGTGCCATCCTTTAGTTGTATCACTATTATCACGTAAGCCCTCATCTTCTACGATATATGTGAACTTATGTATCCTGCATTCCTGCTACAAATCCATACATTGTATTGTTGACATTATTCCCCGTGTTGTATGCTCATGTTTCGTGCATATATATCGCTATGCAGGTTGCAAATATATTATCCTGCCACAAGAGGATGTTAAGTTCACGGTTGTCCTGGCCTCTACGTTTCAATAGATCCTTTCCATGTTTTCTTAATCTCCTTTGTCTCCAATCTGTTTTTACATCTCTTTTGCTTCCAAAAAATTCACACTGCAACATTCCGTCTATTAACTTTTCTGAATTTATTTAATTTTGTTTCAAAGTGGCATATTACAGTATGCATGTAGCAGTTTTATGATTCTACTTTTGAAAAATCTCATTAAGCAAAGAGTTGCTAAAAGGAATATTAAGTCACTGTAATCTTTTCCAGAATCAGTAGCATGTATCTGAATAATGGATCAGGTGTAACCAAGGCCCATCTTTGAGAATTTGCCTTATCTTGGTTGAAGCAACCTTGTGTTTGTGGGCCTTATTATTGTCATATTATTGTAGAAATGATAGTTGATTCTCTCCTAAGCACAAACTTGTCCTAATTATTTTACTTTGAGTTATTACTAAAAGCATTAGATAATATGCTTCCTTTAATTCACAATCATTTTTATCATGTTGCGGTGCCGCAATCCACATGGTTTGCTCACTCACTGAAATTAATTGATATAGAGGTTGGCATGCCTTACTCCCTTCCCTATGACCACTGGCCCGTCATCTTGGGGATGCCGCCGTCCTTTCTCAGTTGGTTGGGATGGACATTATGAGATTTGCGTTGTTTGAGGTAGGTTTTGTCAATTTGGCGAATTTTGTGATGTCTCACATCTTTCCCTTTACCCATTTGATTACCTTTTCTGTACTCTTGTGTCTGGTATAGGAGGACTATAGAAAGAGATTGATGTGATGACGTGTACTTCTGTTCTTTACTTTTTGTTGTCATTATCTATTTTTTCTTTTCTTTTGGTATGATTGGATAAAGGTTCAGAGCTCATGTTAATTCCAGTACATATGGATATTGAATAGCCAATACAAAATGTTCAATGAGATAATCATATGAAAATTGGTGTAGAATGTATGGTTTCGAAACGTTGGTGAGCTAGACCAAAAAACAAGTGTTGTTTCTTGGTATGATCTGTATGTGAGGAAAATTCCCTGGGCCAGACCTCCATACTGCTTTCACCACAACTTTCATCTTTCATTTTCTCCGTCATGTTGCTTGCATACCTCTCTTTTCACAAACGAACCAGCCCCATCATTTTTACGAAGTGTATCTATTTGTTTCAAACTAGGCAAGATGCATAAGCTGAATGTAACGATTTCAGGGGTGGCACAATCGCACAAATATTGTTGCAGGTCTAGCAGTGATGTAAAAACGTAGTCCCTCCGATCCATAGTATCCACTGGGTGAATTATCCAACTACAGTTTTTATGGTCTAAAGTTTTCAAGATACTGAATGCATTTAACTTTCTACTGGTCGAGTTGTCAAAGGTTGAATGTTTTTAATGTTGGGCATCCCATGGCAGGATATGAATGGAGAATATTCTCGCTAACCAGTTGTCACAGCCAGGGACGTGTTTCTTTTTTTGAAACGGGGCCAGGGACGTGTTTCAAAGGGATGGTGTGTAGTGAATAAGAGTTTAGCACACTAAGGTGTGCTTATCAGTTTGGTAAGGAACTTCATGAATCATGTATGTTCTCTATACAGCTCTCCTGATGTTACTTTTATGTAAATGTGATGCTTACTGTACATGTCTCTGAATATTCTGTACCGAAAGTTGTGGTGTGGGTACCTCCCAAGGATTTCATATTGTGTTTTGACTTTTTAATATTTTCATTCAACAGGGATAAAAAACAACTATGATTGGAAAACAGTTGTCTGGTGGTTCCATCGTGCTTGCAGTTTCTCGATTGCCTCTTTATCTTGAGAAACTGAAATATGAGGCTTGCACTCTCTACTTAGTCATTATTCTGTTCCAGGGTCTTGATTCTGATCTCATGTATGAGCTACCTGAAATATTATTCGGTTGATATCAGCCTATGCAGGTTATCAAATCAGGTGCATGTGATTTTTCAAACATGAACAATTTGTTAGACAAGTTAATATTAGTTTAGACTTTCCTGCCAAAAATCTACTATAATAGAATGCATATGCCTATGATTTCATTTTATTTGTTTGCAAAAGTATTTACCCTTTAGCTCCTGATGAATTTTGGGATGTGTAAATGTTAAATGCATATTGTTCTTCTGAAGAATTGCTATACAGTGGGGTGGTTTTTATTTTTCTGTTTGTTGCAGCTTGCTAGATCGAAAGTTTGTTATAACTAAAAGAGTATAAATGAAAGGTATTGCTATTGCTATATGAAAAGTTTGTTATAACTGATTTGATTTAGTGGTATGAATAATGTGTTTGGTTATTCACAAAACAGAGACATATGGACATTTTCCCATAATGTGCTTGGTATTTCAATCCACCCACATGAGCCTGTAAACAGGCTCCCAAGGTCTACTTTTCTTATGGTGCTTATAACATAAAGAAAGTAATATGTTAAATAGCATAGCAAAACTGAAATTTCTCCGAGAGATAACATCCAACTATTTTTTCTTTGCAATTGATATTGAATTTGAACTCTAAATTTGAAATCTACACTTTGATGACTTGAAAAAGCCTATTGAGAAGCCAAAGAAAATTAATGGGGAAACCTATGCATGAGGTGCGGTTTATGCCTTGCAAAATAGTGGAGAGGTATGCCCATTTCATCCAAGAAACATTAGAGGCTTAGTTCTCCCTTCACACTTTAGTTTAAAAGCATCCGGCCAGGCAACCAGGAGACCAACTATTACTTCAAGTTGAAAAGTTCTGCATATCTATACCTAATAATAATAATAATAATAATAATAATAATAATAATAATAATAATAATAATAAAGGAGCTAACGTTTCCTTGGTTTGGTCCGTTTTCGTCCAACAGATTACGCCTTCGTCCAACCGTCTATACGCCTTCGTGGTTAGCAAATCTATCCTGACTTCGTTTTGAATCGCGTGCACGTGACGAGCTCTGATGGCGTTGCCCGTATCCAACATGAACTATCCACGATAGTTCCGGCAAGAGTCCGCCGTTTAGCTTTGCTTATTGAAGGAAATAAAAAGAACTTGCCTCTACAACGAAACCACAGATCGATTGCAAGTTCGGCTACTCGACATCGTACCCGCCGTCTCCCCATAAATATCCGGCCAACAGCAACGTCTACCTCCTCTAGCCAGCGTCGTGGACGAGCTCGGAGCCTCCGAGGCGGGCCTTGCCGCAACCATGGTGAGGCTTGAGGCGGCGCGTACCTGGGGGCCGCGGCCAGGCGATGGTAGGGAACGGCCCGTGCGAGCTCGCGCGCGTCATGTAAGGGCGCGGAGCTTGGCGACGGGCCTGACGTCGAGCTTGGACTCCGGAGAAGGTGTGTGGTGGCGGATGCGAGACAGAGGTGGAGCAGGTCAGCGTAGAGGATGCCGCGGAGGCCGAGGTGGACGAGCGACGTTGGGCGCAACCAACTGGAACGAAGAGAAGAAGTGAGGTTGGCGACCGACGTTGGACGCGACCTGCTGGAACGAATAGACGAAGGGCGCCAGCTCCGGCCTCCGGGCCGTGCACACGCGGGAGGACTCGTCGGGTATAACCAGCGCCACAAGAAAGGAAAGCGCGGCACTATGAGCCCAAGCCAAAAAGGAATCAGGGCAGCGAGCCGTGTGCCGTGGAAAGCATCCAACCAGTCCGGCGAGCTTGGCATCATCATGCCAACAAGCATATATGCGTGCGACGAGCCGAGGAAAGAGCGCGCGGCACGGCGGACTGCCGCTTGGGGGGCGCGGCGATGGACAATATGCTGGGCGTAAACGGCCACATGTACATGTGTGCGTCCATGTGTGGTGCATTGAGAAACGAGGCTTGGTTGCTTCGACCGTGGAATCAATGTGCATGTAATAACAAACAGCCGCACTGCGCTGATTTGTTTGAACAAGATATGGTTGGCTAAGACCTCTCTACGTGGTATGTGCGGTGAGCTAATTGAACGTATGAGATTGTGGGCTCTGCTCGCAGCCATGGATTAAAGGACAGGCTTCAACCATCGTCACGTTGCCGTGTTGTTGTTGGACCCAGCTACGATTGGCAAGCGATCTCTTGGGTGCTCCGATCAGTAATAAAAAGGAATAAGCCTCGTGAAGGAAACTGATCCTACGCAAAGTCGGGTATCCTGGCTGGACCCGAGTCGTCCTCTCATTTTTCCTTCTTAGCCTTTTTGAATCTTTATAAATCTCGGAGCCATTGTTGACCTGCATCAAACCAAATCGATCGATCCATCAAAATTCAGAGTTCCAAGCTATTAGATATGCGAGCCAGCGATTCGACGAGATAGGTATAAATCGCAGGAGCTCGCTGTAGTTTGGTTTCGCCGGAGGCGAGGACCGAAGGAGGCGCTCGGCTAGGTCGTGTTGTGGGTGTCGCTCCGGTGGGCTCATGGAGCGACAAGTTGCGGACATGAACTCCAGGAGGTCTTCGTTGATCGGAGAAGCTTCCTCAGGCGGAAATTTTGCACGGCCAAGCTTTTCAGGTGCTCAAGCCTCACTGCCAGATCGACCTACTGCTCAAATTTGAAGATAGTTCATCGGTGCGTCCTGCAGCGCTTTTTCACGCGGCAACGGAGTCTACGAGAAGATATGCTGCCGCCTGCCATCTGCTTGTGCTCGACTACAGCTGCCACACAGGTGGTCGATCCAACTCGGCGAGTTCATGGTGCTCAATTCAGGTTGACTATATGTCCGTGTGAGCAGCAAAGCAATAAAAAATGGAGAAGTCGAATCAGGCTGCTTACTTTTCATCGGGAGGTCAACAATTGTGCTTCGTTTGGCATCAGCTATTCACATGCACCAGCGGTGGCATGTGCAAGTTCAGTCTCCTTGAATTCTTGCTGGAGGAGGAGACACTAATTGCGATCATCAGATCTACACTATAACAAATTTACCCGAGCCTTCTGATTGCGGAACGAAAACAGTTTCAGCTGCAATTTCGTGCGAATTCTGATGGCACACGTGTCAGCGACTCCGTGCTTGGAGTATTTGGGGATTATCGTGATTAAGTTGAAGACAAAAGTTTAGCATTGTAAACACCATGCTTGATATCACCTTGAGATCAACTTCCTAATTCAATTTAAGAGAATCCGCGGCATCTGGCCATATTTGACAGGATGCTTGAGGTCAACATATCCTTGCTACATCAGCGAATTCTCTCCTGAATTATACAGGGCGAGATTCATTCTGCTATCGCGCAGTACTGTCCACAGTTACTCTGTATTTCCTGCTCATTTTTGTTAGCTAAAGGAGTGCGTTACCTTACTAGAGAGAGATGTGAGCTGCATAATTTTTTCTTTAGTAAATTCTATGTTCATTGATGTAGAAGATAAATACATTATACATGCAACCATTCTTTTGAACAACAAATTTGTTTATGAATCCCAATTGGTTTATAAATGATTGAATCTTTTGTTTTTCTTGTAGGTTTCAGTTTTGTAACTTGAACATCTCCTAAAATATTTCGAGATCGTCTTTTCTTGTGATGTCCAGTGTTAGCGTGGATTCGATGGCCTCCTGCAAAAAAGTTGGAGCATTGTGAGTGCAGTTGAAAAATTCAGTATATTTTCTTTAAGTGATCACAGCTGCTACTATATGGAAGAATATTGTGGACATTCCTGCAGGCTGCAGCTATAGTGATAGAGGTTTACGGTTAATTAGACTGTTGAATACTACCTGCAAAGGAACACACAGCTTACAAGACAAACTCATAAGGACCAACAATACTTTACCACATTTGAAATGCTTCCGAATTCTTGCAAATCTATGTCAAAATACACAAGTCCAGTCAAGCTCAAACTGTAAGACCGATAGTAGAACATCATGCAAAACTTGAATGCAATTACCTCTTTCTAAGTGCCATACTGCGGAGAGCATTAGTATGACGATCGCTTGCCTACAACATTACAAGTAAGAAACATTCACTTACAACCAAAGAGATCATCGCATCGGTGTTTAGGACAAAGGAAATACACATAGTGGGTGGGTGTGGCCAAGCTACGCTAATTATGCACTTGTGATATTACAAAGATTGGCGTCACTAGAGGTGTGAGTTCTCAGTTGTGGCACCATTGTGTTTTTCCCCGTTGCAACGCACGGGCAATTTTTCTAGTATACTACATAAAACATATGAAACTGCTCCTTTTGCTTCTGGTTCTTAAATTAAGCAGTTGGTTCTTTGGGAACCTCAAATTGTTGTCATTTGGGACTAGATGACATCATGTTGTCGTTCTTTTAATTCTCTTCCTTTACTCCATAACTTCAGAAAATAGAAAACACATTTTGAAGTGGGGCAAGCTGGCATTTGAGCTTTGTCTGTGGTTTGAAGCAATGATGTAATAAACCACTTATTTTACATCTGGTCGATTGTTTTCATGCTATCAGCTATTTGACGTGACCAACAATATTATGATGGATCTCATCAAGTCTGTACACATTGCATGGCCTGTTTTCAGCATGAGGAATGTTGTTACCACTAAACATATATGGAATTCCTCACAAGAATTATATGCCCAAATCTTACTCAATTCCAAAGCATGTACCCTCAACTGAACTTTTTGTAATGATATCATCTGTTGATTTTTCTACTAAACGTTGTTGATTTTACTGCTGACCTGGTTTATTTCGTTGTTTGTTTGACACTGGCCATTTTACTGTGCTCAACATTTTCTTTTGAAATATTTTGATATTATTTAATATGTTTAAAATGCATTTTAAATATAGGGAGTATATGTACCCAGGAGCAAAAACACCATGTCCCTAAGCTTCATATTTTTGTTCCATGAAACAACACATTCTGGTTATATATGAGTGTTGTTGCTCGGTTATGTCGGTTTGGCTGTTGCGGCTGCTGACTTCCAGGGCAGGTTAGCTTTCTCCACCTCCGCACTAGGACACATATTGGTAATGCGTGATACATCTGTAAATTAGGATATCAAATCGATGCTCCTACTATAATCATTTTCTTTGCCTTTGTGTTGTCACTTGGCCCTGTCAACTTCCAGAGTTTGAGCACGTCTAGGACTGGCTCTAACCCTGCCTTGAATGACACTGGTTGAGGAGGTTGTCCGGTTTGTTTGTTTGATTTTTTTATGGCTTTGGATGTGATATTTTTCTCGTTCCGACTAATATGAATATCTTCCCATAGTTATGCATGCTTATTATTCTTTCCTCTTTCTACTCATTCTGATCCAATCAAACTGTCTCTGGGGATGAAGCTCCATTTAATTTTGCTGTTGTCATGTCATCAGGTGAGCCTACGTGCTTATTCGCATTAAATTTGTATATAGCAGATTTCGTTGTATCCAAGACTGAAACTTAAGTATATTATTCTACAATGAATCAGAAGTATGTCTCACTCATGTGAGGCTTATACATCAGGGATATTCCTATACAATTACATTCAAGCCAGTACTAACTTTTGCTACTCTACAGCTCAAAAAAAACTTATCCTACTCTAGGCGTTTATAAATATTGATGACAGTGATTCCTATGCTCAGATTATCCAATGATTATGTTTCAAGTTGTGTGATGTGATTGTTGTCGATGCAAAGATCAAACAAATGCTCATGCCGGCCAAAAATAAAGGAAGATTATCCTCCATGTCTGAGAGGTAAAAGATGGGTCTGCATTGATCTGTTTGTATCATTATTCTAATTTAATATTGTCAAATTCAGTTATTTCACATTGCGGTGATCGGCTTGAACATACCATTATTTTAATCAGCTGATGGGTCAGACTGTATAATGAAATATGGTAGGTTTTTCTTTGTCTTAAGAAATTATTTATGATTTTGATGTTGTTTCTTGGGCCATGATCTGGAATAAGTTCTGGTTTCATTCTCCATTTTCCCCTTCTGTTGTCACACTCAAACTACAATAATGGTCAGGCTCTCAACCTGATTTATTTGCCTTGACTTTTGTTTCTCAATTTCTTTATGTACTAATTGCATGGACGCTGGTAGAGAATTTTTCGTCGGGCTTTACCTTGATGGCCTCATATATATAACAATGTTTATTATGTATTTAACCCTATTTTGTAGCATTCACATGGTATGTACTAATTAACTTTTGCCATTTATGTTGCCTTATCTTTTATGTTTCTTTGTATGTATATGTGGTTATTGATTTTTTGATTGTTATAATATTTTATCTTTGATGATCATTGGTTTTCTTACATCCCCTCTAGGGAATACAAAGAGAAGAAGCATGAAGGCAATTTATGTTATATTGAGAAATAAAACATATGGCGGGTGTATGGTAAGAGAGTATTTAGATTTTTCAGGTCTTGGATGAAATTGTTACTATGATCTCTGTGTGCTCCAATTCTCTTATGATATTAGGTTAGTGCGGTTTCCATATAGAGGTACTGAGGTAATAAGGAACTCGGACTAATAAACAGACTACCTCCTCTTTGTTATACTCATAAATTATTTATTATTGGAAATCTGGAGCCAGAACAATATGTGTATTGCCTTACCCACTTGTTCTTTTGGCTTTGTGCACATGTCCGTGAACGAAGTGTAATCATCTTAAATCAATTTAATTTTATAAGATTGCTATTATTTTGCACAGATCAATGACATATGCTTATGCAAGTTCATTAACATACCCACTTTTTATTCAGATTTTGTATTATCAAAACCGGTTGCTCTATTTTGGATTTAATCCTATTGGCATGCTCTTTCTCATACTTGAAATCACTATGTGAGTCGTGAGTAGTATGGCGTGGTTTATAATACAGAGCTGATGAAGATTATGTTTGCCTATTTATGTATGAATTAGTCAATGGGCAAACTATTCTGATAATTGGTGGCGGTAGGATGCATATATTACATACCCTTATTTAGTCAGCTATACTACATCCTTAGGTAACCATATCCTTCCTGTTTCTGCCTCTCTCTTTCTCTTCTACCTAGAATCCTCACCAGACATTGAATTTCTGATCTATATATCTATCATCGTGTATATGTCTCCACTAGATCCAATCAATTTTATTAGGTGTTGGGTCTATTATGTCGGTGCAAATGAAGGTGGTGAAATTGACCTGGTCTTATTTGATAGGATGAGCAAGGAGATTATTTTTGGGTCAGTATAATTGTTGTTTTGGCCAGCAATTTCGTGCATCAGTCCTAATAGTAACATTGTAGCTCCTTTTTACATCCAAATTGCAGCTCTTTATTTGATAGGAAACCTACAAAGTTTAGACTTATCATCAGAATCCAATAGCTTTTATATCAGAATGTTGTTGTTGAGCTGGCATGGTATGATTTTCGCCTTTTTCATTAATATCGACTTTACTGAAACATATGCTTTGTATTGCCTGCAACTTTGTTTTAGCTGATCTTTAAGAAAATCCAGCATGTCTAATTGACATAATAAGCCCATAGTTTAAGGTTTGAGAACTGTGGTAATAAATTTGTCTTCGTGGGGTACAGCTGTGGTCGCAAGATGTCAATATATGACACTCGGGTTTTATATTTTTCATAATAACGACTTATAAATATGATTGCCTAAGTGATCAGCTATGTCTAATTGACATAATAAGCCCATAGTTTAAGGTTTGTCTTCGTGGGGTACAGCTGTGGTCGCAAGATGTCAATTAGACATGCTGGATTTTCTTATATATTATAAGTCGTTATTATGAAAAATAACGATTTATAAATCTCAAACCTTAAACTATGGGCTTATTGACATAATAAGCCCATAGTTTAAGAAAATCCAGCATGTCTAATTGACATAATAAGCCCATAGTTTAAGGTTTTATATTTTTCATAATAACGACTTATAATATATACTTATTTTTCATAATAACGACTTATAAATATGATTGCCTAAGTAGCTAAAATAAAGGAAGGAAATAAAAAAGTATGTGTGATTTTATCTATGTCTCTCTAATGATTATATGCATCATTCATTGGTTCATGTATAATGTGGAGATCATGCCTTTTCCCTTTGTCTAGCTCATGCTAACCTGGCCTTATTCAGATTGTCTTATCTTTCACACTATGTATACTTCTGAAACTGTCACTCGTACTATGTTGGTGGTTGAATTGAACTTGCTATTTTGTGCAACACTACGATTGTTTAAGTTCTACTACGTATTGGAAAAGAAATTATTTCCTTCCTCCTAAGATACTACTAAAATCATATCACGGTGGCCATAATTTTTCGGTGCAAAGTTATGTTTGTTAGTGCATATGTAGGTCTTGGTGTGCAATACACTTTTGTTAGGAAAATGTCTTACGTAACTTCTTTATACAAACACTCATTTATTGGCAAGTGTGATGTGTTACTTATTCAAAAAGGCAATGGATTTCAGCTAATGTTTCTGCATGAGTGTTGTATTGTCTCAATAGTTTGATGTCTTGGTTAAGTTGTGAAGATTTCCTTTTCATAATTATTATTTGTTCTTCATAGGGTGTTAATTATTATGAAATCACGGTGAAATTTTAGCTAATGTTTCTACATATGAATGAGTTATATTGTCTCAATAGGTAGATGAATTAGTTAGTTTGTAATTGTTTCCATAGATGAGTAAGTATTTGTTGTTCTGAGGGTGGGACTGTACGCATGATCCATTTTCTTTATCTCGAATTTAGTAAAATGCTTACTATTTTTTTTTTGCTTCCACTACTTGCTGATGCATACCGGTATGACTGATTGTTTTTCTAATTAATTTTGTAGTATACATGGTTAATTCATGTCTGACTGATTGGTCTTTTAAATTTATTTTGCAGTATCCATGGTATATTAATTCTTATTTGTATTTGATGATGTTAGTGACGCCAACACTTTGTTGAAGCCGTGACTCTCAGGCCCCCGGAAGTGACCATCAACCTATCTACACAACTAGAGTGTCGTCCTATTTATCATGTCATTCCAATGCCACAAATGCTCCTCTTATTTGAAACAGTTTAATGACTGAATTGCTGATTGTTTTTTATACAATGTTTGCAATCACAATGTTGTGCTTGCTGCCCGTAATGGCGTTGCCACTGCCTAATGATGATGACGATATGATCGAGTGGTGAGAGGATGATGAGTCTTACCATACTTTAAGAGGCGGAGAATGTTATTTGTACAAGAGTCGGCCGCTTTCTGGTTGCAAGGCTTGATATTCAGGCCGAAATGTTTTCCCTTTGTTCAAGAACTATTGTGTGTGACACTGATCTACATGTTTTATTCCATCGATTTTTTGTTGGCCACATTGCTGCGTTTCTTTGGTTCATCAGTATTATTATGCATAAAAGCGTTACCATAGATCATATATATCTATCTTCTGTGTCTGCATGTTTGTCTTGTGATCCTGAGTTCGTGTAATTTTAGAGCTCTGGGCTGCCATAGAATTTTGATTGTCGGATTTACTTCGCTAAGATTATTGCTTGTTCTCTTGCCTAATATCTCATCTTTAGTCGTACCAAGCCAAACGTATTACCGTTTTATCACATTACTTTCATTGTTCTTAACTTCTTATACAAACTGCGAACTAGTGTGAATTTTACGGGATCGTGTGCCAAGGCGCACATTCAAATCTAGTATATATAATCGTTGGGGCTAGGTATGGGCCATCAGGCCGACCCCGTACGGGCACGAACAGTGCCATTCGTATCGGGGAGGCTCACGGGCCTGCAAATCGAAAAAATAATGGCACGCAGACTTTTGTGCCTGTGGCCCGGGCCCAAAAGAACGTGTAGTCACGTTTCAGCCTGGTTTGGCATATTGTGCTTGTTTGCGCTAGACATTTTCGAATAATTGAGAAATAAACTGAAAAAATTACATTTTTTTTATAGATTAATAGTCCTTCTGTTGTCGCGTGTGCGTACAAAGTACCGGAGATGTGAGAAATCCCTTTTATGTTCGGTGATGGGCGGCAAAAGAGCTTAAGAGAGAAAGGAAAGAGACATGAAATCTTACTAAATTCTGTACTTAGAAAACTAGCATTAGCATGTATTTCCAGAAGAAATTAGCCAAGTACAAAATGTCAAGAAATACTACCTCTATTTTGATAAATAAGACGCACGGACATTTTAAGAAGAACTTTGACCAAAAAAAGTTAGGCAATGAAATTTTGATTATATTGTACCTAATTAATACCATTTGATTCGTATTTAAAAATACTTTATAAATATTTATTTTGATCTACGAGGGTTAGTTCTCATCTATCTCGTTGCTCCGATCTCATAGATTAGATCTTGGCTTTTCCATAGATTGGATCTTGGATTTATTCGTCTTTGCGGTAGAAATTTTTTGTTTTGTACGAAACAAACCGTTCAGTGGTATCAGAGTCGTGTCTATGCATAGATCTATTGCACGAGTAGAGCACAATGGTTTTGTGGGCGTTGATGCTTTTGTTGTAGGGATTCGTTGCATAGAAAACAAAAAATTTCCGACCGCGAGAACGCAATCCAAGCCAAGATGCAATCTAGAAGACGGGAGCAACGAGGAGATGATCGAGACTCACCCTTGAAGATTTCCAAAGCCTACAAGATGAGGCTCTTGTTGCTGCGGTAGACGATCACTTGCCGCTTGCAAAAGCGCGTAGAAGATCTTGATCACGGTGCCACGATCGGGCAGCACCTCCGTACTCGGTCACACGTTCGGTGTTGATGAAGACGACGTCCTTCTCCCCGTTCCAGCGGGCAGCGGAAGTAGTAGCTCCTCCTTGAATACGGCAGCACGACGGCGTGGTGGTGGTGGCGATGGAGAACTCCGGCAGAGCTTCGCTAAGCGTTGCGGGAGAGGTGGAGGAGGTAGGGCGGCTAGGGTTTGGGAGAGGGGGTGGCCGGCCTCTATGGGGTGCGGCCAGCTTGGTGGCTTGTGGTGGCCGGCCCCCTCCCCTATGCCCCTCATTATATAGGTGTGATGACCCACAAGTATAGGGGATCGCAACAGTCTTCGAGGAAAGTATTACCCAATTTATTGATTCGACACAAGGGGAGACAAAGAATACTTGTAAGCCTTAACAGCGGAGTTGTCAATTCAGCTGCACCGGAACAGACTTGCTCGCAAGAGTTTATCAGTAGTAACAGTTTTATGGCAGTGGAAATAGTGAAATAACAGCATCGGTGAAATAAAGACAGCAGTAGTGATTATAGTAAACAGCAGGATTAAAATACTGTAGGCATAGGGACGGATTTAACGGGCGTTGCATGGATGAGAGAAACTCATGTAACAATCAAAGCAGGGGCATTTGCAGATAATAATAAAACGGTATCCAAGTACTAATCAATCAATAGGCATGTGTTCCATATTTAGTCGTACGTGCTCGCAATGAGAAACTTGCACAACATCTTCTGTCCTACCAGCCGGTGGCAGCCGGGCCTCTAGGGAAACTACTGGATATTAAGGTACTCCTTTAATAGAGTACCGGAGCAGCATTAACACTCCGTGAACACATGTGATCCTCACATCACTACCATCCCCTCCGATTATCCCGATTTCTGTCACTTCGGGGCCATTGGTTCCGGACAGCGACATGTGTATACAACTTGCAGGTAAGATCATAAACAACGAATATCTTCATGAATCAATAACATGTTCATATCTGAGATCATGGCACTCGGGCCCTAGTGACAAGCATTAAGCATAACAAGTTGCAACAATATCATAAAAGTGACATCTACGGATACTAGGCACTATGCCCTAACAATCTTATGATTATTACATGACCAATCTCATCCAATCCCTACCATCCCCTTCAGCCTACAGCGGGGAATTACTCACACATGGATGGGGGAAACATGGCTGGTCGATGGAGAGGCGTTGGCGGTGACGGCGGTGATGATCTCCTCCCTCCGTCCGACGGAGTGCCGAACGGAGACTTCGGCTCCCGAGACGGAGTTTCGATGTGGCGGCTCTGGAGGGTTTCGGCGATTTCGACTTCTCTCCGTGCGTTTTAGGTCGAACCCGATAAGTAGTCCGAAGGGGGCGCGGAGGCCAGCCGAGGGGGCCACACCATAGGGCCGCGCGGGCCCCCTAGGCCGCGCCGCCTTATGGTGTGGGGCCCTCGGCCTCCACCTCTCTTGCCCTTCTGGCTTATTCTGGTAAAATAGGGCCTTCTACATAAATTCCGAGGATTTTCCCGAAAGTTGGATTTCTGCACAAAAACGAGACACCAGCTTTGAAAACAGCGTTAGTCCGTGTTAGTTGTATCCAAAATACACAAATTAGAGGCAAAACAATAGCAAAAGTGTTCGGGAAAGTAGATACGTTTTGGACGTATCAACTCCCCCAAGCTTAGCTTATTGCTTGTCCTCAAGCAATTCAGTTAACAACTGAGCGATAAAAGAACTTTCACGAACACATTTGCTCATATGATGTATATATTCCCATGCTATGGCTAATACTCAAGTAGTTCATAATGAAACACATGCAAATAAGATCATCCAACAGCTATGTCAATCATGAAGAGGTACCAACAATTAATAATAAGCATCATGAATCATGTATATAAGCAGGATTGCAATGTTCATAAGAGAATATGATAAAGTGGTATCTCGCTTGCCCGTATTTGATTGGCAAAACATAAATGCCGAGGCACCTCTGGTGTTCATAGAAAGACTAGAAGTAGTGATTGTCAAAGATAAAAGCATCAAAGTTATACCACAATCAATCATATTTTGAGACAAGCATATTATACTAAGAATGACAGTTGTGCTCTCAAGATAGTGCTCAAAGAAAGAATGGAGACACAACATAAAAGTAAAAGATTGACCCTTCGCAGAGGGAAGCAGGGATTAACATGCGCTAGAGCTTTTTATTTGTAAAGCAGGAGTAAAATTATTTTGAGAGGTGTTTGTTGTTGTCAACGAATGGTAATGGGTACACTAACTACCTCATCAACCGGACTCCCAAGAGCGGCTCCCATTTTATTTATTTTTGGGTGGCACTCCTTCCAACCTTTCTTTCACAAACCATGGCTAACCGAATCCTCGGGTGCCTGCCAACAATCACATACCATGAAGGAGTGCCTTTTTATTTAAGTTTTATTATGATGATGACACTCCCCCCAACCTTTGCTTACACAAGCCATGGCTAACCGAATCCTTCGGGTGCCGTCCAACAATCACAAACCACGGAGGAGTGCCTTTTTAAGTTAATTAATTCGGGACTGGGAATCCCATTGCCAGCTCTTTTTGCAAAGTTATTGGATAAGCGGATGTGCCACTAGTCCATATGAGAGTCCGTCAAAAGTAAATGGCAAGGTTGAAAGCTAAACACCACATACTTCCTCATGAGCTATGGAACATTAACACAAATTGAGAAGCATTTTGAAAGTTTTAAAGGTAGCGCATGAGAATTTACTTGGAATGGTTTGAAATGCCATGCATAGGTATTTATGGTGGACACTTTGGAACAACTTGGTTTTCAGGTGTTTGGAAGCACGAGCGGCGTTCCCGCTCAGTACAAGTGAAGGCTAGCAAAAGACTGGGAGCGACAAATCAAGTGAGCAGTAACTGTCATAATCATGCTTGCGGCAAAATAAGTTAACGGAGGCTTAAAAGTGATGCAAGAACTCTGAAGCAATATAAATCATCGAGGCTTAATTGACTTTTTGTTCAGTCATATGCATGCGTGAGCATGTGCCAAGTCGATATAAATGAATTATTCAGAGGAGGATACCACAATGCCATACTTACTTATGAATAAAACAATGCAAGCGAACATTCATGACATGCTACTCATATTAATAAATTGGAGCTAAACATGAGAGATCATGAACTACTAGACTTTCTCAAATAACATATACCTCACATGAACCAACTAAGCATGCTCATATGGATGAGTATATGTACAAAAATGAAAACAAATAGAGTTCATACCAGCCTCTCACCACAATCAGATTGTCGTAGATCGTCATTATTGCCTTTTCACTTGTGTGGCTTGGATAATATGAAATGAAAACCACGCTCCAGCCACCGAAGACCATTGAACTCATGATGAACTTTACAAACCAAAGAAGAACAGCAAATATTTTTGGTGTTTTCGAATTAGAAACAAGAACGAAAGAAAACAAGCAAACAAAGCAAAATCTTTTTGGGTTTTCTCATAGCAAACTAACGATAGCAAATAAAATAAACTAAGAGCAAAGAACCAAATAAACAAATGGTGAAGAGAAACAACAGAAATATTTTTGGTCTTTTTGTGTTTTAGGAAAGAAACAAAGTGAAAACAAAAGAATGCAAACAAACAGAAACACAGAAAAGCAGGATGACAGAAATCTGCCAAATCCTGACAGCAGTACAGAAATCGAAATTAACAAAAATCTTCCATTGCTCAGACCAAAAAGTGTTCAACTAATGAAAGTTAGATAACAACCTGGGGAACATGCTCAAAAATTGGCAGCTCAAAATAACGTTCTGGCTGTGCGTACGAATTTTTTTGGTAACAGCCCAGAATCTGTTTTTGGACAGCACTTCCCCAAATATCATCTCCCTCTCATTAGAAAACCACTCTAGAGACTAAACAAGTATGTACAAGTATCCAGCAACCATAATATGCAAAGAATGAGTGATGCCGGTATACCTACCCCCAAGCTTAGGCTTTTGGCCTAAGTGGAGTTCATTCCCACGGTCCCCATGAAGTGATGTCTCCGTAGTACGACGAAGAACGACCCGGTTCCAGGTATGTGCTGGAGGAAACGTCGGGGTATGTGACGGTGTAGTCGTAGGAGGGCTCGGCGTTCTCGGAGTCATGTTGCTGGTGGAATTCTTGTATCTTCATATGTTCCTCCACCGCCTCCTTAGTGAGCGACCATGATTGCCTGTCAATATTGAACAAACCTGGCTGGGGAAGAGGGATTTCCTTCTCATTCCCATCAGCAAACAACATTCTATAGACCATATTATTTATAGTGGAGTCAGTAGTAACAAAATGATGGCTCTTCATAGCAGCAATATCTA
This sequence comes from Lolium multiflorum, assembly GCA_030979885.1. Lineage (NCBI taxonomy): Eukaryota > Viridiplantae > Streptophyta > Magnoliopsida > Poales > Poaceae > Lolium > Lolium multiflorum. Next base: position 193,733,401 of record CM061749.1, read on the forward strand.
GTCTCCTAGGGGTTAATGGCACATCATTAGAATCAAGAGGAATCTTTAGATGTGTTAAAATGCGCAGTGCAATAGTTCCTCCAAAAATAGGCCCCCTGCTAGACAGGCGGCGAGCAATAAGAGAACCAAGATGATAAGATGTTTCTCCAGTAAGTGCAGCGTTCAAGAAAGCAAGATGGTAGCTAGAGATATTGCTAGTATTTTCTCTACCCAAAATGCTAGTAGCAATGTAATATGCAAAATATTTAATAGCGGGGAGTTGAATGTTTCTTATCTTCCCTCGCTGGATAGTGCGGCAATCATCCTCGGTGATCCCTCGGTAGAGCTCCAACAGGTCTCGGGGGTTGTCATCAATCCTCCTTGCTGTACCTACAGGGGCAATATCCAATGCACGACAAAATTCTTCCAATTCCATAGTAACAGGAATATCATAGATCTTGAATGCAACTGTCGGCTCAAATTGCGCGTTGTGGAACTTGAAGCTCTCAACGAAAATTTGGGTGAGCATGTAGTATTGCTCCATTTCATCTTCCACGTAGGTGGCTAAGCCTGCCCTGTTGACAAGGGTGAAGAAGTCATCCAATATCCCTGCATTTGTCAGAAAATCATAACATGGGAAGGATGAAGCATTAGGAACCCCATTGTCCTCCTCGGGCGCGAAGCTAGGCGCGATGACATCCTCATTGTAGGATCGCCTAATCTGAGTGGATGCCCTCGAGGGCCTACCGGTGCTGGTTGTTCCCTTCTTGAACAATTCTCCAAATTTGAATTTCTTCATCTTCCTCTTCTGAAATTTTCAACAACCATTATAAAATTTGATTTCAAGGTATGTAATTGAAGGGAACTACTATAGGAACTTGCTAGAGTACTAAACATGCATCAAAACTAGTTTCTTCCACTTAGAACAAGCATGCAAGCTCACTAAACATGTTATCTACAGCAGCAAAATATTCAAGATATACTCAACCAAATGAAATTCTAATTGGACAATCAAAGGAGTCACATACCAAGGAGTAAATGTGCCAAATTTCAAACAGAAATCTGGGCTGAGCAAGGAGATCGAAAAATCGCGAGTTCTTGAGCAGAAACACGAGTGAGAGGAACTTGGTACGAGTTTTTTCGGGAGAGAGAAGATGTTGGGAGGAAGAGATGATGTAGTGGGGCAAGGAGGGGCCCACACCACAGGGTGGCGCGCCCACCTCCTTGGCCGCGCCGGCCTGTGGTGTGGCACCTCTGGTGCCCCACAGGTCATCCTCTGGTACTCCCAGGTGCCTCGTCGAAAAATAGGACCAACGGTATAATTTTTGTAATTTTTAGAGAACTTCAAAAAATGCACATTTCTGGGTATTAAATTAATGATTACTGCGCAGGAAAATGATTTCTAAAATCTTAAACAACTAAAGCATATTGCAAAACAAAAGGTGCTACAGCAAGTAAAATAAGTGGAGGGAGAAAGAAAGAAAGAAATGTTGTTTAGCTCTCTTATGCATTAAAATATACTTGTTAACAAGGTTGATCAAGTCTTGCTACCAAATAAATTTTATATGACATAAGAAGAAATAAACCTCAAATCAATCATGTTACCTTATATTGAATTGATATGGATCCAATCACAAGAGTTTGATATTCTTCTTTGGGCTCATATATAGGACAATCAATGGATCCCACTTTGATAGTTTTCACATAAAAAATTGTATTAACTCCACATACTTTATCAATCCTCTTGGGAAAATAGACAGTGTGTTCCTTATCATCAACATTGAAAGTAACCATGCCTTTATTGCAATCAATAACAGCCCCTGCAGTATTAAGAAAGGGTCTTCCAAGAATAATGGACATATTATCATCTTCAGGCATTTCCAACACAACAAAATCAGTTAATATCAAGCAATGCTGAGTAACTTGAACATGAACATTTTCACATAAACCAACAGGAATAGCAGTAGATTTATCAGCCATTTGCAAAGATATATCAGTTGGTATCAACTTATCTAAATCAAGTCTCTTATAAAGAGAAAAAGGCATCACACTAACACCTGCTCCCAAATCACATAGAGCAGTTCTAACATAATTATTCTTAATAGAACAAGGAATAGTAGGTATACCTGGGTCGCCCAACTTCTTTGGAATCTTACCATTGAAGGAGTAATTAGCGAGCATAGTGGAAATTTCCTCATTGGGGACTTTCCTTTTGTTAGTAACAATATCTTTCATATACTTTGAATAAGGAGGCAATTTAATAGCATCAGTCAAAGGGATTTGCAAAAATAAAGGTTTCATCCAATCACAAAATTTATTATAATGTTCCTCCTCCTTTGATTTTAGTTTCTTAACAGGAAAAGGCATTTGCTTTTGAACCCAAGGTTCTCTTTCATTACCATGCTTCTCAGTAATAAAATCTTCTTTAGTGTACTTTTTATTTTTAGCAGGCTTTTCAGGTTCTTTTTCAATTTCTTCTTTATCGAGTATCATTCTTATCATTATCTTCCTCATGTTCATTACCACTTTCAGTTTTAGCATCAGAAATAGAAATACTATTAGGATCATTAACAGGTTCAGAGGATTCTACAACATTCTTATGTTTCTTTTTCTTTTTCTTAGATGGAGCACTAGTTTTAGTTGGTTGAGAATCTTGTTCAACTCTTTTGGGATGCCCTTCAGGATATAGAGGATCCTGGGTAGAAACACCACCTCTAGTTGTTACTTCATAAGCATGTTTTTCTTTAGAATTATTTCCCAACAAGTCATTTTGCACTTTAGTAAGTTGATCAATTTGAGTTTGAACCATTTGAAAATGTTTAACAAGTATCTTAACATCATTGGAGGTTCTCTCCACAATACCATGCAATTCACTAATAGCTCGAGAATTTTCCATTAAATGATTCTCTACTCTCATATTAAAGTTTTCTTGCTTAACAATATAATTATCAAATTCATCTAAGCATTGAGCAGGAGATTTTGAATACGGAATATCTTCCCTAGTAAAGCGTTGAAGCGAGTGTACCTCAATCATGGATGAAGGGGGAGTTATCTCACATAAATCTTCTATAGGAGGTAAATTCTTCACATCTTCAGGTTTAATACCCTTCTCTTTAAGAGACTTCTTGGCTTCCCTCATATCTTCATCATTTAATTTAATCATACCCCTCTTCTTCACTATCGGTGTCGGGGTTGGTTCAGGTGTAGACCAATCATCATGATTCCGGCCTATTTTAGCCAATAATTCTTCAGCGTCGTCTGGAGTTCTTTTCCTGAAAACACAACCAGCACAACTATCCAGGTATGCCCTAGACTCAATGGTTAGTCCACTATAAAATATATCAAGTAAATCATGTTTTTCCAAATCATGGTCAGGCTGAGCTCTAATAAGAGAGCAAAATCTCGCCCAAGCCTCAGGCAATTTCTCTCCATCTTCCTGGTCAAAATTATAAATTCTCTGCAAAGCAGCATGTTGAGCACTAGCAGGAAAGTATTTCCGGAAGAAAACATCAAGCAATTCTTTTGGACTTTTAATAGAACCAGGAGGCAAATTATTATACCAAGTTTTAGCATCATCCTTTAATGAGAAAGGAAAAATTTTAGCGACAAAATAAGTACGCATCTTAATATCATCAGAAAACAAGCCACTAAGAGTAGATAACTCAGTCATGTGTTCAACAACACTTTCTTTTTCAGTACCACAAAAGGGTGTTTTCTCAACAATAGCTATATGAGATAGATCAAGAGAAAAATCATAATCTTTATCCCTAATGTTTATAGGAGATGTGGCAAATTTAGGATCAGGAGACAGTTTATATCTAACAGCATGTTCTGCAAGCAACTTTTTAATTTTTCTTGCATCAGTAGTAGCATTGCATTTTTCAATAAAATCATCATCAAGCTCTACATAATCTTCATCAAGATCATCACTAGAATATTCAACAGACTCAGGTGAATTAACAGGTGTAGCAGCATTTTCATTAGGAGTTTCAGTATTTTCAATTTGTCTAGACTTAGCAATTGTAGCATCTAGAAAAGATCCTAACGAACCATCATTATCAAGCACAGCAGAAGCATCATCACAATTATGAGAGGAATTTTCAGATTCAGCAGAAGTACCAGCATTTGAAGCTTGTGGTGGTGAAACAAGTTTACTTATCACAGATGGTGAATCAAGAGCAGCAGAGGTACTAAGAGTTGTACCTTTTCTTGTAGTGGATGGTAATATGGCGATCTTAGTATCGCGAGGTTTACCCATGATGGAGAATTTGCAGCGAACAATATCAATCCAAGTGAACTTCCAAATAAAGCTATGCTCCCGGCAACGGCGCCAGAAAATAGTCTTGATGACCCACAAGTATAGGGGATCGCAACAGTCTTCGAGGGAAGTATTACCCAATTTATTGATTCGACACAAGGGGAGACAAAGAATACTTGTAAGCCTTAACAGCGGAGTTGTCAATTCAGCTGCACCTGGAAACAGACTTGCTCGCAAGAGTTTATCACAGTTTTATGGCAGTGGAAATAGCGAAATAACAGCAGCGGTGAAATAAAGACAGCAGTAGTGATTATAGTAAACAGGGATTAAAATACTGTAGGCATAGGGACGGATTTAACGGGCGTTGCATGGATGAGAGAAACTCATGTAACAATCAAAGCAGGGCATTTGCAGATAATAATAAAACGGTATCCAAGTACTAATCAATCAATAGGCATGTGTTCCATATTTAGTCGTACGTGCTCGCAATGAGAAACTTGCACAACATCTTCTGTCCTACCAGCCGGTGGCCTCTAGGGAAACTACTAGATATTAAGGTACTCCTTTTAATAGAGTACCGAGCAAAGCATTAACACTCCGTGAACACATGTGATCCTCACATCACTACCATCCCTCCGGTTATCCCGATTTACTGGGCCATTGGTTCCGGACAGCGACATGTGTATACAACTTGCAGGTAAGATCATAAACAACGAATATCTTCATGAATCAATAACATGTTCAGATCTGAGATCATGGCACTCGGGCCCTAGTGACAAGCATTAAGCATAACAAGTTGCAACAATATCATAAAAGTGACATCTACGGATACTAGGCACTATGCCCTAACAATCTTATGACTATTACATGACCAATCTCATCCAATCCCTACCATCCCCTTCAGCCTACAGCGGGGGAATTACTCACACATGGATAGGGGAAACATGGCTGGTCGATGGAGAGGCGTTGGCGGTGATGGCGGTGATGATCTCCTCCAATTCCCCGTCCCGGCGGAGTGCCCGAACGGAGACTTCTGGCTCCCGAGACGGAGTTTCGCGATGTGGCGGCTCTCTGGAGGGTTTCTGGCGATTTCGACTTCTCTCCGTGCGTTTTTAGGTCGAACCCGATAAGTAGTCCGAAGGGGGCGTCGGAGGCCAGCCGAGGGGGCCACACCATAGGCCGCGCCCCCCCCTAGGCCGCGCCGCCATGGTGTGGGGCCCCGGCCTCCACCTCTCTTGCCCTTCTGGCTCCGTCGTATTCTGGTAAAATAGGGCCTTCTGCATAAATTCCGAGGATTTTCCCGAAAGTTGGATTTCTGCACAAAACGAGACACCAAAGCAGTTCTGCTGAAAACAGCGTTAGTCCGTGTTAGTTGTATCCAAAATACACAAATTAGAGGCAAAACAATAGCAAAAGTGTTCGGGAAAGTAGATACGTTTTGGACGTATCAAGGTGGAACCCCAGGTGTTGGACTACAAGTCTTCGAATAAGACCCCAACCCAAAACCTTCCATGTAGTAGGGAAACCTACCCAAGGTGGGACTCCCACCCAAGTGGGATTCCCACCCTTCCATGAAGGGGGGTGGCCGGCCACCTTGGTGGAGTCCACCTGGGACTCCACCCCTCTAGGGTTGGCCGGCCATGGGTGGTGGAGTCCCTCCGGGACTCCGCCTTCCAAAGTGATTTCTTCCGGACTTTTCTAGAACCTTCTAGAACCTTCCATAAATGCACCGGATCATTTTCAAACTTATAAAATGACTTCCTATATATGAATCTTATTCTCCGGACCATTCCGGAACTCCTCGTGATGTCCGGGATCCCATCCGAGACTTCAAACAAAACTTCGAACTCCATTCCATATTCAAGTTCTACTATTACAACATCAAACCTTAAGTGTGTCACCCTACGGTTCGCGAACTATGTAGACATGGTTGAGAACTCTCTCCGACCAATAACCAATAGTGGGATCTGGAGATCCATAATGGCTCCCACATATTCAACGATGACTTAGTGATCGAATGAACCATTCACATACGAAACCAATTCCCTTTGTCACGCGATATTTTACTTGTCCGAGGTTTGATCATCGGTATCACTCTATACCTTGTTCAACCTCGTCTCCCGACAAGTACTCTTTACTCGTACCGTGGTATGTGGTCTCTTATGAACTTATTCATATGCTTGCAAGACATTAGACGACATTCCACCGAGAGGGCCCAGAGTATATCTATCCGTCATCGGGATGGACAAATCCCACCGTTGATCCATATGCCTCAACTCATACTTTCCGGATACTTAATCCCACCTTTATAACCACCCATTTACGCAGTGGCGTTTGATGTAATCAAAGTACCTTTTCGGTATAAGTGATTTACATGATCTCATGGTCATAAGGACTAGGTAACTATGTATCGAAAGCTTATAGCAAATAACTTAATGACGTGATCTTATGCTACGCTTAATTGGGTGTGTCCATTACATCATTCATATAATGATATAACCTTGTTATTAATAACATCCAATGTTCATGATTATGAAACTAATCATCTATTAATCAACAAGCTAGTTAAGAGGCTTACTAGGGACTTATTGTTTGTTTACATAACACACATGTATCAATGTTTCGGTTAATACAATTATAGCATGGTATATAAACATTTATCATAAATATAAAGATATATAATAACCACTTTTATTATTGCCTCTTGGGCATATCTTCAACAGTCTCCCACTTGCACTAGAGTCAATAATCTAGATTACATTGTAAGGTACCTAACACCCATGGCATTCTGGTGTTGGTCATGCTTTGCCCTAGGGAGAGCTTTAGTCAACGGATCTGCTACATTCAGATCAGTGTGTACTTTGCAAATCTTTACTTCTCCATCTTCGATGTACTCGCGAATCGAATGATAACGCAGCTTGATATGCTTCAGCCTCTTGTGTGACCTTGGTTCATGTGCATTGGCGATGGCACCCATGTTGTCACAATAAATGACTAGTGGGTCCAATGCACTAGGAACCACACCGAGCTCTACAATGAACCTCTTCATCCATACCGCTTCTGATGAAGCCTCTGAAGCCGCTATGTACTCCGATTCTGTTGAAGACTTCGCCACCGTGCACTGCTTCGAGCTTGCCCAGCTTACTGCAGCATCATTCAATATAAACACGTACCCAGACTGTGACTTAGAGTCATCAGGATCAGTGTTCCAACTTGCATCGGTGTAACTTGTTACAACGAGCTCTTGGTCACCTCCATAACAAAGAAACATATCCTTAGTTCTTTTCAAGTACTTCAGGATATTCTTGACCGTTGTCCAGTGTTCCATTCCTGGATCACTTTGATATCTGCTAGTTAAACTAACAACATGTGCTATATCCGGTCTAGTACATAGCATGGCATACATGATAGAGCCTACTGCCGAGGCATAGGGGATCTGACTCATCCTTTCTCTTTCTTCTGCCGTAGCCGGACCTTGAGTCTTACTCAAGACTTTGCCTGGTAACATAGGTAAGAATCCTTTCTTACTTTCGTCCATTCTAAACTTCTTTAGAATCTTGTCCAGGTATGTACTCTGTGATAGCCCTATTAGACGTCTTGATCTATCTCTATAAATCTTGATGCCTAATATATACGATGCTTCACCAAGGTCTTTCATTGAAAAACTATTATTCAAATAACCTTTTACACTGCTTAATAGTTCTATATCATTCCCAATCAATAATATGTCATCTACATATAATATCAGGAACGCTACAGAGCTCCCACTCACTTTCTTGTAAATACAGGCCTCTCCATGACACTGTATAAACCCGAAGTCTTTGATCACTTTATCAAAGCGTCGGTTCCAACTTCTCGATGCTTGCTTCAGTCCATAAATTGAATTGAAGTTTGCATACTTTGTCAACATTTTTAGGATCGACAAAACCTTTGGGTTGTACCATATACAACTCTTCCTCAATGTCTCCATTAAGGAACGCCGTTTTGACATCCATCTGCCAAATCTCATAATCGAAAAATGCAGCTATTGCTAACAAAATCCTCACAGATTTTAGCTTCGCTACAGGTGAGAAAGTCTCATCGTAGTCAACACCTTGAATTTGTCGGAAACCCTTTGCGACAAGTCGAGCTTTATAGACAGTAATATTACCATCAGCATCTGTTTTTCTCTTGAAGATCCATTTATTCTCGACAGCCTTGCGGCTATCAGGTAAGTCTACCAAAGTCCATACTTTGTTATCATACATGGATCCCATTTCGGATTTCATGGCTTCTTGCCATTTGTTGGAATCTGGGCTCATCATCGCTTCTTCATACGTCGCAGGGTCTTCATCATTGTTGTCCACAATCATGACATTTAGACAAGGATCATACCAATCAGGAGTGGCACGTTCCCTTGTCGATATGCGAGGTTCAGTAGTTATCTCGTTTAAAGTTTCATGATCATTATCATTAGCTTCCTCTGTTGCCGGTGTAGGCGGCACAGGAACATCTTCCGGTACTGCGCTACTCTGATCAACGAGCAAAGATTCTTCAATCTCATCGAGTTCTACTTTTCTTCCAGTCACTTCTTTAGTGAGAAATTCTTTCTCAAGAAAGGTTCCGTTCTTAGCAACAAAGATCTTGCCTTCGGATTTGTGATAGAAAGTGTACCCTATAGTTTCCTTAGGGTATCCTATGAAGACGCATTTCTCCGCTTTGGGTTCTAGCTTGTCCGGTTGTAACTTTTTTACATAGGCTTCGCAACCCCAAACTTTAAGGAACGACAGCTTAGGTTTCTTATTAAACCATAATTCATACGGTGTCGTTTCAACGGATTTTGATGGTGCTCTATTTAAAGTGAATGCGGCTGTCTCTAATGCATAACTCCAAAATGATAACGGCAAATCAGTAAGAGACATCATAGAACGAACCATATCTAAGAGAGTTCGATTACGACGTTCGGACACACCGTTTCGTTGTGGTGTTCCCGGCGGTGTCAATTGTGAAAGTATTCCGCATTTCTTTAAATGCATGCCAAACTCATAACTCAGATATTCACCTCCGCGATCAGATCGTAGAAATTTAATCTTCTTGTTACGTTGATTTTCTACTTCACTTTGGAATTCCTTAAACTTCTCGAAAGTTTCGGATTTATGTTTCATTAAATAGATATACCCATATCTACTCAAATCATCTGTGAAGGTTAGAACATAACGATAACCACCGCGCGAGGCTACACTCATTGGTCCGCACACATCGGTATGTATGATTTCCAATAAGTCTGTAGCTCGCTCCATAATACCAGAGAATGGAGTCTTAGTCATTTTTCCCATTAGACATGCTTCGCATCTATCAAGTGACTCAAAGTCAAGTGATTCAAGTAATCCATCGGTATGGAGTTTCTTCATGCGTTTCACTCCAATATGACCAAGACGACAGTGCCACATATAAGTAGAATTATCATTCAATTTAATTCGCTTAGCATCAATTTTATGAATATGTGTATCACTACTATCGAGATCTAACAGAAATAAACCATTCTTTTCAGGTGCTCGACCATAAAAGATATTATTCATAAAAATAGAACAACTATTATTCTCAGACTTGAATGAATAACCGTCTTGCATTAAACAAGATCCAGATATAATGTTCATGCTCAACGCGGGTACAAAATAACAATTATTGAGGTTTAAAACTAATCCCGAAGGTAGATGTAGAGGAAGTGTGCCGACAGCGATCACATCGACTTTGGATCCATTTCCAACGCGCATCGTCACTTCATCCTTCAATAGTCTTCGTTTATTCTTTAGTTCCTGTTTCGAGTTACAAATATGAGCAACCGAACCAGTATCAAATACCCAGGTACTAGTACGAGAACCAGTAAGATAAACATCTATAACATGTATATCAGATATACCTTCTTTCTTCTTCTTGACAAGGCCGCTCTTCAGATCCGCCAAATACTTGGAGCAATTACGCTTCCAGTGTCCCTTCTCCTTGCAGTAATAGCACTCAGCATCAGGCTTAGGGCCAGCCTTAGGTTTCACAGGAGGCGTGGCAGCTTTCTTGCCACCCTTCTTGTTTTTGCCTTTAGACTTGCCCTGTTTCTTGAAACTGGTGGTCTTGTTGACCATCAACACTTGGTGCTCTTTCTTAATCTCAATCTCAGCAGATTTTAGCATGGCGAAGAGTTCAGGTAACTCTTTGTTCATGTTCTGCATATTGTAATTCATCACAAAGTTCTTGTAACTAGGTGGCAGTGATTGAAGGACACGATTAATCCCCAGTCTGTTAGGAATCACTATTCCCAAGTCACTGAGTTTCTTCGCATGCCCGGTCATGGCGAGCATGTGCTCACTAATGGAGCTGCCTTCTTCCATCATGCAACTAAAGAAGTGTTTCGATGCTTCATAGCATTCCACGGCCGCATGAGTTTCAAAGATAGTTTTCAACTCATTGACCAACTCATGAGGATCGTGGTGCTCAAAACGTTTTTGAAGATCGGCTTCCAGACTGCATAGGATGGCACACTGAACTTGAGAGTACCGAGTTTTCCGAGTCGCGTAAACATTCTTTACTTCATCGGTTTCAGTTTCTGCAGGAGGGTCACCTAGCGGTGCATCAAGCACATATTGCAGGTTTCCGCCATTGAGGAAGATCCTCACATGACGGAACCAGTCGGTGAAGTTGCTACCATTGCTCTTAAGCTTTTCTTTCTCTAGGAACTGGTTAAAATTGATTGTGGACGCCATATATACAACATATATTTGCAAGAGTTTAGACTAAGTTTATGACAAATTGAGTTCAAATTTTAATTTAACAAAATTAAAAACTAGGTGAACTCCCACTCAAAACAATATCCCTCGAATTGTCTTAGTGATCACACGAACCAAATCCACCACACCAAGTCCGATCATCACGAGACAAGATGTAACTTCAATGGCGAACACTCAAAGTGTTCATCATATCAATCATATGATTCATGCTCTACCTTTCGGTATCACGTGTTCCGAGACCATGTCTGTACATGCTAGGCTCGTCAAGGCCACCTTAGTATCCGCATGTGCAAAACTGGCTTGCACCCGTTGTATGCACTTGTTGAGTCTATCACACCCGATCATCACGAGATGCTTCGAAACGACAAGTCTTGGCAACGGTGCTACTAAGGATGAACACTTTATTATCTTGATATTTTAGTGAGAGGGATCATCTTATAATGCTACCGTCGCGATCTAAGCAAAATAAGATGCATAAAAGGATTAACATCACATGCAGTTCATATGTGATATGATATGGCCCTTTTGTCTTTGCGCCTTTGATCTTCATCTCCAAAGCACGGATATGATCTCCATCATCAACGGGCATGATCTCCATCATCGTCGGCGTAGCATCAAGGTCAATGGCGCCGTCTTCATGATTGTTCTCCCATGTAGCAACTATTACAACTTCTTTGAAATACTACTCAACATGAAATTTAAAGACAACCATAAGGCTCCTGCCGGTTGCCACAATACAATAATGATCATCTCATACATAGTCATCATCACATTATGGCCATATCACATCACCAAACCCTGCAAAAACAAGTTAGACGTTCTCTAATTTGGTTTGCATATTTTACGTGGTTTAGGGTTTTCGAGTGAGATCTAATCTACCTACGAACATGAACCACAACGGTGATACTAGTGTTGTCAATAGAAGAGTAAATTGAATCTTCACTATAGTAGGAGAGACAGACACCCGCAAAGCCACTTATGCAATACAAGTTGCATGTCGAGCGTGGAGCAAATCTCATGAACGCGGTCATGTAAAGTTAGCCCGAGCCGCTTCATCCCACTATGCCACAAAGATGCAAAGTACTCAAACTAAAGACAACATAAGCATCAACGCCCACAAAACCATTGTGTTCTACTCGTGCAACCATCTATGCATAGACACGGCTCTGATACCACTGTAGGGATTCGTTGCATAGAAAACAAAAAATTTCCTACCGCGAGAACGCAATCCAAGCCAAGATGCAATCTAGAAGACGGGAGCAACGAGGAGATGATCGAGACTCACCCTTGAAGATTTCCAAAGCCTACAAGATGAGGCTCTTGTTGCTGCGGTAGACGATCACTTGCCGCTTGCAAAAGCGCGTAGAAGATCTTGATCACGGTGCCACGATCGGGCAGCACCTCCGTACTCGGTCACACGTTCGGTGTTGATGAAGACGACGTCCTTCTCCCCGTTCCAGCGGGCAGCAGAAGTAGTAGAATCCGGCAACACGACGGCGTGGTGGTGGTGGCGATGGAGAACTCCGGCGGAGCTTCGCTAAGCGTTGCGGGAGAGGTGGAGGAGGTAGGGCGGCTAGGGTTTGGGAGAGGGGGTGGCCGACCTCTATGGGGTGCGGCCAGCTTGGTGGCTTGTGGTGGCGGCCCCCTCCCCTATGCCCCTCATTATATAGGTGGAACCCCAAGTGTTGGACTACAAGTCTTCGAATAAGACCCCAACCCAAAACCTTCCATGTAGTAGGGAAACCTACCCAAGGTGGGACTCCCACCCAAGTGGGATTCCCACCCTTCCATGAAGGGGGGTGGCCGGCCACCTTGGTGGAGTCCACCTGGGACTCCACCCCTCTAGGGTTGGCCGGCCATGGGTGGTGGAGTCCCTCCGGGACTCCGCCTTCCAAAGTGATTTCTTCCGGACTTTTCTAGAACCTTCTAGAACCTTCCATAAATGCACCGGATCATTTTCAAACTTATAAAATGACTTCCTATATATGAATCTTATTCTCCGGACCATTCCGGAACTCCTCGTGATGTCCGGGATCCCATCCGAGACTTCGAACAAAACTTCGAACTCCATTCCATATTCAAGTTCTACTATTACAACATCAAACCTTAAGTGTGTCACCCTACGGTTCGTGAACTATGTAGACATGGTTGAGAACTCTCTCCGACCAATAACCAATAGCGGGATCTGGAGATCCATAATGGCTCCCACATATTCAACGATGACTTAGTGATCGAATGAACCATTCACATATGATACCAATTCACTTTGTCACGCGATATTTTACTTGTCCGAGGTTTGATCATCGGTATCACTCTATACCTTGTTCAACCTCGTCTCCTGACAAGTACTCTTTACTCGTACCGTGGTATGTGGTCTCTTATGAACTTATTCATATGCTTGCAAGACATTAGACGACATTCCACCGAGAGGGCCCAGAGTATATCTATCCGTCATCGGGATGGACAAATCCCACTGTTGATCCATATGCCTCAACTCATACTTTCCGGATACTTAATCCCACCTTTATAACCACCCATTTACGCAGTGGCGTTTGATGTAATCAAAGTTGTAAGGGTATATTGCCCCTATGTGTGGTTTTGGTAATTAATGACAACCCCTATGGACTAATGTTTTCTTTGAGTTTATATGAAGGAATATTCCATAGGTACTACTTGTACTCCATGTGTTGGATTCAAGTATGGATGCCATGAAGATAAAGGTATACCTTGTGTATTGGCATCAAGATCATCGGTATGAAGATATATATGTGATATGATCAAGAAGAAGAAATGAAGATGGAGTTCTTATGTGGAACTCAATACTAGCCATGCTCTATCTTAAGTGAGTATGAGAAGATACAAGGTTGAGTTGGGCAAGTTCAAGATGAGCATCTTGAGTGGATCACATGCTTGAAGCTTGCCGTCCATTTGGTGATAATGGACATGTGAAGATGTGCATCAATGGAGCTTTCCCATCATAGTGTATGGGGGAGCATTTGTGAGTCTTCACGAAGCAACATTGATCAAGTGAGGCATTCCGGCTTGTGTAGAGCTTGAAGTGTTATCATCAAGATCAAGCGGGATGCGCAAGGCAAAGGTATGACCTTGATAGGTTTTCCTTTTACCGGTCTCAAGGTGGTTGTTGGGAGACCGGATTATAGGATAAATAGCCGCACTATTAAGAGGGGCTTTCGGTTGAGTAACTTGATCACATCGTCTTAGGGAGCTCAATCCTTTGCATACTTTGCATATCCTTATTGCTTCTTGGTGTTTCTCTGTGTGAGGTTCTTGAGCTTGTTGCTAGCTTTACAACAAGCCCAAGTTCATCGAAAACGGAATCCGCATGCATCTTCTATTGTGTTTTCGAGTTTGGACGTCTTCACCGTTTCTTGACGGTGGGAGACTCCCTCCCTAAAAACATCTAAAAATATCCTGTGAGGAGCCTCAGGCCCGGTTGACCGGCCTCCCCGATGGTTGACTCAGCCCAACTTTTCCCCAACGGTTATATTTTCTCTTGGGCTATAAATAGCCCTTCTTCCACCTTGGGCTGAGTTAGTTCTTCCCCTTTCTTCACCTCCATTGTTGCTCTTGGAAGAACTTGCTCTCCCCTTTGATTCCTCCCATAGTTCTTGCTAATTCTTGAGGGATCTAAGAGAGGAGATCTAGATCTACACTTCCACCAATCCATTTCTTCTCTAAGTGAGGGGAACTCTTGGGATCTAGATCTTGGAGTCTTTTGTTGACTTTCCCCATTGTTCTTCCTCTCCAATCTCATCCTAGCATTTGTTGTTTGGGTGGGATTTGAGAGTGAAGGATTTGAACACCTCTAGTGTTCTTGCTTTGCATCATTGCATAGTGTTGAGCTCTCCACCACGATTAGTTCGAGTGAGAGACCGTGAGCTTGTTACTCTTGGAGGGAAACCTCCTAGTTGGCTTGGCGGTTGGTGCTCCGGTGATCTCTTCAAGAAGATTGTGAAGAGGCCCGGGCTTCTCCTTCGTGGAGCTTGTGAAGTGGTTGTGGAGCTTGCCATCTCCGGAGCGGAGGAAAAGCTAACCATAAGGAAAGGGCCATTATCCTTCGTGGGTGTGGTTCGGAGAATAGGGTGAGCCTTCGTGGCGCGGGGAATCCTTCGTGGGACCTCCACTCCTCCAAACGTGACGTACCTTGTTGCAAAGCAAGGGAACACGGGAATACATCCTCGTCTCCGCGTGCCTCGGTTATTTCTATACCCGAGCTCTCTTTCCTTGTGATAGCCATCGTGCTTGAAGTACATATATCTTGCTATCACTTGTGCTACATATATCTTGTGCCTATCTTGCTTAGCTCTAGTTGCCATTGTTACACTTAGTTGAGCTTAGCATATTTAGGGTTTGTGCTTGTAAACTAAACATTAGTTTAATTCCGCATTCTTACAAGACAAATCCGCAAGAGTTTGTAATTGCCTATTCACCCCCCTCTAGGCGACATCTCGATCTTTCAATTGGTATCAGAGCAAGGTCTCTCCTTGTTTAAGGCTTCACCGCCTTGAGAGTAAAGATGTCGGCTAGTAACTTAGTGCACAATGACACAATTATCTTTGTTGGCACAAATTATCTTTTGTGGCGAAATTGCTTGCTTTGCAAACTTCGGACCTTGTGTCCAAACATTGAGCAATTTCTAGATGTAGGTTTTTCTCCTCCGATGGATCCTCAAAATCTATCTTTAGAGGATGAGAAAAACTTACATCTTGAAGCTCTAGTATCTAATGAGCTTTTATTCTCCTTGAGACCCGATTTTCGTAGGTTCTTGATATATATAAAGCGAAAGTCGTCTCATGAGATGTGGATCAAGCTTAAAGAAATGTTTGGTGGATCCATTTCTCATTTGGTCGGTGGTGTCTCCGAGGAGCTCTCTTCCCCTTCACATCATGAAGAGCTCCAAGTTGCTTCCACCTCCGGTCGTGATGATATATCATCTTCTTCCACTTCACCAACGTGTTGCAAGACACAAGGTAATGATATGGTGAGTGGTGAGGAAAATTGCAATGTTGATATTGTGCTCAATATTGATGACTCTTCATCTCTATCTCATTGCAATGTTTCCTCTTTGGACTTAAACACATCTAGCATTGAAAATAATCTACATGCTTGTGTTGATAGTCCTTGCATATCATGTGTAAATTGCTTACATAAATCCCATGATGATATGCTTGCCTTGTCTTGCTCCCATAATCAAAATGCTTCTATTTCCTCTAGTTGTTTGTTGACTAACAATGTAGAGGAAACCGAACACTCTATGGATCAAGACATGTTTTCAAATGAGGATTCAAGAATTTCTTCATCTTCATCCTCCGGTATGCACATGTGCCTTATGGCAAATGGATCAAAGGTATCTCCTACTTTGACTCCTAACACTTCCTCTAATGATGAGAGTGATGATGATGATAATGATGAAGAATATAATATCTTGGTGCATAATATGGCAATGGTATATGCTTCTCTTCATGGTAATAAAGAAGCTCGTGCTAATCTCGAACACTCTATGGATACCTTGAGTAAATATAGGGAAACCATAGTGGAGTTGGAGTCCCATGTTGAAAATGGGGAAATGAGATTCACTCTCCTCAAGCATGAGCTAAAAGATGAGAAGCATACTAATTTTATGCTTACACAAAAAATTGATTTGCGTAGTGGTTATCATCAAATTAGGATGAAAGAAGGGGATGAGTGGAAAACAACCTTTAAAACAAAATTTGGTTTATATGAGTGGTTAGTAATGCCTTTTGGGTTAACTAATGCACCTAGCACTTTCATGAGACTGATGAACCATGTTTTGCGTGAATTTATTGGAAAATTTGTGGTTGTGTACTTTGATGACATATTAATCTACAGCCGCAATGAATCTGATCATACTATACATATTCGACATGTTTTGCAAGTGTTGCGTGATAATCAACTCTATGGTAATCTTGAGAAGTGCACATTTTGCAAAGATAAGGTCATATTTCTGGGTTATGTTGTCTCTAAGCATGGAGTAGAAGTAGATGTGTCTAAAATTGAAGCTATTCAAAATTGGCCTACTCCCATGAATGTGAGTCAAGTAAGAAGTTTCCATGGTCTAGCTGGGTTTTATCGCAGATTTGTGCCCAACTTTAGTACTATTGCTGCACCTTTGAATGATTTGACTAAAAAGGGTGTTGTTTTTGAGTGGGGCGCAGCCCAAGATCATGCTTTTGATGAACTTAAGAGATTGTTAACTTCTGCACCGTTGCTTGCACTTCCTGATTTCAATAAGCAATTTGAGATTGAATGTGATGCTAGTGGTATTGGAATTGGTGGTGTGTTGATGCAAGAGGGTCGCCCAATTGCATATTTTTCTGAGAAACTTTCTGGTGCTAAGTTGAACTATCCTATATATGATAAAGAATTGTATGCTTTAATTAGAGTTCTTGAGGTTTGGCAACATTACTTCAAGATGTTTAGGTTCAGGAAGACGCCATGTAGACAACCCCAATGCTGCCACCATCGCCTTGCTAATGCCATTAGTACAGCTTCCACCATCAATCATCAACTTGCAAGCTTTGCCCTTTATAATGCACTGAGTCTGAAACAAACTCCACCGCTGAACCTTGTCAACTGTCTTGCAAGCATCATCTTGTACCTTCTTGAGTTGCATATTCAGCCCGCTCAATGGTACATCCTCCTCAACAGTCACAGTAGTGCTCTTGGTATCAGAGCCAGGTTTCCTCTCCTCTGAAGATTTCACCTCGACCTTAGTGACTGTTGGTAGTGGAACAATCTCCTGAATAGGAACTATGCACTTGTCCACTTTCTCTATTGCATGTACAACTCGGGATGGCTGCGCACTCTCCTCCATGTATGGTACCACGAAACCACTACGAAGAAAAGTTTTGTAATCTTCCCAAGTTTCAGCAAATTCACCTCTGTCCACCGCATCTTGCCAACAACGTTCTAATGCCTCGTCCACACGCCGTATAGCAAGGTAAAATGCATAAGAACTGTTGAACTTCCTCTTGTATGTGCGACATCGAGCAAAACCCAATTCCATGTTCCTTTCCCAATCTTCATACTCCTGAACTGTCGCAAGACGGTGTAGATACCAACGAAGACTGGACGGTGGACGCTGCTCTCCCTTCAAGCAATCCAGATAGTCATTGAAAACCTAACTAGACTTCTTCGAAAGAGTACACTTCATGCCCAGAACATCGCCCGGAAACTCATCAACATCAACAGCATCAATAGCCGAAAGCGTCGGAGAAAATACCGCAGCAACACTGGTTTTCGTCGCCGAAGAAGCATAGCAGCAGGCTGCCCGGCCCAGGGCCCGGTTGGACCGGCTGCCTGTCTGTCCGGTGGCCCGGTTGACCGGCCGCCAACCGGATGCATCGTACCGGAACCAAACCGGACGAAATTTTGCGAACTTCCCGGTCTGCCGCCCGGTTGACCGGACACGCCGGCTGCCCGGTCACTGGCCCGGTTGACCGGATTCCCCGGATTCCCTGGTCGCGAAATTTCGTCTTCTTCCCGATGCTGGTCGCGATTTTTCGCGATTTTGACCTCCGAAACAGCCATGGATGACCTCCAAACTGCACCAAACAACGCCAAACTTCCTCCAACCAACCTCCTTCGACCGAGAGCCAAACTCCTCCGATCTAGAACCAATCTTCTCCGCAGCAAACCGATCAAAGAGATCGATCAACAAAACCTCGCCGTGAGCAACCCAGAAAGCTGATACCACATGATACGGTGGATCCAAGCCGATCCACCTACGGTTGATGCCCGATCTTTCACAGCGAGAACCTGGGGTAGAGAATCCTCCCAACAACGCGATGAACGCAGCCTGGAGAAGAGGGAACGAATCCAGCAAGCAACGGATCGATGAACGACCGCCTCAAACCAAGAGCTAGACAATCCTTGATGAACACAAGAACCTTCGCAGCGGATAATAATATAGATAAACGGCAGCGCCGTACCCCCGGAGGGATGATACACGTGAACACACGCAATGGGGAAAACCCTAATCTTTAGTCTAAACTTGTCTATCTAAACCTAGCCGCACCTCCACTTATATGAGGGGTGGAGTGGCCGGCCAGCCCTAGTGGGCCTCTCTACCTTGGTTTGGACAGGCCCAAACCAAACTGACTCAATTTATTAAAAACCCTAATTGGCCCACATATGACCATTACCTAAACTAAGATAATTAAGCTGGTGGAGTCCTGAATCTGGGCTCCACATAGGCCTCCATGCCCGTATCAAACTCTTGGGATCTAGATCTTGGAGTCTTTTGTTGACTTTCCCCATTGTTCTTCCTCTCCAATCTCATCCTAGCATTTGTTGTTTGGGTGGGATTTGAGAGTGAAGGATTTGAACACCTCTAGTGTTCTTGCTTTGCATCATTGCATAGTGTTGAGCTCTCCACCACGATTAGTTTGAGTGAGAGACCGTGAGCTTGTTACTCTTGGAGGGAAACCTCCTAGTTGGCTTGGCGGTTGGTGCTCCGGTGATCTCTTCAAGAAGATTGTGAAGAGGCCCGGGCTTCTCCTTCGTGGAGCTTGTGAAGTGGTTGTGGAGCTTGCCATCTCCGGAGTGGAGGAAAAGCTAACCATAAGGAAAGGGCCATTATCCTTCGTGGGTGTGGTTCGGAGAATAGGGTGAGCCTTCGTGGCGCGGGGAATCCTTCGTGGGACCTCCACTCCTCCAAACGTGACGTACCTTGTTGCAAAGCAAGGGAACACGGGAATACATCCTCGTCTCCGCGTGCCTCGGTTATTTCTATACCCGAGCTCTCTTTCCTTGTGATAGCCATCGTGCTTGAAGTACATATATCTTGCTATCACTTGTGCTACATATATCTTGTGCCTATCTTGCTTAGCTCTAGTTCCCATTGTTACACTTAGTTGAGCTTAGCATATTTAGGGTTTGTGCTTGTAAATTAAACATTAGTTTAATTCCGCATTCTTACAAGACAAATCCGCAAGAGTTTGTAATTGCCTATTCACCCCCCCCCCTCTAGGCGACATCTCGATCTTTCAAAAGTACCTTTTCAGTATAAGTGATTTACATGATCTCATGGTCATAAGGACTAGGTAACTATGTATCGAAAGCTTATAGCAAATAACTTAATGACGTGATCTTATGCTACGCTTAATTGGGTGTGTCCATTACATCATTCATATAATGATATAATCTTGTTATTAATAACATCCAATGTTCATGATTATGAAACTAATCATCTATTAATCAACAAGCTAGTTAAGAGGCTTACTAGGGACTTATTGTTTGTTTACATAACACACATGTATCAATGTTTCGGTTAATACAATTATAGCATGGTATATAAACATTTATCATAAACATAAAGATATATAATAACCACTTTTATTATTGCCTCTTGGGCATATCTCCAACATTTGTTGTCTTTTGTTATGTGTACTTTGCATCTTGCGGAATGGTGGGATGAAGCGACCCGGGCTAACTTACATGACCGCGTTCATTAGAATTGCTCCACGCTTGACATGTAACTTGTATTGCATAAGTGGCTTTGCGGGTGTCTGTCTCTCTCACCATAGTTAAGATTCAATCTACTATTTCAATTGACAACACTAGTATCAACATTGTGGTTCATGTTCGTACGTAGATTGGATATTACTCGAAAACCCTAAACCACGAAAAATATGCAAACCAAATTAGAGGCGTCTAACTTGTTTTTGCAGGATTTGGTGATGTGATATGGCCATGATGTGATGACGAATATGTATGATGATCATTAGTGTATTATGGCAATCGGCAGGAGCCTAATGATTGTCTTTATTATTTCATGATCTGCGTGTCAATCACCATGTAATAGCTTTATTCCATTACTATGAGTTAGTAGTTGTAATAGTTGCTATGGATGGTGGACAACCATGAAGCGGCGCCATGGACCTTGGTGCAATGCTGGTGATGATGGAGATCATGCTTGTGTGCTTTGGAGATGGAGATCAAAAGCACAAGAAGAAAGGCCATATCATATCACATATTATGAATTGCATGTGATGTTAATCCTTTATGCATCTTATCTTGCTTAGATCGCGACGGTAGCATTATAAGATGATCCCTCACATTAATATCAAGATAATAAAGTGTTCTCCCCTCGTATGCACCGTTGCTAAAGTTCGTCGTTTTGAAGCATCTCGTGATGATCGGATGTGATAGATTCTACATTCACATACAACGGGTGTAAGCCATGTTGCACACGCGGAAATACTTGGGTTTGCTTGACGAGCCTAGCATGTACAGACATGGCCTCGGGACAAGGAAACCGAAAGGTTGAACACGAGTCATATGGATGATATGATCAACATGTTGATGTTCACCATTGAAGCTACATCATCTCACGTGATGATCGGACTTGGTGTAGTGGATATGGATCGTGTGCCACTAAACAACTATGAGGGATGTTGTATTAAGTGGGAGTTCATTAGTAATTAGATTAAAACATGAACTAATTATCATGAACATAGTATGAATAGTGTTTTGAATTAAATTTGTAGAATTGGCATCCATTATCTACCATGCGCTAGTCTAGTAATTGAGATAGAAACACTGTTAAATCTGACAAGTAACTTTACGGACTGGTACCGTATTGTTAAAGAATCAAGAAATGATTAAGTCCTATTGCGAACTTTTGGTAAACCTCATATTGCTGATTCAAAGAGCAATGGTTTCAATTAGTACATAAAATCATCTTGTCTCCGTAAAACTTGAAGTTCAAATCCGTTTGAAAAGTAAGGAGCTGAAAAGTTAGTTTTCAGAAATAAGCAAGGTGTGAGATATATGTGATATCTAAGACCTTAGTGCAAGATGATAGAATATAATTTAGTGAGACTACATAAACTCATAAGTTTTATGGGAATGTACGAAGGTTGAAGACGCTAGGCGTCCCGATCCTCCAACTAGTTGGGCACTAACGATATTCACATATCCATGAAGTGGTCGTCCTTAGTATGCACCATTGCTAAGACTCGTCGTTTCGAAGCATCACGTGATGATCGGGTGTTATAGATTCTACGTGTGCATACAACGGGTGCAAGCCAGATTTGCACATGCGAATACTGAGGTTAAACTTGACGAGCCTAGCATGTACATACATGGTCTCGGAAAGACGTCATGATTTGATGGATAAAAATTATGAGTGAAATTGTTCATCACATTAAAAAGTTACTAATAGTGAAATCTGGAACACTTGTCATGTGATGATCAACTTCAAAGTAAGAACCTCGAGGTTATTGGTATTTGACCAACGGACCTAGAAGTTATTAAAGGTGAAGTGTTTTCTGAAAATGAGGAAAGCTAAAAGAGAAACTACAAAAGATTTTTGGCAGAAAGAAAGAAAATACTAGAAAGTCTAGCTCAGGTGTATATAGATGATATACATGTTATGAATGTATTCTTTGTTTGGTCACACAATGAAATTCTTGGGTATTTGTACCATATTGGTTGGTATGAGGTGTCATACAAAACAACGCAATACAAGAATACAATGGCCTAAGTGACTGACAAGGAATATGGTAGGAATGCACGTCTGGAACAAAATAAAGTGTTATTGTGTTCGTCGTTGGCATTCTACCTAGCCCTTCAGATTTATAATAAAGAACTTTATAATTGTTGTTTTGTTCTAGTCAAATGAAAACAATGAGTTGTTCAAATTATGACAGTATTCCATGTACGATGGATAAGTTATTATAAATCTTTATGGTGAAACACACATACATAACACTGACGCTAAAATGCCATAAGGCAAATGATGTGAATTCCATTTATCAGTGAAACCGTCATTTAGGTTATGTTAGAAAGGAACACATGAAGGAACTCCATGCAAATGGATTTTTGGAGTCATTCGAATTTTTAATCGTTCGGCGCTTGCAAATCTCTTCTAAAGAGAATGACTGAAATACCGTTCATAGGCCAAGAGTTGAACGGGTAACTAGCTTAGTGGAAATATACATGATGATGTATATGGTTCTTAGGCATAGTTGTGTGCGGAAGATTCCTCTACTTCATGAAAACTTCCAACAATGAATGAGTTTACAACCAAAATCGGATGAATCTCTTTGTTGGTTATCCCAGAATTAATTGGGAATTCTTTCCACTATGGAGTCAAAGACAAAAGTGTTTGTCGATGTTTCTTACTTATTTCCAAGAAATTGTTTCTAGCGAAATATTTCAATGGGAGGACAATGGAACTTGATGAGGTTTATGAACCTGAGCATGATGATCAGAGTAGCGCAGCATCGAAAATAGTTCCGGAAGCGGCTACGGAAATCATGGCTCCCATGTCTACAAAGTGTTATAGTCATGGAGATCAAAGTACCTATTGAACCTTGTAGGTATGGTTTACTTTATGATCAAATAAATGATTTGTGGACAAAGGATTGATTTTGAACAATAATAAACCAACTACATACAAAGAAGCTATGATGGGCCCTGACTCCGTTAAAATGGCTAAGTGCCATGAAATCCAAGATAGGTGAATACTTTTTGAAAGTAAATGGATCTATAAAATTGATGGACTTGGATGCTGATGAGGCCTAAGGCCACGTGTGTTGCCCGATCTCACGAATTGACCGAGGGAAAGGCGGGGGAGAGGAAGAACACGAAGAACACGGCGAAGAACACGATGAACACACGCGAACGCACGCAACACAACCCGATACAATTCGGTTTACTCCCGATAGCCCGAACCACTATCCCGATAGAATCCCTCAAGGAGAGACACGAGGTAGAATCCCCGAGAGAAAGACCGATATACGATCTATGGAGTCACACGAGTGAGAGACCGCGGTAGAATCACAAGTGCGAAAGATAAATCATATAAGGAGTGCCTTGATACAACTCATAGATTTGTGTCTAAGAGAGGAGGGGGTTTCCCTAATCCCAAAGGGATGGTGGAGGCATAAGCCAAGTTCTCACTCAAGTTATGTCTTACCTAATGAATGGGGAGGTGGGAGCCTATATATAGGGAGCCACCAAAGGAGGGGTAGTTTAGGCATACAAAGGGATAAAGGGTTCAGATTTGATGCTCTTTGCAGTGGGGCGTCAGGGCCAGCACAGGTAGGGCGATAGGGCCGGCGCAGGTAGGGCGGCAGTGCCGTCGTCCTCAGGCGTAGTGGCGGTGCGGCAGTGCCGGTCTTCCTGGCGCGTCTCCTTATCCTCGACGTTCTCTTCCATGCTTCCACGACCTCGGCCTTGAGTCCTCGAGCCTCCATGGTGTCGTCCACTTCCTCCGTACTTGGCGATGTGTTCCTATCATGGTCATATGAAGGAGGATGAAGTAGCATACCATTCATGAGAGACAATTGGAGGCACGCATAAAGGAGAAGATTCACCTTTGCGTGACGTGTCGGCGTTGACGCACATGATGCGGTGGAGACCGAAGGTCGCCCCGTATCATCTCCCCCCACTTGAAAAAGAGTCGTCCTCGACGATAGCTCTTCATGAACGTGTATAGGAGGTAGATGACAACCATGCTTGAATGTCGCTTCACTTGTCAAGAGCCCTATCAATAGCACAAGAAAAGCCAAGCAACACTCAAAGCATAGCCAATGTTCCACGGGTTTAGCAAAAGAGCGCAAGTAGAAGGAGGTCACCTTAGCAAGATGTCGATGTGCTCTCATAGAGAGATCTTGTGTAGTCGAAGTGTGGGGTTGAACCCATTCGTTGACGCTCATCCACAAGTCACTTGTACCTTCACACAACAAAGACCAAGCAAAGTATGTTTGTGTGTGATATTGGAGCACATCATCGATGACATGTCCTTTCATGTTCACAACACCGTTAGCACAACACAAATTTATCAAGAATAATGCGTGTGCAAGGTCAATGTGTAAGAACTCCATTTCAACATCTTCCAAATATGGAAACACAAAAACTCCAAATTGTGAGACGACTATGATGTCCATCTCATGTAGAAACTCATGTGCATTATTGCATTCAAGGCATCGGAAAGAGAAATTGTTCAACATCCTTGAAGCACTAAGTGGAGAATTTGGCAAAAACACATACGGAAGAGTGTCCAAAATATCATCAACATGTGTGCACACAAACCATTGGAAAGAGAAATTGGTCCTCATATTTGTTGCAACACACAACATATCATCCAAAAAGTTCACCAAAACAACATTTACACAACCGTGCGTGCCAACAAACCAAATGAAAGAGAAATTGGTCAACTTGTTTGAGGCAACACCAACGGTAAGAATCACATCATCATGCTTGCAAAAGAACCACAAGAAAGAGAAATTGTTCGGCATGTTCAATGCAAAGCATGGGAAAGGTATTAGAGCCGGGTTCGATCTTGTACTCACTTGAATTATGCTCTCAAGAGCTCTCTTTGTCAACTCGTGCTCAATCGAGGTTGACATTGGCATTCTTGTACCTACACACACAATAGGCAAAGCAAAGAACGTGTGTGCATGGTATATGAACACATCATCCATCATGATGGTCCATTTCTTTTGCACATCACCATTAGCGTTAAGCAAAGCATCATAATAGATATGGTGAATATGCGGGGTAAACACATGAACATGCTCATCATGGATATAGGCAAAGTCTCCAAAATTTGAGAGAGCTATGGGGGCAATCTCATTTACAAGCATATTAACATTATGGCAAACCAAGCATTGGAAAGAGCAAGTGTTCAACATTTTGGTTGCATTAATGGGAGAGTATTGCAAGCATTTCGCACAAAACATGTTCAACATTGTATCATTGTTGTCGACAAACCTAAGGAAAGAGCAATTGTTCATCAAGGTTGTCACAACACAAGCATCAATGTCCTCATTGCAATCAACACATGGGAAAGAGCAATTGTTCGACATATTGCAAGCAAGAGGAAGTAACTCGAAAGACTCATAGCATGGCATGGAAATATTATCATAAGCAACTAATTCCACATGATCAACAATAGGTGTATCACAAGTATCACATGGGAATGTGAAAGAAGCATATGTCATAGCAATCGGATCATCCAACTCATGCAAGCACTCACAAATCATCATGTCCACTAGTGGGATCATGGCATCATCAACACCCATATAGGTACCTTTGTAGTCCCGCTCATATGAGGTAGGTGTTGTGGAAGTGGTAGGCTCCATGTGGCCTCCATGTTCATCTTCAATCAAGCATGGTGTGATATCATCATCTTCATGCACCATGTACATCTTCTCCATGATCGGCGTCTCGTCATCCATGGAACCTAATGAGACATAAGAGAACACACTAGAGGTAGAGGGTAAGTTGTTAGAATTTGAAATGGCCTCACATGACCTATCAACTACCACTCTCATCTCACTTGGTGTATCACTCATGCTCTCGAAGTGGAGGCACTCATCAAGCTCACATATAGTGGAGTCACTCATCTCACATATAGTGGAGTCGCTCATCTCACATATAGTGGAATCCCTCATCTCCATGGCAATGGCGTCGTCGATGTCCGAGCAACCTAGCAAAGAGGAAGACAACACAAGAGGAGTAGAGGTTAAGTTGTTAGAAATCGAAACATCCTCACTCGACTCATGGGGTGTATCACTCTTGCTCTTAAGGTGTTTGAAGTATGCATTGCACTCGGCTTTTTCTTTGGGTGTCATTTGGGCTTCTCGAGCATCTAGCTCGGCGAAGTATGCTCTCATCTCGGCTTGCTCTTGTGGGGTCATCATGTATATCTCTCACTAGGTAAGGTGTATGTGTATGTGGTGGAAGGAAACCTACACAAGTATCTCACCAATCAAGAAAGTATCGGAAAAATGGTTCAAGTCAAGAGCAAAGCCAAAATGTATCGGGGTTACTCACACACACACTCAAAGCACACGCAAAAGGCTAAGAACTCTATATGTGGTGGGTAAGGGGTGGATAGCAAACGAAAAAGATCAACGGAAAAGTCTATTGTCAAATGTGGGTAAGATCCAAAGTCAAATGTCAAAAGTGATGATCTATGTCAAGGAAACACGGAAACACACACAAGGGAGAACAATGGGGTTAGCGCGACCAAGGAAGTGAGCTAAGTAACAAGATGGTCCTAACAAAGACTATATGCTCGGTGTCACGCCAACACAAGAGAGACCGTAGCTTGGTTGCACAAGATAGAAGCAACAAGATTTGCACAAGGGCCACTCTTCTCTTATCTCTCTTAGTGCTCACAAACTTTGCACTTCTCGGTATCGGTGGACACACACTCTTTTTCTATTCCTTTTTCTTTTTCTCTTTTTTTCACTTTTTTTCTCTATGCTTAGAAGCTTTATTTTTCTCTATGTATATGTCACACTTTTTCTTCTTTTGTGTATCTTTCTCACCGAGCTTGCTTCGGAGCTTTGCTCAACACAACGCACACACACACCCTCTCACGGTCGTGACACTTGTGCAATGCTTCGCAACACTCGGAAAGCCACTCTCAATGGGATAGGTACGCAAAGGAAGAAAGGGGCTACAAGGGGTGAGGGCAAGTTATACCTATTGACGTTAGGCGGTGTCAAGCACACGAACTTGCGATGGCGAAGTGGTGGTGACGATGGTGTCGAAGATGCGCCGGAATCCGGGGTGCCGATGCCGTTGTCGCGGTGTTGATGTAGGCGCGGAAGCGGTTCTCACGGACCAAAGGCACTCCAAAACGGAAACCGGGCAAATTAAGTCAATGCCCGAAAAGTTGGGTCAAAACGAGCGGTCAAAAGTTGGTGTCCAAAAATCGTCAAAAATTAGAGGTGGGCTATGTAGAATATTTGGAGGTGGGCTATGTAGAATATTTGGGCTTTTTTTCCTCTTTTTGTATTTGGTGGCACTTACACTCTTTGTGTATTTGTATGTATGATGGCACTCGCACACTTTTGCTCTATGGTGCACTTGCACTCTTTTTGTGTTTTGGCGGCTTTTTCTCGCACTATGTTAGCGTTAGCTCGCTTTTGCTATCTTGCCACACGAGTTTTGCTTAGAAGCTTGACTCCACACTACACACACACCTCACAATCGGGGCCACGTGCAATGTCTCGCAACACTCGATAAGCAATGCTCGATAGGATAGATCGCAAAAGAAGAGGGGTTACAAGGGTCATGCAAGTTATACCTATATGGGGCGTAGGCGGTGATGATCACGCAACTTGCGATATGGTGGTGGTGTCAAGAGTACGTTTGCAAGTCCGGGGTGCCGAGGATGTCGTCGCGCGCTTCGGAGCTGCGGGTTAGTGTCACAAACAAGGCACTCAAACCGAAACAAGCAAACACAAGTTAGCGGAAGAAATGGGTCAAAGTAGCTCGGCGGTGGTGGCGGTGGTATGCCGGTGGTGGGTGGTGTCGATGCTCTTGCGGATGCGGTGGTGGTGGTGGGGCCGCGGCGGTGTTTACCCGTGGGATGGAGGGTGGCGGTGCTTGCCGGCGATGGGGAGGAGTGGCGGTGGTCGGCGGTGGTGGTGGCTGTGTGGCGCCCGGTCTGGGGGCCGGTCTGGCCGGGTCTGGGGCCTGGGCCGGTCACACGGCCGGTCGACCGGATTCTGGGCTGGCCCGGCCGGTCTGGGCCCGGTCAACCGGTGCTCAACCGGATAGCTCGTTTTCTCTCTCCTGTTCTTGAGCAAAACCAAGCCAAATCGACCAAATCGAAGGAAAATGATGGAATTGGGGGCTAGAAAGTGGGGGAAATAGTAGATCAAGCACCTCAACACCAAATCCATGGACCAAAACCACTCAAAACGCAACCAAATCGCAGATCCATCCAAAGGCAAATTAGGGCTATTTTTTGGGGATTTTTGGGGAAAATTTTTAGAGACGAAATTGGGTGGGTGGGGGGTCGAATTCGCGGAAACCAAAGGCTGATGATGGCCTAAGGCCACGTGTGTTGCCCGATCTCACGAATTGACCGAGGGAAAGGCGGGGAGAGGAAGAACACGAAGAACACGGCGAAGAACACGATGAACACACGCGAACGCACGCAACACAACCCGATACAATTCGGTTTACTCCCGATAGCCCGAACCACTATCCCGATAGAATCCCTCAAGGAGAGACACGAGGTAGAATCCCCGAGAGAAAGACCGATATACGATCTATGGAGTCACACGAGTGAGAGACCGCGGTAGAATCACAAGTGCGAAAGATAAATCATATAAGGAGTGCCTTGATACAACTCATAGATTTGTGTCTAAGAGAGGAGGGGGTTTCCCTAATCCCAAAGGGATGGTGGAGGCATAAGCCAAGTTCTCACTCAAGTTATGTCTTACCTAATGAATGGGGAGGTGGGAGCCTATATATAGGGAGCCACCAAAGGAGGGGTAGTTTAGGCATACAAAGGGATAAAGGGTTCAGATTTGATGCTCTTTGCAGTGGGGCGTCAGGGCCAGCACAGGTAGGGCGATAGGGCCGGCGCAGGTAGGGCGGCAGTGCCGTCGTCCTCAGGCGTAGTGGCGGTGCGGCAGTGCCGGTCTTCCTGGCGCGTCTCCTTATCCTCGACGTTCTCTTCCATGCTTCCACGACCTCGGCCTTGAGTCCTCGAGCCTCCATGGTGTCGTCCACTTCCTCCGTACTTGGCGATGTGTTCCTATCATGGTCATATGAAGGAGGATGAAGTAGCATACCATTCATGAGAGACAATTGGAGGCACACATAAAGGAGAAGATTCACCTTTGCGTGACGTGTCGGCGTTGACGCACATGATGCGGTGGAGACCGAAGGTCGCACCGTATCAGATGCAATATCCTTGAAGAAGCTCGACTTGTCAAAAAGTTGTTTGCGACAAAGTTCAAAGAGTTGACTACGATAAGATTAGATCTTCCGTAGCGATGCTTATAGTCTATGTGGATTATTCTAGTAATCACTACATATTTCTTTTATGAGATATGTTAGTAGGATGGCAGAAATACATTCCTTACAGAAGTGTGTATTAAGGATGTATAGTAGATACAACCAAGAGTTTTGCTGGTCCGTGGAATACAAGATAGGTATACAAACTTCAATTTTATGAAGTGAGTATCACGGAGTTGGAATCTTCACCGGATGAAATAATCAAAGAGTTTTGATTTCATCAGAAACGATGAAGATACTTGCATTTGCAAGAAATTAAGTGGGAGCACTGAGACATAGTTATAATATTATATGTGGATGACATATCATTGATTATAAATGATGTAATCTCCATCTCCACTACTTATAAAAGCAAGAACTTGCGTAACATTTAATCTCCGCGCTAATTGTTTTGGATCCAACGAACGAGCTCGCTCCAATGACGAGCACCTCAACGCACCGCTAATCTCTCAGCTAATCCCTTCCGAATCTCTAAAAAACAACTAATCCCTTCCCGTACCCTTAGCTGTTGCACGCCCGAAAAAGTTCTTCGCGATCTCACCTCGGCGGCTCAACGATCGCTCCTCACACCGGGGAACCGCTCTCACCCTCGCCAGACGCCCGCCGTCTGCGCACCAGCCAAGCATTACCAACCGCCTTCACTTGGGATCCACCCCGACCCTCCCCGGACTCGCACCTCCACCTCCCCGCACCACTAGCGACATCCGCCGATTCTCCACAGGAGGACGCGAAATCCATCGCCGCCCGTTGGTCTACACGCTTCGGTATACCGCCACATGTTGGTGTACACGATATGGTATGCCTTGTTGATAAATTATTCAAATATTCAAGATCAACCAAGTGTCTGGTAGTTTCCTCACCCGCACAACCCTCTCAGCAATTTCCATTTCATTTGAAGCACCAACCGATCCGTAGGGACAACCTTTTCTTTTGACACGCAGATGCTATTGTCCTACAAAGCACAGGGGCACCGTGTATTTCCAGAGAGGAAATGTGGCCATTGATTATAGCAAACACTTTATCGCATTAGTAAAACTAAACTAATCTCCAAGTGCCACTATGCATCGATGCAACTTGCATTATGACTACATGTCTGTGTGAGACTACATCTTGTTCGCTGAATTTTGGGCATTTGGCCTTTGGCCCATGGCCCATTATCAAATTCTGAAACTCACATGGCCCATTCCAAAAATCAGTGGCAGCACTAGTGGGGGCTAAAGTTTAGTCCCACATTGCTAGTTGGAAGAGAGTTGGAGTGGTATATAAGGTGGGCTGTTCTAGTCCTAGTAAGTGAGTGAGAAGAGAGAGAGCCCTCGCGCACTCCTCCTCCTCCGCCGCCCGCCTCGCCACGCCTCGTCACGACACGCGCCGCGCGGTTGCGGGAATCTCGCCGAGCCGAGCTTATCTTTTTGTTGTTTGGGAAATTAATTGTGTAATCAATTTTGAGTCATTAACGGACGCGTTACTCAGCCGTTTTGCCTTCCGGTTTTTCTGGATCGTGGCTGTGCCGACTCGGACGTGGGCTGCGTCCCACGACCTTCCCGAACCGCACTATATAAGCGCGGACGCCAACCCTAGCCTGTACGAGACACATATGCGACTACCTGTTTCCAGTTCATTGCGCCGCCGCCTTCGTCTTCCTCATCCCGTCCGTCGGCGTGCACCGACTGCCGGGACAGTAGGCCTCCGGAACCCTGCCTCTCGTGAACCTGTACGGGTGAGGGGCAATCAGGTTTTTGGGGAGCGCTCAGGCGCGACTACTGGCATCACGACGTCGTCATCGGACGACGAGTTCCTCCACACCGACAACTTCTTCCCGGACCTCAGCGACTTCTTCGACAACCTCAACATGGGCGACAACGACGCTGCTGCGAAGTATGTGATCTTGTCGTTTCTCTTTCAGTTTCTGTTAGAGTTCCTTCTTCTAGTTTCTGTGGTAGATGCGATCGGTTTATCTTGTTTAGATGTGATCTGTTCATCTATCTTACTAGTCTGCACGATTAGTTTATTTGTTGTTTTCATAGTCATGATTTATCAATTACTTGTACGGATTATTTCATATGGATATTTGCTTATATATTCAACAATCCAAAAACCTGATTATAGGCAAATCAATTCAAGCAGCGTTGCTGCCGCTACTCGACCTCCCCTCTTTGATGGTATGCATTACAAGAGGTGGCGCACAAAGGCAGTCCTATGGTTTACAAACCTAGGCTGTTTTAGCGCCACAGATGCTAGACCTGAGGGGCCTCTTTCTGCAGAGGAGCAGGAAAAGTTTGAGAAGGTCGACGCCATGTTTAAGGCGGCCTTGTTCAGCATTCTTGGGGACAACATTGTTGACCCGTACATGGCTTTCGACCATGGTAAAGATGCGTGGGATGCGCTCGAGGCCAAATTTGGGGTCTCGGACGCTGGCACTGAATTGTATGTCATGGAGCAATACTATGACTACAGGATGACTGATGAGCGCTCCGTGGTTGAGCAGGCTCATGAGATTCAGTCACTTGCCAAAGAACTCGAGCAGTTTAAGTGTACCTTACCGGACAAATTTGTGGCCGGTGGCATTATTGCCAAGCTTCCTCCTTCATGGAGGAACTTTGCTACTTCTCTGAAACATAAGAGACAAGAGTTTTCCGTTTCGGATCTCATTGGCTCGCTTCATGTGGAAGAGAAGGCGAGAGCAAAGGACACACGCGCTCGTAGTTTTGAGGGAGGTTCTAGTGCCAATGTGGTACAGAAGAAAAACTTCCAATCTCACAAGTCTAAGAATAAGAACAATGGAAAAGGCAAGTTTGACGAGAAGAACAAAGCCTCTAACTCAACCAACTTCAAGAGGAAGACTCCTTATAAGAAGAAAGGGAACTGCCATGTTTGTGGCGCTCCTGGACATTGGGCTCCTGATTGCCCAGAACGCCATGATCGGCGTGGGAACAGCGGCAAGTCCGCAAATGTTGTTATTGGCGTTGATACTGAGATGAAGGACGTTGGGTACGGTATTTCTCCTACTGTCCTTTCAGTATGTAATTCTCCTGATTGGTGGATAGACACCGGAGCCAATACACATGTATGTTCTGATGTCTCTATGTTTTCTTCTTATCAGGTCGCAAGGACTTCCTCCGTGCTGATGGGAAACGGCTCACGTGCTTCTGTTCGTGGTGTTGGTACGGTGGATCTGAAGTTTACTTCAGGAAAGACCATCCAGCTGAAGAATGTGCAGCACGTTCCATCAATTAATAAGAATCTCGTTAGCGGATCGCTTTTATGTCGAGATGGTTTTAAGTTGGTTTTTGAGTCCAATAAAGTTGTAATTTCCAAGTGTGGACAATTTGTTGGAAAGGGTTATGTGTGCGGAGGCTTGTTCCGCTTATCTCTGTCAGACTTATGTACTCAAATTGTTAATCATGTTTGCAATGATAGTGAGTCCGATATTTGGCATTCACGACTTTGTCATATTAATTTTGGGTGCATGACGCGGCTAGCGAATATGAATATAATTCCAAAATTTGCTATTGTCAAGAAATCCAAGTGCCAAGTATGTGTGCAAGCTAAGCAACCACGTAAGTCTCACAAGACTGCGGAGGCAAGAGACTTGGCACCGCTGGAGCTTA
The DNA here is from genome assembly GCA_030979885.1 of Lolium multiflorum. NCBI lineage: Eukaryota > Viridiplantae > Streptophyta > Magnoliopsida > Poales > Poaceae > Lolium > Lolium multiflorum. The sequence continues at coordinate 193,766,826 of CM061749.1, forward strand.
TACATTCAGATCTTTGTGAAATGAATGGTGAATTGACAAAAGGAGGGAAAAGATACTTCATGACTTTAATTGATGACTCTACTCGATATTGTTATGTGTACCTCCTGAAATCCAAAGATGAAGCTCTTAATTACTTCAAAATCTTTAAAGCTGAAGCAGAAAACCAACTTGATCGAAAGATCAAGCGGCTAAGGTCTGATCGTGGTGGAGAGTATTTTTCCAACGAGTTTGATTCTTTTTGTGCGGAACATGGTATTATCCATGAGAGGACGCCTCCCTACTCACCTCAGTCAAATGGGGTGGCCGAAAGAAAGAACCGTACTCTAACTGATTTGGTTAATGCCATGTTAGATACATCGGGTCTATCCAAGGCATGGTGGGGGGAGGCGATATTGACTGCATGTCATGTCCTAAACCGTGTCCCCACAAAGAACAAAACCATTACCCCTTTTGAGGAATGGGAAAGGATACGTCTCCAACGTATCGATAATTTCTTATGTTCCATGCTACTTTATTGATGATACTTACATGTTTTATGCACATTATATGTCATATTTATGCATTTTCTGGAACTAACCTATTAACAAGATGCCGAAGAGCCAGTTGCTGCTGTTTTTGGTTTCAGAAATCCTAGTAAAGAAATATTCTCGAATTGGACGAAACTTTCGCCCAGGGTCCTATTTTTGCACGAAGCTTCCAAGACCGAAGAGATAACGAAGTGGGGCCACGAGGCGGCCAGAGGGGTGGCCGGCGCGGCCCAAGCCCTGGCCGCGCCGACCTACCCCCGGGCCCCTCGTGTGGCCCCGCGTTGACCCTCCGCCACTTAAAGCTTCCGTCGCGAAACCCCAATACCGAGAGCCACGATACGGAAAACCCATCGAGACGCCGCCGCCGCGAATCCCATCTCGGGGGATTCTGAGATCGCGCACCCTCGCCGAGAGGGGATTCATCTCCCGAGGACTCTACACCGCCATGGTCGCTCCGGAGTGATGAGTGAGTAGTTCACCCCTGGACCATGGGTCCATAGCAGTAGCTAGATGGTCGTCTTCTCCTTGTTGTGCTTCATTGTTGGATCTTGTGAGCTGCCTAACATGATCAAGATCATCTATTTGTAATACTATATGTTGTGTTTGTCGGGATCCGATGGATAGAGAGTACTATGATTATGGTGATTATCAATCTATTGTTTATGTGTTGTTTATGATCTTGCATGCTCTCCGTTATTAGTAGAGGCTCTGGCCAAGTTTTTGCTAACTCCAAGAGGGGGTATTTATGCTCGATAGTGGGTTCATGCCTTCATTGAATCTGGGATCGTGACAGTAGGGTCTAAGGTTGTGATGTGCTGTTGCCACTAGGGATAAAACATTGATGCTATGTCTAAGATGTAGTTGTTGATTACATTACGCACCATACTTAATGCAATTGTCTGTTTGCAACTTAATACTGGAGGGGGTTCGGACGATAACCTGAAGGTGGACTTTTAGGCATAGATGCAGTTGGATGGCGGTCTATGTACTTTGTCGTAATGCCCGGATTAAATCTCACTATATTTATCATATCATGTATATGCATTGTTATGCCTTTCTCTATTTGTCAATTGCCCGACTGTAATTTGTTCACCCAACATGCTTTTATCTTATGGGAGAGACACCTCTAGTGAACTGTGGACCCCGGTCCTAATCTTTACATAGCATACAATCTACTGCAATTGTGTTTTACTGTTTTGCAAACATCTTCCACTCGATACGTTTAATCCTTTGTTACAGCAAGCCGGTGAGATTGACAACCTCACTGTTTCGTTGGGACAAAGTACTTGGGTTGTGTGTGTGTTGGCGCCGGAATCCCCGGTGTTGCGCCGCATCACATTTCGCGACCATCAACCTTCAACGTGCTTCTTGGCTCCTGGGTTCGATTAAACCTTGGTTTCTTTCGAGGGAAAACTTGCTACCGCATCATACCTTCCTCTTGGGTTCCCAACGAACGTGTTTGAGGAATGGGAAAGGAAAAGGTTGAAACTCTCTTACCTACGAACTTGGGGTTGTATGGCGAAAGTAAATGTGCCAATACCCAAGAAGCGCAAGCTTGGACCAAAAACCGTGGATTGTGTTCTTCTGGGATATGCATTTCATAGCATTGGCTACAGATTTTTGATAGTAAAATCTGAGGTATCCGACATGCATGTTGGTACAATTATGGAGTCGAATGATGCGACTTTCTTTGAGGACATCTTTCCTATGAAAGAAACGTCTAGCTCATCAATTCAGGAGATGCCCAGTTCATCTACTCAGGAATTATTTCCTGAACCTACCATGGCTATAGAACACTTTGATAATCCTGTGGAGGATGACAATGAAGCTCCCAAAAGGAGCAAGAGACAGAGGACTGCAAAGTCTTTTGGTCATGATTTCATTGTGTACCTCGTGGATGATACTCCCACTTCTATTTCAGAAGCCTATGCATCTCAGGATGCTGACTACTGGAAGGAAGTTGTCCGTAGCGAGATGGATTCCATCTTAGCTAATGGAACTTGGGAGGTTACTGATCGTCCTTATGGGTGCAAACCTGTAGGATGCAAGTGGGTGTTCAAGAAAAAGCTTAGGCCCGATGGTACTATTGAAAAGTACAAGGCACGTCTTGTGGCCAAGGGTTATACTCAGAAAGAAGGCGAAGACTTCTTTGATACATACTCACATGTAGCTCGACTGACCACTATTCGAGTACTACTTTCCTTGGCTGCCTCACATGGTCTTCTCGTTCATCAAATGGATGTTAAGACTGCTTTCCTAAATGGAGAGCTTGAAGAGGAAATTTATATGGAGCAGCCTGATGGATTTGTAGTAGATAATTTCTTATGTTCCATGCCACTTTATTGATGATACCTACATGTTTTATGCACATTATATGTCATATTTATGCATTTTCCGAACTAACCTATTAACAAGATGCCGAAGAGCCAGTTGCTGTTTGTTTTTGATTTCAGAAATCCTAGTAAGGAAATATTCTCGGAATTGGACGAAACTTTCGCCCAGTGGTCCTATTTTTGCACGAAGCTTCCAAGACCGAAGAGATAACGGTGGGGCCACGAGGCAGCCGAGCTAGGCGGCGCGGCCCAAGCCCCGGCCGCGCCGGCCTACCCCCTAGGCACCTCGTGTGGCCCCCGCGTTGACCTTCCGCCTACTTAAAGCCTCCGTCGCGAAACCCCAGTACCGAGAGCCACGATACGGAAAACCTTCCGAGACGCCGCCGCCGCAATCCCATCTCGGGGATTCAGGAGATCGCCTCCGGCACCCTGCCGGAGAGGGGATTCATCTCCCGGAGGACTCTACACCGCCATGGTCGCCTCCGGAGTGATGAGTGAGTAGTTCACCCTGGACCATGGGTCCATAGCTAGATGGTCGTCTTCTCCTTGTCGTGCTTCATTGTTGGATCTTGTGAGCTGCCTAACATGATCAAGATCATCTATCTGTAATACTATATGTTGTGTTTGTCGGGATCCGATGGATAGAGAGTACTATGATTATGGTGATTATCAATCTATTGTTTATGTGTTGTTTATGATCTTGCATGCTCTCCGTTATTAGTAGAGGCTCTGGCCAAGTTTGTACTCTTAACTCCAAGAGGGAGTATTTATGCTCGATAGTGGGTTCATGCCTCCAACTGGGACAGTGACAGAAAGTTCTAAGGTTGTGGATGTGCTGTTGCCACTAGGGATAAAACATTGATTCTATGTCTAAGGATGTAGTTGTCGATTACATTACGCACCATACTTAATGCAATTGTCTGTTGCTTAGCAACTTAATACTGAATGGGGTTCGGATGATAACCTGAAGGTGGACTTTTTAGGCATAGATGCAGTTGGATGGCGGTCTATGTACTTTGTCGTAATGCCCGGATTAAATCTCACTATATTTATCATATCATGTATATGCATTGTTATGCCTTTCTCTATTTGTCAATTGTAATTTGTTCACCCAACATGCTTTTATCTTATGGGAGAGACACCTCTAGTGAACTGTGGACCCCGGTCCTATTCTTTACATAGCATACAATCTACTGCAATTGTGTTTTACTATTTTCTTTGCAAACATCTTCCACTCGATACGTTTAATCCTTTGTTACAGCAAGCCGGTGAGATTGACAACCTCACTGTTTCGTTGGGGCAAAGTACTTTGGTTTTGTTGTGCAGATTCCACGTTGGCGCGGAATCCGGTGTTGCGCCGCATCACATTTCGCGACCATCAACCTTCAACGTGCTTCTTGGCTCCTACTGGTTCGATTAAACCTTGGTTTCTTTCGAGGGAAAACTTGCTACTGTGCGCATCATACCTTCCTCTGGGGTTCCCAACGAACGTGTGAGTTACACGCCATCAAGCTCTTTTTCTGGCGCCGTTGCCGGGGAGATCAAGACACGCTGCAAGGGGAGTCTCCACTTCTCAATCTCTTTACTTTGTTTTTGTCTTGCTTTATTTACTACTTTGTTTGCTGCACCTAAATCAAAACAAAAAAAAAATTAGTTGCTAGTTTTACTTTATTTACTGTCTTGCTCTCCATATCAAAAACACAAAAAAATTAGTTACTTGCATTTACTTTATCTAGTTTGTTTTATTTACCGTTGCTAAAATGAATACCCCTGAAAATACTAAGTTGTGTGACTTCACAAATGCAAATAATAATTATTTCCTATGCACACCTATTGCTCCACCTGCTACTACAGCAGAATTCTTTGAAATTAAACCTGCTTTACTGAATCTAGTTATGAGAGATCAATTTTCTGGTGCTAGTTCTGATGATGCTGCTGCCCATCTCAATAATTTTGTTGAACTTTGTGAAATGCAAAAGTATAAGGATGTAGATGGTGATATTATTAAATTGAAAGTGTTTCCTTTCTCATTAAGAGGAAGAGCTAAAGATTGGTTGCTATCTTTGCCTAAGAATAGTATTGATTCATGGACTAAATGCAAGGATGCTTTTATTGGTAGATATTATCCTCCCGCTAAAATTATATCTTTGAGAAGTAGCATAATGAATTTTAAACAATTAGATACTGAACATGTTGCTCAAGCATGGGAGAGAATGAAAACTTTGGTAAAGAATTGCCCAACCCATGGACTGACTACTTGGATGATCATCCAAACCTTCTATGCAGGACTAAATTTTTCTTCGCGGAATTTATTGGATTCAGCTGCTGGAGGTACCTTTATGTCCATCACATTGGGGGCGGCTACAAAACTTCTTGATGATATGATGATAAATTACTCTGAATGGCACACGGAAAGAGCTCCACAAGGTAAGAAGGTAAATTCTGTTGAAGAAACCTCTTCCTTGAGTGATAAGATTGATGTGATTATGTCTATGCTTGTGAATGGTAGATCTAATGTAGATCCAAATAATGTTCCTTTAGCTTCATTGGTTGCTCAAGAAGAAAATGTTGATGTGAATTTCATTAAAAACAATAATTTCAACAACAATGCTTATAGGAACAACTCTGGTAATAACTATAGGCCATATCCTGCTAATGGTAATGGTTATGGTAATTCTTATGGGAATTCTTACAACAATAATAGGAATGTACCCTCTGGTCTTGAAGCCATGCTTAAAGAATTTATTAGTACACAAACTGCTTTTAACAAATCTGTTGAGGAAAAGCTTGATAAAATTGATACTATTGCTTCTAGAGTTGATAGGCTTGCCTCCGATGTTAATCTTTTAAAATTGAAAGTTATGCCTAATAATGATATTGATAATAAGATTACTACTACAGCAAATGCCATCCAAGTTAGAATTAATGAGAATATAAGATTAATGGCTGAATTGCGTGCTAGGTGGGATAGAGAAGAAAATGAAAAACTAGCTAAAGAGAATAATGTAGCTAAAGTTTGGACTATTACCACTACTAGTAATGCTAATTCTTCACATGTTGCTGCACCTCCTACTATCAATGGTAAAATAATTGGTGTTGGCAATGTTTCTACTCCTAGTGCAAAGCGAACAAAACTGCCTGAAATTGCTAAAACTGCTGAAACTGCTTGTGATAAAACTGCTGAAATTTTTTCCAACCTTGGGAACAATGATCCCATTGTTGTAGCTCATAATGATTTAGATTTTGATGATTGCCACATCTCTGAAGTTATAAAGTTCTTACAAAAACTTGCTAAAAGTCCTAATGCTAGTGCTATAAATTTAGCCTTTACAAAACATATTACAAATGCTCTCATAAAAGCTAGAGAAGAGAAACTTAAACTTGAAACTTCTATTCCTAGAAAGTTAGAGGATGGTTGGGAGCCCATCATTAAAATGAAATTCAATGACTTTGAATGTAATGCTTTATGTGATCTTGGTGCAAGTATTTCTGTTATGCCTAAAAAGATTTATGATATGCTTGACTTGCCACCATTGAAGAATTGTTATTTGGATGTTAATCTTGCCGATAATGTTAAAAAGAAACCTTTGGGGAGGATTGATAATGTGCACATTACGGTTAACAATAACCTTGTCCCCGTTGATTTTTTTGTCTTGGATATCGAATGCAATGCATCTTGTCCTATTGTGTTGGGAAGACCTTTTCTTCGAACCGTTGGTGCTGTTATTGATATGAAGGAAGGTAATATTAAATATCAATTTCCTCTCAAGAAAGGTATGGAACACTTCCCTAGAAAGAGAATGAAGTTGCCTTTTGATTCTATTATTAGAACAAGTTATGATGTTGATGCTTCTACTCTCGATGTTACTTGATTTGCACTTTCTGCGCCTAGCTGAAAGGCGTTAAATAAAAGCGCTTATGGGAGACAACCCATGTTTTTACCTACAGCAATTTTTTGTTTTGTTGAGTCTTGGAAGTTGTTTACTACTGTAGCAACCTCTCCTTATCATGTTTTTGTGCCAAGTAAAGTTTCTATGTCAAAGTTGATGTTATATTTGGGATCGCTGCGCAGAAACAGCATTGCTGTCTGTCACGAATCTGGGCACAGTTCGTAGAAAATTCGAAAAATCTGCCAATTTACGAGCGTGATCCTCAGATATGTACGCAACTTTCATTAGTTTTGAGTTTTTCCATTTGAGCAAGTCTGGTGCCAGCTTTAAATTCGTCTTTACGGACTGTTCTGTTTTTGACAGATTCTGCCTTTTATTTCGCATTGCCTCTTTTGCTATGTTGGATTTATTTCTTTGATCCATTAATGTCCAGTAGCATTATGCAATGTCCAGAAGTGAAAATAATGATTGTGTCACATCTGAATGAGTGAATTATTAATTGTGCACTAACCCTCTAATGAGTTTGCTTGAAGTTTGGTGTGAAGGAAGTTTTCAAGGGTCAAGAGAGGAGAATGATATACTATGATCAAGAGGAGTGAAAGCTCTAAGCTTGGGGATGCCCCGTGGTTCACCCCTGCATATTTTAAGAAGACTCAAGCGTCTAAGCTTGGGGATGCCCAAGGCATCCCCTTCTTCATCGACAACATCATCAGGTTCCTCCCCTGAAACTATATTTTTATTCAATCACATCTTGTGTTCTTTACTGGAGCGTCGGTTTGTTTTTGTTTTTGTTTTTGTTTGAATAAAATGGATCCTAGCATTCACTTTGTGGGAGAGAGACACGCTCCGCTGTTGCATATGGACACATGTGTCCTTAGGTTTTACTCATAATGTTCATGGCGAAGTTTCTTCTTCGTTAAATTGTTATATGGTTGGAATTGGAAAATGCTACATGTAGTAATTCTAAAATGTCTTGGATAATGTGATACTTTGCAATTGTTGTGCTCATGTTTAAGCTCTTGCATCATATGCTTTGCACCCATTAATGAAGAAATACATAGAGCTTGCTAAAATTTGATTTGCATATTTGGTCTCTCTAAGGTCTAGATAATATCTAGTATTGAGTTTTGAACAACAAGGAAGACGGTGTAGAGTCTTATAATGTTTACAATATGTCTTTTATGTGAGTTTTGCTGCACTTGTCCATCCTTGAGTTTGCTTCAAATAACCTTGCTAGCCTAAACCTTGTATCGAGAGGGAATACTTCTCATGCATCCAAAATCCTTGAGCCAACTACTATGCCATTTGTGTCCACCATACCTACCTACTACATGGTATTTCTCCGCCATTCCAAAGTAAATTGCTTGAGTGCTACCTTTAAAATTCCATCATTCACCTTTGCAATATATAGCTCATGGGACAAAATAGCCTTAAAAACTATCGTAGTATTGAATATGTACTTATGCACTTTATATTTTATTAAGTTGCTTGTTGTGCGATAACCATGCTTCTGGGAACGCCATCAACTATTGTTGAATATCATGTGAGTTGCTATGCATGTCCGTCTTGTCTGAAGGATCTATCATTTTAGTGGTTGGAGCATGCAAAATTGTTAGAGAAGAACATTGGGCCGCTAACTAAAGCCATGAATCATGGTTGAAGTTTCAGATTTGGACATATATCCTCAATCTCATATGAGAATAATAATCATTGCTACATGCTTATGCATTTAAGAGGAGTCCATTATCTGTTGTCCATGTTGTCCCGGTATGGATGTCTAAGTTGAGAATAATCAAAAGCGAGAAATCCAAAATGCGAGCATTCTCCTTAGACCTTTGTACAGGCGGCATGGAGGTACCCCTTTGTGACACTTGGTTGAAACATGGCATGCAAAGATCCGGTAGTCCAAGCTAAGTAGGACGAGGTGCGGACACTATTAGTACACTATGCATGAGGCTTGCAACTTGTAAGATATAATTTACATAACTCATATGCTTTATTACTACCGTTGACAAATTGTTTCATGTTTTCAAAATAAAAGCTCTAGCACAAATACAGCAATCGATGCTTTCCTCTTTGAAGGACCATTCTTTTACTTTTATTGTTGAGTCAGTTTACCTATCTCCTTCCACCTTAAGAAGCAAACACTTGTGTGAACTGTGCATTGATTCCTACATACTTGCATATTGCACTTGTTATATTACTTTATGTTGACAATATCCATGAGATATACATGTTATAAGTTGAAAGCAACCGCTGAAACTTAATCTTCCTTTGTGTTGCTTCAACACCTTTACTTTGATTTATTGCTTTATGAGTTAACTCTTATGCAAGACTTATTGATGCTTGTCTTGAAGTACTATTCATGAAAAGTCTTTGCTTTATGATTCAGTTGTTTACTCATGTCATTACCTTTGTTTTGATCGCTGCATTCATTACATATGTTTACAAATAGTATGATCAAGATTATGATGGCATGTCACTTCAGAAATTATCTTTGTTATCGTTTTACCTGCTCGGGACGAGCAGAACTAAGCTTGGGGATGCTGATACGTCTCCAACGTATCGATAATTTCTTATGTTCCATGCCACTTTATTGATGATACCTACATGTTTTATGCACATTATATGTCATATTTATGCATTTTCTCGAACTAACCTATTAACAAGATGCCAAGAGCCTGTTTTCTGCTGTTTTTGGTTTCAGAAATCCTAGTAAGGAAATATTCTCGGAATTGACGAAACTCGCCCAGGTCCTATTTTTGCACGAAGCTTCCAGAAGACCGAAGAGATAACGATGGGGCCACGAGGCAGCCAGAGCTAGCGCGCGCAAACCGCCGCGCCGGCCTACCCCCTAGGCACCTCGTGTGGCCCCCGCATTGACCTTCCGCCTACTTAAAGCCTCCGTCGCGAAACCCCCAGCACCGAGAGCCACGATACGGAAAACCTTCCAGAGACGCGCCGCCGCGAATCCCATCTCGGGATTCAGGAGATCGCCTCCGCACCCTGCCGAGAGGGGATTCATCTCCCGGAGGACTCTACACCGCCATGGTCGCCTCCGGAGTGATGAGTGAGTAGTTCACCCCGGACCATGGGTCCATAGCAGTAGCTAGATGGTCGTCTTCTCCTTGTCGTGCTTCATTGTTGGATCTTGTGAGCTGCCTAACATGATCAAGATCATCTATCTGTAATACTATATGTTGTGTTTGTCGGGATCCGATGGATAGAGAGTACTATGATTATGGTGATTATCAATCTATTGTTTATGTGTTGTTTATGATCTTGCATGCTCTCCGTTATTAGTAGAGGCTTTGGCCAAGTTTGTACTCTTAACTCCAAGAGGGAGTGTTTATGCTCGATAGTGGGTTCATGCCTCCATTGAATCTGGGACAGTGACAGAAAGTTCTAAGGTTGTGGATGTGCTGTTGCCACTAGGGATAAAACATTGATTCTATGTCTAAGGATGTAGTTGTCGATTACATTACGCACCATACTTAATGCAATTGTCTGTTGCTTAGCAACTTAATACTGAATGGGGTTCGGATGATAACCTGAAGGTGGACTTTTTAGGCATAGATGCAGTTGGATGGCGGTCTATGTACTTTGTCGTAATGCCCGGATTAAATCTCACTATATTTATCATATCATGTATATGCATTGTTATGCCTTTCTCTATTTGTCAATTGCCCGACCGTAATTTGTTCACCCAACATGCTTTTATCTTATGGGAGAGACACCTCTAGTGAACTGTGGACCCCGGTCCTATTCTTTACATAGCATACAATCTACTGCAATTGTGTTTTACTATTTTCTTTGCAAACATCTTCCACTCGATACGTTTAATCCTTTGTTACAGCAAGCCGGTGAGATTGACAACCTCACTGCTTCGCAAAGTACTTTGGTTTTGTTGTGCAAATTACAGAATCGGTGTTGCGCCGCATCACATTTCGCGACCATCAACCTTCAACGTGCTTCTGGCTCCTTGGTTCGATTAAACCTTGGTTTCTTTCAGGGAAAACTTGCTATGTGCGCATCATACCTTCCTCTTGGAGTTCCCAAGAGGTGAGTTACATGGATCAGCCTGATGGATTTGTAGTAGATGGTCAAGAAGGAAAGGTGTGTAAGTTGTTGAAGTCTTTGTATGGGCTTAAGCAAGCGCCTAAGCAGTGGCATGAGAAGTTTGAAAGAACTTTAACCGCTGAAGGCTTTGTTGTAAACGAAGCTGACAAGTGTGTATACTATCGCCATGGTGGGGGCGAGGGAGTTATTCTTTGTCTCTATGTCGATGACATATTGATATTTGGGACCAACCTTACTGTGATTAAGGAGGTCAAGGAGTTCCTATCTCGTTGTTTTGAGATGAAGGACTTGGGAGTAGCTGATGTGATCTTAAACATCAAGCTGCTGAAGGATGACGATGGTGGGATTACATTGCTTCAGTAGGAACAACGAAGGGTAGATTTAGAAATGGGATGTGCATTGCATCGCAAAACGGGGGAAATTTTCGCGCCTTATTGCAACTAAACCTAAGAGGGATCGAGGTTCTCTCTCATTTTGCACTTAGGGTTAGGCAATGTGAGTTAGGGAAATTTTGACATGATCTCTTTTGTATCTTATTGATTTTGGAAGTTGATTTCATTTGACAAGTGTGAATACATTTAACAATAAGCAGTAAACAATATAAATATGAATTCATAATTCAAACACAACTTATGAAATCAAATGACTATGAATTTCACATTGAATATTAAATACAATATTAATTCAGAATATAAATATTACATAAAGCAAAAGCTCATAAACAAAAACTTGAGCTTTATTGATATACACACACACATACATTGTCTTTACAATATTCTTGATACAAGAATTGATGAATAATAAACAGAAATGAAAAAGGAAAAGTACAAGGTTGTTCTAAATTAAAACCTAGACTAAATGCCTTGATGATATCTTCTGGCCATGATTCAAAACCTGCAAAACAGAAAAGCCAATACTAGACAGAATGTTAAGTGTTAGAAATTCAGTTTGGACAGATTAGTGTGACAGATTCAGTTTGGTCAGTAACCAAGTGTCATTGACACTTGTGCTTGTCCAAAACCTGGACAGCACAAGATAGGATCAGGCAGACCAAAACTGTGCAGCCACAGTGGGCTCAAGTTTCAGCATATGAGAGATGGTGCTGGGCAAGCCACAGCAAGGCATGCACAAGCCTAGTCACCAAAGCAAGCCAGGCTTGTGTGTCATTGCAAGCACAGAAGTAGAGTTCATATAAAAGGGGGGCCAAACCCTAGAAACAATAACCAGTCGACCAGATAAGGATTCACAGGGTAAGGTAAAGGTAGCACAACATAGTTCATCCAGTTCTTGCTTAAGAACAGAACCAACACACACAACCACTCCACCACCAGAAATCATGGTGACCTGAGAAGATCATCCAAGACCTGGAGGTGAAGGGCTGTGACACAAACCCAAGTCTGCATCAACAAAATATTTCTTTCTAGGAGCTGGAACAAGGTATACCAAGTTCCTGGACAGATCCAATGGATCTGATCCATAAATTATGCATGACATATGTCATGGGATTGAGCAGATGCTCAATGGGTAGATCATCACTTGGTTTTCACCAAGGATCACTGGCAGAAGAGGATAGCTATTAAAACTGAAACCATCTAGACACAAGTCTTGTGCACAGAAGCTAGGATTCATGCATAGAGGCACACACTAGCTAGAACACATGCACAAGCAGCACCAGTAGATGAATTCCTAGGAATAGCAGCTACCAAGACTACACAGTAAGATCCTAAGCATAGAACCATCAGTAACACCCTAGATTTCATCACAGGCAAGCATATTGGCATTCATATTTGTTATGATCCCCAAATATGCAAGCAAAGATGAGTAGCCAACAAGATCCAACCAACCATGTGAGCAACCAGTCAGTAGCTAGGCTACTGAGGTCACAACACACTTTTAACCACCCAAAGAAAAGCCATTTACAAAACATCATTATCCAGAGTGGATTCAGATTCATTTGCTTGTTAAATAATCATGAACAGCAAATTCATATACAAGCAAGTCATTTAAAATCATCACTGCATAAGCAGTTCATCATGAATCAATTTATTCAAGCATGAATATGTAACAGATTCATGCTATTCATTGACAGTAGCACACTGTGAGGCAACATAGCACAAGTCACTGCATCATAGCCACTGGATCAAGTCCAGTGAGCTAGGAAGAGCAACAACACATACACATAGTAGCAGTAGCATGCTTGAGCATCAGCATCAGTAAGGAAATGATTCACTTAGCCACAGAATTAATCAGTAAGCCATCACTGACATTTCATTGATCAAATGGATCAAATGAATCAAGTTAAGCCACACAGATAAGCTAGCCAGCAAGCACTGAATGATCCAATGGATCAATAGCATACACTGGAGGCACAGAAGCATCTCACAGGCATCACTGGCATTCACAAGTGTCACAGATGCATAGCAGTACACCTAGACAAGCAAGTAAAATATGCCAGTAAGCATAGCAAGCAACATACAACATGCACAGCAAGCATAATACATGGCCAGTACCAGAGACTGGTAAATTGGCAGAGCTTGCAGAAAATGGAAGCACAGGTAACCTTAACAGCCGTAGCAAGGTTCTGGTGATCACCGGATCACCAGAGAGCAACAGAGCATGAGGAAGAAGAAGCACAGTAGCAGGGAGGCGCACAGAAGAGAAGGAGGAGACGAATCACTTACATGCGCCTGGTGGCAGAGGCTATGGCATGGCGAGGCAGTGCTCGCGCGGCCATAGCAGCTGCAAGACCAGGGTAGGCGCCGGCGTTACACCGACGAACACCACCAGCAAAGCACGCACTGAGACGACGGCACAGGGCAGAGCACAGCACCCGCGCCAGTCGGTCGCACGCGCACGCGGCGAGGACGAGAGCTCGTCGGAGATCCCCAATCGCCCGAGGCGATTATCCACGAATCACAGAGAGGAGGCGATTCACTAGGTGAGGAAGCAAACGAGGAAACCACGCGGACAGATCGATAGATCGTCGCGTGGCGGTCCAGATCTGCTAGGTGGCGAGGGCAGGGGAGCACAGAGACGGCCGGAGCACGGCGGCGGCCATGGCGGCGACGCCATCGCCACGGGAGTCGCGAGAGGTTAGGGTTAGGTCGAGCGAGTGAGAGACGAGTGAGTGAGCGAGCGAGGTGGGCCGTTCGGCGCCACCGACCCGTTATGGGACACGCCTTAGTGGGCTGTCCCTGGGCTTTAGGTAAATGGGCTGGCCCAATAGGGGCCAGGAGGGCTATTTTAGCCATTTTACATTTAAAAATAACCAGAATTTCACCAAATTTTAATAAATAAAATACAACTTTAAAAATCCATTAAAAATTGGATTAGTGAATGAAAAATTATTCTTAATAAGAATAAAATATGAAATAAAATTTAATGAACAAATTTAAATTTGTGAATTTTATGAATTTAAAATAAACATTTGGAATTTCAAATTATTATTTCCTTGTATTAATAAATCAAGGAAAAATCCCAAATAAGTTCAAATACTTATTTTTAAATATTTCAAAATAAAATTCTATTATTCCAAGTCATTTCTATTGAAAAAGGTATTTTCCAAAGGAAGATATTCTATTACTCTTTATTTCCAAAAATATAGAGGCAACTCTATTATTTTAAATTATTTTGGAATAAATAATGAATCACCAAGATAAAGTAGCTTTACTTTGAATTATGTTACCTTATGTGAATTAAAGTGGTTTATACATTAAAACAATTGCAAATTACTGCCAAAGGCATAAATCTTAACTCAACCCTAAATTGTAATAACTCATTGGGGTAAAGGGATTCAACATAAAATAATACATCCATGCATGCATCATTTGGATTTTATAACATTGTCCTTACCGGACAATGATGCTTCTTTACAGAACCCGAGGTCCAGGTTCCATCCAACGCATTGAACTGCACTATCTCGCAGTCCACAGGCAAGTTCACCCTTGCTCATGTCAATTTGAGTATTTTCTATCACTTTAATGCAAAGCTATATTACTTATCATTCCTGCATTGAAAATGAAATGTTACTTTTCCAATTATGAATATGACTATGTGGTTGGCAATGGAACCATGGTATGTGTTGATTGGTGGAGGTTCCATTGCAAGGGTACTATTCATCTAGGACTAAGTACCAATGCCGTCCAGTGATTCTAGCGCCGTACATATCGCGTTGACCATAAGATCTATAATGGCTCTGGGGAAGCCAGCTGTATCTTTTCCCTCTCGCATGCCAACGGACTGGTAATAAGGGTTGCCCGTATCAGTCTATCTTTGGTAAAGGTGGGGACATGTGGTCCTGCACAGTCTACCATTAGATACAGGAGAGGGTAGACTTATTATTGGTCTATGAAGGATTGTAAGGGTTGTCCGGATCGGTCTATCTATGGTGTATAGGACAGGGCACATAAGTTGTTCGGATCAGTCTACCTTAACGGTATAGGAGAGAACAAGTGCCTGTGTTAGTCTACCCATAGATATAGGAGAGGACAGACTTACAAAAGGGTGGGTCTGCGAGGTCGCGGAGAAGGCGGTGTGGGCTTGGATCTTTATACCTGGCCTCACACCAAGGAAGTGTGAACGGGGGCAAGTCCCTGCGGATGGCAAAAAGGGTGAGATCTCTTATGGGAAAAGTAACGCACCTCTGCAGAGTGTATTAAATTGTGGCTGTCACTCCCTGTTCCGGGAAGGGAACTGCGAACGCGGCAGGAAAGGAACTCCGTGAAGTTCTAGTCAACCTGTGAAGACTGACGGGCATAGTTTTCAGAATAAAATAAATCTTTTGAAGAAATGATTTCGAAACATGCATGACCTAAGATTTTCTGATCGAGGGTCGTAGCTAGTGCATCAAACACCTTTTACTCTTTTGAACTTGCTGAGTACCTCTGTACTCACTTTCTTTCGACACCCTTGCTAGACTGTGATACGGAAGTGGAGGCCATCACCGATGGAGCACCAGAAGGAAGCTACGAGCTGGTCTACGAGGAACCTGATCTTACCGGAGGAGTTGAAGGAGTAGACTATGGGATAGTCTACGGACCCGATGACATGGAGGTGGAGGAGTAGTGATATACCTTAGTAACATAGAGTCGAGCAGCGTAGTGGCATACTTAAATAAGTTGCTGAGCTCTCTTTTCATATCTATGTTGGTTTGTAATAGTACCTTAATGTTGTAGGGTGTTCTCATCGGACCTGTGAGAATACCAACTTGTTAAGACCATGATTGTAATATATTATCGAGTGTTATGACCTGCAATGTTTCTGTTGTACCACTCTGAGGGATGTGATATTTGTGAAGAAGTCCCTTCATGAAGATCATATCAACGACTTGTATACTACAACATGCAGTGGTATGCTGGGTCACCGCAGCTGGTATCAGAGCAAATGTTGCGACCTTAGGTTGGAAAAACCTAGTATAGGGAAGAAACCTGTAGGAGTCAAGTTGAAATAGTAAAGGATTCTCTAAAAATATGATGTTTATTCACTTGAGAATAGAAAAATCATATATTTTAGTGCGATAATTCTTTATTATAACTATTATTATACACTATCACTACTAATTTTCTGCTTTTGTATACAGCCATAATGGCGTACACGTTTCCCAAGAGGACTTTGAGGAAGGTTGAGGGCTGGCTCGGTGATTATGAGGGACCACTTACAGATCTCCTGCGTGGGATGCTGAAGGAACTTCATTGTGAAACTCGGATACCTGTTCTCAAGTACATCTATTATGATGGAGAGATAGTAGCCAAGTGCAGAGTTTCAGTTCAACTACCTATGCAACTGGAGATGAGCCGTATAATGCCATACGGAGAAGCCAAAACCCTTACCACAGCCTTTCACATGGCCATATTCAAGGCAATCCTTGAAATAAGGCAGCACAAGTCAGTAGAACTGCTATGTTCGGAGTATTCTCATATACCTCATGCCGAGGAAGATGAGGATCCCACTCTGAATCATCTGCTGATGGCAAACAAACATCCTGAAGTTGCAGCGCAGCACATGGACAGCTGTAAGTCTTTACTGACTACGATGTACCTTCTACACGTGAAGATGGTGGGTGAGATTGACCACATGCTAGCTGAGTTCACGGACCCTGATAAAGTCCAAGCTCGGATGCATGATCTGAGGGCACAACCCCAATATACAACACCCTTCTTTAGCCTAAACAGTCCTGTAGATTGGAGTGGCCAGGCAACCCAGAGAGATCCACTTACACCCAACTTTGTCCCACACTATCCACATGTGTCAGCATCATATGATTCTGGATATGGGGGAGATAACTCATGGAACCTAAACTGCTCCGAGTCACCAATCGAAAACTCAACCGGTTGGCGTTTCGGGGAACCTTTTGGAGATGAGGAGGAACCTATTCCATGTGACACTGGAGATGAAAGTGGCGGGGTTAACCAGTATGTTAACCGACACTATGGGAAGGAAGAGAAAGGTACTGATTCCATTTCTTTAGACTTGGAGATGGGGTTCTCAAAACCATCACAGTACGAGGAAGGTGAAAGCTCTGGAGTGAAAAAGAAGAAGAAGAAGATGAGGGGGCAGGTGAATCGAAACCCTTCATGGATGACCAATGAAGGAGGTATGTATCCTACTGGGGATACATACGAGTCATTGTCCAGTTACTTTGGCATGACTGATCTCTGTCTCGGCACTTCGTCCGATTCAGATTACATACCTACTGGAAGGACCTTTGTTCCGGACGGTGTTCGGAAGACGAGTCGCTGTACCGGATGGACCCCAGGAATGTATGCGGAGGCGAACGAAGACGATGAGGAGTAGAGCTCCAAGGAAGAATAAAGTAGTATAGGTGGTATTGTACTAGAACGTATTTTAAATTCCGTTGGCTTGGGCTTGAAGCCAAATAAGTGGTTATATAAGTACCACATGTAATATATGTGTGTATGTTATGTAATATACGGTGTATATACATAATAAATGTTTGCTTTGGATTTGCTTCTTGATTTCATTGTGTGACTAGTTCTGGGCAATGAGTTGAGCTCAGAAAGCATTTGCATGGTGTAATTATGAGTAATCGCTCTTTGTTACAGGACTAGGGGAAATGGCGTTAGTTGAAACCGAAGATGCTCGGAGAGAGCGAGAGGCGAAAGAAAAAGAGGAAGCGGATGCCGCAGCTAGAGCAGAGAATGCACCACCACCACCACACCCAATGATGCATCCAGATTTCCAACAGTACATGAGAGCAATGGAAGAAGATAGGAGGAGGTACCAGGAGAGTCAAAACAAGAACATGCAAGATTTCTTTACCCACGTCATCAATGATAGGGGTAATGAAGGCAAGGGAGTAACCTTATCAGACTTCCAGAATGCAAGACCACTACCTTTTGCATCAGCCCCAGAACCAATGGATGCAGAAGACTGGCTCATGGACACTGAAAGAAAGTTGAGGACCGTTGGATGCAATGATGAAGAAAAGATTCGGTATGCCACTTATCTGTTGTCAGGTCCAGCAGCATCATGGTGGGAGAATCTTGTGGCAGTACACCCTCCAGAAAAGGTGTTCACCTGGGAGGAATTCAAGAAGAAGTTTCGGGATGCCCATGTTCCGGAGAGCGTGGTGGAGCTGAAGAAGAGAGAGTTTGACGAGCTGCATCAGAATACTGCACCTATTATGCAGTATGTCCGAGATTTTAATAGGCTGTCAAGATATGCACCTGAGGAAGTGGACACTGAGGAGAAAAGAAAGAAACGATTCATGAAAGGCATGAATCCATACATGAAGATGCAACTGAGGTTGGCACGGACTGCAGAATTCCAGGAACTGATTGATTCGGCAATCACTTTCGAGGATGACTACAGGCAGGTCCAAGAGGATAGGAGGAAGAGGGCTCGTATCGAGCCAAGGAAGTACCCAGTCAGTAAACCGACTCCAGATCGGAGTTTCAAACCACGATTCCGACCTACTGGTAATCAGTATAACCGGGGAGGTCAGAATCAGAACCCAAGGAATCAGATCATCTGCAATAGCTGTGGGCAGAGGGGACATATCCAAAAGGATTGTCAGAAGCCCAAGATCATATGCTATGGTTGTGGGAAAGAGGGACACATCAAGCCAGAGTGTCCAAACAAGGCGTCATGGAGTGGACAAAGCTCCGGAGGACGAGGCGGAGGTAATAACAACAACAACAACAACAACAACAACAACAACAACAAGAGGGGAAAGCCATATGGAAAGCTGAATTGCACAACTTTGGAGCAAGCGGGAGAGTCGGATCAAGCAGTCTTAGGTACGCTCAGCATCCTTACTCATCCTGGCAAAGTATTATTTGATACTGGAGCAACTACATCATTTCTTGCACGGGAATTTGTGGAACAATTCGGGCTTAGATGTTCTAAGTTAGAAACACCTATAACTGTCTTATCTGCGGGGGGAACGATCTTAGTAACCCACGTGAAAGAAGCACAGGTCATAACCATTTGTGACTGTGTATATTTCGCGGACCTATTCATCATCCCCATGAAGGACATATCAGTCATTCTAGGGATGGACTGGTTAACGGAGAATGGCGCAGTAATCAACTGTGGAGACAAGACAGTATCACTCCGAAACTCCATAGGAGGTCAGATAGTGTTTCAAGGAGACAAGTACACTCAGTTGGAGATAGGATTGGAGCTGAATAGTCTGAAGGAGGTGAAGATTGAAGATATCCCTGTAGTGAATGAGTTTCAAGATGTATTTCCCAAGGAACTACCGGGAATGCCACCCGATAGAGAGATCGAGTTTACCATAGATCTGATTCCAGGCACAGCACCAATAGCTCAACCACCATATAAGATGGGGCCAAAGGAGTTAGTGGAACTGAAGGCTCAGATAGATGAACTGGAACAGAAGGGATTTATCCAAGAAAGTGTGTCACCATGGGGTACACCAGTTATCTTTGTGGATAAAAGAGATGGAGGAAGGAGAATGTGTGGAGATTACAGGAATCTTAACAATGTAACCATCAAGAACAAGTACCCTTTACCCAGAATACAAGATCTTTTTGATCAAGTTCAAGGAGCTGGAGTCTTCTCGAAGATAGATTTAAGGTCAGGATATCACCAAATCAAGATCAAGAAGGAAGATGTGCCAAAAACAGCGTTTGTATCAAGGTATGGACACCATGAATACTTGGTTGTACCATTTGGACTAACAAATGCACCAGCTATTTTCATGAATTTGATGAACAAGATATTCATGAAGTACTTGGACAAGTTTGTGATCGTGTTTATCGATGACATTCTGATCTATTCCAAAGATAAAGAAGAACATGCCAAGCATTTGAAGATAGTTCTGCAAATTTTAAGAGAACATCAGCTATATGCAAAGTTCAGCAAGTGCAAATTTTGGTTAGATAGTGTTGAATTTCTTGGACATGTCATAACCAAAGAGGGAATAGCAGTGAATCCAAGCAAGGTTCAGTCAGTATTGGAATGGAAGTCACCTAAGAATGCTAAGGAAATCAGAGGATTCCTTGGTATGGCAGGTTATTATCGGAGATTCATTGAAGGATTCTCGAAGATTGCAGGACCAATGACCAAGTTACTCAAGAAGAATACCCCATTTGTGTGGACTGATGAGTGTGAAACCAGTTCCAAACACTCAAAGAGAAGTTAACCACAGCACCGGTGTTAGCAGTTCCGGAACCCGGAAAGGATTACACGGTGTATTGTGATGCTTCCAAGAATGGACTTGGATGTGTTCTAATGCAAGATCGTAAGGTGATAGCTTACGGATCAAGACAACTAAAGCCACATGAACATAACTACCCAGTACATGACTTAGAATTGGCGGCAGTTGTGTATGCTTTGAAGAGTTGGAGGCAATTTCTCTATGGATCCAAATGTGAGTTGTATACAGATCACAAAAGTTTGAAGTATTTCTTCACTCAGAAGGAATTAAACATGAGACAAAAGAGATGGTTAGAGTTGATTAAGGACTATGAACTGACAATCAACTATACACCAGGCAAGGCTAATGTAGTAGCAGATGCTTTAAGCAGGAAGAGTACTGAGAATCAACCTACGGAATGGGAGATTCCGAAGGAACTTCGGAAAGAACTAGAAGAAGCTCAGATTCTGTTTATCCAAGGTGATACAGTGGGAAGCATAGCAACCATGAGGATCATGGATGAAATGTACTCAGACTTAAAATATGAAATCATTCGGAAACAAGTAGATGATTTATTCATCCAAGAAGAAATCAAAAGGATTGGAGAAGGTAAACCATCAGAATTCAATCTCGGAGAGTTTGATTCTCTATACTTTCAGAAGAGAATATGTGTACCAGATGATCCAGAAGTGAAGTCAATCATATTAAAGGAAGCACATGAAACCCCTTATTCAATACATCCGGGAAGTACTAAGATGTATATGGATTTGAAGGAAATGTTCTGGTGGAACAACATGAAAAGAGAGATAGCTCAATATGTCTCTGAATGTCATACATGTCAGCGAGTGAAAGCAGAACATCAGAGTCCTGCGGGATTACTCAAACCTCTAGAGATACCAGAATGGAAATGGGATGAAATCGGAATGGATTTTGTTACTGGTTTACCAATGACCAGTAAAAAGAAGGATATGATATGGGTAATCGTGGATAGACTTACCAAGAGTGCTCATTTCATACCAGTAAACCAGAAAGATGACTCTGAGAAGCTGGTAAATATATATGTTAAAGAAATAGTTAGCAAGCATGGAGTACCAAAGAAGATAGTCTCAGATCGAGGTTCGATCTTCACATCAGCATTTTGGAAACAACTCCAAGAAGCTTTGGGATCCAAGTTGGATTTCAGTACAACATATCATCCACAAACCGGAGGACAAACCGAAAGAACCAATCAGATACTTGAAGACATGCTTAGAGCTTGTGCTCTAAACTTTGGAGGCTCATGGGAAGACCATCTACCATTGGCGGAATTCTCATATAACAATAGTTATCAGAGTAGTATCCAGATGGCACCGTACGAAGCATTGTACGGAAGGAAGTGTAGATCACCAATCTGTTGGTTTGAAACAGGAGAGAACAAGGAGTTTACACCGGACTACATCAAGGAGAGACAAGGAGTCATCGAGGTGATCCGAGATAGACTCAAAATAGCCCAAAGTCGACAGAAGAGTTATGCCGACCAGAAGAGACGAGTTTGGGAACCAAAAGTAGGAGACATGGTATATCTGAAAGTTAGCCCAATGAAAGGACTCAAAAGGTTCGGAGTAAAAGGAAAACTAAGTCCTCGATACATAGGACCATTCAAGATACTCAGTCAGAATCGAGAAACAGCTTTTGAGTTGGAACTGCCGGAACAACTCAGTCTAATTCACAATGTTTTTCATGTATCACAACTCAGAAAATGTTTGAAGGCACCTGATGATCCCATTACACATGAAGAAATAGAGCTACAATCAGACTTAACCTATGTGGAGAAGCCTGAAAAGATTTTGGAAGTACAGTGGAAGAAGTTAAGGAATAGAGCAATCAAATACTGCAAGATACAATGGCAACATCATCCTGAACGAGAAGCAACCTGGGAGACCGAAGAAGAGCTCAGGAAGTCCTACCCCGAGTTATTCAGGTACCAATCTTAACTTCGGGACGAAGTTTCTGTTAAGGGGGAGAGGCTGTAATAACCCAGAACATAGGAACAACGAAGGGTAGATTTAGAAATGGGATGTGCATTGCATCGCAAAACGGGGGAAATTTTCGCGCCTTATTGCAACTAAACCTAAGAGGGATCGAGGTTCTCTCTCATTTTGCACTTAGGGTTAGGCAATGTGAGTTAGGGAAATTTCGACATGATCTCTTTTGTATCTTATTGATTTTGGAAGTTGATTTCATTTGACAAGTGTTAATACATTTAACAATAAGCATTAAACAATATAAATATGAATTCATAATTCAAACACAACTTATGAAATCAAATGACTATGAATTTCACATTGAATATTAAATACAATATTAATTCAGAATATAAATATTACATAAAGCAAAAGCTCATAAACAAAAACTTGAGCTTTATTGATATACACACACACACATTGTCTTTACAATATTCTTGATACAAGAATTGATGAATAATAAACAGAAATGAAAAAGGAAAAGTACAAGGTTGTTCTAAATTAAAACCTAGACTAAATGCCTTGATGATATCTTCTGGTCATATTCAACTTCAAAACCTGCAAAACAGAAAAGCCAATACTAGACAGAATGTTAAGTGTTAGAAATTCAGTTTGGACAGATTAGTGTGACAGATTCAGTTTGGTCAGTAACCAAGTGTCATTGACACTTGTGCTTGTCCAAAACCTGGACAGCACAAGATAGGATCAGGCAGACCAAAACTGAGCAGCCACAGTGGGCTCAAGTTTCAGCATATGAGAGATGGTGCTGGGCAAGCCACAGCAAGGCATGCACAAGCCTAGTCACCAAAGCAAGCCAGGCTTGTGTGTCATTGCAAGCACAGAAGTAGAGTTCATATAAAAGGGGGGCCAAACCCTAGAAACAATAACCAGTCGACCAGATAAGGATTCACAGGGTAAGGTAAAGGTAGCACAGCATAGTTCATCCAGTTCTTGCTTAAGAACAGAACCAACACACACAACCACTCCACCACCAGAAATCATGGTGACCTGAGAAGATCATCCAAGACCTGGAGGTGAAGGGCTGTGACACAAACCACAAGTCTGCATCAACAAAATATTTCTTTCTAGGAGCTGGAACAAGGTATACCAAGTTCCTGGACAGATCCAATGGATCTGATCCATAAATTATGCATGACATATGTCATGGGATTGAGCAGATGCTCAATGGGTAGATCATCACTTGGTTTTCACCAAGGATCACTGGCAGAAGAGGATAGCTATTAAAACTGAAACCATCTAGACACAAGTCTTGTGCACAGAAGCTAGGATTCATGCATAGAGGCACACACTAGCTAGAACACATGCACAAGCAGCACCAGTAGATGAATTCCTAGGAATAGCAGCTACCAAGACTACACAGTAAGATCCTAAGCATAGAACCATCAGTAACACCCTAGATTTCATCACAGGCAAGCATATTGGCATTCATATTTGTTATGATCCCCAAATATGCAAGCAAAGATGAGTAGCCAACAAGATCCAACCAACCATGTGAGCAACCAGTCAGTAGCTAGGCTACTGAGGTCACAACACACTTTTAACCACCCAAAGAAAAGCCATTTACAAAACATCATTATCCAGAGTGGATTCAGATTCATTTGCTTGTTAAATAATCATGAACAACAAATTCATATACAAGCAAGTCATTTAAAATCATCACTGCATAAGCAGTTCATCATGAATCAATTTATTCAAGCATGAATATGTAACAGATTCATGCTATTCATTGACAGTAGCACACTGTGAGGCAACATAGCACAAGTCACTGCATCATAGCCACTGGATCAAGTCCAGTGAGCTAGGAAGAGCAACAACACATACACATAGTAGCAGTAGCATGCTTGAGCATCAGCATCAGTAAGGAAATGATTCACTTAGCCACAGAATTAATCAGTAAGCCATCACTGACATTTCATTGATCAAATGGATCAAATGAATCAAGTTAAGCCACACAGATAAGCTAGCCAGCAAGCACTGAATGATCCAATGGATCAATAGCATACACTGGAGGCACAGAAGCATCTCACAGGCATCACTGGCATTCACAAGTGTCACAGATGCATAGCAGTACACCTAGACAAGCAAGTAAAATATGCCAGTAAGCATAGCAAGCAACATACCACATGCACCAAGCATAATACATCGCGCACTAGACGGTAGATTGGCCGTAGCCAGCAATGGAAGCACAGATAACCTTAGCAGCCGTAGCAAGGCTCTATGTGATCACAGGATCACCAGAGAGCAACAGAGCATGAGGAGGAAGAAGAACAGGAGCAAGGGAGGCGCACAAGAGAAGGAGGACGAATCACTTACATGCGCCTGGTGCAGAGGCTATGGCATGGCGAGGCAGTGCTCGCGCGGCCATAGCAGCTGCAAGACCAGGGTAGGCGCCGGCGTTACGCCGACGAACACCACCAGCAACAAGCACCGCACCGAGACGACGGCACAGCGCTGTGAGCACAGCACCCGCGCCAGGTCGGTCTCTGGGGCGCACGCGTCGGCGGCGAGGACGAGAGCTCGTCGGAGATCCCCAATCGCCCGAGGCGATTATCCACGAGTCACGAGAGGAGGCGATTCACTAGGTGAGGCAAACGAGGAAACCACGCGGACAGATCGATAGATCGTCGCGTGGCGGTCCAGATCTGCTAGGTGGCGAGGGCAGGGGAGCACAGAGACGGCCGGAGCACGGCGGCGGCCATGGCGGCGACGCCATCGCCACGGGAGTCGCGAGAGGTTAGGGTTAGGTCGAGCGAGTGAGAGACGAGTGAGTGAGCGAGCGAGGTGGGCCGTTCGGCGCCACCGACCCGTTATGGGACACGCCTTAGTGGGCTGTCCCTGGGCTTTAGGTAAATGGGCCCAATAGGGGCCAGGAGGGCTATTTTAGCCATTTTACATTTAAAAATAACCAGAAATTTCACCAAATTTTAATAAATAAAATACAACTCTAAAAATCCATTAAAAATTGGATTAGTGAATGAAAAATTATTTTTAATAAGAATAAAATATGAAATAAAATTTAATGAACAAATTTAAATTTGTGAATTTTATGAATTTAAAATAAACTTTTGGAATTTCAAATTATTATTTCCTTGTATTAATAAATCAAGGAAAAATCCCAAATAAGTTCAAATACTTATTTTTAAATATTTCAAAATAAAATTCTATTATTCCAAGTCATTTCTATTTGAAAAAGGTATTTTCCAAAGGAAGATATTCTATTACTCTTTATTTCCAAAAATATAGAGGCAACTCTATTATTTTAAATTATTTTGGAATAAATAATGAATCACCAAGATAAAGTAGCTTTACTTTGAATTATGTTACCTTATGTGAATTAAAGTGGTTTATACATTAAAACAATTGCAAATTACTGCCAAAGGCATAAATCTTAACTCAACCCTAAATTGTAATAACTCATTGGGGTAAAGGGATTCAACATAAAATAATACATCCATGCATGCATCATTTGGATTTTATAACATTGTCCTTACCGGACAATGATGCTTCTTTACAGAACCCGAGGTCCAGGTTCCATCCAACGCATTGAACTGCACTCCACAGGCAAGTTCACCCTTGCTCATGTCAATTTGAGTATTTTCTATCACTTTAATGCAAAGCTATATTACTTATCATTCCTGCATTGAAAATGAAATGTTACTTTTCCAATTATGAATATGACTATGTGGCTGGCAATGGAACCATGGTATGTGTTGATTGGTGGAGGTTCCATTGCAAGGGTACTATTCATCTAGGACTAAGTACCAATGCCGTCCAGTGATTCTAGCGCCGTACATATCGCGTTGACCATAAGATCTATAATGGCTCTTCGCATGCCAACGGACTGGTAATAAGGGTTGCCCGTATCAGTCTATCTTTGGTAAAGGTGGGGACATGTGGTCCTGCACAGTCTACCATTAGATACAGGAGAGGGTAGACTTATTATTGGTCTATGAAGGATTGTAAGGGTTGTCCGGATCGGTCTATCTATGGTGTATAGGACAGGGCACATAAGTTGTTCGGATCAGTCTACCTTAACGGTATAGGAGAGAACAAGTGCCTGTGTTAGTCTACCCATAGATATAGGAGAGGACAGACTTACAAAAGGGTGGGTCTGCGAGGTCGCGGAGAAGGCGGTGTGGGCTTGGATCTTTATACCTGGCCTCACACCAAGGAAGTGTGAACGGGGGCAAGTCCCTGCGGATGGCAAAAAGGGTGAGATCTCTTATGGGAAAAGTAACGCACCTCTGCAGAGTGTATTAAATTGTGGCTGTCACTCCCTGTTCCGAGAAGGAACTGCGAACGCGGCAGGAAAGGAACTCCGTGAAGTTCTAGTCAACGTGTGAAGACTAACGGGCATAGTTTTCAGAATAAAATAAATCTTTTGAAGAAATGATTTCGAAACATGCATGACCTAAGATTTTCTGATCGAGGGTCGTAGCTAGTGCATCAAACACCTTTTACTCTTTTGAACTTGCTGAGTACCTCTGTACTCACTTTCTTTCGACACCCTTGCTAGACTGTGATACGGAAGTGGAGGCCATCACCGATGGAGCACCAGAAGGAAGCTACGAGCTGGTCTACGAGGAACCTGATCTTACCGGAGGAGTTGAAGGAGTAGACTATGGGATAGTCTACGGACCCGATGACATGGAGGTGGAGGAGTAGTGATATACCTTAGTAATATAGAGCCGAGCAGCGTAGTGGCATACTTAAATAAGTTGCTGAGCTCTCTTTCATATCTATGTTGGTTTGTAATAGTACCTTAATGTTGTAGGGTGTTCTCATCGGACCTGTGAGAATACCAACTTGTTAAGACCATGATTGTAATATATTATCGAGTGTTATGACCTGCAATGTTTCTGTTGTACCACTCTGAGGGATGTGATATTTGTGAAGAAGTCCCTTCATGAAGATCATATCAACGACTTGTATACTACAACATGCAGTGGTATGCTGGGTCACCGCAGTGGTATCATTGCTTCAGTCCCACTATGTGGAAAAGATCCTGAGTCGCTTCGGGTATAGCGACTGCAAATCTTCTCCAACGCCTTATGATCCTAGTGTGATAATTCGTAAGAATAAAAGAATTGCTAGAGATCAATTGCGATATTCGCAGATCATTGGCTCGCTTATGTATTTAGCCAGCGCCACGAGGCCTGACATCTCCTTTGCTGTAAGTAAACTCAGCCGTTTTGTGTCTAGACCTGGAGATGTTCATTGGCATGCTCTTGAGAGAGTTTTGCGCTATTTGAAAGGCACTGCGAGTTATGGCATTCACTATACTGGGTATCCAAGGGTACTTGAGGGTTATAGTGATGCAAATTGGATATCTGATGCTGATGAGACTAAGGCCACAAGTGGTTATTTGTTTACACTTGGAGGTGGCGCTGTTTCCTGGAAGTCTTGCAAGCAGACCATCATTACGAGGTCAACTATGGAAGCAGAACTCACAGCATTAGACACAGCCACTGTTGAAGCAGAGTGGCTTCGTGAGCTCTTGATGGACTTACCTGTGGTTAGGAATGGCAACGGGTCTGCCCCCGCGCGGGGACTGCCTTTTCTTCCCCGTCCCCGCGTTTGTGAAATTCCCCCGTCCCCATCCCCATTCCCCACCTTGGGGACTATTTTTCCCCATCCCCATCACCCACCGGGTATAGCAGACCCACGGGTTCCCCACCCCCATCACAAACAGTAGACAAATCATGAAAATATCGCAAAAATTCAAGCTCAAAAATAACTTAATACATGTGCAGAGTCACAACACCACACACTGACACACATAAGACATAACGAGTACGTGATTACCAGAAGGTAAGCAAGCATTAGTGACGGACGTAAATGCGTGTTTAGCTGAAATTAAGCAGGACAAGCTAAATTTGTGGGATATTACCGATACATGCGGGGCTCCGCGGGGTTCGGGTATGGGGACTGCTGGAACGCCCCCCGCCCCGCTCTCCCCATCGGGGAGCATGTCTTGCCGTTAATACCCCCATGGGGATAAATTAGATACCACACCCGGCCCCTAATAGAGGAAAACCCCGTCGGGTTTCGGGTAAACGGTCCCCGTTGCCATCCCTACCTGTGGTTGAGAAACCAATACCCGCTATTCCTATGAACTGTGATAATCAAACTGTGATAATCAAAGTAAACAGTTCTAAGGATAATATGAAGTCATCAAGGCATGTGAAGAGGAGACTGAAAACTGTCAGAAAAATGAGAAACTCCGGAGTTATAGCGTTGGATTATATCCATACGTCTAGAAACCTGGCAGACCCCTTCACAAAGGGACTATCACGAAATGTGATAGAAAATGCATCGAGGGAGATGGGTATGAGACCCACACTATGAGCTGCCCACGGTGGTAACCCACTCTATGTGATCGGAGATCCCGTGAATTAGAGCTGGGAGACAAGCTGTTGGTCAGTTGGGAGGAGAGTATATCCCTATAGCAATTTTACCACTCCGTAAGATGCAATACTCTCCTAATCTGCATGGCAGGTTGATAATTATCTTAATGTGTTCTAAGTGGCTTATTTTAGCAGAGATGTTGTCCTGCAGAACATCTTTTGAAGAACACACCTATATGAGTCCGATTGTTAAACGTCGCAATCTATGAGAGTTGGGTGCTCTCTAGTAAACTCATGAAAGGCCCTGGAGTATGACGTATAAGCTCCAAACCGCGAGGAAGCCTCGCGGCAGCCTAGTATCGGTCTAGGCTTTGTATGAAGCTAGTGCGCAGAAAACTTGTAGTTCAAGGCATAGTCCACTATCCAAGTTGCAATCTAGTGTAATATGAAGCTTTAAGTGGAAGTTCAACTTAACAGTCTCCACGACATACCGGTATATAAAACAATGTTCTGGAAACTTATTGATGAGATGTGCCAATGAGAGTTTGTGGGGGATTGCTGGAATTTTGGGCATTTGGCCTTTGGCCCATGGCCCATTATCAAATTCTGAAACTCACATGGCCCATTCCAAAAATCAGTGGCAGCACTAGTGGGAGCTAAAGTTTAGTCCCACATTGCTAGTTGGAAGAGAGTTGGAGTGGTATATAAGGTGGGTTGTTCTAGTCCTAGTAAGTGAGTGAGAAGAGAGAGAGAGCCCTCGCGCACTCCTCCTCCTCCGCCGCCCGCCTCGTCACGACACGTCACGACGCGCCGCGGGTTGCGGGAATCTCGCCGAGCCGAGCTTATCTTTTTGCTGTTTGGGAAATTAATTGTGTAATCAATTTTGAGTCATTAACGGACGCGTTACTCAGCCGTTTTGCCTTCCGGTTTTTCTGGATCGTGGCTGTGCCGACTCGGACGTGGGCTGCGTCCCACGACCTTCCCGAACCGCACTATGCTGATACGTCTCCAACGTATCGATAATTTCTTATGTTCCATGCTACTTTATTGATGATACCTACATGTTTTATGCACATTATATGTCATATTTATGCATTTTCTGGAACTAACCTATTAACAAGATGCCGAAGAGCCAGTTGCTGTTTTCTGCTGTTTTTGTTTCAGAAATCCTAGTAAAGAAATATTCTCGGAATTGGACGAAACTTTCGCCCAAGGTCCTATTTTTGCACGAAGCTTCCGGAAGACCGAAGACCTAACGAAGTGGGGCCACGAGGAGGCCGGGGGTGGCCGGCGCGGCCTGGCCTTGGCCGCGGGCCCTGCCCCCTGGGCCCCGTGTGGCCCTCGTGTTGACCCTCCGCCTACTTAAAGCTCCCGTCGCGAAACCCCCAGTACCGAGAGCCACGATACGGAAAACCTTACAGAGACGCGCCGCCGCGAATCCCATCTCGGGGGATTGGAGATCGCCTCCGGCACCCTGCCGGAGAGGGGATTCATCTCCGGGAGGACTCTACACCGCCATGGTCGCCTCCGGAGTGATGAGTGAGTAGTTCACCCCTGGACCATGGGTCCATAGCAGTAGCTAGATGGTCGTCTTCTCCTTGTTGTGCTTCATTGTTAGATCTTGTGAGCTGCCTAACATGATCAAGATCATCTATCTGTAATACTATATGTTGTGTTTGTCGGGATCCGATGGATAGAGAGTACTATGATTATGGTGATTATCAATCTATTGTTCATGTGTTGTTTATGATCTTGCATGCTCTCCGTTATTAGTAGAGGCTCTGGCCAAGTTTTTACTCTTAACTCCAAGAGGGAGTATTTATGCTCGATAGTGGGTTCATGCCTCCATTGAATCTGGGACAGTGACAGAAAGTTCTAAGGTTGTGGATGTGTTGTTGCCACTAGGGATAAAACATTGATGCTATGTCTAAGGATGTAGTTGTTGATTACATTACGCACCATACTTAATGCAATTGTCCGTTGCTTTGCAACTTAATACTGGAGGGGGTTCGGACGATAACCTGAAGGTGGACTTTTTAGGCATAGATGCAGTTGGATGGCGGTCTATGTTCTTTGTCGTAATGCCCGGATTAAATCTCACTATATTTACCATGTCATGTATATGCATTGTTATGCCTTTCTCTATTTGTCAATTGCCCGACCGTAATTTGTTCACCCAACATGCTTTTATCTTATGGGAGAGACACCTCTAGTGAACTGTGGACCCCGGTCCTATTCTTTACATAGCATACAATCTACTTGTTTTACGTTTTCTTTGCAAACATCTTCCACTCGATACGTTTAATCCTTTGTTACAGCAAGCCGGTGAGATTGACAACCTCACTGTTTCGTTGGGACAAAGTACTTGGTTTGTGTTGTGCAGGTTCCTAGTTGGCGCCGGAATCCCTGGTGTTGCGCCGCATCACATTTCACGACCATCAACCTTCAACGTGCTTCTTGGCTCCTCCTGGTTCGATTAAACCTTGGTTTCTTTCTGAGGGAAAACTTGCTCTGTGCGCATCATACCTTCCTCTTGGGGTTCCCAACGAACGTGTGAGTTACACGCCATCAAGCTCTTTTTCTGGCGCCGTTGCCGGGGAGGAAAGGTACACACTCGGTTCTGTAACAGTACTTTTCTGGCGCCATTGTGTGTGTACTCGAAGCTATTTCCTTTAGACTCTGCAATTACATCTTTTTGTTTCTTGTTTTTATTTTTCACTAGTTAGGCATAATGGAAAACAACAAAAAAATTAGTGAGCTTCTTATTCTATTTCCTGATTTAAGACATGGATGGTTTGATGCGAAAATTAAAAAACCTATGGAACCTTATTTACATGATAGTAGCAATGTTATTAGTATGAATGCAATTACTGCTAATGCTATGAAGAAGTCTAAGCTTGGGGAAGCTGGTTTACCTAAAAATAATCTTTTTAGCTCCTCCGCTTTGGAAGAAATATTTTGTTCTGATAATGCTTTATCTCCCATATGCGATAACTTTAATGATGCTTCTGATATTTTAAATCCACCTGCTGAAAGTATTCCGTATAAAATACCTATGGAAATTATTGAACGTGTTATGGATAACCGCTATGAAGGGGATGGAACTGTCCATCCTGGAGATCATTTACTGTTTTTGCATGAATTATGCGGGTTATTCAAGTGTGCAGGTATCTCTATGGATGAAGTGAAGAAGAAACTATTCTCTATATCGCTATCTGGTGAAGCGGCGCATTGGTATAAACTATTGAAGGACGGGCACTCTCTTGATTGGAAGGATATTGTGCCTCTATTTTATTCCAAGTTCTATCCTCCAAGTGAAATTCACAAAGATCGAAACCATATATATAATTTTTGGCCTCATGATGGAGAGAGTATTGCCCAAGCATGGGAGAGATTGAAGACTTTAATGCTCAAATGCCCCAATCATGAGCTTCCAGGTAATATCATCATTGATAATTTCTATGCAAGACTTTCTTTTCAAGATAAGACCTTGCTGGATACTACTTGTTCTGGATCATTCACGAGCAATAAAGAAGAGTTTAAAAGGGACCTTCTTGATCGGATTAAGGAGAACGCTGAAGATTGGGAGAACGACAAAGGTAAAGAGTCAGGTATAAACTATGATTATGAATGCATTGAAACTTTTATGAATACTGATAAATTTCGAAATATGAGTGCTACTTATGGTCTTGACTCTCAAGTTGCTGCAAATCTTTATAAAGCCTTTGCTTCTCATTTAGAATTGCCTAAAAAGAATTTTGATAAGTATCATGAACCTTTTAAAGAGGCTTGCATGAAGAATGAAATTGTTGTTAATAATTGCAATAAGCGTGCTCAAACTCCTAAGAATGCTATTTCCTATAAGCATGTTAATTTTTGTGGAATACATAGACCTTGTGGAATTAATCAAATAGAAGATGAATATTGTATCCATCACAGAAATGAAAAAACTAGAAAGTGGTCTAGAGCTCTAGATGATCTTGGAGAAAAAGTGTGTGCCCTCTATCCTTTTATTTGTGAACTTTGCCATAGAGTTGGTCATTTTAATTTTCAATGTTCCTCCAATGATAATTCGAACCCCATAAGTGCTGCAAATTTGTATTGTGATGATGAAATTACTCCTAATCAGCATGATGAACTTACCTTATTTTTGAAGTGTGAAGAGTTATCAAGAAAAATTTCTTTGTTAAATATTAACGATCTTGATATTGATGATGTCCTGCATGGTTGTCTTTCTTATTGCATTAATAATAGCCATACAAATACTTACATACAAAATATTTTAGAAGATGACACCTTGCCAAAATATGATAGGACCGCTGTGTGTTTTCAACTAATTAATGAAAAGGAGGGATCCTCCCAAGTTTCTTCTATTGTTTCTAAAAGTAAATCAGGTTATGCGGACAAGCCACCCTTCAAGCCTCTTCCTCCTAAAGAAGGGAACGAGGAGAAGGAGAAGAAGAAGAAGAAGAAGAAGGAACGAAGAAGAAGAAGAAGAAGAAGAAGGAGAATAAAAAGAAAGAGGTAACGGTGTATCCCCGCGTGAACGAGATAACGCTAGGTAACCGTAAGTATGTTGCTCCTAATGATTATTGTGATAATGAATCTGAATACGATGATCTTCCTATGCCCTTTACATACATTAGCGATCATGATTTGAATGAGCACACTACCTTTGATATTGGAAATCTCTTTGGTACTGATTATGAAAGTAATGATGATAGCATTATTCATGTCCCCTTAAACGATGATATTGAAAGCCCTAAGCTTGGGGATGTTGTGCTTGAAGATCCTATATTTGAGACTTCTACTTTTAGTGAAAATGATGATATTACATATTCAGGTTTAGATAATTGCTATAGAGATGTATATGACACATGCTACAATTATCCTTATGAAACTTGTCATAGTTATGATGGGCTTGCCAAAAACAATTCTTTTAATATGCAACTTGTTTACCATGTTCAAATTCTTGATAATAATCTTGCTCCAATTACTATTAATGAGAATAACTCTTCTTATGCCAAAATTAATGATACTTCTATGTATATGAACCATGATAAGAATGTTTTAAGTGACGGGTATATTGTGGATTTTATCAATGATGCTACTGAAAGTTATTATGAGAGAGGGAAATATGGTTATATGCATCTTAATAATATTAAGTTTCCCCTCTTTATGTTGAGAATCTTTAAGTTACTCGTGTTTTATCCTCTTATGCTTGCCACCTTTGCTCTTCATGAATTCATTTGTGTATAAGATTCTTTTGCATAGGAAGCATGTTAGGCTCAAATGTGTTTTGAATTGCCTCTTGAAGCTCTCTTTTGCTTCAAATACTATTTCTTGCGAGTGCATCACCAAAATTGCTGAGCCCATCTTAATGGCTATAAAGAAAGAACTTCTTGGGAGATAACCCATGTGTTATTTTGCTACAGTACTTTGTTTTATATTTGTGTCTTGGAAGTTGTTTACTACTGTAGCAACCTCTCCTTATCATGTTTTTGTGCCAAGTAAAGTTTCTATGCCAAAGTTGATGTTATATTTGGGATCGCTGCGCAGAAACAGCATTGCTGTCTGTCACGAATCTGGGCACAATTCTCTGTAGAAAATTCGAAAAATCTGCCAATTTACGAGCGTGATCCTCAGATATGTACGCAACTTTCATTAGTTTTGAGTTTTTCCATTTGAGCAAGTCTGGTGCCATTTCAAAATTCGTCTTTACGGACTGTTCTGTTTTTGACAGATTCTGCCTTTTATTTCGCATTGCCTCTTTTGCTATGTTGGATTTATTTCTTTGATCCATTAATGTCCAGTAGCATTATGCAATGTCCAGAAGTGAAAATAATGATTGTGTCACCTCTGAATGTGTGAATTATTAATTGTGCACTAACCCTCTAATGAGTTTGCTTGAAGTTTGGTGTGAAGGAAGTTTTCAAGGGTCAAGAGAGGAGAATGATATACTATGATCAAGAGGAGTGAAAGCTCTAAGCTTGGGGATGCCCCGTGGTTCACCCCTGCATATTTTAAGAAGACTCAAGCGTTAAGCTTGGGGATGCCCAAGGCATCCCCTTCTTCATCGACATCATCAGGTTCCTCCCCTGAAACTATATTTTTATTCAGTCACATCTGGTGTTCTTTACTTGGAGCGTCGGTTTGTTTTCGTTTTTGTTTTTGTTTGAATAAAATGGATCCTAGCATT
Source organism: Lolium multiflorum (assembly GCA_030979885.1). NCBI lineage: Eukaryota > Viridiplantae > Streptophyta > Magnoliopsida > Poales > Poaceae > Lolium > Lolium multiflorum. The sequence goes on from CM061749.1 coordinate 193,801,848, forward strand.
CACTTTGTGGGAGAGACACGCTCCGCTGTTGCATATGGACACATGTGTCCTTAGGCTTTACTCATAATGTTCAAGGCGAAGTTTCTTCTTCGTTAATTTGTTATATGGTTGGAATTGGAAAATGCTACATGTAGTAATTCTAAAAATGTCTTGGATAATGTGATACTTTGCAATTGTTGTGCTCATGTTTAAGCTCTTGCATCATATGCTTTGCACCCATTAATGAAGAAATACATAGAGCTTGCTAAAATTTGATTTGCATATTTGGTTTCTCTAAGGTCTAGATAATATCTAGTATTGAGTTTTGAACAACAAGGAAGACGGTGTAGAGTCTTATAATGTTTACAATATGTCTTTTATGTGAGTTTTGCTGCACTTGTTCATCCTTGAGTTTGCTTCAAATAACCTTGCTAGCCTAAACCTTGTATCGAGAGGGAATACTTCTCATGCATCCAAAATCCTTGAGCCAACTACTATGCCATTTGTGTCCACCATACCTACCTACTACATGGTATTTCTCCGCCATTCCAAAGTAAATTGCTTGAGTGCTACCTTTAAAATTCCATCATCCACCTATGCAATATATAGCTCATGGGACAAAATAGCCTTAAAAACTATCGTAGTATTGAATATGTACTTATGCACTTTATATTTTATTAAGTTGCTGTTGTGCGATAACCATGCTTCTGGGGAACGCCATCAACTATTGTTGAATATCATGTGAGTTGCTATGCATGTCCGTCTTGTCTGAAGGTCTATCATTTTAGTGGTTGGAACATGCAAAATTGTTAGAGAAGAACATTGGGCCGCTAACTAAAGCCATGAATCATGGTGGAAGTTTCAGTTTTGGACATATATCCTCAATCTCATATGAGAATAATAACTTTGCTACATGCTTATGCATTTAAGAGGAGTCCATTATCTGTTGTCCATGTTGTCCCGGTATGGATGTCTAAGTTGAGAATAATCAAAAGCGAGAAATCCGAAATGCGAGCATTCTCCTTGGACCTTTGTACAGGCGGCATGGAGGTACCCCTTTGTGACACTTGGTTGAAACATGGCATGTGAAGACCCGGTAGTCCAAGTTAAGTAGGTGCGGGCACTATTAGTATACTATGCGTGAGGCTTGCAACTTGTAAGATATAATTTTCATAACTCATATGCTTTATTACTACCGTTGACAAAATTGTTTCATGTTTTCAAAATAAAAGCTCTAGCACAAATACAGCAATCGATGCTTTCCTCTTTGAAGGACCATTCTTTTACTTTTATTGTTGAGTCAGTTTACCTATCTTCCTCCACCTTAAGAAGCAAACACTTGTGTGAACTGCATTGATTCCTACATACTTGCATATTGCACTTATTATATTACTTTATGTTGACAATATCCATGAGATATACATGTTACAAGTTGAAAGCAACCGCTGAAACTTAATCTTCTTATGTGTTGTTTCAACACCTTTACTTTGATTTATTGCTTTATGAGTTAACTCTTATGCAAGACTTATTGATGCTTGTCTTGAAGTACTATTCATGAAAAGTTTTGCTATATGATTCACTTGTTTACTCATGTCATTACCTTTGCTTTGATCGCTGCATTCATTGCATATGTTTACAAATAGTATGATCAAGATTATGATGGCATGTCACTTCAGAAATTATCTTTGTTATCGTTTTACCTGCTCGGGACGAGCAGAACTAAGCTTGGGGATGCTGATACGTCTCCAACGTATCGATAATTTCTTATGTTCCATGCTACTTTATTGATGATACCTACATGTTTTATGCACATTATATGTCATATTTATGCATTTTCTGAACTAACCTATTAACAAGATGCCGAAGAGCCGGTTGCTGTTTTCTTTTTGGTTTCAGAAATCCTAGTAAAGAAATATTCTCGGAATTGGACGAAACGCCCAGGGTCCTATTTTTGCACGAAGCTTCCAGAAGACCGAAGACCTAACGAAGTGGCCACGAGGAGGCCAGGGGGTGGCCGGCGCGGCCCGTGCCTTGGCCGCGCGGCCTCCCCGGGCCCCCGTGTGGCCCTCGCGTTGACCCTCCGCCTACTTAAAGCTTCCGTCGCGAAACCCCCAGTACCGAGAGCCACGATACGGAAAACCTTACGAGACGCGCCGCCGCGAATCCCATCTCGGGATTCGAGATCGCCTCCGCACCCGCCGAGAGGGATTCATCTCCGGAGGACTCTACACCGCCATGGTCGCCTCCGGAGTGATGAGTGAGTAGTTCACCCCTGGACCATGGGTCCATAGCAGTAGCTAGATGGTCGTCTTCTCCTTGTTGTGCTTCATTGTTAGATCTTGTGAGCTGCCTAACATGATCAAGATCATCTATCTGTAATACTATATGTTGTGTTTGTCGGGATCCGATGGATAGAGAGTACTATGATTATGGTGATTATCAATCTATTGTTCATATGTTGTTTATGATCTTGCATGCTCTCCGTTATTAGTAGAGGCTCTGGCCAAGTTTTTACTCTTAACTCCAAGAGGGAGTATTTATGCTCGATAGTGGGTTCATGCCTCCATTGAATCTGGGACAGTGACAGAAAGTTCTAAGGTTGTGGATGTGTTGTTGCCACTAGGGATAAAACATTGATGCTATGTCTAAGGATGTAGTTGTTGATTACATTACGCACCATACTTAATGCAATTGTCTGTTGCTTTGCAACTTAATACTGGAGGGGGTTCGGACGATAACTTGAAGGTGGACTTTTTAGGCATAGATGCAGTTGGATGGCGGTCTATGTTCTTTGTCGTAATGCCCAGATTAAATCTCACTATATTTACCATGTCATGTATATGCATTGTTATGCCTTTCTCTATTTGTCAATTGCCCGACTGTAATTTGTTCACCCAACATGCTTTTATCTTATGGGAGAGACACCTCTAGTGAACTGTGGACCCCGGTCCTATTCTTTACATAGCATACAATCTACTTGTTTTACTGTTTTCTTTGCAAACATCTTCCACTCGATACGTTTAATCCTTTGTTACAGCAAGCCGGTGAGATTGACAACCTCACTGCTTCGTTGGGACAAAGTACTTGGGTTGTGTTGTGCAGGTTCCAGTTGGCGCCGGAATCCCTGGTGTTGCGCCGCATCACATTTCGCGACCATCAACCTTCAACGTGCTTCTTGGCTCCTCCTGGTTCGATTAAACCTTGGTTTCTTTCTGAGGGAAAACTTGCTACTGTGCGCATCATACCTTCCTCTTGGGGTTCCCAACGAACGTGTGAGTTACACGCCATCAATAAGCGCGGACGCCAACCCTAGCATGTACTAGACGCATATGCGACTACCTGTTTCCAGTTCATTGCGCCGCCGCCTTCGTCTTCCTCATCCCGTCCGTCGGCGTGCACCGACTGCCGGGACAGTAGGCCTCCGGAACCCTGCCTCTCGTGAACCTGTACGGGTGAGGGGCAATCAGGTTTTTGGGGAGCGCTCCGGCGCGACTACTGGCATCACGACGTCGTCATCGGACGACGAGTTCCTCCACACCGACAACTTCTTCCCGGACCTCAGCGACTTCTTCGACAACCTCAACATGGGCGACAACGACGCTGCTGCGAAGTATGTGATCTTGTCGTTTCTCTTTCAGTTTCTGTTAGAGTTCCTTCTTCTAGTTTCTGTGGTAGATGCGATCGGTTTATCTTGTTTAGATGTGATCTGTTCATCTATCTTACTAGTCTGCACGATTAGTTTATTTGTTGTTTTCATAGTCATGATTTATCAATTACTTGTACGGATTATTTCATATGGATATTTGCTTATATATTCTACAGCTTCCATGTTCTCGTTATTAGACTTCATGTCAAAATATTGTTCATTTTGCTGACTTTCCTATATTAATGGAGACAATAAAACAATTTTGCAATTAACGATATCTCATCTCAGTTTTATTTAGTTGCTATAGAGGCTGGTCAGTCTTTTTTTAATGTTTTGGAGGCTCCTGAAGTCCTTTTGGCTTCACAACTTCCATAGTATCCCAGCCTTCGATCATGGTTGTTGAATCTGCAAAGTCAGTAACATGGCTAACTTAACTATTCTGTCAACCAGTTGTAAGAATTATTTAGCACAACATAATCTTGAAATATAATCTCACCAAGTATATAAGGAAACCTGGTGTATCACATACACCTTAAAAGGTTTAGAGGACACGTCCATCCCTTTATAATGGCAGAGTAAATTTTTCCGAAACGACTGTAAGAATTATTTAGCACAATATCAATCTTGCTATGTAATCACGCAAGTATATAAACCTCTTGTATCACATACACCTGAGAAGTTCAGAGGTCAACCATTTATTTATAATGATTGGGCAAAATTATCAAAATTAACTGATGGTATATTTTGTTGCATTGATGCTTTTACTTATTTTGAGTGTGCTCAAATATTGAACAAATCTTCAAAATGATTTTTCTGCATCTCACATAATTTGGGGTCTCAATGTTTCCCTTAGGTGCAGTGAACATGTTCGTACAGTCAAATGTCGTTTTTTAGTACGGAGTACGTGTCTGACAGAATTATAGTTTAACCTAAATGCTAAAAAGTGCTTGGATGCTCGTTGTCCTTTGGAGCACTCGATTTCTGTCCATCCGATGTGCCTGATCGACCCGATCACGAAGTTGCTTTCCGACCAAATCTCCCCTGACGACAAAAACAGATCTTATCTGCTCTTCACCACCGAAACACCCCACCTCTACGTCCTCTACCTCGCGCCGCCGAGGACCCCACCGGCACCCGCACCGCGCGCCGCCGGCAGGCAACCCACCTCTGCACGGAGCTCCGCCAGAACAACCCCACCTCGCCGCGGGCTGCCGGGAGGCCCCACCCTGCGCTGCGCGCCGCCGCGAGGCCACGCACCTCTATACCACGCGCTGCCAGGAACACCCCACACCTCACCGCGTGCCGCCGGGGCCCACCCCTGCGTCGTGCGCCACCGCGAGGTCAAGCACTTCTGCACCACGAACCGCCACCGCGTGCCTCGGTAGCCCCGTACCTTTAACGAGCATCCATGGAAACCCGACATTCACCAATCGAGGGGCCCGACCCACTTCTGCACCGCATCGCCCGTCTGGGATCCCAGCCGACCACCGCGCCTTCCTCCGCAACCAGTTCCTCCCGCTGCGACTGCTGGCGTCGGTGAAGGAGGCCGAAGCCGGAGGTGTCTGGGAGCTCTGGGATGGGCTGGGAGAGGCGGAGCTTGTCTAGAGAAGAAGAGGTGTGGTAGGGCGCGGCTCACGTGTGGCCAGAGCAAGGGCAGCAGGGGGCACCGGAGCATCGAGGTGGTGGGAGGAAGCAAGCACGGAGAAAGGGAGCACCTCGCGAGGAAGGAGACTGGGCGGCGTGATGGGGATCGAGCGATGGGGTGGAATACCAATTTGCACGGGTCTGTTAGGATAAGGTTGGGGTGGAGTACCAATTTGCATATACTACAATAAATTGATTTCTCGCACATTTTGCTAAGTTGTGTTTGTATACAGCAATTTGTTGCGTTATACTTGTGCTAAGTTGCATACCCATCATTGCTAAGTTGTATAAGGGATAAAAAGGGTGTCGTCGTAGTCGGGCGGGGAGGTTGGGAGACGACGAATCGAGGGCGGCAATAGGGGCTCGACACCGGGGAAGAAAACTTCGTAGGGGCTACGACACTTGCGGGAGAGACGGGGTTGTGCGTGGAGGACCCGACGAGGCCAAAGTCGACGCTCGGCCATAAGTCGTGAATCCATTCGGGACAAAGAAGATCTTATCTCTTTCATTTATTTTGCAATTTACTCCTCTAACTTCAAGGATTTTAGGCACAAATACATGTGGTTTCCTATTCGGTCCTTTTTCGCTTGGATGTTTCTTTTTAGTTCCTTCCATCAAATATCGTGCGCTCGATGTCGCATCCTCTCCTCATCTTGCTTGGTTCGGTCTTGTCACCGGCGGTTCATTCGTCATCTCGCCTTCCCCATCGTCACAAAGCCTACATTGATCGAGGTGGATTTGTACTTCATAACGGCCGCTACCAAGAAGATATCAAATTGTTTTTTCATACATGTGGTAAGTTATATTTTTAGCAGCGGTATTATTGGATCCAAAAATAAGCAAAGTTGTTTTTTGCACATAATAAGTTGCTCTCTCACACATTTTCCTAAGTTGTGTTTATAGATAGTAAATTGTTGCTTTACGTATGTGCTAATTTGCATACCCATTTTTGCTAAGTTGTATACCCCTAGTGCTAAGTTGCACATTTATATTCATCATTGTTAAGTCGTATACTTCCTAGTGCAAAGTTTCATGCCCATTATTCATAAGTTGTATCCCCGTAGTGCTAAGTTGCACATCCATTATTTATAAGTTGTATACCTCGTAGCGCTAAGTTTCATACCATTATTGCTAAGTTGTACACTTTAGTGCTAAGTTGCATACCCCATATGTGAAGTTGCATCTTGTGTAATTTGCCAACAATGGGGATGGTTACCACGGTGTTGAAGTTGCTTACCACTAGAACTAAGTTGATTAACACCACGCCTAAGTTCCCTAGCACTAGCACTAAGTCTGCTGGCACCACAGGTAAGTTGTGTACCACTAGCTGAGTTGTCTAGCACTCATATGGTGAAGTTGGGCTCCATTATCGTGAACTTGCGTATCACCGTGTCTAAGTTGTCTACCACTAGTACTAAGTTAGCTACCATCACTATTTGTGAAATGGCGTAGCATTATGGTGAAGTTGCATACCGATGCGTCAAAGTTGCGCACTGTTTGATATAAAGTTGTATTTTCATTGATATCATTGACTTATCATGCGACATGGGTAAATAAGAAAAAACTTGGTGCTAAAATAAGGCTTTTCATATGATAAATGTTCTCTATTTTATACATAGGCTATAAAAAATATCGTTTTTCCATGAAACTTGACGAACATACATATATCATGGCGACGTACGTGTAGAATATTTTTTTAAAATTTTTCTACACTACGAACTATGTTTTCTAATAGAGGGGGCATATACACCACGGAGCCGAATTGAATTTCCGTTAACTTACTATCTCAAAAACAAAGTTGGTACAAAATATACAAAAAAAAAATAGTGTAACCAACTCCTTATATGAAGTTGGTTCGTCACAGCACTAGAGTTGCTTTTCCGTAACAAACTAAGTTGGTTTTTAAAAAAAAAGTTTGTCAAAACATATACAAATGGGATCTAGTTTTGAAGATCTTGCCGTGAGAAGCCTAACGGTGAAAACGAAATGTAATTTCGACACACGGTTTTAGAGTTATGACATTTTAAAATTTCCTTTGTATGAAATTAAATGAACATGTGGTGTTTACCGGGTGATCTCTATAAGCTGTCATAAATTTTCCTTTTTTGAACGTGGGAACTTTCCTTTTCAGTACGAGTGCTAGGATTGACAAACGAGCACCCGGATGGGGTGGATGCTGCCTAGCCACGTCCATAGTTTAATTTTGGGATTTGATGCTTTAATGATCAAACTATCATGGATAACTTTGCGAGGTTTGTAATAAAGACTTTCGTTCTTGTGGATTAAAAAATATTTAAGAGGCTGCATTTATTCGTACAAACGTGTATAGAACTAGATGGACATGCGAGCGCCGCCTGTATGGCGTAAACATTTTAGCCTTGTTTGATTTTTTTTCTTGTTCTGTGTTGCTGCATGGTTATTTGGAGTAGCTTAAGCTGATGCAGTCATACCGAGATTCTAAATGATATAAACTCAACAATTTCTACACTTGTTTTTTTCAGCTTCTGTTATCACCAGATTTTGGCCAAATCAGGAGATGGGCCGTAAGTGAAGATGGGCTTGAAGGATATACACGTGGAGCGTCTTTGAAGCGGCCTTGCGCGAGGAGTTTGGGCTAGATTGCCCATGTATCTGTAATATAGTAGATTAGATAGAGTTTAACCCGTGCACGGTTAGGTGCACGTCCAAATTAGAAAGTCCCTTGGACTATAAATATGTATCTAGGGTTATCGGAAAAGGAGGACAATCACGTTCACAACAAACACAAATCAGGCGCATCGCCACCCCTTCTTTCGAGGGTTTCTCCCGGGTAAGCATCATGCTGCCTAGATCGCATCTTGCGATCTAGGCAGCACACGTTTATTCGTTTACCTTGTGCTGCTCGTACTGAAGCGTTGTTGATGGCGAGTAGCACTACTTATCATAGATGTTTTGGGGCTTGCATAGATGCTTTTCTTGCGCATATCTGCTTAGCTGTGCCGTCCCTCGATATAGCTGCCCTTACACCTATCCAGGTGTAAGGGCAGCGTCTTGCTTGTTCGTTGTTTAGTAGATCCGATCCGTTATAGTTGCTCCTTGATTCTTCAAGGATTGGTTTAATATCCGTATGATTAGGCCTTACAAACGGGTTGAACGATCCGGTAGTACGCTAGGTATGGTTTGTTAGCCTTAAGAGGGATGTTCCGGGAATTAACTTAATGTTGGTTTTTAGGCCTCTTTTAGGGTTAGTTTTCCATTATCTTGCGTGTCTATTAGGCTCAACTACGCGTAGGATGTTCCGATCATACGGTGAAAACCCTAAACTGTCGTAGATTGGTTTAGCTTTATACTGATCAAGCAGGAGCCCCATGCCATCGTCAACCCGACATAAACCATGGGCGATCGGCTCTTTGAGCCGATCCACAGGGCAACCTGAGAGCCGATCGGGCTCGTATTTAATGTTTACGTGTCGCCATGCAGGAACTAATCAAAGCAATCCAACACCTTCCTGACCAGGTCAGGTGGCACGCCCTTGCAACCGCTAGGTCGTGTGCCGGAGCATTTGCGGGACGACGTCGAGGGACCAGGGCCCTCTGCAGCCTTGGAAGCCTCCCGGCTCTTCGTGTTGCTTAACCACTGCTCGCCGGTGGGTTTTGGCAGGCCCGGTGGGACCATCTTCTGCAACAACCACGTCAACATCCGAGATGGCGGAAGAACCGATCAAGTACGAAGATCTGCCTCCTGAGCATAAGAAGAAATATGATGAGCTCAAGGCTACCTTCGAGGCCGATCTCATCGGCTCTTTCGAGAAGACCCGTTCGCACGGGATCAAGTTCAAAGGGTTCCAACCCGAAGGTGCGCTGGATGGACTGGATCTATCTCTCCCTTCGGACGAACGTACCAGAGCCCTGCGACAGGAAGTCAACTATGCCGTTGCTCATTCGCTACATCGGCATTCTGAGAGCCTGGTGAACACTCTGGAGCGTGTCGCGCTCAATGTGGTGCAAGAAATCATGAAGCACAAGTACTCTCCGTCAGGACCTGCTCTAGGAACTCACCAAGGGGAGATACCGCTCTACACAAGGCCACCACTGCAATACACGTTTGCCGCTCCACAACAACAAGGTTCACCGGCGTACGTCGTTTACAAGGTTGGAGGTGATCCTGGCGACTACCAATTCCTGTATGAGCCGCCCAAGGAGATTCCACATGGATACGTGTGCACATACGTGCCGGACTGCAACAACTGGATGACCCCGGTTATAGCAGGAAGGACTGCCACGGCAGGAGGAGTCGCTGGCAGGAAGCAGTGCTGGAGCAGATGTTGAGAAACAGGCGTGGCTAGCTAAATATGCCACCAGTACAAGTCATCAACGATCAACTTCTGCAGCTCCTACGGTGGATGAGATCACCGCAATCATGAGAGATCAGTTCGGCATCCTGCCGAAGAAGAGAATGATCGGCTATTCCAAGCCGTATCCCAACGAGTACGACCTGATCCCGCTACCGCCTAAGTATCGGCTCCCTGACTTCACCAAATTCAGTGGGTTAGAAGGAACCAGCTCAATCGAGCACGTGAGCCGATACTTGGCACAGTTGGGTATGGTCTCAGCCTCAGACGAGCTACGCGTGAGGTTCTTCTCGCAGTCTCTCACGGGTCCGGCTTTTGGGTGGTACACCTCGTTGCTACCAGGGACGTGGAAGCAGCTGGAAGAGCAGTTTCACGTACAATATCACTCAGAAGCTACTGAAGCTGGCATTGCCGATCTGACCCAGGTTCGGCAAAGGCGAGGAGAGACGGTGTCTGAATACATTCAGCGCTTCAGGACCGTCAGGAACCGATGTTATTCGGTTCGTCTAACTGAGAAGGAAGCATGCGAGCTGGCGATAGCAGGCCTGCTCAAAGATGTGACCTTCCAAGCAGAGTACAATTCAGGCGCATATGGTTCAGAAATTGACCGTATGAACAGCCATCCGAATTGTACCAGGACAAGTACAAGCGCGTCGCCCTGATCGAGATGGACGAAGATGAAGATCCTACAGGAGATCAGGAGATCGCTGTTGCTGAGTGGACCCGGGGGGCAAAACCCGTGTTCTGCAAGTGGGTGAAACAACCAGGGCATGCGAAGGGGTTCGACTTCGATTTGAGCAAAACGGAGCAAATTTTTGATTTGCTGCTGAAGGAAAAAAGTGAAGTTACCCGATGGCCACAAAATCCCACGACAAGAGATGAATGGCAGGCCATACTGCAAATGGCATCACACGTTCACTCATGCCACCAACGACGCAAAGTTTCGCGGACAGATTCAAATGGCGATAGAACAAGGCCGATTACTCTTCGGTCAGTTTGCCATGAGAGTTGACACGCAGCCGTTTCCGGAAGTCAACATGGTCGATCTAAGTCACTGCATAGGACGCGAGCCAGGTTTCTCGTTTGATATCAATATGGCAGGGCTTGCAGATCGCCATGGCGAGGATAAGCCATAGAGCAGTCGCTCTCGCGGCAAAGATAAAAAGGAGGCCGATCCACGCGACCGCCCCAGATGATGACAGACGGTATTTAACGAGAAAGAGGTGATAAGCGTCCGGTATCAACGACCACTCTCCGCACATCTCCTCAACAAATATGAGCAGCAGTACGACCGACGTCGGCGCTACGACGAAGATGATGATAGATATCGTCGGTCGATGCAGACAACAGAAATACCGTCGACACGAAGGGTATGAGCGTCACGCTAGAGGGAGGTCAAGAGAGCGAGAGGACGTGGATAGGCACTGGAACTGTCCTTTCTTCAAACATTGCTGGGACTCAGGAATGAGCCGATTGCCTACAATCGAGAACTGCCCAGAATGTAGAAGAGGAAGGGAACAAATGAAGTTTCAGTGTTCGAGCGACTAGGGCCCCTCCCACCTCAGGACAAACGAGCTGAGTCGTCTCAAGATGAAGACTTTGAGGAGTCAGAAGAAGAAGATAGATATCACCGACCAAGGTGGTGTCCTGATGGACTCAGCCACTCCCAAAAGCGCAGAGTGCAACGGCTAAGAAACTTGGAAGAAGCCGAGGCGCAGTACCTGTACACGTTGAGGAAAGCACGGCCCGATCTGGCCGTGAAAATTCAGCAAACGCTGGAGACAGAGGCTCGCCCACCAAAGAAAGTGTGGCGACCCAAGCAGACAAAAGCCGATGCAGAGGCATCGGCTGATACAAACATGGTGTTCGTTCTCCCGTCAGAGTTTTGTGCTCCAAGAGATGAGGAAGTATCAGTGGCACAGTTTGATTGCGGGCCACGACCAGTTATCTTCGAGAAGCCAAGAGAAAAGAGCTACAGGCATCTCAAGGCCCTATACCTGAAGGGTTATATCAATGGGCAGCCTATTAGCAAGATGCTGGTTGACACGGGAGCAGCAGTCAACATAATGTCGTACTCCATGTTACGATGTTTGGGACGTTCCAATGAAGATTTGATCAAGACCAACGTCACGCTAAGCGACTTCAACGGCCAACCGCCAGAAGCCAAGGGTGTTCTGAACGTGGACTTAACTGTCGGCCGAAAGACCATCCCTACATCCTTCTTCATCGTCGACAGCAAGAGCACTTACGCTGTCCTGTTAGGAAGGGATTGGATCCACGCTAACTGTTGCATTCCATCCACAATGCATCAGTGCATCATACAATGGGATGGAGATGAAGTGGAGGTTGTTCATGCAGATGATTCGATCGACATCTCTTTGGCTGCCATGAACATCTGGGAAGCAAACGACCAAGAGCCGCTCTCTGGAATCAATCTGGACGGCTGTGAGCGCATCGAAGCTAAAAAACGGGGTGAGGCTGGTCTTATCCACTGGCCTGACAGAGTAGCAAGATCCGAGTCTATGGACGTACGTGGCAAGGCCGATCCCTGCGATCGGCCCCAAAAAATAAAAAGTAAGGATTTCACCTCAAGTAAGCCACGTAGCTATAGCAGAGAACCAAGAAGTTGTAAACCCTCAGTAAACATTGCAATGGGAAAGGAGGCCGATTCTAGCCATCGGCCAAAATCAACCTCACCATGCCTTCTGCCGGTGTTCATCATTGATTTGGCAGGCGATTGAAAGCTGGGGTATGGGTTTACAGCAGCTGATGAACTAGAAGAGATCGACATTGGTCTGGGGATAAGCCACGACCAACATTTATCAGAAATAGTCGGATCAACAACTGCAAGGGAAGCCGATTCCAGCAATCGGCTAAAATCAGTCTCATCACATTTGCTAGTCGTGTTATTTATGGTGGCTTGGTGAGACAAGCTTGAATTGGCCGAAAAGCCGATATCTTCAATCACTTGAAGGATTCGGCTCGGGGGGCATACACAGAGAAGGTACAAGGCGTACAAGGCCACGAAGTATGTACCCAAGGGGAGCCGATTCATGAAACCTATCGGCGGATAAAAAATCGAAAATACAAAATTTTTCAGCACAGCCGATGCATAGCCATCGACTTTAGAATTATAGAGGTTAAGCTGCCTCTTGATCAGGCCTCTCAAATAAAGGGAGCATGCTTCTCCTAGGACCATGGGAACAACCGATGACGACGCTATCGGCCGTGGCGTTTGCCTGTTTGGCCAAAGTGGTGACTTGGTCAACGTCACCGTCGATGGAGGGCATCAGAACTTCATCAGTATTCCCACTGGAAAATTCTTGCAAAGATGATGCCCTGTTTTTGATGAGCTAGAAGGGTAGCAAGTTCAGGGACTGACCTCTTCTTGGAGGCCGATGATGGCACATCTGGCCGGTTTTGCACGGTAGTACCCTCAGAGGTGCCCGAGCTGGACTGTCAACACCCGGATTTTTAAGTCCAGATGCCTATTATGCCGTACATCGCAATCCCAGGAATATTGTTGTTGCGAGACATAATAGTTGAATATCATAGAGTCATCATTTATTACAACACATAATTGTTTTACAAAGATGGATCACATGATCCAATATTACAATAGTAGTTGATCTATGGATCAACGAACATCACAAAGAGCGGAAGCGAAGTAGTAGTGGCTATCTAATCCACAGGCCAACGCTTGACGTCAGGAGCGGTCCTAGTTGTCGTAGACGTTCTGCTGTCCATCTTCCTCGTACAGCTGTTCACCTTCATAATCTGGCCATTTGAATAGCCAGGGACAAAGCCATGAGTACTTTTAAAGTACTCGCAAACTAATACTAGTGTAAGCACTATCAATTGTGGTAAGGGGATACTAAGCTCTAGGTTTATTTGCATAAAGCCAAGTTTATTTCATAAACATTTAGTAAAGATGCTTGAATCACTAGACTAACTCAAGTGGGAACATTAGTGTCATTCCCACAACTCTGTTGTGGTTCAAGTCAAAGTCACCATTCACCGGTCAACTTCAAGTCACCAGTCATATGTCACATTTTTGAAAATGGTCTGATGACGGAACAGTATGGCCTTTCCAATCGTCCGTAACCGTGGACACGGCTATTCGAATAGTTCTACACTCTGCAGAGGTCGTACACTTGTGCCACAATATTTGCAATAATCCGTCAGGGTTAACTGGCCCTGATTTATCATACTCCGTATGCGGACTACCAACCATAACCTTTCACTTATATACTCTAGTACAGCACCTCTCCCCATGAGCTTGGCCTCCAGAAGACACACCGTCACTGGAACTGCACAGGGCTTGGGCCGGACAGTTCACCTCAATCACGTCATTTCACATCAATTCACTTTCAACGGAGGCAGCCTCGGCATAACCCCTATGACGCTTGTTTAGAGGGAACCCATACTAAAGCACATAAATTTCTAGTTAAGCCCTTACCCATATTGGGTATTGTGGGGGTACTTTCAAAATTGGAATGGTATCGCATCCGAACCCAACCATCAGTTTTATATCAAAAATCACCATCTTCTCTTGGTCATATTCACCTTCAAAGTCATTCAATGGAATGAACCATCATTCCAAGGTTTCAACTTCATTTCAAAGTCACATGTTCCCATCTAGAGTAGTCCAATTTTTAATTGATTAGCACTAGCAACTATTTCATGAGGGGTGATAAGTATCTTGGAGCTTGCTAGGCTAAGTGTGATTTTCTTGTACTACTCTATAATTCAACCAAGTGAATCATAAACCAAAGAGTAACTTTGATAAATAAAATCAAGTAAAGCTTGTAAAGTAAAAACTTTGGGATAGGTTCATGAAGTAAAATGTAATGATGCCTTGCTCTGGTAGAGCTTTGCACTGATGGTTAGCAAGTTTATTAGCTTGCACTGGTAATAGCTGGCATTAATATTAGCTTGCCTTGATTGGTGAGGTGATCAAAGTGTTCTTCTTCTTCCTCTTGGTAGAATACCTCCTCCTCTTGATAGTCTCCGGTACTAGCGTCTATAAACGAATACGAGGATACAATCACCAAACAATACTTAAGTACTCTTAATTAGCCTTAGTGGCTCACACAAATGATCTAGCATCACTACTTAACATTTATTACAAGATTATGCTAGGGTTTCCTTATTTAGTAATAGGAAAATAATTTCCTCTCATTGAAAAATGGAGTTAGGGTTTCTCTTTAGTTTGTGAGAAAATAATTTCCTCTCATTGAATCTTCTTAAGATTTAATTTCTCTTATGAATAATATATGACCTAGGTTGACCAAAGTCAACCTCTTCATACTTATCATTTGAGAAAATGATTTAAATGAGGTTCCATACCTCATGCAATTTAATACTAACATGGTAGTGATTTAATGCCACCAAATAATTCAATATGAGATTACCTAGACTATGATCACTACCTCATATTGAATTACTTGAGAACAAGATTTAAATGAGAGGAGTATCTCTCATATGATTTAACACATAGTGGTAACTAATTTAAAGGACTATTATTGAGGTGATTTAATATTCTTAAATAACCAGGGATGATCCCATGTTGACCAAGGTCAACACTTCACACTTAGTATTTGAGAAAAGTGAGTTAAATGAGATTCATCATCTCATGTGATTTAATTAATCTTTGGAAAATTTAAATACTATTTAGATTTAAGATCTATAAGTGAGCAAGTATGAGCCTAGGAAATTAAAGGTCAACACATTACTTCATATTATTTGAGAAAGATGATTTAAATGAGGTGAGCACCTCATACCATTTTAATAACACCTTGCAATGGTTTAATATCATTAATTAATTTAATGTGAGTTTTAATTGACCATGGTATCTATCTCATATTAATTTGGTTGAGGCAAGATTTAAATGAGACCAAAGTATCTATGATTTAATAACTAGGTTTGAAATATTTAAATACCACTTATGAGAATGATTAATTATTTTCAAATAGGAACCTATGGGTCATTAATACATGTTTTATTAATTCTTATTGAACTATTTGGACTAATGATTTATGTGAGAAGTTATACCTCATATAAGTTAAACTATCATCTAAATGATTTAAAATCTCTAAGCAACCATGCATGAGACTTATTTGACCAAGGTCAGTACCTCTTGTTGAATTACCTAAGATCACAATTTAAATGAGAGAGAAGCCCTCATACTATTTAAATAATTCTATGTGTATGTATTAAATGGGCTAAAAATGGTTCCATAGTCATTATTTAACTCTAGTCCATGATCATGCAAAACAACCATGCTATATTTTTACATAAACAATTAGATTATGTCAAATGTGATTTATTAGAGTTGGAATCAACTTAAAATCATTTCTAGATAATTTCTAATATTTATTTGAAGTCAGAAAAGGCCCTGCCTTGTTATTTTTATCATTTAAATTTTATTTCGAATTTGGACATGAGGCCAGTGGCATTATTTAGACAATTTCATGAGCTTTCCAAATATATAAAATTGGTTAAATTTGGTGTAGTAGATTTCAAACTATTCAAATTTGAAGTGGGCAGCAGTATTGGATTTGAACTAAATGGATTAAATCAAATTTGAATTACTGGGCCACGCGGGAAAAGAATTGGGCCGAAACGAGAGGAGAGGGACTGGGCTGGCCCAACTAGCGCTGACCACGCCGCGGGCCGCCTGACAGGGGGTCCCATGCGTCAGTGGCTCTTTAAGGGGCGAAACGGTACGAGCGACGTGATCCGTTAGATCAGAACTCGATCGAATGGCCGGGGAGCATCGTCGTCTCCGACGAGATCCCGGCGTGCTGGCGGCGTACCTAGGGGGTCGGAGGGCGCTGTAGGTCGCCGGAGGTCGATGGCGAGGTTCGAGGCGACGTTGGCGAGGTAGGAGGCTCCTGGTACAGTGGCGGAGCTTGGGGAGGCGCGGATCGATGGCGAGGATCTGCGGGCTCCGGCGGCTCCGAGCTTCAAATTGGGGCGACTCCGGCGATGGTGATGAAATTGATTGGTGGAGGAGGCTCAGTGAGAAGAGGGGAGTGGATGGTGTGCAGAGAGAAGGAGCCGATCGTCCCCTTTTATAGGGTCGAGGGGTGGCCGCGGGTGCTGGGAAGGTCGACCATGGGCTCGACGTTTCGGCGATCGAAGGGGCAAGCTATGGAGCGCAGCTGGTAGGCGACGTCTAGGCGGAGCTAGCGCGCTTGATGGCGCGTCCAATGATGGTCTGTGGCGACCTGGCGACGATGGTGTCCTTGCAGTACCGTGGCGGATGATCTTGATCATGGCGGTGGCTACGGTGCAGGGGCAGGCCTGGGGGTTTGTCTAGCGTGTAGAGGGCAGGGAGGCGGTGCTCGATGCAGGCGTAGCTTGGCCAGAGAAGGACGGAGGTGCTCGAGCGCTTGGCGTACTGGCCATGCTAGAGCGTGGTCACCGCGCGTGCTGGCATGGTTTTGGTCGTGCAGAGCGTGCGTGTTCTGGCCAGTAGCTTGCGTCTCTTTGCCTAGGGCTGGTACGAGCGTGTTTAGGGTGGTGAGAGCTACCTATTTGACATGGTAGGGCTGGCCAGAGAGAAAATGTGTGAGAGTGGCCGGCATGGTGCATGGTGTGAACTTTTCTCTTATTTTCTCCACTTGAAACGGTGGTGCAAGGACATGGCAATGATGCAGGGGTTGCAGAGGGGTGTGATGATCACCAAATGAAAGTGGTTTAGGCTTTGGACCAGAGGTTAATAGCATGTGTTGTAATTCTGAAACTATGCCTGCCATGTGTTCGATAAAATGGCCGCATGAAGAAAAAGTTAGAATTTTGCAATTCTTTTTGGTGGAGTTCATTTATATAATTAATGTGATTGAATGGTGGTGGTGGTGTTCATTTTGGTGGTGGTTTGTGAGATTTCAAATTTGGGGTGATCTTCTCATAGTTTCAAAGTCTCCACTTGTCAATTCTATACTGGTCAACCTGGTCAAAGTTATCATGTGTGGTCAACATGAAAGTTGTTCTCCTTGACATGGTCTTGGATGACATGGCATTGGTTGACTAAGTTTAGTTTAAGATTTGAGAAAACCAGAGGGGTTAAGTGAGGAACATTTTATAAAATGGCCAAATGACCATTATCACATGTATGTTGATTTTGAGATTTGCTTTGATTTGATTTTGGTTTCTTTGATGCAAGTGTGTTTGTTTATCATATATAAGAGTTTTACAAACCATAGATCAAGCAATGGTGGCCTTGGGTGAAGATTTGCAAAATTGGCATATGTGTATGTGAGTAAAAATGGAATTATCTCACCATTTGAATTCTCTCTATTTGATTTGACTTTTGTTGACTCTAATGTGGTTCTTATTAGTTTAGAAACATTTTAAGAGCATTGAAACCAATTCAAATGGTCTTGTTCAAAGATTTGTAAATTTGGCCTTAATACATAAGAGATGAGGTGTCAAATTTTACTAAACTTGTAAATGGTTGATCTTGCTTCACTTGGACATGGGTTCCATAGGTCCCAAAATCGTCAACTAAGGGGCATTTTTCGTCGCCTATGGGCCTAACCCGACGATATGGGTTCCGTTGTCGAAACTGCGTCAGGCAAAGTCCAACGACGATTTTTCGGTCCGTCGCGCTAGCGCCCTTCCGCCACGGAAATCGGACCGTTGCGAAGTGTTTTCGGAGCCCGTTGATCGCCGACGCCATGCAACCGACACGTGGACGCCGTTAATCGCGCTAACGCGTTAACCGAAACGTGGTAGATGGTAGGCCCACACGAGGCCCGCCACGTCTTAAGCGGGCGGCCGGATGACATAGTTTGACCGGTCAACTATATAGCTGGGCTGGTCCATTAGTTATGGGCGGCCTAACCTCTAAGGTTGATCGGTCAAAACTTAGATGGCCGGCCCATTTAACATGGGGTCCACCATACAAGAACCGGCCGCCCAAGAAGCAAGTGGGTCAAAAACACAGTGGGTCCCACTTTCGTTAAAAGGCCGGCCCATTTAGTGTGTGGGGTCCACCATATAGCAAGTGGCCGCCCAACAAGCTTGGGTCGGCCAAAAACAGTGGGTCCCACTTTCCTGTTAAAAGGCCGGCCCATTTAGTGTGTGGGGTCCACCGAGATAGTGGGCTCCCAACAAAATAGTGGGCCGGGCCAAACACGGTGGGTCCCACTTCCCAGGGCCCATTTAGTGTGTGGGGCCCACCATATAGCATGGCTGCCCACCAAGATAGGGCGCCAAAAACACGGGTGGGTCCCACATTCCCGTTAATGGGCCGCCCATTTGGTATGTGGGGTCCACCATATAGAAAGTGCCGGCCCAACAAGATAGTGGTCCGGCCAAAACACAAGTGGTCCCACCTTCCTATTAAAGGGCCGGCCCATTTGGTGTGGGGGTCCACCATATAGAAAGTGGGCGCCCATTTGGTATGTGGGGTCCACCATATAGAAAGTGGGCCGGCCCAACAAGATAGTGGGCCGGGCCAAAACACAGGTGGGTCCCACCTTCCTATTAAAGGGCCGCCCATTTACCATGTGGACCACCATAGAGCAAGTGGGCGGCCCAATAAGCATGTGGAGCCCACTATCGTGTAACCGGGCCGGCCTACTAAAGAAGTGGGCCGGCCCAAAATGAAAGTGGGTCCCACACTACTGTAAGTGGGCCGGCCCAATCTGTTGTAGGGCCCTACTTGTTTGACTAGTCAACTTGCATTAAATTTCATGAGCCTAAAATCTGATTTCAATGATACACACAATTACATACACAAATAAAACAAATAGGAAAATTACAAGGCAATTAATGTGCCCAAATAAAAAAATTACATAGAATCATTGAGGACTTCTATTAGCATCATCAATAACACGTTGACATTTGGCAATCGCCTTGATTGAATCTTGTGTACTCTTTGTCAACATATCAGCTACAGATCTTAAAGCAGCAATACCATGTCTTTTATAAAGTACAGCCTTGAGATATTTACTGTCTGATGAAAGAAATGGTCTAGGTTGACGGCTATGAGAAGATGCATCAGAAGAAAGATCAGAACTTTTTGTGGGCCTCACTGGTAATGAAGATTGCTTCATCACAACTGCATTCTGATAATAATGCAAAAAGAGTTAAACGATGAACTATGCAAACATTTATTATGCAATGTAGATATAAGATAATAACAAGTTGCATAAATAAGACATGTATGGAACTTGTACTAAGCACAAACTTACATCATAATGTTGCACAGGGTCGCTACAGATCCTTTTTTGGCGACTATCTTCTAATGATGACTGCTTCATTAAAACAGCATTCTGGTAACATTGTAAACATAGTTACAACAATTAACTATTCAAACATGTATTACGCAATGTAGAGATCAGATAACAGCATGTAGCAGAAATAAGCACAAGATAAGATAAGATGCATGTACTAAGCACATACTGGCTCACTGCAGGTCCTTCTCTTGCGTGCACTAGTCGTGGTCAACATGCCTATCATTTTAGGTTCAGCCATCAAGTGAAATGCTAATCCTCCTGCTCCATTGTCCTTAATCTGTGTTTAGATATCACATTTAAGACCAAGTCAGCTGGTTTCAAATAACAAAAAACTTGAGCTGCCAAATGAATAAGCCAATAGTTACCAGATATCAGATTAAAACCAACTAGATGTTGCTTTGCATGAGATACGAATTTCAGACATTCAGATTTAGAGTAGGGTAATGCCAAGGTTTTACACATAAAGTAAACTGGCATTAAGAATGACCAAATGTCAGGTTCAAATCACCCTCGAAGTTTCTCCAAGACAAGCATATCAAATAGGCAGAAACATAGTAAAGCATGAATGGCATTGCTATGGCAGGGTTCCAAGTGTTAATCTCTTGCATAAGGAACAATGCATATAGGTTATAGATAATAACGGAAGTAAACTGCCAAAATTACCAACCACGAACTCAGATTCCAACCTTACCTAGCGTCCCCGCTGTTAATGTTGGATGTTCTAATAAGTGGTTCGCATGATCAATCCCAAGGAAAAATAACATTGACAAGTCAGTCTACGATAATACAAAGACCAGACATGCACGCAACAATAACTATATAAGCTAAAGACGAGGTATAAGAGCAAGCAGATTGGAAATGCACATAGCATGATTATAAAAGCAGTGTGAGAATAGCAGACACGAGAAAACAGCTAGCGGTGAGCTAATGACGTGGTATAAGAACAAGCAGATTGGAAATGCCCATAGCACGACTATAAAAGCAGTGCGACAATAGCATGCAGTACAAAAACAGTTGGCAGCAAATGAATGGGTACAAGGCTATAAATATGTGGATGCACACAGGTGTCAGTAGAATGAACAGGATGGTAGCGACCGGATAATGCTTTTGTACTGTACAACATTTAAACAAACTTCATGCGAAGCAACACATCAAGAAAGTTAACGGCATATGAGATCTGCAAATAACTACACAAAACATGGCTAAAGAAACACCGCGATCTAACGGGCCAGCGTACTAACCAAGCTGCGGCGGGGTGGACGGGGGCGGCAACTTGCATTCCAGCGGCGGCGAACGCGGGAGACGATGAATCGACCCTGTTTCAGTAGAAGCGGGCGTTAGTGAAGCAGATCTGGTTGGCTGGCAAGGTATTCGGTGAAGTTGATACAGCCGCTGCGGCGAGGTAGTCGGTGGCGAGGTCGGCGGTGAAGCAGATCCGTCGGTGGCGAGGTCGGCGGTGAAGCAGATCCGTCGGTGGCGAGGTCGGCGGTGAAGCAGATCCGTCGGTGACGAGGGCGGCGGGGGAGCGGATCAGGTGGGTGGACAGCCAACACGATCAAGGCTACGCTGTGGAGGAGTATGCCGGCGGCGAAGCAGATCTAGTACTGTAGAGAGTCAGAGCTTTGGCGTGTGAGAGTATTTTTGAGCTAATGGGGCGAATGGTTGGTGGGTGGGTGTGGGCCTGTGGGGAGGGTTCGGGATCTAGGCAAGATATTTCATTGTTACCGAATGAGCCCTCCATGGTCGGTGGGTTGTAGCTTCCGGACCAGGGTTAAAAGGGTAAAACTGGTCACGGGATTTTCGAATGGATGCGGCGGGATGATTTGGCGCGTGGCCGAAATTTTCAGTTTCAAGCTACGAGCAGAACGACAAAAATAATGTTCTTCCCCAGGGAGCTCTCATTTCTTCCTCTTCTCTTTCTCTCTCGAGTCTCTCCCACTCCCCCGGCTCCTCTCCCCCTTCTCTCCGGCGGCCTCGCCGGCCGGAGACGAGGCCGACTTCTCTCTGTATATTGTACACCCTCCGAACTAAATTAATTGATTCAACTTTCCTTAGACGTGTATGTATCTAGAGTAAAAACATGTGTGGATACATCCATATTTAGATAAGCAAAGTTGAGTCAGCTAATTTGGATCCGAGGGAGTTAGTGTTGTTGTAAGCTTAGATCCAGTGTTTCCCATGAGCAGAATGGCGCAATGGAGTCGGGGATCTCGTCATCGGCTTCAGATCTGGCCTATGGTGAATCTGGCGGATCTTGCCGGCCAAACCCCGATCTGGTGCCATCAATGTGATGGCGCTAACGGTGAGGCTTGCTTTGGTCAGTGCTTCAGATCTGGCCAATGGGGAAGTCAAGCTGCTAAAGTTCACAAGCTCGGGGCATACGACGGCGTCATCCGTCTTGCCCGTGCACATCTTGGACTTTCAGCGACCCTTCTCAGAGCCAATATGCCGTTGCTGAGGCCCTTCTTCTCCTTCGTCCTGGCGACTACCGGCGACACCGTCCCAAGTGGTGCGTCCCCGGCGATGGAGTTGCTGGAAAGGATGCGGAGCAGAGATCTGATGTGCGGTCGAGAAGGACTCGATTGATTTTCTTCTATATGTTTTGGGGTCCTTTTTGTAAAGTTGCAGGTTCTATTAGTTATTGTCTAGTACTTTTGGTCCTCTATGTAATTTTTTGGACTAGTTTCCATTGGCACTGATAAACTTGAATTTTGACAAGTTCACGAGGAAAAAATTCCTTTGCACATATGGCCTATCATGTATAAACATTCTTGAGATTTAAACTATATGTAATGTGCCATGCATTAACCCTAAACCATATATATGTAACTAACCCTAGCTGATCAAACCCTACTTAATTAAAACAAATAACCCTAAACTATACGCATGCACTTTATGCGCAAAGGCGCGGGTGCCTCTAATAATGTGTGTGCGCACTCGATCGATGATCCCTAAACCTTATACAACCCTGAAACCCTAATCCCTAATCCCTAAACCCTAAACACCCTAAACACTAAACCCTAGACCCTAAACCCTAACCCTAACCCTAAACCCTAATTAAACCCTATATATAGGCCAACGACACTTAATTGTGCATCAAGCAGGCCAGGGGTGCCTCGCGGTCCTCTAATTAAATTAAATGTGCCATGCATTAACCCTAAACCATATATATGTAACTAACCATAGCTAATCAACCCTACTTAATGAAAACACATAACCCTAAACTATACTAGCTATAACCCGATCTAATAAAAACATGCTCTATATATAGCAGCTAGCTAGCAAACCGTAGATTAACACCAATTAATATATACATGGCCTATATCGATCATGTTGTATAACATATCCCTGAGATTCATTAATTAATTATATAATTATCGTGATAAATTAATTAACTTTAATTTTGACAAGTTCTCTCGAATGAAAACACATTTGATTAAGTTGCCTCATAATATATATATATAATTAGTGTGCATGCATGGCCTACCATGCATTCGTGCATATATTTTAATGTATATTTGAACATATTCTTGGGGATTTCAATCTCTCTCTCTCGATCATCTATATATCGTTGGTGGCCAAAAAACACACATATATATATATGCATGCAATTTATGCGTAAAGGCGCGGGTGCCTCTAATAATGTGTGTGCTCGATCGATGATCCCTAAACCTTAAACAACCCTAAAACCCCTAAATCCCTAATCCCTAAACCCTAAACACCCTAAACACTAAACCCTAAACCCTAGACCCTAAACGATACGTCTCCAACGTATCGATAATTTCTTATGTTCCATGCTACTTTATTGATGATACCTACATGTTTTATGCACATTATATGTCATATTTATGCATTTTCTGAACTAACCTATTAACAAGATGCCGAAGAGCCGCTTGTTTTCGCTGTTTTTGGTTTCAGAAATCCTAGTAAAGAAATATTCTCGGAATGGACGAAACTTTCGCCCAGGGTCCTATTTTTGCACGAAGCTTCCAAAGACCGAAGACCTAACGAAGTGGGGCCACGAGGTGGCCAGAGGCTAGGCCGGCGCGGCCCAGTCCCGCCGCGCCGACCTACCCCCTAGGCCCCTCGTGTGGCCCCCGCGTTGACCTTCCGCCTACTTAAAGCCTCCGTCGCGAAACCCCGCATCGAGAGCCACGATACGGAAAACCTTACAGAGACGCCGCCGCCGCAATCCCATCTCTGGGGATTCTGAGATCGCCTCCGGCACCCCCGCCGGAGAGGGGATTCATCTCCCGGAGGACTCTTCATCGCCATGATCGCCTCCGGAGTGATGAGTGAGTAGTTCACCCCTGGACCATGGGTCCATAGCAGTAGCTAGATGGTCGTCTTCTCCTTATTGTGCTTCATTGTTAGATCTTGTGAGCTGCCTAACATGATCAAGATCATCTATATGTAATTCTATATGTTGTGTTTGTCGGGATCCGATGGATAGAGAGTACTATGATTATGGTGATTATCAATCTATTGTTCATGTGTTATTTATGATCTTGCATGCTCTCCGTTATTAGTAGAGGCTCTGGCCAAGTTTTTACTCTTAACTCCAAGAGGGAGTAATTATGCTCGATAGTGGGTTCATGCCTTCATTGATACCTGGGACAGTGACAGAAAGTTCTAAGGTTGTGATGTGCTGTTGCCACTAGGGATAAAACATTGATGCTATGTCTAAGGATGTAGTTGTTGATTACATTACGCACAATACTTAATGCAATTGTCTGTTGCTTTGCAACTTAATACTGGAGGGGGTTCGGACGATAACCTGAAGGTGGACTTTTTAGGCATAGATGCAGTTGGATGGCGGTCTATGTTCTTTGTCGTAATGCCCGGATTAAATCTCACTATATTTACCATGTCATGTATATGCATTATTATGCCTTTCTCTATTTGTCAATTGCCCGACTGTAATTTGTTCACCCAACATGCTTTTATCTTATGGGAGAGACACCTCTAGTGAACTGTGGACCCCGGTCCTATTCTTTACATAGCATACATTCTACTTGTTTTACTGTTTTCTTTGCAAACATCTTCCACTCGATACGTTTAATCCTTTGTTACAGCAAGCCGGTGAGATTGACAACCTCACTGTTTCGTTGGGGCAAAGTACTTGTTGTGTTGTGCAGGTTCCTAGTTGGCGCCGGAATCCCTGGTGTTGCGCCGCATCACATTTCGCGACCATCAACCTTCAACGTGCTTCTTGGCTCCTACTGGTTCGATTAAACCTTGGTTTCATACTGAGGGAAAACTTGCCACTGTGCGCATCATACCTTCCTCTTGGGGTTCCCAACGGACGTGTACATCTACGCGCATCAAGCACTTTTTCTGGCGCCGTTGCCGGGGAGATCAAGACACGCTGCAAGGGGAGTCTCCACTTCTCAATCTCTTTACTTTGTTTTTGTCTTGCTTTATTTTATTTACTACTTTGTTTGCTGCACTAAATCAAAACACAAAAAAATTAGTTGCTAGTTTTACTTTATTTACTGTCTTGCTCTCTATATCAAAAACACAAAAAAATTAGTTACTCGCATTTACTTTATCTAGTTTGCTTTATTTACTGTTGCTAAAATGGCCAACCCTGAAAATACTAAGTTGTGTGACTTCACAAATGCAAATAATAATGATTTCCTATGCACACCTATTGCTCCACCTGCTACTACAGCAGAATTCTTTGAAATTAAACCTGCTTTACTAAATCTAGTCATGAGAGAACAATTTTCTGGTGCTAGTTCTGATGATGCTGCTGCCCATCTCAATAATTTTGTTGAACTTTGTGAAATGCAAAAGTATAAAGATGTAGATGGTGATATTATTAAATTGAAAGTGTTTCCTTTCTCATTAAGAGGAAGAGCTAAAGATTGGTTGCTATCTTTGCCTAAGAATAGTATTGATTCATGGACTAAATGCAAGGATGCTTTTATTGGTAGATATTATCCTCCCGCTAAAATTATTTCTTTGAGAAGTAGCATAATGAATTTTAAACAATTAGATACTGAACATGTTGCTCAAGCATGGGAGAGAATGAAAACTTTGGTAAAGAATTGCCCAACCCATGGACTGACTACTTGGATGATCATCCAAACCTTCTATGCAGGACTAAATTTTTCTTCGCGGAATTTATTGGATTCAGCTGCTGGAGGTACCTTTATGTCCATCACATTGGGGGCGGCTACAAAACTTCTTGATGATATGATGATAAATTACTCTGAATGGCACACGGAAAGAGCTCCACAAGGTAAGAAGGTAAATTCTGTTGAAGAAACCTCTTCCTTGAGTGATAAGATTGATGCGATTATGTCTATGCTTGTGAATGGTAGATCTAATGTTGATCCAAATAATGTTCCTTTAGCTTCATTGGTTGCTCAAGAAGAAAATGTTGATGTGAATTTCATTAAAAACAATAATTTCAACAACAATGCTTATAGGAACAACTCTGGTAATAACTATAGGCCATATCCTTCTGCTAATGGTAATGGTTATGGTAATTCTTATGGGAATTCTTACAACAATAATAGAAGTGTACCCTCTGGTCTTGAAGCCATGCTTAAAGAATTTATTAGTACACAAACTGCTTTTAACAAATCTGTTGAGGAAAAGCTTGATAAAATTGATACTATCGCTTCTAGAGTTGATAGACTTGCCTCTGATGTTAATCTTTTAAAGTTGAAAGTTATGCCTAATAATGATCTTGATAATAAGATTACTACTACAGCAAATGCCATCCAAGTTAGAATTAATGAGAATATAAGATTAATGGCTGAATTGCGTGCTAGGTGGGATAGAGAAGAAAATGAAAAACTAGCTAAAGAGAATAATGTAGCTAAAGTTTGGACTATTACCACCACTAGTAATGCTAATTCTTCACATGTTGCTGCACCTCCTACTATCAATGGTAAAATAATTGGTGTTGGCAATGTTTCTACTCCTAGTGCAAAGCGTACAAAACTGCCTGAAATTGCTAAAACTGCTGAAACTGCTTGTGATAAAACTGCTGAAATTTTTTCCAACCTTGGGAATAATGATCCCATTGCTATAGCTCATAATGATTTAGATTTTGATGATTGCCACATCTCTGAAGTTATAAAGTTCTTGCAAAAACTTGCTAAAAGTCCTAATGCTAGTGCTATAAATTTAGCCTTTACAAAACATATTACAAATGCTCTCATAAAAGCTAGAGAAGAGAAACTAAAACTTGAAACTTCTATTCCTAGAAAGTTAGAAGATGGTTGGGAGCCCATCATTAAAATGAAATTCAATGACTTTGAATGTAATGCTTTATGTGATCTTGGTGCAAGTATTTCTGTTATGCCTAAAAAGATTTATGATATGCTTGACTTGCCACCATTAAAGAATTGTTATTTGGATGTTAATCTCGCCGATAATGTTAAAAAGAAACCTTTGGGGAGGATTGATAATGTGCATATTACGGTTAACAATAACCTTGTCCCCGTTGATTTTGTTGTCTTGGATATCGAATGCAATGCATCTTGTCCAATTGTGTTGGGAAGACCTTTTCTTCGAACTGTTGGTGCTGTTATTGATATGAGGGAAGGTAATATTAAATATCAATTTCCTCTCAAGAAAGGTATGGAACACTTCCCTAGAAAGAGAATGAAGTTGCCTTTTGATTCTATTATTAGAACAAGCTATGATGTTGATGCTTCTACTCTCGATGTTACTTGATTTACACTTTCTGCGCCTAGCTGAAAGGCGTTAAAGAAAAGCGCTTATGGGAGACAACCCATGTTTTTACCTACAGCAATTTTTTGTTTTGTTGAGTCTTGGAAGTTGTTTACTACTGTAGCAACCTCTCCTTATCATGTTTTTGTGCCAAGTAAAGTTTCTATGTCAAAGTTGGTATTATATTTGGGATCGCTGCGCAGAAACAGCATTGCTGTCTGTCACGAATCTGGGCATAATTCTCTGTAGAAAATTCGAAAAAATCTGCCAATTTACGAGCGTGATCCTCAGATATGTACGCAACTTTCATTAGTTTTGAGTTTTTCCATTTGAGCAAGTCTCGTGCCATTTATAAATTCGTCTTTACGGACTGTTCTGTTTTTGACAGATTCTGCCTTTTATTTCGCATTGCCTCTTTTGCTATGTTGGATTTATTTCTTTGATCCATTAATGTCCAGTAGCATTATGCAATGTCCAGAAGTGAAAAGAATGATTGTGTCACCTCTGAATGAGTGAATTATTAATGATGCACTAACCCTCTAATGAGTTTGCTTGAAGTTTGGTGTGAAGGAAGTTTTCAAGGGTCAAGAGAGGAGAATGATATACTAAGATCAAGAGGAGTGAAAGCTCTAAGCTTGGGGATGCCCCCGTGGTTCATCCCTGCATATTTTAAGAAGACTCAAGCGTCTAAGCTTGGGGATGCCCAAGGCATCCCCTTCTTCATCGACAACATCATCAGGTTCCTCCCCTGAAACTATATTTTTATTCAGTCACATCTGGTGTTCTTTACTTGGAGCGTCGGTTTGTTTTCGTTTTTGTTTTTGTTTGAATAAGATGGATCCTAGCATTCACTTTGTGGGAGAGAGACACGCTCCGCTGTTGCATATGGACACATGTGTCCTTAGGCTTTACTCATAATGTTCAAGGCGAAGTTTCTTCTTCGTTAATTTGTTATATGGTTGGAATTGGAAAATGCTACATGTAGTAATTCTAAAATGTCTTGGATAATGTGATACTTGGCAATTGTTGTGCTCATGTTTAAGCTCTTGCATCATATGCTTTGCACCCATTAATGAAGAAATACATAGAGCTTGCTAAAATTTGATTTGCATATTTGGTTTCTCTAAGGTCTAGATAATATCTAGTATTGAGTTTTGAACAACAAGGAAGACAGTGTAGAGTCTTATAATGTTTACAATATGTCTTTTATGTGAGTCTTGCTGCACTTGTTCATCCTTGAGTTTGCTTCAAATAACCTTGCTAGCCTAAACCTTGTATCGAGAGGGAATACTTCTCATGCATCCAAAATCCTTGAGCCAACTACTATGCCATTTGTGTCCACCATACCTACCTACTACATGGTATTTACCCGCCATTCCAAAGTAAATTGCTTGAGTGCTACCTTTAAAATTCCATCATTCACCTTTGCAATATATAGCTCATGGGACAAAATAGCCTTAAAAACTATCGTAGTATTGAATATGTACTTATGCACTTTATATTTTATTAAGTTGCCTGTTGTGCGATAACCATGTTTCTGGGGAACGCCATCAACTATTGTTGAATATCATGTGAGTTGCTATGCATGTCCGTCTTGTCTGAAGGTCTATCATTTTAGTGGTTGGAGCATGCAAAATTGTTAGAGAAGAACATTGGGCCGCTAACTAAAGCCATGAATCATGGTGGAAGTTTCAGTTTTGGACATATATCCTCAATCTCATATGAGAATAATAACTTTGCTACATGCTTATGCATTTAAGAGGAGTCCATTATCTGTTGTCCATGTTGTCCCGGTATGGATGTCTAAGTTGAGAATAATCAAAAGCGAGAAATCCGAAATGCGAGCATTCTCCTTGGACCTTTGTACAGGCGGCATGGAGGTACCCCTTTGTGACACTTGGTTGAAACATGGCATGCGAAGACCCGGTAGTCCAAGTTAAGTAGGACGAGGTGCGGGCACTATTAGTATACTATGCGTGAGGCTTGCAACTTGTAAGATATAATTTACATAACTCATATGCTTTATTACTACCGTTGACAAAATTGTTTCATGTTTTCAAAATAAAAGCTCTAGCACAAATACAACAATCGATGCTTTCCTCTTTGAAGGACCATTCTTTTACTTTTATTGTTGAGTCAGTTTACCTATCTCCTTCCACCTTAAGAAGCAAACACTTGTGTGAACTGTGCATTGATTCCTACATACTTGCATATTGCACTTGTTATATTACTTTATGTTGACAATATCCATGAGATATACATGTTACAAGTTGAAAGCAACCGCTGAAACTTAATCTTCTTATGTGTTGCTTCAACACCTTTACTTTGATTTATTGCTTTATGAGTTAACTCTTATGCAAGACTTATTGATGCTTGTCTTGAAGTACTATTCATGAAAAGTCTTTGCTATATGATTCAGTTGTTTACTCATGTCATTACCTTTGCTTTGATCGCTGCATTCATTACATATGTTTACAAATAGTATGATCAAGATTATGATGGCATGTCACTTCAGAAATTATCTTTGTTATCGTTTTACCTGCTCGGGACGAGCAGAACTAAGCTTGGGGATGCTGATACGTCTCCAACGTATCGATAATTTCTTATGTTCCATGCTACTTTATTGATGATACCTACATGTTTTATGCACATTATATGTCATATTTATGCATTTTCTGGAACTAACCTATTAACAAGATGCCGAAGAGCCAGTTGCTGTTTTCTGCTGTTTTTGGTTTCAGAAATCCTAGTAAAGAAATATTCTCGGAATTGGACGAAACTTTCGCCCAGGGTCCTATTTTTGCACGAAGCTTCCAGAAGACCGAAGACCTAACGAAGTGGGGCCACGAGGTGGCCAGAGGCTAGGCCGGCGCGGCCCAGGTCCTGGCCGCGCGGCCCTGCCCCCTAGGCCCCTCGTGTGGCCCCCCGCGTTGACCTTCCGCCTACTTAAAGCCTCCGTCGCGAAACCCCCAGGCACCGAGAGCCACGATACGGAAAACCTTACAGACGCCGCCGCCGCGAATCCCATCTCGGGATTCGGGAGATCGCCTCCGGCACCCTGCCGGAGAGGGGATTCATCTCCCGGAGGACTCTTCATCGCCATGATCGCCTCCGGAGTGATGAGTGAGTAGTTCACCCCTGGACCATGGGTCCATAGCAGTAGCTAGATGGTCGTCTTCTCCTTGTTGTGCTTCATTGTTAGATCTTGTGAGCTGCCTAACATGATCAAGATCATCTATATGTAATTCTATATGTTGTGTTTGTCGGGATCCGATGGATAGAGAGTACTATGATTATGGTGATTATCAATCTATTGTTCATGTGTTGTTTATGATCTTGCATGCTCTCCGTTATTAGTAGAGGCTCTGGCCAAGTTTTTACTCTTAACTCCAAGAGGGAGTAATTATGCTCGATAGTGGGTTCATGCCTTCATTGATACCTGGGACAGTGACAGAAAGTTCTAAGGTTGTGATGTGCTGTTGCCACTAGGGATAAAACATTGATGCTATGTCTAAGGATGTAGTTGTTGATTACATTACGCACAATACTTAATGCAATTGTCTGTTGCTTTGCAACTTAATACTGGAGGGGGTTCGGACGATAACCTGAAGGTGGACTTTTTAGGCATAGATGCAGTTGGATGGCGGTCTATGTTCTTTGTCGTAATGCCCGGATTAAATCTCACTATATTTACCATGTCATGTATATGCATTATTATGCCTTTCTCTATTTGTCAATTGCCCGACTGTAATTTGTTCACCCAACATGCTTTTATCTTATGGGAGAGACACCTCTAGTGAACTGTGGACCCCGGTCCTATTCTTTACATAGCATACATTCTACTTGTTTTACTGTTTTGCAAACATCTTCCACTCGATACGTTTAATCCTTTGTTACAGCAAGCCGGTGAGATTGACAACCTCACTGTTTCGTTGGGGCAAAGTACTTTGGTTGTGTTGTGCAGGTTCCTAGTTGGCGCCGGAATCCCTGGTGTTGCGCCGCATCACATTTCGCGACCATCAACCTTCAACGTGCTTCTTGGCTCCTACTGGTTCGATTAAACCTTGGTTTCATACTGAGGGAAACTTGCCACTGTGCGCATCATACCTTCCTCTTGGGGTTCCCAACGGACGTGTACATCTACCGCATCAACGTAACCCTAACCCTAACCCTAACCCTAAACCCTAGCTAATCCTAAACCCCAATTAAACCCTATGTATAGGCCAACGACACTTAATTGTGCATCGATCGAGCGGGTCATGGGTGCCTCGCGATCCTCTAATAAAATTAAATGTGCCATGCATTAACCATAAACCATATATATGTAACTAACCCTAGCTAATCAACCCTACTTAATTAAAACACATAACCCTAAACTATACTAGATATAACCCGATCTAATAAAAACATGCTCTATATATAGCAGCTAGCTAGCAAACCGTAGATTAACACCAATTAAAATATACATGGCCTATATCGATCATGTTGCATAACATATCCCTAAGATTCATTAATTAATTATATAATTATCGTGATAAATTAATTAACTTGAACTTTGACAAGTTCTCTCGAATGAAAACACATTTGATTAAGTTGCCTCATAATATATATATA
The DNA here is from genome assembly GCA_030979885.1 of Lolium multiflorum. Lineage (NCBI taxonomy): Eukaryota > Viridiplantae > Streptophyta > Magnoliopsida > Poales > Poaceae > Lolium > Lolium multiflorum. The sequence continues at coordinate 193,834,003 of CM061749.1, forward strand.
TATAATTAGTGTGCATGCATGGCCTACAATGCATTCGTGCATATATTTTAATGTATATTTGAACATATTCTTGGGGATTTCAATCTCTCTCTCTCTCTCGATCATCTATATATCGTTGGTGGCCCAAAAAACACACATATATATGCATGCAATTTATGCGTAAAGGCGCGGGTGCCTCTAATAATGTGTGTGCGCACTCGATCGATGATCCCTAAACCTTAAACAACCCTAAAACCTTAAATCCCTAATCCCTAAACCCTAAACACCCTAAACACTAAACCCTAAACCCTAGACCCTAAACATACCCTAACCCTAACCCTAACCCTAACCCTAACCCTAAACCCTAGCTAATCCTAAACCCCAATTAAACCCTCTGTATAGGCCAACGACACTTAATTGTGCATCGATCGAGCGGGTCATGGGTGCCTCGTGATCCTCTAATAAAATTAAATGTGCCATGCATTAACCCTAAACCATATATATGTAACTAACCCTAGCTAATCAACCCTACTTAATTAAAACACATAACCCTAAACTATACTAGCTAGCTGCTATAACCCGATCTAATAAAAACATGCTCTATATATAGCAGCTAGCTAGCAAACCGTAGATTAACACCAATTAAAATATACATGGCCTATATCGATCATGTTGCATAACATATCCCTGAGATTCATTAATTAATTATATAATTATCGTGATAAATTAATTAACTTGAACTTTGACAAGTTCTCTCGAATGAAAACACATTTGATTAAGTTGCCTCATAATATATATATAATTAGTGTGCATGCATGGCCTACAATGCATTCGTGCATATATTTTAATGTATATTTGAACATATTCTTGGGGATTTCAATCTCTCTCTCGATCATCTATATATCGTTGGTGGCCCAAAAAACACACATATATATGCATGCAATTTATGCGTAAAGGCGCGGGTGCCTCTAATAATGTGTGTGCGCACTCGATCGATGATCCCTAAACCTTAAACAACCCTAAAACCTTAAATCCCTAATCCCTAAACCCTAAACACCCTAAACACTAAACCCTAAACCCTAGACCCTAAACGTACCCTAACCCTAACCCTAAACCCTAGCTAATCCTAAACCCCAATTAAACCCTATGTATAGGCCAACGACACGTCCAAAACGTATCTACTTTCCCGAACACTTTTGCTATTGTTTTGCCTCTAATTTGTGTATTTTGGATACAACTAACACGGACTAACGCTGTTTTCAGCAGAATTGCTCTGGTGTCTCGTTTTTGTGCAGAAATCCAACTTTCGGGAAAATCCTCGGAATTTCTTCAGATGGCCCTATTTTACCAAAATATTGACGGAGCCAGAAGGGCGAAGGAGGTGGAGGCCCGAGGGCCCCACACCATAAGGCGGCGCGGCCCAGGGGGGGCCCGCGCGGCCCTATGGTGTGGCCCCCTCGGCCGGCCTCCGACGCCCCCCTTTGGACTACTTATCGGGTTCGACCTAAAAACGCACGGGGAGAAGTCGACATCGCCAGAAACCCTCCAGAGAGCCGCCACATCGCGAAACTCCGTCGCGGGAGCCAGAAGTCTCCGTTCTGGCACTCCGCCGGGACGGGGAATTGGAGGAGATCTTCACCGCCATCACCGCCAACGCCTCTCCATCAACCAGCAATGTTTCCCCCATCCATGTGTGAGTAATTCCCCCGCTGTAGGCTGAAGGGGATGGTAGGGATTGGATGAGATTGGTCATGTAATAGTCATAAGATTGTTAGGGCATAGTGCCTAGTATCCGTAGATGTCACTTTTATGATATTGTTGCAACTTGTTATGCTTAATGCTTGTCACTAGGGCCCGAGTGCCATGATCTCAGATCTGAACATGTTATTGATTCATGAAGATATTCGTTGTTTATGATCTTACCTATAAGTTGTATACACATGTCGCTGTCCGGAACCAATGGCCCCGAAGTGACAAGAATCGGGACAACCGGAGGGGATGGTAGTGATGTGAGGATCACATGTGTTCACGGAGTGTTAATGCTTTGCTCCGGTACTCTATTAAAAGGAGTACCTTAATATCCAGTAGTTTCCCTAGAGGCCCGGCTGCCACCGGCTGGTAGGACAGAAGATGTTGTGCAAGTTTCTCATTGCGAGCACGTACGACTATATATGGAACACATGCCTATTGATTGATTAGTACTTGGATACCGTTTTATTATTATCTGCAAATGCCCATGCTTTGATTGTTACATGAGTTTCTCTCATCCATGCAACGCCCGTTAAATCCGTCCCTGTGCCTACAGTATTTTAATCCTGCTGTTTACTACAATCACTACTGCTGTCTTTATTTCACCGCTGCTGTTATTTCACTATTTCCACTGCCATAAAACTGTTACTACTGATAAACTCTTGCGAGCAAGTCTGTTTCCAGGTGCAGCTGAATTGACAACTCCGCTGTTAAGGCTTACAAGTATTCTTTGTCTCCCCTTGTGTCGAATCAATAAATTGGGTAATACTTCCCTCGAAGACTGTTGCGATCCCCTATACTTGTGGGTCATCAAGACTATTTTCTGGCGCCGTTGCCGGGGAGCATAGCTTTATTTGGAAGTTCACTTGGATTGATATTGTTCGCTGCAAATTCTCCATTATGGGTAAACCTCGCGATACTAAGATCGCCATATTACCATCCACTACAAGAAAAGGTACAACTCTGAGTACCTCTGCTGCTCTTGATTCACCATCTGTGATTGATAAACTTGTTTCACCGCCACATGCTTCGCGTGCTGGTACTTCTGCTGAATCTGAAAATTCTCATAATATTGATAATGTTTCTGCTGTGCTTGATGATAGTGGTTCATTGGGATCTTTTCTAGATGCTACAATTGCTAAATCTAGACAAATTGAAAATACTGAAACTCCTAATGCTGCTACACCTGTTAATTCACCTGAGTCTGTTGAATATTCTAGTGATGATCTTGATGAGGATTATGTAGAGCTTGATGATGATTTTATTGAAAAATGCAATGCTACTACTGATGCAAGAAAAATTAAAAAGTTGCTTGCAGAACATGCTGTTAGATATAAACCATCTCCTGATCCTAAATTTGCCACATCTCCTATAAACATTAGGGATAAAGATTATGATTTTTCTCTTGATCTATCTCATATAGCTATTGTTGAGAAAACACCCTTTTGTGGTACTGAAAAAGAAAGTGCTGTTGAACACATGACTGAGTTATCTACTCTTAGTGGCTTGTTTTCTGATGATATTAAGATGCGTACTTATTTTGTCGCTAAAATTTTTCCTTTCTCATTAAAGGATGATGCTAAAACTTGGTATAATAATTTGCCTCCTGGTTCTATTAAAAGTCCAAAAGAATTGCTTGATGTTTTCTTCCGTAAATACTTTCCTGCTAGTGCTCAACATGCTGCTTTGCAGAGAATTTATAATTTTGACCAGGAAGATGGAGAGAAATTGCCTGAGGCTTGGGCTAGATTTTGTTCTCTTATTAGAGCTCAGCCTGACCATGATTTAGAAAAGCATGATTTACTTGATATATTTTATAGTGGACTAACTATTGAGTCTAGGGCATACCTGGATAGTTGTGCTGGTTGTGTTTTCAGGAAAAGAACTCCAGACGACGCTGAAGAATTATTGGCTAAAATAGGCCGGAATCATGATGATTGGTCTACACCTGAACCAACCCCGACACCGATAGTGAAGAAGAGGGGTATGATTAAATTGAATGATGAAGATATGAGGGAAGCCAAGAAGTCTCTTAAGGAGAAGGGTATTAAACCTGAAGATGTGAAGAATTTACCTCCTATAGAAGATATATGTGAGACAATTCCCCCTTCATCCATGATTGAGGTACACTCGCTTCAACGCTTTACTAGGGAAGATATTCCGTATTCAAAACCTCCTGCTCAATGCTTAGATGAGTTTGATAATTATATTGTTAAGCAAGAAAACTTTAATATGAGAGTAGAGAATCATTTAATGGAAAATTCTCGAGCTATTAGTGAATTGCATGGTATTGTGGAGAGAACCTCCAATGATGTTAAGATACTTGTTAAACATTTTCAAATGGTTCAAACTCAAATTGATCAACTTACTAAAGTGCAAAATGACTTGTTGGGAAATAATTCTAAAGAAAAACATGCTTGTGAAGTAACAACTAGAGGTGGTGCTTCTACCCAGGATCCTCTATATCCTGAAGGGCATCCCAAAAGAGTTGAACAAGATTCTCAACTAATTAAAACTAGTGCTCCATCTAAGAAAAAGAAAAAGAAACATAAGAATGTTGTAGAATCCTCTGAACCTGTTAATGATCCTAATAGTATTTCTATTTCTGATGCTGAAACTGAAAGTGGTAATGAACATGAGGAAGATAATGATAAGAATGATGCTCCTGATAAAGAAGAAATTGAAAAAGAACCTGAAAAGCATGCTAAAAATAAAAAGTACACTAAAGAAGACTTTATTACTGAGAAGCATGGTAATGAAAGAGAACCTTGGGTTCAAAAGCAAATGCCTTTTCCTGCTAAGAAACTAAAATCAAAGGAGGAGGAACATTATAATAAATTTTGTGATTGGATGAAACCTTTATTTTTGCAAATTCCTTTGACTGATGCTATTAAATTGCCTCCTTATTCAAAGTATATGAAAGATATTGTTACTAACAAAAGGAAAGTCCCCAATGAGGAAATTTCAACTATGCTTGCTAATTACTCCTTCAATGGTAAGATTCCAAAGAAGTTGGGCGACCCAGGTATACCGACTATTCCTTGTTCCATCAAGAATAATTATGTTAGAACTGCTCTATGTGATTTGGGAGCAGGTGTTAGTGTAATGCCTTTTTCTCTTTATAAGAGACTTGATTTAGATAAATTGATACCAACTGATATATCTTTGCAAATGGCTGATAAATCTACTGCTATTCCTGTTGGTTTATGTGAAAATGTTCCTGTTCAAGTTACTCAGCATTGCTTGATATTAACTGATTTTGTTGTGTTGGAAATGCCTGAAGATGATAATATGTCCATTATTCTTGGAAGACCCTTTCTTAATACTGCAGGGGCTGTTATTGATTGCAATAAAGGCATGGTTACTTTTAATGTTGATAATAAGGAACACACTGTCTATTTTCCCAAGAGGATTGATAAAGTATGTGGAGTCAATACAATTTTTAATGTGAAAACTATCAAAGTGGGATCCATTGATTGTCCTATATATGAGCCTAAAGAAGAATATCAAACTCTTGTGATTGGATCCATATCAATTCAATATAAGGTAACATGATTGATTTGAGGTTTATTTCTTCTTATGTCATATAAAATTTATTTGGTAGCAAGACTTGATCAACCTTGTTAACAAGTATATTTTATTGCATAAAAGAGCTAAACAACACTTCTTTCTTTCTCTCTCCCTTCACCTATTTTACTTGCTGTAGCACTTTTATTTTGCAATATGCTTTAGTCATTTAAGATTTTAGAAATCATTTTCCTGCGCAGTAATCATTAATTTAATACCCAGAAATGTGCATTTTTCAAAGTTCTCTAAAAATTACAAAAATTACACCGTTGGTCCTATTTTTCGACGAGGCACCTGGGAGCACCAGAGGATGACCTGTGGGGCACCAGGGGGTGCCACACCATAGGCTGGCGCGGCCAGCAAGGGGGCCGCGCCACCATGTGGTGTGGGCCACCCCTTGCCCCACTACACCATCTCTTCCTCCCAGCACCTTCTCTCTCCCGAAAAAACTCGTACCAAGTTTCTCTCACTCGTGTTTCTGCTCAAGAACTCGCGATTTTTCGATCTCCTTGCTCAGCCCAGATTTCTGTCTGAAATTTGGCACATTTACTCCTTGGTATGTGACTCCTTTGATTGTCCAATTAGAATTTCATTTGGTTGAGTATATCTTGAATATTTTGCTGCTGTAGATAACATGTTTAGTGAGCTTGCATGCTTGTTCTAAGTGGTAGAAATTAGTTTTGATGCATGTTTAGCACTCTAGCAAGTTCCTATAGTAGTTCCCTTCAATTACACACCTTGAAATCAAATTTTATAATGATTGTTGAAAATTTCAGAAAATGGAAGGAGGTGTGCCCCAATTGAACCAAGAAGAATTGGAAGTCCAGCAAGTTTCAAGAGTCAATCGTGAGGAGGGAGTATACCCCTCTTACTACCCATGCGTGGACTTTATGAGAAGTGCGGGGATTTTACAAGATGTGCAAACTCTAATCTCTCGTGCAGGGCTGAGTGGTTTTGTTGAAGGAGAGCCAAGACAATATGCAAAATTAACTATGTCTTTTGTGCAGGACTTCAAGTTCAATTGGTCGCGATCTGACCCCATGGTCCAGTATAAAATTTACAATAAAGCTGTCAACTTGCCATTTAGTGTTTTTTGTGCAGCAATTGGAGTACCGCAATGGGGATCCTGCGAGAAGATCAGGGGAACACCGCGGGAGCTCTCAGATCTTTATACAAGGATTTGTAATGGGAGGAGCCTCTCCAATGATGATGGTAAGATTAGTAGCATTCAACATCCAGCCATCCGCTACTTTGCCTATTTCATTACAAAGTGCGTTCTTGCAAGAAGGACTGGAGGTAAATTATCTGTCCCAGACTTGGCTTTCTTAGCTGCTGCTTTGCAACAGGATAGGACTTATAATTTGGGTGCTTTAATAGCTTGTAGACTTGCTACTAACCGTGAGAAAGGAGGAATTTGTGGAGGTCTTATCGCCTCTCGCTTATTAGCTATGCATGGTGTAGAACCTCACCATTTAGATATTCCGCTTTCTATAGAGAAGCTTGATGTGGTTTCCATGATTAGACATGAGTTTATTTCAGATGCATCTAGTTTGAACAACCTGCATTATAGGATAACTTTGTATAAGAAAAGTTGGAGTATAACTAAGAAAATTGAAAAACTAGTACGATTGCCTGCACCTGCTTTGTTTAACCTTGATGCCAGGAACGGGTGGTCGATCACAGAAAATGAGCTAAATGCATACATAGAAAGAGAAAGCCGTCGTGCGAGGGAAAATGTGGAGGAGGCCGAGGAGCACCCCGACTCTTCATCCGATGCAGCGAGCTCCTCATATCAACATCATGGTCATGTGGAGCCTCCACGATATTCTTCTGCACAGGGGCCCTATTACCACTCCATGTATGATCCACCGGCGTGGAACTCCGACCCTCGTTGGGAATGAACTCCACTTGGGCCAAAAGCCTAAGCTTGGGGGGAGGTATACCGGCATCACTCATTCTTTGCATATTATGATTGCTGGATACTTGTACATACTTGTTTAGTCTCTAGAGTGGTTTTCTAATGAGAGGGAGATGATATTTGGGGAAGTGCTGTCCAAAAACAGATTCTGTGCTGTTACCAAAAAAATTCGTACGCACAGCCAGAACGTTATTTTGAGTTGCCAATTTTTGAGCATGTTCCCCAGGTTGTTATCTAACTTTCATTAGTTGAACACTTTTTGGTCTGAGCAATGGAAGATTTTTGTTAAATTCGATTTCTGTACTGCTGTCAGGATTTGGCAGATTTCTGTCATCGTGCTTCCAAACACCTGAAAACCAAGTTGTTCCAAAGTGTCCACCATAAATACCTATGCATGGCATTTCAAACCATTCCAAGTAAATTCTCATGCGCTACCTTTAAAACCTTCAAAATGCTTCTCAATTTGTGTTAATGTTTCATAGCTCATGAGGAAGTATGTGGTGTTTAGCTTTCGACCTTGTCATTTACTTTTGACGGACTCTCATATGGACTAGTGGCACATCCGCTTATCCAATAATTTTGCAAAAAGAGCTGGCAATGGGATTCCCAGTCCCAAATTAATTAACTTAAATAGACACTCCTCCATGGTTTGTGATTGTTGGACGGCACCCGAAGGATTCGGTTAGCCATGGCTTGTGTAAGCAAAGGTTGGGGGGAGTGTCATCATCATAATAAAACTTAAATAAAAAGGCACTCCTTCATGGTATGTGATTGTTGGCAGGCACCCGAGGATTCGGTTAGCCATGGTTTGTGAAAGAAAGGTTGGAAGGAGTGCCAACCAAAAATAAATAAATGGGAGCCGCTCTTGTGAGTCCGGTTGATGAGGTAGTTAGTGTACCCATTACCATTCGTTGACAACAACAAACACCTCTCAAAATAATTTTACTCCTGCTTTACAAATGAAAAGCTCTAGCGCATGTTAATCCCTGCTTCCCTCTGCGAAGGGTCAATCTTTTACTTTTATGTTGTGTCTCCATTCTTTCTTTGAGCACTATCTTGAGAGCACAACTGTCATTCTTAGTATAATATGCTTGTCTCAAAATATGATTGATTGTGGTATAACTTTGATGCTTTTATCTTTGACAATCACTACTTCTAGTCCTTCTATGAACTCAAGAGGTGCCTCGGCATTTATGTTTTGCCGATCAAATACAGGCAAGCGAGATACCACTTTATCATATTCTCTTATGAACATTGCAATCCTGCTTATATACATGATTCATGGTGCTTATTATTAATTGTTGGTACTTCTCCATGATTGACATAGCTGTTGGATGATCTTATTTGCATGTATCTCATTATGAACTGCTTAAGTATTAGCCATAGCATGAGAATATATACATCATATGAGCAAATGTGTTCGTGAAAGTTCTTTTATCGCTCAGTTGTTAACTGAATTGCTTGAGGACAAGCAATAAGCTAAGCTTGGGGGAGTTGATACGTCCAAAACGTATCTACTTTCCCGAACACTTTTGCTATTGTTTTGCCTCTAATTTGTGTATTTTGGATACAACTAACACGGACTAACGCTGTTTTCAGCAGAATTGCTCTGGTGTCTCGTTTTTGTGCAGAAATCCAACTTTCGGGAAAATCCTCGGAATTTCTTCAGATGGCCCTATTTTACCAAAATATTGACGGAGCCAGAAGGGCGAAGGAGGTGGAGGCCCGAGGGCCCCACACCATAAGGCGGCGCGGCCCAGGGGGGGCCCGCGCGGCCCTATGGTGTGGCCCCCTCGGCCGGCCTCCGACGCCCCCCTTTGGACTACTTATTTCGACCTAAAAACGGGAGAAGTCGACATCGCCAGAAACCCTCCAGAGAGCCGCCACATCGCGAAACTCCGTCGCGGGAGCCAGAAGTCTCCGTTCTGGCACTCCGCCGGGACGGGGAATTGGAGGAGATCTTCACCGCCATCACCGCCAACGCCTCTCCATCAACCAGCAATGTTTCCCCCATCCATGTGTGAGTAATTCCCCCGCTGTAGGCTGAAGGGGATGGTAGGGATTGGATGAGATTGGTCATGTAATAGTCATAAGATTGTTAGGGCATAGTGCCTAGTATCCGTAGATGTCACTTTTATGATATTGTTGCAACTTGTTATGCTTAATGCTTGTCACTAGGGCCCGAGTGCCATGATCTCAGATCTGAACATGTTATTGATTCATGAAGATATTCGTTGTTTATGATCTTACCTATAAGTTGTATACACATGTCGCTGTCCGGAACCAATGGCCCCGAAGTGACAAGAATCGGGACAACCGGAGGGGATGGTAGTGATGTGAGGATCACATGTGTTCACGGAGTGTTAATGCTTTGCTCCGGTACTCTATTAAAAGGAGTACCTTAATATCCAGTAGTTTCCCTAGAGGCCCGGCTGCCACCGGCTGGTAGGACAGAAGATGTTGTGCAAGTTTCTCATTGCGAGCACGTACGACTATATATGGAACACATGCCTATTGATTGATTAGTACTTGGATACCGTTTTATTATTATCTGCAAATGCCCATGCTTTGATTGTTACATGAGTTTCTCTCATCCATGCAACGCCCGTTAAATCCGTCCCTGTGCCTACAGTATTTTAATCCTGCTGTTTACTACAATCACTACTGCTGTCTTTATTTCACCGCTGCTGTTATTTCACTATTTCCACTGCCATAAAACTGTTACTACTGATAAACTCTTGCGAGCAAGTCTGTTTCCAGGTGCAGCTGAATTGACAACTCCGCTGTTAAGGCTTACAAGTATTCTTTGTCTCCCCTTGTGTCGAATCAATAAATTGGGTAATACTTCCCTCGAAGACTGTTGCGATCCCCTATACCCTATGTATAGGCCAACGACACTTAATTGTGCATCGATCGAGCGGGTCATGGGTGCCTCGTGATCCTCTAATAAAATTAAATGTGCCATGCATTAACCCTAAACCATATATATGTAACTAACCCTAGCTAATCAACCCTACTTAATTAAAACACATAACCCTAAACTATACTAGCTAGCTATAACCCGATCTAATAAAAACATGCTCTATATATAGCAGCTAGCTAGCAAACCGTAGATTAACACCAATTAAAATATACATGGCCTATATCGATCATGTTGTATAACATATCCCTGAGAATCATTAATTAATTATATAATTATCGTGATAAATTAATTAACTTGAACTTTGACAAGTTCTCTCGAATGAAAACACATTTGATTAAGTTGCCTCATAATATATATATAATTAGTGTGCATGCATGGCCTACAATGCATTCGTGCATATATTTTAATGTATATTTGAACATATTCTTGGGGATTTCAATCTCTCTCTCTCTCGATCATCTATATATCGTTGGTGGCCCAAAAAACACACATATATACGCATGCACTTGATGCGTAAAGGCGCGGGTGCCTCTAATAATGTGTGTGCGCACTCGATCGATGATCCCTAAACCTTAAACAACCCTAAAACCCTAATCCCTAATCCCCTAAACCCTAAACACCCTAAACACACTAAACCCTAGACCCTAAACACCCTAAACACTAAACCCTAAACCCTAGACCCTAAACACCGTAAACCCTAAACCCTAAACCCTAAACCCTAAACCCTAAACCCTAAACCCAAACCCTAAACCCTAAACCCTAAAACCCTAAACCCTAAACCCTAAACCCTAAACCCTAAACCCTATAAACACCCTAAACACTAATTAAACCCTAAACCCTAGACCCTAAACACTAAACCCTAAACCCTAGACCCTAAACACCGTAAACACTAAACCCTAAACCCTAAACACCCTAAACACTAATTAAACCCTAAACCATAGACCCTAAACACTAGACCCTAAACCCTAGACCCTAAACACCCTAAACCCTAGACCCTCTAAACACCGTAAACACTAAACCCTAAACCCTAGACCCTAGCTAAACACCCAAAACACTAAACCCTAAACCCAGCTAGCTAACCCTAAACCCTAATTAAACCCTATATATATAGGCCAACGACACTTAATTGTGCATCAAGCAGGCCAGGGGTGCCTCGCGGTCCTCTAGTTAAATTAAATGTGACATGCATTAACCCTAAACGTACCCTAACCCTAACCCTAACCCTAACCCTAAACCCTAGCTAATCCTAAACCCCAATTAAACCCTATGTATAGGCCAACGACACTTAATTGTGCATCGATCGAGCGGGTCATGGGTGCCTCGCGATCCTCTAATAAAATTAAATGTGACATGCATTAACCCTAAACCATATATATATAACTAACCCCTAGCTAATCAAACCCTAGTTAATTAAAACACATAACCCTAAACTATACTAGCTATAACCCGATCTAATAAAAACATGCTCTATATATAGCATGCAGCTAGCTAGCAAAAACGGTAGATTAAAACCAATTAATATATACATGGCCTATATATCGATCATATGTTGTATAACATCTCCCTGAGATTCATTAATTAATTATATAATTATCGATGATAAATTAATTAACTTGAATTTTGACAAGTTCTCTCGAATGAAAACACATTTGATTAAGTTTCCTCATAATATATATATAATTAGTGTGCATGCATGGCCTACCATGCATGCATTAATTCGTGCATATATTTTAATATATATTTGAACATATTCTTGGGGGATTTCAATCTCTCTCTCGATCATCTATATGTCGTTGGTGGCCAAAAAACACACACATATACGCATGCACTTTATGCGCAAAGGCGCGTGTGCCTCTAATAATGTGTGTGTGCGCACTCGATCGATGATCCCTAAACCTTAAACAACCCTAAAACCCTAATCCCTAATCCCCTAAACCCTAAACACCCTAAACACACTAAACCCTAGACCCTAAACACCCTAAACACTAAACCCTAAACCCTAGACCCTAAACACCGTAAACCCTAAACCATAAACCCTAAACCCTAAACCCTAAACCCTAAACCCTAAACCCTAAACCCTAAACCCTAAACCCTAAACCCTAAACCCTAAACCCTATAAACACCCTAAACACTAATTAAACCCTAAACCCTAGACCCTAAACACTAAACCCTAAACCCTAGACCCTAAACACCGTAAACACTAAACCCTAAACCCTAAACACCCTAAACACTAATTAAACCCTAAACCATAGACCCTAAACACTAGACCCTAAACCCTAGACCCTAAACACCCTAAACACTAAACCCTAGACCCTCTAAACACAGTAAACACTAAACCCTAAACCCTAGACCCTAGCTAAACACCCAAAACACTAAACCCTAAACCCAGCTAGCTAACCCTAAACCCTAATTAAACCCTATATATATAGGCCAACGACACTTAATTGTGCATCAAGCAGGCCAGGGGTGCCTCGCGGTCCTCTAGTTAAATTAAATGTGACATGCATTAACCCTAAACCATATATATATAACTAACCCCTAGCTAATCAAACCCTAGTTAATTAAAACACATAACCCTAAACTATACTAGCTATAACCCGATCTAATAAAAACATGCTCTATATATAGCATGCAGCTAGCTAGCAAAAACGGTAGATTAAAACCAATTAATATATACATGGCCTATATATCGATCATATGTTGTATAACATCTCCCTGAGATTCATTAATTAATTATATAATTATCGATGATAAATTAATTAACTTGAATTTTGACAAGTTCTCTCGAATGAAAACACATTTGATTAAGTTTCCTCATAATATATATATATATAATTAGTGTGCATGCATGGCCTACCATGCATGCATTAATTCGTGCATATATTTTAATATATATTTGAACATATTCTTGGGGATTTCAATCTCTCTCTCTCGATCATCTATATGTCGTTGGTGGCCAAAAAACACACACATATACGCATGCACTTTATGCGCAAAGGCGCGTGTGCCTCTAATAATGTGTGTGTGCGCACTCGATCGATGATCCCTAAACCTTAAACCCTAAATAAACCCTAATCCCTAATCCCTAAACCCTAAACACCATAAACATTAAACCCTAAACCCTAACCTCCTAACCCTAAACCCTAAACCCTAATTAAACCCTATATATATAGGCCAATGACACTTAATTATGCATCAAGCAGGCCAGGGGTGCCTCGCGGTCCTCTAATTAAATTAAATGTGCCATGCATATATATGTGTTTAATTTGGGGATTTCAATCGCTCTCTCGTATGTAGCTCTCTCTACCTCTATCTCTCTCTCTCTCTCTCTCTCTCTCTCTCTCTCTCTCTCTCTCTCTCTCGTTGGTGGCCAACAACACACACATGCACTTTGTGCGCAAAGGCATGCGCCTCTAATAATGTGTGCGCAGTCGATCGATCTAGTTTTGATTAATCATAGCACACAAATAAAGAAGTTGTATTTGAATCCACACAACCTAATCTAAAACACATAACCCCTAACATGGCCTAATTAATTAACCCTTCTCGATCTCTACCTAATTAGTGGAAATTGCACAAAATCAAAAGGGGTCCCTCACTAATTATGCATATCTGCTAGATTGTGATAAACTTTTGCCACATATATATTTGGTGGATGGGTGCATCTTGGCATGTAAACAATTAGTGTTTGCAAATGGCGTTGTCAAAATTTATGTACAAATGATTTCTTTCCATCCAAAGTGCATAAAATGGGAGTTTTAATGAAGAAAGTACAAATAAAACAGCTCAACATGCTTCCACACCCCGATTTTCACACGAAGTAGAGCATATTTAAAGGATAATTCCAGAGTTTTACTATTTTTCAAGCAACTTTGCTAATTTTCCCCCACTCACATGACTTTATGTCGATTTAACGAAAATATGGCGAATTTAAACTACATGGGCGGGATAGTTTGAATTGTGCGCGCGGCAAAGGGAACCGCCTATTCCTCAACCTTGTGCACGGCAAATTACACACGCAACTCCATTAAACGCCACCTACCGACCTTAATTATCACCCCGGCGGCCCGGCCGCATGACCCCCCACCCACCCGTACACAACTTATCCCCGTCCGTGCGAAGAGCTTCCCCTCCCCGTCCCGTCCGTGCGAAGAAGAAGCTTCCCCTCCCCGTCGTTCTTCTCGAGACGCACCGGCGGTCAAGTTGATCCACGGTAGGGCTGCTATCTCTAGCTCAATCATGTATCGGGCAAGACAGCCTAACGATTTATATTTTCTTGATGCTGCTAAAAAAATTCGTCAGTATGCTCGAACTAATTGGCACTTTATAGTTTTCCGCTCGATTTGTCATCGATCAATTTGTTCATTTGCGTGGGCATATAGAGTCAGTTCTGCACTCGATCCGTTAATTTGCTGAAATGCCATGGCAGAGTTTTGTACACGATCTGTTTGCTAAAATGTCGATGGGCATTTTTTGTTTTGTACTCGACATGATTGCTGAAATGCATAATCATGTAGTATAGTTTTGTACTCGATGGATATACATTTCCTACTTCGCCTTAAATTAATCACCAACCACTGTATCTCATAATTAAACAGATGGACAGAACTTGGAAACTGCATGGACACTTATGTTCCCCTTCATATATAAATGGTGTTCAACCCTTTATGGGGTTTATTAGAGCTCATGATGGTCACAACCTGGACGTGTATTGCCCGCGCTGCACATGTATGAATGGTGAGAAGAGGCCTCACCCTGTAGTGGCAGATCATTTACACATTTTTGGGATGGACCGCACATATGTTAGGCGGGTTTAGCATGGTGAACCATATAATGATCCTTTAGCAGGAGAAGCAGATCTTGCTCACACTGTATGTGTGCTGGCATATGTAGTTAATTATTTATATTGATGCTGCCGCTGTTTCAATCAATAGTTTGCATTGCTGTGCAAGGTTCTGTACTCAAATTTAACTTGTTGCAGATGGATGGACGGGAAGGAGAGAAAAAGCGCTTGCTTCAGGAAACGGGTTTCAGCTCTGGGACATGTGCTGTGCCAGATGAGAAGGTAAATATGTAAAACGGCATTTGTTCAGGTTGCATCCCTTAGATGTTTGTCTAATCGGTTGATGTACTAATTGCAGAAGCATAGAGTTAAAGAGGTCTCTCAGTTTGATGGGAGATTTGAAGATGAATCTCAGTTTGATGCACCTGTGGATGGTACTGATGACGAGCCTTTCATAGACGAAGGTCCTGCACCTGAGATTATCCAGTCTACAGAAGGAGGCCGTGGACCGAGTACACAGCTTTGCGTTGAAGTGGATGCACGCCCGGAGATCATCACGGGCGTCCGGGTAGTCTCAAGACCACCCAGCCCTGATGCACCTGTGGATGGTACTGATGACGAGCCTCTCATAGACGAAGGTCCTGCACCTGAGATTATCCAGCCTACAGAAGGAGGCCGTGGACCGAGTACACAGCTTTGCGTTGAAGAGGATGCACACCCGGAGATCATCAGGGGCGTCCCGGTAGTCTCAGGACCACCCAGCCCTGATGCAAAATGTTGAGCTACTTTATGATTCGTACTCTTATGTTCTGGTGCTGTAGTATGTTATGATTTGTACGCCTTTGGCGCTAGATTAAGCATTCAGTGGATGATCGCGTTGCAAAATTCGACACCCACACAATCAGTTCATCGTACAAGTAGTAGCACAATTACTTCTACAGCGATTCCTGCCAGCGCATTAGTTGGTAGCATGAAACACTTTCAGGTACTCCCCTCTGATTCATATTAATTGACTCAATTCTGTCTAGATATGGATGTATCTAGATGCATTTGTTAACTAGACTAACAAACTTGAGTCAGTTAATATGAATCCGTGTAAACCGCCCAAGTCCTCGAGCAGCTAGTTTATTGACTCTGGACTCCAAGCCTCTCGCGGCAAGCCATCGACGAAGCTTTGACCAGATCTTGGCCCGCAATTTTTTTTGTGTGGCGAATAGCAAAGCTTTGACCAGTTCCTCTCGGGATACAGCACGCCGGTGAGCTTGCACGGTTGCCATGAGCACTTTCCGGCGGAACTTCCTCTTCAGCGCCCTCAAGCCGCTGCTGCGAGACAGCACGCAGTGCCTCGAGGTGGACGGAATTCTGGATCTCAGGGCGGGTGGTCCGCATCGTCCGGGAACGATCTCCAGCGGGTTAACGAGGACATGCATGGCGGCCAGGGGATTTGTTTTTTGTTTTTTTTTGGTTTGAGCTTGGGATTTGGGGTTTTTTCGGATAGGGGAGGAGGAACCGAGGAAGAGGAAGGAACAGCCGCGTGCTTGGCGCGTGGCGGTGTGCTTGAATTTCGAATTTTTGTGAAATGTTTCATTTCCCCGCTACAATTCGGGGGTTTCTTGACGCGCCAATGCGTCCCGCCGGGCAGCTTCAAGTAAATTTGGGGTGCCACACTATGGGCCCTAGTTTCAGTGAGACATGTAATGACTAGTCACATCAGTAAGTTCACTGTGTAATAAAATATGTTACCCCTCCCCTTTATGTAGCACCCCTTCTCTCCCGATCGAGTGCCGATTGCCGACGGATGCAAGCCGCTAGCTCGATCCCCTCCTTTCGCCTCCACCGTCCAGGCATCCAGCTTGGAGGGGCAAGCTGCATCTAGCCCAAGCGGATTAGGTAGGACTAGTAATGTTCTCTCCTTTCTCGAGATCGGTTCTTTTTTCCTCTCCTCGATATCTTGCGCATCTCTTTCCTATTCTGGGCAAAGGGGTGTCTTTCTGGTCACCCTCGAGCTGGGAGTGATTGATGGGGGTGGGGGGCGGGGGCTACCTTTGCTTGGATTGGGGTGTTCTTCCTTTATTTGTCGACATTTGCAACCTTTGTAGTTTCTGCTGATCCTCACTGTATCTTTTGTCAGCTTGTACAGGAAAGGTAAGACCTCGGCGGTGGGGGCAATGGAGCGTAAGGCCACCACGCATGTGGGCAGTTGGCTGAGCCTGAGCTGCGTCCCCAGCCCCGCGAAGCAGGTACTCCGTTTGCTTATCCACTCTTTACCTTTTAAGTGTCTCTCTGGTCTCTGCATCCTCAATCTGTTCCTGTTCTGGAATATGCTTAAAGTAGCACATGTCTTCAGCTGTTTGTGCGTAAAGCCTCTGTGACACCATGCTCTATATTCTCTGTATCAGGTTGGTACCTCCAGGTTCCGTGCTGAGGCTATGGGGAACGAGAATAGCGCCCCACCTGCTGCAGGAGCATGGCCCGATCTGCAGCACAAGAAGCGAAATGCCACTGCCGAGCTGGGCAGGGACCGCCCAGGGGTAATTTTTTTAACCAACTTACCATGATGTAGTCTGAATCTGATACTCCCTCAGATCCAAATTAATTGACTCAACTATCTGTAGATACGGATGTATCTAGATGTGTTTTAGCTCTAGATACTACTGCCTCCATCCCAAAGCTTTGGGCTTATATTATTTTTAGAAAGTCAAACTATACCATGTTTGACTAAGCTTTTACCAAAAATCAGTAACATGCAAAATACAAAATTAATATCATTAAATAGATAATAAAATATATTTTCCTACGGTATCTACACAGTATTATATTTGTTGATAGAATGTTCTAAAATTTTGGTCAAACTTTGCTTGTTTTGATTTCTCAAAAATAAATAAGGCTTAAGCTTTTGGATGGTGGTAGTACATTCATATCTAGACAAAGCTGAGTTAACTAGTTTTTTTGTCTGTCCATAGCTAGTGTTCACGCTGCAAAAGGCTAAGAGCATCCACTATATGCATCAGTCTATCTCATACAGTAATTCAATATCACTGCTGAGGTCTGCCTTTTGTTTTGCTATTCATATGCAGACTGAAACTTTAGGGCCTTTACTCAAAAGGAAGATCAAAACTGCGGCTGATCAGGCTGCCAGTATGTTGATGCCGCCCCCATCTTCTAAATGCCTCTACAAGCACAAGGCCACGCACCAGCTGGGTGGTGATCTTTTAATGAATATGGTATATTTTCTTAATCCACAAAACATGCCTTGATTTTTCTCTGTTTATTGTCGGTTTTTTCTATGCTTGCCAAAAGTTTACAACAACAACAACAACAACCAAGCCTTTCAGTCCCAAACAAGTTGGGGTAGGCTAGAGTTGAAACCCATAAGATCTCGAAGCCAAAAGTTTAGAAACACCAAATTCGTTTGCTTACAATCATCATACAGTAATGTTCATCTACTCCAGTTCCCCTAACCCAACATAAAATGATGTTAATTTCGATTTTTAGATTAAAAGAGCACCATTAGGCGCTGTTAATTACGACTTTGAGATTAAAATGTCATTTGCAATTGTTAATTACAATTTTGAGACAATTGGTTAGTTTAACCTCGATCTCTTCTGCTCTCCATTTTTCCCAACCGAACAAAAATGTAACCATTCCATTCCTCTGAAATGGAACCATTCCATTCCATTCCACGCTGTTTCAGAACCGAACACACCCTTGCATTGTTGTGAACTGTTGTCCATACACGGCCATACCCTTCCACTTACATCTAGCACTATATGCATCAGTCTGTCTCAGAGTCATTCAATATCACTGCTGAGATCTGTTCCCATTCTTATGCAGGCTGAAACTGCTGCGCCTTTACTCAAGTGGATGCAAAATGGGGCTAATGAGGCTGCTGTGAGGACGATGGTGCCGGCACCATCTTCCGAAAACCTCTACAAGCACGAGGCCATGGGCCAGCTGGGTGGTGACCTTTTAATGAATCTGGTATATTTTCTTAATCCACATACATGATTTCATTATTATCTGTTTAATTACTGTTGGCTTTGTCTAATGCTTACCAAAAGTTCAGAAACACTGCGTTTGCTTACAATCATCATACACTAATTTTTCACTTTTCAGTCTGTCTCATCCAGTATATAAACTGTTGATTTCCATTGGCTTCTTTTGTAATCATTTGCATTGTTGTCAACTGTTCTCTATGCACAACCCTATTCTTCCACTTACACCCGCACTATTTGCATCAGTCTATCTCATAGATTTATTAAATATCAATGATGAGTTCTGTTGCTATTCATATGCAGGATGAAACTTCTGTTCCTCTACTCAAATGGATAAAAAATGATCCTGATGAGGCTGCTGTGAAGACGATGGTGCTGCCACCATCTTCTGAAAACCTCCTCAAGCACAAGGCCACGGGCCAGCTGGGTGGTACCCTTTTCAGTAAGCAGGTATATTTTCTTAATCCTCATACATGATTTGATTTTTGTCTGTTTATTGCCGGCTTTGTCTAATGCTTACCAATAGTTCAGAAACACACACACCTATTCTTCCACTTACATCCAGCACTATATGCATCAGTGTCTCATAGATTCATTTTATATATCACTGCTGATGTCTGTTGCTCTTCAATTTTTATATGCAGACTGAAACTGCTAAGCCTTCATTGGTCAAAAGGATTGCAACTGCTGCTGATGAGGCATCTGCAGAGGCTGCCACCAAGTTACTGTCAGCCCCACCTTCTGGATGCTTATATAAGCTCAAGTCCAAGGATCAGCCGGGCCGTAACCATCCAAGGGTTCGGGTATATTTTCTTAAGCCACATATACATGCCATGATTTATGTCTGATATTATCACTGGCTCTGTCTAATGCTTTTTGGAATTCGGAAACACCAAATTAGCATGCTTATATTCATCATACACTAATTTTTCACTGTTCAGTTTGTAACATAGTGTTATGCACTTGCTTGTCAACATTTGCATTGCTCTGAACTATGCACTTTACACAACCTAATTCTTCCACTTACGTTCAGCGCTACGCACCAGTAGTACCTCCCATGTTTCCTTCACCATCCCGATGCCGAGCTTGCGGGAATATGGCGGGCCCATGTACATACCCCGCATATAACACCTCCTATGGCTCTATCTACCTTTCTAGTAGCTCCTTCACAGAGTTACAGGTATGTATTCTCAGTGGTTTAGCATGAATTGGCATATAGTAAAGTCTTGTTTTTAGTCTTCCTGCTTCTTACATTTGTATCAATTTTCACATGCAGACTGTACCTTGTGAACTTCGTCCAATGATTAACCAGATGTGTCCGCATGAAGGATCTTTCACTATGCATGGCAATGGCAAATTGATGAACACCTACACGGTCTATGAGGTGTATGTCTACGAGGTTGAAGTCGCGCCGTGGTTGCTGGTGTACCATGGCCGACGATTTTGGTCCCTCCGTGGTGCATGTCAAAACTTTTTTTTCTCGTTTTTGAGGCCACCTAGCCCGACGAAAGCGGCCAAAACGTGGCGTATGGTGGCCCGGGACGTGGTGCATCTCGAAATCTCGGGTTCGCCGGCCGAGTCAACGCAAATCCGCACCGCCGAGGGATGTAGGGCCCAGATGGCAGCCTCTCTGGCATTGTTTTTTTCTAGATCGCGCCATCTCGTTCAACGTTCTCCGATCGAGCCGTTTACGATGCAGGATCATGGGTCCCGCATGTCATCCTCTATGAACCAAAATTCTTTCTATTCTTGGATTTTTTGACCCCCTGATTTCTGGCTACTTCCTTTTTCTTTTGATCCCTTGCCGCCTTGGAAACGTTGAGACCGCTGCTGCTAAATGGGACCCGCATGTCATCCTCTATGTGCAATCAACTTTCTTTTCTTGGAGTTTTTTTTGCACCTCAAATTTGGTCACTTGCCTTTTCTTTCGATCCCCTGCCGCCTCTCAAACGGTGATACCGCTGCTGCTAATGGGACCCGCATGTCATCCTCTATGTACTATAAAACTTTCTTTTCTTGAATTATTTTTGGCACCTCATATTTGGTCACTTACCTTTTTCTTTCGATCCCCTGCCGCCTCTCAAACGGTGATACCGCTGCTGCTAAATGGGACCCGCATGTCATCCTCTATGTACTATAAAACTTTCTTTTCTTGGATTTTTTTGGCACCTCATATTTCGTCACTTGACTTTTTCTTTCGATCACCTGCCTCTCAAACAGTGATACCGCTGCTGCTAAATGGGACCCGCATGTCATCCTCTATGTACTATAAAACTTTCTTTTCTTGGATTTTTTTGGCACCTCATATTTGGTCACTTGACTTTTTCTTTCGATCACCTGCTGCCTCTCAAACAGTGATACCGCTGCTGCTAAATGGGACCCGCATGTCATCCTCTATGTACTATAAAACTTTCTTTTCTTGGATTTTTTTGGCACCTCATATTTGGTCACTTGACTTTTTCTTTCGATCCCCTGCTGCCTCTCAAACAGTGATACCGCTGCTGCTAAATGGGACCCGCATGTCATCCTCTATGTACATCATGTTTCTTTTCTTGAATTATTTTTGGCTCCTGATATTTGGTCACTTGCCTTTTTCTTTCGATCTCATGCCACGTTTGAAACGTTGAGGAACCTGCTGGCTCATGGGACCCGCATGTCATCCTCTATGTACTATAAAAGTTCATTTTCTTGGTTTTTTTTCACCCTCTGATTTTTGGCAATTTCTTTTTCTTTCGATCCCCTGCCGCCTCTCAAACGCTGATACCGCTGCTGCTAACTGGGACCCTCATGTCATCCTCTATGTACTATAAAACTTTCTTTTCTTGAATTATTTTTGGCTCCTCATATTTGGTCACTTGCCTTTTTCTTTCGATCTCATGCCAAGTTTGAAACGTTGAGGAACCTGCTGGCTCATGGGACCCGCATGTCATCCTCTATGTACTATAAAAGTTTATTTTCTTTATTTTTTTCACCCTCTGATTTTTGGCTATTTCCTTTTTCTTTTGATCCCCTGCCGCCTTGGAAACGTTGAGTAAGCTGCTGACTCATGGGACCCGCATGTCATCCTCTATGTACAATCAACTTTCTTTTTCTTTTGATCTCAAGCCGCATTTGAAACGTTGAGACCGCTGCTGCTAAATGGGACCCGCATGTCATCCTCTATGTACAATAAAGTTTTTTCTTGGATTATCTTTGGCTCCTGATATTTTGGCACTTGCCTTTTTCTTTCGATCTCATGCCGCCTTTGAAACGTTGACCAAGCTGCTGGCTCATGGGTCTCGCATGTCATCCTCTACGACAATAAAAGTTTTCTTTCTTGGAGTTATTTTTGACCCCTAATTTCTGGCTATTTGCCTTTTTCTTTTGATCTCCTGCCCCCTCTGAAACGATGAGGACGCTGTTGGGAGGTCGGTCCCACATGTCATCCTCTATGAACAATAAAAGTTTCCTTTGATTGATTTATTTTGAACCCCTAATCAATTTCTGGATATTTCCTTTTTTTCTTTTGATCCCCTGCCGCCTTGAAATCGCTGAGGATGCTGCTGCCTCATGGGTCCCGCATGTCATCCTCTCAGAACGGTAAATGTTTCTTTTCTTGGATTTTGTTTACCAAATGATTTTTGGCTTATTTTTTCTTTCGATCTCCTGCAGCCTTTAAAACGTTGAGGACGCTGCTGGCTCACGGGTCCCACATGTCAGCCTCTATGAACAATAAACGCTGAGGATGCTGCTGCCTCATGGGTCCCGCATGTCATCCTCTTAGAACGAAAATGTTTCTTTTCTTGGATTTTTTACCAACAGATTTTTTGGTTTATTTTTTTTCTTTCCATCCCCTGCCGCCTTTAAAACGTTGACGACGCTGCTGGCTCATGGGTCCCCGATGTCAGCCTCCCCGTAGAACAAACATGTGATATCTTGATTATTTTGCAGACAATAAACAGTGTATTGCGCTCTGAGCTATTTCAAACGGATAAATTAAATCTTTATTTTTACATAAACAAACTTATATGTTGAATCTCCTTGTTTTTTGTTTTTGCGAAGCATAGGACTTTCCTGTTTTGTTTAGAAAATTCCGAACTTTCCTGTTTTGGAGTGGGCTGAAATTGTACGAGTCAAAAGGCCAAGCACGATAGTTCGAAGGCCCAGATGTCCAGATGCAGCCCAATTGAAATCTTTCTTCTTGGAATTTTTTTCACCCCCTGATTTCTGGCTACTACATTTTTCTTTTGGTCCTGTGCCGCCTTGGAAACATTGAGACCGCTGCTGCAAAATGGGACCCGCATATCATCCTCTATGTACTATAAAACTTTCTTTTCTTGAATTATTTTTGGCTCCTGATATTTGGTCAATTGCCTTTCTCTTTCGATCCCATGCAGCCTCTCAAACGGTGATACCGCTGCTGCTAAATGGGACCCGCATGTCATCCTCTATGTACAATCAAGTTTCTTTTCTTGAATTATTTTTGGCTCCTGATATTTGGTCACTTACCTTTTTCTTTCGATCTCATGCCACGTTTGAAACGTTGAGGAACCTGCTGGCTCATGGGACCCGCATGTCATCCTCTATGTGCTATAAAAGTTTATTTTCTTGGATTTTTTTCACCCTCTGATTTTTGGCTATTTCCTTTTTCTTTTGATCCCCTGCCGCCTTGGAAACGTTGAGTAAGCTGCTGACTCATGGGACCCGCATGTCATCCTCTATGTACAATCAAGTTTCTTTTCTTGAATTATTTTTGGCTCCTGATATTTGGTCACTTGCCTTTTTGTTTCGATCTCATGCCACGTTTGAAACGTTGAGGAACCTGCTGGCTCATGGGATCCGCATGTCATCCTCTATGTGCTATAAAAGTTTATTTTCTTGGATTTTTTTTCACCTTCTGATTTTTGGCTATTTCCTTTTTCTTTTGATCCCCTGCCGCCTTGGAAACGTTGAGTAAGCTGCTGACTCAATGGACCCGCATGTCATCCTCTATGTACAATCAAGTTTCTTTTCTTGAATTACTTTTGGATCCCGATATTTGGTCACTTGCCTTTTTATTTCGATCTCATGCCACGTTTGAAACGTTGAGGAACCTGCTGGCTCATGGGACCCGCATGTCATCCTCTATGTGCTATAAAAGTTTATTTTCTTTGTTTTTTTTCACCCTCTGATTTTTGGCTATTTCCTTTTTCTTTTGATCCCCTGCCGCCTTGGAAACGTTGGGTAAGCTGCTGACTCATGGGATCCGCATGTCATCCTCTATGTACAATCAACTTTCTTTTTCTTTTGATCTCAAGACGCATTTGAAACGTTAAGACCGCTGCTGCTAAATGGGACCCGCATGTCATCCTCTATGTACAATAAAGTTTCTTTTCTTGGATTATCTTTGGATCCTGATATTTGGTCACTTGCCTATTTCTTTCGATCTCATGCCACGTTTGAAACGTTGAGGAACCTGCTGGCTCATGGGACCCGCATGTCATCCTCTATGTACTACAAAAGTTCATTTTCTTGGGTTTTTTTCACCCTCTGATTTTTGGCTATTTCCTATTTCTTTTGATCCCCTGCGGCCTTTGAAAGTTGAGGACTCTGCTGCCTCATAGGTCCCACATGTCAGCCTGTATGAACGATAAAGCTTTCCTTTCTTGGAGTTTTTTTACCCCCTAATTTCTGGCTACTTTCTTTTTCTTTTGATCTCAAGCCGCATTTGAAACGTTGGGACCGCTGCTGCAAAATGGGACCCGCATGCAATTCTCCATGTACAATAAAAGTTTCTTTTCTTGGATTATTTTTCACCCTCATTTTTGGTCACTTGCCTTTTTCTTTTGATCCCCTACCGCCTTGGAAACGTTGAGTAAGCTGCTGACTCGTGGGACCCGCATGTCATCCTCTATGTACAATCAACTTTTTTTTCTTTTGATCTCAAGCCGCATTTGAAACGTTGAGACCGCTGCTGCTAAATGGGACCCGCATGTCATCCTCTATGCACAATAAAGTTTCTTTTCTTGGATTATCTTTGGCTCCTGATATTTTGTCACTTGCCTTTTGCTTTCGATCTCATGCCGCCTTTGAAACGTTGAGTAAGCTGCTGGCTCATGGGTCCCGCATGTCATCATCTACGAACAATAAAAGTTTCCTTCTTTTATTTTTACCCCTAATTTTTGGCTACTTCCTTTTTTCTTTTGATCACCTGCAGCCTTAGAGGATTCTGCTGGCTCATGGGTCCCACATGTCAGCCTCTATGAACAATAAACCTTTCCTTTCTTGGAGTTATTTTGACCTCTAATTTCTGGCTATTTCGCCTTTTTTAAAATCCTGTGTCGCCTTGGAAACGTTGAGAATGCTGCTGCCTCATGGGTCCCGCATGTCATCCTCTCAAAACGATAAATGTTTCTTTTTTTTTGGATTTTTTTACCAACTGATTTTTTTCCGATCCTCTGCCGTCTTTAAAAACGTTGACGACGCTGCTAATACAAGCTCTTTCGCTCCAAGATCTTGCAAGTTAATAGAATAAATCATGGAATTATTAGGATATGTTTTAAATTTCAAATCCACTTTATGAATTTTTTAAAAATACCGTGATCCGTGTGGGTATGGAGCGATCAAGGATTTTCATATTGGCCATGAGCAGTTTCAAAAATTGCAACCGGATAATTCTAAATAAATAAAAACAACTTTTATGCAGAATCTCCGTGTTTTTGTTTTTTGCCATCATAGGATCTATGGTTCATTAGAAAAGGGCCGAAATTGCATGAGCAGAAAAGCCCATTTCTAGTTATTGGGCTTCAACAGCCTGAGCAAGTAGGCCTATAGCAAATACCATGTAGATGGCCGTTGAAACCCAAAAGTATTTGTTGCCTAGACTTGACATGAACCTTGCTATGCACACGACAATTTCAGTCCGATCCGTGTACGCAACACAAGATCAAACCCAACGTGTGAGGAAGCAGGTGGCAGCACACCTCCAGATGCTCAATCGTACACATATCATATAGGAGTTGTCGTATGTACATTAGTTCCGTATTGACATGTTTGTTTCTTTGGTTAACATGTGGGGTCCGCACAGTCACCTAGGTCGCACATCAACTTCTTTGCTCATAGTTGATGCATGTTTAGTGGCCTGCAGCAAGAATCGCTGCCCCCAGGGATGTACTTTACCCTTTAGCGGCGAAAAAATAGGAATGGTCCTCTCATGACTATGATCAACAAGAGGTGGCTATATTATAGTGCTGAAATAAAGTCAATCCTAAAACAGCCATGCATGGGTTATAATATGAAGGCAACACGAAATACAAAAGCAGGGCAGTGTTCAAATAAACTGATTCAAACTAGTACATACTAAAAACAGTGTACTACTTCTCAACACTTCAAGCATAATAAAAAAGTGTGTCAGTGTTTTTTTAAAGGTAACACCGAACGGGCAATGTTTAAAGCAGGCTTAAACCACATAGCCGCTTGTCGGACACTACCCCAACTAACTCTGGGAAGGCTGATAACTCCCACAGTCTCACCTTCATCTGGCTGGAGGTTGCAGCGCAAAATTTTAGGGTATTGATTATGAAGATACTTCCGGTATGCTGTGTAGACGCAGTTTTTCCTCATGAATGGAACCAATGTGCCATCAGGAGCTTTGGATTCACGCTTCTTCAGGTTGGCAATGATCGGGTAATTGAGTCCGAGGAACAGAGAGTGGTCGCCGAGGCTGTTAACCTGCCTCCAATGAAAGTCCCCTGCACGTGCTGCAACGAACAGAGATATGGGATCCTGCTCAAAGACGTAGGTGGCAACAGGAGGATACTGCCGTAGCTGAAGCCCATTAGCAGCATAGGGAATGTCATGAGGTACTTCAGCATTGGCAATCCCAATGTTGTTTACTGTAAGGATGATCATCAATCGCTTGCCATCAGCAGATGGAGCGAGGAACCACGCGTACTGCTGATCATCCACCACCGGTGGCGGGATTACGAACATGGACATCGGGTTTTCTGCAATATTAGAAATGGAGACGAATAGGGTGTTACTGGCAACCATATTCAAACAGCAGCATTGTTCATCGTTCATGCTCACAGTATAAATACGACTATGTAAGCTAAGGACATTGGTCATTCATGTGTTCAAATCGAGTGTCCAATATATCAGTTATACTGCATGCATCCCACGAAACAAGTCTTAACTTCGCCAAAACTAGACACTAGTTAGTGTATACACAGTTATATACTACCTCTGTCCCACCGAAAGTGTCTGAGATTTGTCCAAATTCAGATGTATCTAGACAGTGAAAGCATATAGATACATTCAAATTTTGACAAATATATCATCTTAAGTTTAAGTCCTGTGTTGTAGTTAATTCCCTTTGTCTTAAGTGATCCAACGGTGTATATGATTAGATATTTGTATACAATATAGGAGTACAGACAATCTACCAGTTGGTCCAGTTTTAAACTGAGTATAGAGCTTCAATCATGACCCTTGGAGTGCTAAATCTAACGGTGCACAACAGCAGGATTCTCTGTGAAGAGTGCACATAGCTAACTCTACAATATTTTAGAACCATCACGTGAGCCTTGGGTCTACCCCAAAAAATGACCAAATATCTGAAACCCCTGAAGCATATGAATAACCCCATCAAAGAAATCGCTATTCAGCACTGCTACATGGATCAATGGAAGGTTCTTACGGTCTCAACTCTCAAGGAAACATCAAAGGAAAAGGTAGATAAGAAATGAGTGAGTGTTAGATGTACACATATTTTTAATTTTTTATTTGTTCCCTTCGTTTGCCGACTGATGGGAAGAAACATCATTTTTTGTAGGACCACTCTTGTTTTCGTATTTTATATATGCATTGCTGGCAATATTTTCTTTCGAAAACCATGAATATAGCTCGAGCTACATGTAGCATGGTTTTTGAAAATTTTGAGAGCTGCATTTTGAAGTTCCAAAGAAAACGGAGATTAAATACGGGTGTCAACAATGTTGTGTTCTACCAACATTCAAATGTCCAAATCAAAATATCTTATATTTAAGGTTTTGCAACAACAAAAAAATCTGACATATATTTTCCAACATTTTGTAACTTCAAAATCTATCAGATTCTGTCATTTTTGTGCGGCCCGAATATAGGGTATCTCAATTTCAGATTTTACACTCTGGTAGAATAATACATTCTCTACATCTATTTTTTTTAGATTTTTTATATATTCTTTCAAAACTTGCGAAAGGCATGCTATAAATATTCTTTTGATTATCAAACAGAATCTTTAATGGTTTGACGTGCATACATACTAGTAATATAAAAATATAAAAGTTCTCGCCTTGTACACATTTTGTTGATTTTTTGGAATGAATACAACATTCAATTTGGTAGATAGAGTACTAAACATTTCATGGGAAACTTAAAGCAGCTTGCCAAACAAAGGCTAATAGAAGAAAAAAATAGAGGTATGACAGGCATAACATCCACGATGGGGTTGAAATATGCATAAGCTTCGGGCAATTTGGCAAAGAAAAATCTAGCCGGATAAAGAACATAATTAAAAAAGGTACAGGTTAAACTAAGTAAATTAGGCATAACAAGTATTTCATTCTTGTTTAGTAAATAATTGGATTTTGATTGAGTTACTTTTCTAAGGGAAAAAAGGAGAAGGCAGATATTCAAGACACTTTTGGTGGGACGGAGGGAGTAAATCAAAAGTAAGAAAAAGTTATAACATGTTTCATGAGATGGAGTACTAAATAACGGCCATATGCATCTCTTCGATGCAGAGGCCGGGGTACCTCGCCCTCTATTTCGAGCAAAAATCAACTAGTTATATGAAACAATGGGTGTAAAAGTTAATCAAGAAGGGTGCCTTCATTGTGCTACGTTAACATTTGAGATACTTGTTAATTACATCCATATTCTGCAGTGGATAGAGTTAGTAATTCAGGATTGCATTCACATACGGAGTATACTATGTTTGCTGATGACTGATTAGTACTAATTCGTTGCAAGCAACGGTTCATTCATATTCAGATAAAGGATGTGATCGTTAAGTCATATACTTATGAAAGTCCTTATGCATCTCTCTAATGCAGATGGCGGGGGTCTCTCGTCCTCCTTTTGGAGCAAAAATCAATTAGTTATATATGAAACAATGGGTGTAAAAGGTTATCAAAAAGGGTGCCTTCATAGTGCTACCTTATCTTTTGAGATACTGGGTAATTACATCCATATTCTGCAGTGGCGTAGAATTACTAATTCAGGAATGCAATCACATACTGAGCATACTATGTTTGTTGGTGACTAATTAGTACTAATTCATTGCAAGCAACGGTTCATTCATATTCAGCAAAAGGCGGTGTGATCATTAAGTCATTTATGAAAGGTAAAATATAAACAAGGTAGTTCATGAATAACTTCATTGATTAAGGCAGTGTATCATGCAATGCAACATAAGGACTGAAAAAATACCATTTGGGGTGTCCCAGCAGTACGTCCAGCCCCTAATTTCGTCCACCGCAAAAACTTGGCCACCGAGTTCAATGGCATCACAGAACGCCGGCACAATTTGTTCAGGTGTAGGGTTCTTCAGCATTCTCCAGTCGCCACCCCCTTCAAGGTAGAAAATCCTTTTGTCGAACAAGGCGATGAGCTTGTAATCTGCGTACCTCCCACCTTTTGTGGGCACTTGGCAGATTACAATCTTCAACAAATTAATTGCTCGACTCCAGCAAAGATAGTATAACCAATCTTTAGTAGCAGGTTGATATGTAACACCATGACCAATCTTCGGATCAGGTGGGGATGGAAGGGGGATATGTCGCTCGGTGTAGACGTTCACAAGGCACCACTGGCACCCACGATGATCGGCGGCGGCGATCCAGTCGCCGTTCGCGCCAAGCCATTTTCTGTCGTGCATGAACGGCAGGGTGACAGAACGGCGAGGATGGTCAAGGGGCACCAGGTCGTACACGGTAACATGCAGACGAGATGCTGTCGCCACGAACCAGGGATCATCGAACCAATAAGCAGGCGGAGGCATCAGCAGGCAGGGTTCATCCCAATGGTGCATCTTACCTTCATCATTGCTGATCTGGTCGTAGAGCTCCCTGGAACATGCGGCAAGTCGGACGGTGTAGGTAACGTCCAGATGCGCAGCGATGAGGTCGATGTTGTCGCCGGTGAGAGCCTCCAAGTGGCCGTCCCCGCCGCACCGGCAAAGCCTTGAATATTCCATCAGGTGAAGATGGATTTAGATGGATGGCGGATGCAACTTCGCTTGGGGTTTTCGGAGGAGAGGGCGAGCGCTATGGAAGAAACGATGCGCGCCGCGGCCGGGTGGGGTGAGGAGAGAAAGGCCGGTATAGTACTAGTGATGCGGCGTGGTGGGGATCGAGATCCTGCGCGTGCGCGTGATTCTGCGAGGGTGAAGAAAAAGACGATAGACATGCAAGGGGCAAAACCTAGGCAGTACTCTAGGCTGCTGCTGCTGCGACTGGGCGCCGATTTGACTGTTGGTAGATGGTAGACTAGCACGCCACCCATCTATAAATTTGCGACGACGTTTGGTGCAGTGATGTCTCGTCACATCAGCTTGAGCAGAGAGGGCTTTTTTTACAGTTTCCATTACGATATATTTTTCGCCGATAATCGTAGTACTCTATGCCAGAGACACGTACCTTAACACGTGGGCAGCATGCAACCGCGCGAGCACCAAAATGAAATGAGAGATGTTTTAGAGCAGAACTTCATTTTCAATGCCTTTCCTAGCTTGGTTTGGAGGAGCTTCAGTGACTTGATGCTTCCAAGTCTCATTGTGACTAGGTGCCACCATCTACCATCTTTCGAGATCCAACGTTCCAAACTATCTGTTATTTCGAAGCTAAAAAAGAAAAAACTATTCAGAAAATTTTGAAAAAAATCCAGTAATATGTAGATGCCTTGTTTTAAAATCTATGAATATTTCATCCCATTCGGATGACTAGCTTGTGATTAAATAGCTTCTTACGTATTCGAGCACTAGTTTAAACTAAATATTATTTGCTCACAAACCAATTATTCAAATCGAATGAAACTCCACCAAAATATAAATCGAAATATGCATGATTTACTGCAATGTGAGCGGATAATTCAATCCCACGAAAAGACAATATGCTCCAAGACCAGTAATCTCTTCCCTAGCTTATCTGAACATAACTGACAGTGTCCTTAGAGAACATCTTGCAGCCTCAGTAAAGCCTCAGGTATGAACAAGAAGCATACTGCCATCTACAGATCACGCTAAGAACCACAACCCAGGATCATCCTCATAGCCTATATCATCAAGGTTTCCCTCCAAAATGCTTATGTTTGTTGGTGACTAATTAGTACTAATTCAGGAATGCAATCACATACTGAGCATACTATGTTTGTTGGTGACTAATTAGTACTAATTCATTGCAAGCAACGGTTCATTCATAGTATTCAGCAAAAGGCGGTGTGATCATTAAGTCATTTATGAAAGGTAAAATATAAACAAGGTAGTTCATGAATAACTTCATTGATTAAGGCAGTGTATCATGCAATGCAACATAAGGACTGAAAAAATACCATTTGGGGTGTCCCAGCAGTACGTCCAGCCCCTAATTTCGTCCACCGCAAAAACTTGGCCACCGAGTTCAATGGCATCACAGAACGCCGGCACAAGGGCTACAGGAAGACATCACCAAGAAAGGGTGATGCATGTCTCCTTCAACAAACACAGCAGTACATGTCTGAAGCAAGTACATGAACACAAGTACACCACCATAATAATACTACATGAACACAAGTGATGCCGTCGGTTGGGGAGGCCTAAATAAAACTTAAACTTAATCCTAATCTAATGGACGTCGGTTGGGGCGCGCGACGGGTCTGCCTCGTCCTCGTTCTTCGCCTATGCAGCCTACGTCCGTGCCCGCTTCTGGTCCCATGCTTCGCGATAGGGGCGGCCCCAGGGGTATTCTTGCGTATGCAGCTGAATACCTAAGATTTTGACAAAACCTTAGAATTTCCTCATAAATCAGGGAAAAATTTGGCAAATACATGAGGATTTTGGCAAAATGAATACACAGGTTGAAAATGAATACCCAGCACTTCATCACGGGCGCAGCCACTGTTCGCGCTTCAGGCGATCGAGCATGGCGGACGCCGTCAAAAGACCTTGCCGGCGGCGCTGTCCCAGCGGTTCAGTCCTTAGCCGAGAAATCTCCTTCTGGAAGAAGAGTATCGCTTGCTGGCGGGCGAACGCCTCATAATGGCGATGAGCCCTGTCCTCGCAGAACTTCCGTTGGGAAGCCTCCAAGATCCGGAGGTCGTGCTCGCTGTACTCCTCCTTCAACCGTGGGTCCTCGTCGTTATCGGAGCTGTACTCCGCGTCGGACTGCGGCTCCGGCTCCGGCTCCGGCTCCGGCTGCGATGGTGGTGGAGGCTGCGCGCGGACTTTGAGGCCAAGCCTACAGAACCTCGTTTTCCGATGGCGCGGCATTTTTGAGGTGGAGAGGAGAGAATGGAGCGTAAGCGGTGGTGGAAATGAGAGGATAGCACCGCGGGGGTGGACGGCGTAGTAGGTACTTTATGCTGGTGGTAGGCAACTACCCTCATTTACGGCGGCGTAGGCGACTGCACGCCGCGTGTCCGGCCGCTGCCCTCGTGGCCGCCTAGGTTTAGGCGCGGGAGACCATTAAACGCCGGGGACTACCAACCTTCCCGCGTCGCCTTTGATGCGAACAGTCGCGTCCTCCCGCTGACAAGGCGGCCCCACACGCGAAAACCGTCGTGCCGCGAGGCGCCGACGCGCCCGATTCGCGCCCTTCGCCGGTGTGAGCCCAAAAAATGCAACTACTACTACTGTACTAGCGAGCAGGCCCTCCCATCAGTATCAGACTAGTTACATCACCAAAAAAGGTGATGCATGTCTCCTTCACATGGTCTTCTTATGTCATATAGTAAGGCACTAGCAATGATCGGCGCGGCGTGTCTCATAGTGGGAGTATCTTCACTAGTAACTAAGTGTCCAACTCAGCAAATTTGCTTATGTGGCAGTGAGTTAATGAGGAGAGAGGAGGATGGAGTAACATACAGTAGCTAGTTACTGTAACATCACACTTCCCAAGATACAATGAGTCTATAAGCTAATTAATGAAGACATCTATATGATACTACTTTGATGTTACTTCCCACTATGACTAGTCTAACTAATATACTCCCTCTATCTCAGAGCTTAAGGCGTAAAAATAAATTCGATTTTTGATCAAAGCATAAGGCGTAGGTATAGTACTAGTGATGCGGCGTGGTGGGGATCGAGATCCTGCGCGTGCGCGTGATTCTGCGAGGGTGAAGAAAAAGACGATAGACATGCAAGGGGCAAAACCTAGGCAGTACTCTAGGCTGCTGCTGCTGCGACTGGGCGCCGATTTGACTGTTGGTAGATGGTAGACTAGCACGCCACCCATCTATAAATTTGCGACGACGTTTGGTGCAGTGATGTCTCGTCACATCAGCTTGAGCAGAGAGGGCTTTTTTTACAGTTTCCATTACGATATATTTTTCGCCGATAATCGTAGTACTCTATGCCAGAGACACGTACCTTAACACGTGGGCAGCATGCAACCGCGCGAGCACCAAAATGAAATGAGAGATGTTTTAGAGCAGAACTTCATTTTCAATGCCTTTCCTAGCTTGGTTTGGAGGAGCTTCAGTGACTTGATGCTTCCAAGTCTCATTGTGACTAGGTGCCACCATCTACCATCTTTCGAGATCCAACGTTCCAAACTATCTGTTATTTCGAAGCTAAAAAAGAAAAAACTATTCAGAAAATTTTGAAAAAAATCCAGTAATATGTAGATGCCTTGTTTTAAAATCTATGAATATTTCATCCCATTCGGATGACTAGCTTGTGATTAAATAGCTTCTTACGTATTCGAGCACTAGTTTAAACTAAATATTATTTGCTCACAAACCAATTATTCAAATCGAATGAAACTCCACCAAAATATAAATCGAAATATGCATGATTTACTGCAATGTGAGCGGATAATTCAATCCCACGAAAAGACAATATGCTCCAAGACCAGTAATCTCTTCCCTAGCTTATCTGAACATAACTGACAGTGTCCTTAGAGAACATCTTGCAGCCTCAGTAAAGCCTCAGGTATGAACAAGAAGCATACTGCCATCTACAGATCACGCTAAGAACCACAACCCAGGATCATCCTCATAGCCTATATCATCAAGGTTTCCCTCCAAAATGCTTATGTTTTTGGAAAGTTTTCTTGACGATAGGGAAGATTCTGAAGGGCTTAGATTCGCTACAATAGCAAAAAATGGAAAATTTTCGCCGCTAAAAAGAGTATCCCGCCATTTTAATATACACTTACTAGTAGTTGATCAATTGTGCATTGCAAAACACAAAGTTCAGATCAAATGTGCAACATACCAACAGATAGTTAACTAGCAGTTTTACGAGCACATGGCGATACTAAGGTGATGAAGCAGTTAACTAGCAGAACAAGATCTCCTACTCAGGGACGCTCTTGGTGGACGCCGAGATATAGGTCGCTAGCTGTGCACGGAGATCCTCCTTCTCCTTGATAATCGCATTAAGGACGGCGGTTTGTCCGCGCATTAGCACCCTCGAGATCTGCCTCTTGAGCTTTAATTTCAACTTCTGTTCCATGAGATACTTGATGAGGTTGCTTCCAGTATCCATCCATGTGACGCTCTTGTTGTTCAGTTCCACCCAGTAGGCGTTCTGCTGCTTAAGCATGTCGACGCATTGCGCAAGATGAAAGGAGATCTCCTTCTCAGACGCCAAAACTCTGTGAAGACGATCACACTCCAGGGTGAGGGAGTGTTCATTCTCCAGCTGGCTGCCTATGTGGGCCTTGTTCTCTTCCTTTTGCTACAACAATAATTGTATGAAAAAAAAAGAAATCAACCCATTCATATATGAGTATTAGTTACCCGCAAACAATAGGACTACTAATTTCTAGCATGGATATTGATAAAGGAATGGACAACACTCGGACGCTCCACAAATACCACAGGGTTCATCAACACATAATTAATCGGAAAGCAGTGATTACATAAACTATAAAAAAACAAGTGGACAGAGGCATACAGCCTACCTGGCTTGGCCGGGAAACGGGGCCGAACTTAGCTTCGGACGGCCGGACTTGGGGCGCCACCGTCGTTGTGGTTACCGGGGAGACATTTGAACCGCCGGCCCTTTGAGATGTAAATAAATGTAAAAACGGTTAGAAAATAAGAATCAACTGAAGGACACCCCGCTAGAAACTTACCCGGACGAACCCTCGCCCTTGATGGTGGTGTTTGCATCATCATCATTCATCAATGTGACGCTCTGGTTATGCAGTTCCACACAAACGCGGTTCTGCTCATTAAGCCTGTCGAGCTCGGCAGTAAAGGTATTGATGCCTTGCTGAAGATTATGGCAGATCTTGTTCTCGGACGCCAAATCTACGTGAACAGGCTCAAACTCTGGGGTAAGGGAGAGTTCATTCCCCAGCTGGCTGCCTATGTGGGCCATGTTCACCTCCATTTGCTGGCACGATCATTGTATGGAACAAAAAAGAATCCAACCAATTCATATATGAGTAATTACACGCAAAAAAATAGGAGTACTACTAATTTCTAGCACAGATCTTGATACAGGAATGGACATCACATGGACGCTCCACAAATATCACAGTGTTCATCAACACATAATTAAAAGGAAAGCCGTGATTACATAAACTACTCCATCCTATCCCTTTTAGTAGTAGTAGTAGTAAACACGGATTTAGTAAAGTTGTATTCTCCCTATGATCCCTTTTAGTTGACTCGGATTTAGTACAAAGTTGTACAAATTTTATTTGACTCAAATTTCAAATAAAATGGATCGGAGGGAGTACTAAATCAGAGTCTATTAAAATGGATTGGAGGGAGTATTAAAAAAAAGTGGATAGAGGCATACAGCCTACCTGGCTTGGCCGTGAAACGGGGCCGAACTCAGCTTCCGACGACCGGACTTGGGGCGCCACCGTCGTGGGGGTTACCGGGTAGACGTTTGAACCGCCGGCCCTGTGAGATGTAAATAAATGGAAAAAACAGTTAGAAAATAAGAATGAACTGGAGGACACGCCACTAGAAACCTACCCGGACGAACCCTCGCCCACTGGCTCGCTCTCCATCGAATAGAGGATAGACTGCTCTGCGAGAATGCTCAGGCGATCATAAGTGGCCATACAACGACGCGCTAGCTGGCTAGATGAGTTTTTCTCGGCGGTCCTAGTCCTCATCGTCTTCCCTAGGATATCCTGCCGCCGGGCCGCCCGGCTCAATGGAGCCATGGCTTGCGAGGTACGTAGTACTTTACTACTCAGTAGTTAGGGTGGAGGGCTGGTGAAGGCTAGTTACTAGCTACCAGCAGAACAGAAAGAGAAGAAGGGCGGAGGGCTGGTCAAGGATAAATCTTACATACACCCAGAAAAGACCATCGTGCCCTCGCGGGGCTTCTGAGCAATTATAGGGACGTCTGTTCTCAAATGGGCAAGATAGGGTACCTTCCCGAGGAAGCATCTAGCACCCAAGCCAATGGACTGCGCGTTGAACAATGGTTACAGTATGTGTGGCATACTGTAAAAGAAAAGATAACAAGGGAAATGCCTGGCAGGGTCCAGAGGTGCATTTAATCGGACATGGGATTCCATAGTACAGTACACCATAGAGTATGTGAACATAAACACAGAATACAATCAAGCGCTTAGTGTTGGACCCTCTCCGCCAAATAAGATCATATATCGTCGTTAGGGCCGCCCTGGTGAATCCTCTGAATGAAAAAAGCCCATAGTTGGCAACCTAAACCCGCCGCTCCGAATAGGAACTTCCGTCCGACGATAACTTTCT
Organism: Lolium multiflorum; assembly: GCA_030979885.1. NCBI lineage: Eukaryota > Viridiplantae > Streptophyta > Magnoliopsida > Poales > Poaceae > Lolium > Lolium multiflorum. The sequence continues at coordinate 193,870,803 of CM061749.1, forward strand.
GACAACAAAAAATAATTAATTCAGTACTGCATAAACCGCAATTTCAATTAGATAACCACGAAGATTAAGATAGGCGCATGTATCACCTGTCGATGCGAACCCAGATAGTCAGCTCCGTGCACGGTTGATACCATTGCAACGACCGCTCTAGTTCCGACCATTTGGCGGCGCCCGGCGTGGTCGTGCTGTTCGCCAGAATAGTGGCCGTATAGTTGGGGAGCATTAAACCAATCTCAGAGCGATTAAGTAATGGCTTGCCGTGCGACGACATACTCACATTGTACTCCGGCCACACGCACGCCGCCGACCTAACGCACTCAACGGATAGGCAGGCCAGCACGCATCCATTTTTCGGCTGGACTTGCGTATATGTGTGCCAGACGAACACGGTACCATCGTTCCCGTAGAAGATGACCGGACGTCTTGGCTCTGGCGGTGCCAGCACCGGGATGATGAACGCCATCGCGGTGCCGTACGGGATCATGTCCACACAAATCGAATGGATTTCTCTGAGGTGGGCGATGAGCGCTGCTGGCGAGGCGGAGAAGTCGCAGCCGGCCTCTGTGCAGTCGCACGGGCTGTGCGGGCACGCGAGCTCGTGGTCGTGGAGCTCGTTGTAGGCGACCACGCTCCCGCACCCGTCGTGGGGGCACTCCATCCTCTTTAATCTGCTTTGAAGAAGATATTGATGGGGAGGGGAGGGGAGGGGCGAGTGGAGAAGAAGGAAGGTGGTGGCTATTAATTCGGGCCTCACCGTCCCACCAGTTTGGCTAATTAAGGTGACGCTGAAAGTTTCACTGTCTATGTTTTCACACGCAGTACACCTTATATGATGGCCAAAAATGGGATATGAAGATTTTCTCGAAATATCAAAAAAAAAGATTGATGTTTGACATATGTGTGATGTTACTCAAAATTGAACTACATGTTACGAATGGACGGTCGGCAATTTTTAGGGAAGAAAATGAATTTTAAAATATTGAAATACTTTGAGTGTCTCTGTGTGAAGCCTTGCACTAAGATCATAGAAATTTCCATTACCCTTGTACGGATGGTGGGTCCTAAAAGTTGAAGTAATTTGAGTGCAACAAAAAGAACTTCAATGAAATTAAGGGCTCCTTTGATTTAAAGGATAGGAAAAGCATAGGAATAGGAAATGTATAGGATTGGAATGGCATGTCTACTTGAATCCTATAGGAAGATGAAGTGTGTTTGATTGTAGCAAAGGAATTTTTTCATGAGCTATGAGCTAATGCTTATTTCCTATAGGAATTACACTACAAGATTCCTATAGGAATTTTTCCTATAGGATATGTTCCTATGAATCAAACAACATGTATAGGAAATTTTCCCATAGGAACCAAATCCTTCACACTTCCTATGCAAATCCTTTGAATCAAAGGAGCCCTAAAAATGTGGACTAGCTTGTGTCGTCATATGAGATATAGATGGTATAAAAATAACAAACTACAATACTAAGAGTGATTTATATAAATCAAGTTTGATTTCTTGCTTTCATGTATGAGTTAATTTATTAACATGGCTTTCTACCCCCCCCCCCACACACACACACAACACACAAACACACTCTCTCTCTCTCTCTCAAATGGGGGTGAGAGGAGAAGAAGGATGTTCGTAACTCATGCCTCACCATCCTACCAGACTTTGGTCGATGCCCAACACATTCATGACCTAAAAAGGTGACGTTGACTATTTCATAGTCTACATTTTCACAAGCATTATACAATGTATATTGGCCAAAATGTGATGTGTAGATTTTCTCGAATTGTACCTTATTTGGATTCATGTTTGACGTATGAGCGGTTTTACTCAAAATTCAACTACATGTTCAAATGCCAGGTCGGAAAATTTGAATGAAGAAAATATAGTTTAAATATTGAAATAAGTGAGCATATGTGTGCGTGTGTGCGTGTGTGTGTGTGTGTCTTTTGTGCACTACGATACGTAAAATTGGCACTACCATTTTACGAATGTGGTGGGTCCTAGAATATTGAAGCAAATTCAAAAAAAATGTGCTAGCTTGAGTCATCGTATGAGATAAAATCGCTATACAAATAACAAACTTACAACCTTAAGGTAATTTAAGAAAGATTTATTATCTTGCTTGCACATGTGTGGTCATGTTGATTGCATTGTATATTAGTATGAACTTACTAATAATTATCCCAAATATTGGCAGCAATGTGCATCTTACCGTTCACATATATTTTATTCAACTTCATTTCACACATAAATACATTCTACTTTATTAGTGTAAAATAAGAGCTTTATGTGAGCTTTATTGTGAAGTGGCTGCCTGAGAGAAGGGCCAAATTTTCAAGGTAACAATTTCGAAACATGGCATACTTCATAAGATGACCATTTAGGTGATATATATGTTGATTATTTCTCGAGTTTGTAATATATGTGGACTTATGTTGAGTTTTAACCAATTTTAGTCAATTTAAAATTGCATGTTCTTTAAAGTTCGGCACGAGTTTTGGTAGAAAATATGCAGATTTTACCATGGTAAGGTGTTATGCTTCATGCATGAAAAAACTACAAAGAAAAGATGAACAATTTGTACGAATGGTGAAGCCGGTGAATTTGAAGCAAATTGAATGCAACCAAAGGAAATTCATTAAAACTAAAAAAAAGATGAAGAGTTCACGAGGAAATGGTATGGCGATTTGAAAAGAAAATGAATCACTACATATGTGAATCTGGTCATAGTAAACGAAAATGCCAAGTAGAGTTTCCAATTTTGTTCATAAAAATAGATCAAATTTGAACTAGATTTGTGATGTAGATTGGTCATAGAAACCGCTATAAGCCATCGCAATGTACGGAAGTGAATAATTCTAGGCATCCATATTTTAATTACTTCATGTAATGTAATTGAACAAGCTAGATTGGGTATTGCCCCATGAAATTGTACCACACATGCCAACAATAGTAAACCTGGTTGCTTACAAGTACGCCAACATTATGTGGCTTGATTAAATGTGCATTAAACTTAAAATGCCTATTTATTTATATTGTTTTAGTAGTCGTATGACAGTGAAGGATCCAGAGTTGCATTAATCGGCGAATTGGGTTACATATTACATAGAATAATTCATGGTAAACATAAAATACATCCAATCCGTCAATATTTTTAGATAAAGGTCTAAGTAGTCCTTCCCCACCGAAGTAGATGACCACCTCCAACACTACGGCCGTCCTGACAAGAACCATCAGCAAAACGTCTCTTTTAGTCCTTGTACTGAGTACTTTGAAGCAGGAAGCCCCAGACACACCCTTCCTTTTACGGTGATGAAGCAATATTAAACATCAAAAGAAGAGGCAGAACAAGATCTCCTACTCAGGGACACTTGGTGGACGCCGAGATATAGGTCGCTAGCTGTGCACCGAGATCCTCTTCTCCTTGCTAATCGCCCTGTCACAAGAAAAACAAATTAATTCAGCATTACTTAAATCCGCATTAGCATCGTCCCAATAAGATTGAGGGTAGTGTTATGTTCACTCACTCCTTATCGATGCGCAAATAGATAGTCAGCTGCTTCGATGATTCATTGCCGCACAGGTACCGCGGCGGCACCGAGAGGAAGGAAGTGACATCTCCCAAAGAAACTGTGCCCGGAGTCGGGCTGCTCGTCGGCTCTAATACCGCCTTCACCACGTCAAACAAGTGTTCCCCGGTAAGCTTACGCGGCCCCGGCATCGGCGGGCCGTTCGCCCACATTGTCACCCTATACCGGGGCAAGTTGCACGCCGCCGGCCTGACGCACACGAAGGATACCGCGGTGTCCATGCCGCAAGGGTGGATGTGCAAGGCGAACACTGCGCCATCCGTCCCGTAGCCGATGAGCTGTAGTTTTGGCGAGCCCGGTGCCGGCACCTTCAGATGAACAAATCCGAAGTCCTCGTCGTACGGGAACCTATCCACAGCGGTCAAGTGGGCTTCTCTGAGGTGTAGGATGAACGGTACCTTCGAATCGGCGAATTCGCAGCCGGGGTGCGTGCAGAAGCAAGAGCCGTGCGGGCACGCCATCATGTGCTTGTCTTCCTCGTTGTAAGGGATCTCCCTCCCGCACCAGTCGTTGATACACTGGATCGTCGGCTTCAGAGGCTGCTTCTTCGGCACAGGCAACTCCATAGTCTAAGGTCTGATGAGGGATCGGAAAGGGGCGCGGGGGGTTGTGGCGGCGGCGGCGCGAGCGAGGGGGGAGCAGTGAGAAGCTGAGAACTGAGAAGGGAGATTGATGTTTATGGAGATTGATGTTTCTTTATAATAATATAGAGGGCTCTTCTTTTAACGGGAGCCTCTAGACTGGTGGACACATGACCTGTGCTCACTGAAGTGTGGGACCTCACGCATGGGAACCACACGTAAGTGACAGACCAGTTGGTGTACTCGGGTGATTATTATAATGTATAAGTACTCCATAGTTTCCTATAGATCCAAGGGTAGGAAAGCCAAGTTATCTCATTTACAAGACATTATTTTTTCCATGAAGCCAAGTTTATCCCCCTCCCCCAGTGATTTGACCTAGATTTGAAATCAAGGCACACGTGATTCAAAAAAGGCAATCTAAAAACATGGAGTATTCATCATTTTGTAGTACATATATCTAGGGAAAATACCAAACATGCCATACCAGTGTTTTAGAGAAGAACCCTCAAGTAGATTGGCACCATGTTGGAGTTCGTCTAGCTAAATTTCCTCCCACATGCATGTGAGCTTGGTACCACTACACAAGAACCATGCCAAACTTTTGAATCATGGCCCAATTTTATGTATATATTTGCAACTTTTCATCATGCAAGCATGAATACTTTGCAAAATATGTGCATTTTGGGTTGTCGCCCATAAATGTGTTTTTGCTTGTCTGCCACCAATCAAGTTTTCATTCGCGGGGAAACATGCATGACAGGATGACCATTTCCAAGGTTTCATGAATTATCTCAATGTGCATCTATATATATACAATTTCTTGGGCTAAATCCGATAAAATGCAAATTTGACACAGTGTGTAGATGAAGTACAGATCAAACAAATAATTTAAAAAATACATGGGTGTGTGGCCTGAATGTGTGGATCGAGCCAAGTACATTTTATATAATAATGGCCAAACACATGCACCGCACCCTCCTACTAGAGCAAATTAAAACAAGCAGGGTGAGAGCATCGTGAGATTGCTCGACCTAGCTAAATTTTAAAACAAGCCGAATTAATAAGTTATTGTGTGGGGATTGATAGAAAAGATCGAAACAAAGCATGCATAGTCATATCATTTGTGGTTTACATAATACCTCTATGAACAGTACCAAATAAACATGGCATATATACACTTCTATGTTTAGACAAGAACCCTGCATATTTTTTTGCACCATGTGTTTGAGGCCTCGCTTCCCCAGAAGTGTGTGTGAGAGCATTTTGCATGCTACGAGAAAACAATGCCAAACATTTGAATCGCATGACTCATTTTTTGGTAGTGATATATAGGTTTATGGTTTATATATATAAGGTTTAGTGTTAGGGTCTAGGGGTTTAATATAATTAGGGTTTAGGGTTTATAGAGATTCACATCATCTGTTTCATTTCACATTTGTGATGTACAATACTACATACCTAAGTAAAATCGATCCATTCTTAGTCACTCCAAAATGGAGCTCGTGGCCGGGAGGTTTTTGGAATTTCCATGTTTGAAACCCAATACCACTTCTCTTTGGTTCAAAAACCTCCCAAAATTAAGCCCGTTTTCAAATATTTCAAACTTATTCAAATTTGGTTCAAATTTGAAAGACATACAAGTTATATCACACATATTGCATACATTTTCACACAAACTGCACTAGATGCTAACCCTATAATTTGAGACCATTTGGATGAGGTCGAAAAAATTCTTGGATTAGAATCGTGTTGTTCGAACCCCGTAGTTGGATTTTTTTGAACCCTTGATCTGTAGAACTGGGCAAAACCCGAGTTTAACCTATTTAATTATAGATTCGTATATCGATTTTTCTACTACCTTTTTATTATTACTATGCAGCACATGGGTGTTTGCCCGTCGAGTGAAACACGGAGGAAGAGGGATCACTCGGAAGGAGAGAAGAAGGGGGTGTCTCCCCTTTTTCGGGTGATGATGTTGACTTTTGTGCAGGGTTTGTCAGTGAGCAGGAGGTGCGAGCGAGCGAGCGAGCGAGTCGAGCGAGGCCGAGAATGAGAGAGATTTGTTTTTTTGTGAGAGGGACAACCGAAGGATCCAGAAGGACCCACAGACTTCCAATACGCATCTGATGCGTCTTCTCTTGACAAAGAAGATGGCTGGGAGTTTGCGTACCTACTGCACGTGACTTGTGCTCACTGAAGTGTGGGACCTCAAGGGTGGGCACCACACGTAAGTGACAGACCTGTTGGTGTAAAAACTCGGTTGATTATAATAGTGCATTAGAACAAAGTTTCCTATGGATTCAAGGGTAGGAAATCCAAGTTAACTCATTTACGTGTTAAACTTATCTAAATCTTGGTCAAACCTAGGATTTGACCAAGATTCAAATGGGCAGAAAAATAAAAAAACAGAAAAATGAAAAACCAAATCACATAGTCTTCTTATGTCATGTAGTAAGCAGTAAAGTTGATAAAAAAGGTCCATACATATTCAAACCACACAAATCATGTATCTATACCCCCTAACCCCTAAACTCCGTCTTATGAAGTCAAACATGGAAATTTCAAAAACCATCCTAAGAGCTACATTTTGGGGTGACTAAGAAGGATACATGCTTCCCTTTTCATTTTCATGTTTTAAACTTGTTTAAATTATCTTGGTCAAACCTAGGATTAGACAAGATTCAAATGGGCATCAAAATTGAAAAAAATCAGCAAAAAGAAAAACCAAAGCAAATAGTTTTCTTATGTCATATAGTAAGCATTAAAGTTGATAAACAAGGTCTAGACATAATCAAACCAGACAAATCATGTAGCTATACCCCCTAACCCCTAAACTCTGTCTTATGAATTGAAGTCAAGCATGTGAAGAGAAGTGGTTTTGGGTTTCAAACATGGAAATTTCAAAAACCTCCCAAAAGCTTCATTTTAGAGTGACTAAGAAGGATCCATGCTTACCTTTTCATTTTCATGTTTTAAACTTGTTTAAATTATCTTGGTCGTCAAACCTAGGATTTGACAAGATCCAAATGGGCATCAAAATTGAAAAAAAAATCAGAAAAAAGAAAAACCAAAGCAAATAGTTTTCTTATGTCATATATATAGTAAGCATTGAAGTTGATAAACAAGGTCCATACATATTCAAACCACACAAATCATGTATCTATACCCCTAACCCCTAAATTGATTAACTATGTCTTATGAAGTCAAGCATGTGAAGAGAAGTGGTTTTGGGTTTCAAACATGGAAATTTCAAAAACCTCCCAAAAGCTTCATTTTAGAGTGACTAAGAAGGATCCATGCTTACATTTGCATTTTCATATTTTAAAATTGTTTAAATCATTATCAAACCTAGGATTTGACCAAGATACAAATGGGTGGGCACAAAATTCAAAAAAATCAGAAAAATGAAAAACAAAAGCACATAGTCTTCTTATATATGTCATATCGTAAGCATTCGAGTTGATAAACGAGGTCTAGGTATATCCAAACCAGACAAATCATGTATCTACCCCCCATCGATCTTATGAAGTCTAGCATGAAGAGAAGTCGTTTTGGGTTTCAAACATGGAAATTTCAAGAACATCCCAAAAGCTTCATTTTAGAGTGACTAAGAAGGATACATGCTTACCTTTTAATTTTCATGTTTTAAACTTGTTTAAATCTTGGTTGAACCTAGGATTTGACCAAGATTCAAATATATGGGCATAAAATTCAAAAAAAATAGAAAAATGAAAAACCAAAGCACATAGTCTTCTTATGTCTATAGTTAGCATTAAAGTTGATAAACATGTCTAGACATATTCAAACTAGAAAATCATGTCTATATCTACACCCCTAACCCTAAACTCTGTCTTATGAAGTCAAGCATGCATGAAGAGAAGTGGTTTTTTTGTTTCAAACATGGAAATTTCAAAAACCCTCCCAAGAGCTACATTTTGGGGTGACTAAGAAGGATAGATGCTTATTTTTTCATATTCATGATTTAAACTTGTTTAAACCATGGTCAAACCTAGGATTTGACCAAGATTCAAATGGGCATCAAAATTGAAAAAAAATCAGCAAAAATAAAAACCAAAGCAAATAGTTTTCTTATGTTATATAGTAAGCATTAAAGTTGATAAACAAGGTCTAGACATATTCAAACCAGACAAATCATGTATCTATACCCCCTAACCCCTAAACTCTGTCTTATGAAGTCAAGCATGAAGAGAAGTGGTTTTGGGTTTCAAACATGGAAATTTGAAAAACCTCCCAAAAGCCCCTTTTCAAATATTTCAAACTTATTCAAATTTGGTTCAAATTTGAAAGACATACAAGTTATAGCACACATAGTGCATACATTTTCACACAAACTGCACTAGATGCTAACCCTATAATTTGAGGCCATTTGGATGAGGTCGAAAAAATTCTTGGATTAGAATCGTGTTGTTCGAACCCCGTAGTTGGATTTTTTTGAACCCTTGATCTGTAGAACTGGGCAAAACCCGAGTTTAACCTATTTAATTATAGATTCGTATATCGATTTTTCTACTACCTTTTTATTATTACTATGCAGCACATGGGTGTTTGCCCGTCGAGTGAAACACGGAGGAAGAGGGATCACTCGGAAGGAGAGAAGAAGGGGGTGTCTCCCCTTTTTCGGGTGATGATGTTGACTTTTGTGCAGGGTTTGTCAGTGAGCAGGAGGTGCGAGCGAGCGAGCGAGCGAGTCGAGCGAGGCCGAGAATGAGAGAGATTTGTTTTTTTGTGAGAGGGACAACCGAAGGATCCAGAAGGACCCACAGACTTCCAATACGCATCTGATGCGTCTTCTCTTGACAAAGAAGATGGCTGGGAGTTTGCGTACCTACTGCACGTGACTTGTGCTCACTGAAGTGTGGGACCTCAAGGGTGGGCACCACACGTAAGTGACAGACCTGTTGGTGTAAAAACTCGGTTGATTATAATAGTGCATTAGAACAAAGTTTCCTATGGATTCAAGGGTAGGAAATCCAAGTTAACTCATTTACGTGTTAAACTTGTCTAAATCTTGGTCAAACCTAGGATTTGACCAAGATTCAAATGGGCAGAAAAATAAAAAAACAGAAAAATGAAAAACAAAATCACATAGTCTTCTTATGTCATATAGTAAGCATTAAAGTTGATAAACAAGGTCTAGACATATCAAACCATACAAATCATGTATCTACCCCTAACCCCTAAACTCCGTCTTATGAAGTCAAGCATGAAGAGAAGTGGTTTTGGGTTTCAAACATGGAAATTTCAAAATCCTCCCAAAAGCCCCTTTTCAAATATTTCAAACTTATTCAAATTTGGTTCAAATTTGAAAGACATACAAGTTATAGCACACATAGTGCATACATTTTCACAAAAACTGCACTAGATGCTAACCCTATAGCTTGAGGCCATTTGGATGAGGTCGAAAAAATTCTTGGATTAGAATCGTGTTGTTCGAACCCCGTAGTTGGATTTTTTTGAACCCTTGATCTGTAGAACTGGGCAAAACCCGAGTTTAGAGTGACTAAGAAGGATACATGCTTCCCTTTTCATTTTCATGTTTTAAACTTGTTTAAATTATCTTGGTCAAACCTAGGATTAGACAAGATTCAAATGGGCATCAAAATTGAAAAAAAATCAGCAAAAAGGAAAACCAAAGCAAATAGTTTTCTTATGTCATATAGTAAGCATTAAAGTTGATAAACAAGGTCTAGACATATTCAAACCAGACAAATCATGTAGCTATACCCCCTAACCCCTAAACTCTATCTTATGAAGTCAAGCATGTGAAGAGAAGTGGTTTTGGGTTTCAAACATGGAAATTTCAAAAACCTCCCAAAAGCTTCATTTTAGAGTGACTAAGAAGGATCCATGCTTCCCTTTTCATTTTCATGTTTTAAACTTGTTTAAATTATCTTGGTCGTCAAACCTAGGATTTGACAAGCAGATTCAAATGGGCATCAAATTTGAAAAAAAATCAGAAAAAAGAAAAACCAAAGCAAATAGTTTTCTTATGTCATATAGTAAGCATTGAATTTGATAAACAAGGTCCATACATATTCAAACCACACAAATCATGTATCTATACCCCCTAAGCCCTAAATTAATTAACTATGTCTTATGAAGTCAAGCATGTGAAGAGAAGTGGTTTTGGGTTTCAAACATGGAAATTTCAAAAACCTCCCAAAAGCTTCATTTTAGAGTGACTAAGAAGGATCCATGCTTACATTTGCATTTTCATATTTTAAACTTGTTTAAATCATTATCAAACCTAGGATTTGACCAAGATACAAATGGGTGGGCACAAAATTCAAAAAAATCAGAAAAATGAAAAACAAAAGCACATAGTCTTCTTATATATGTCATATCGTAAGCATTCGAGTTGATAAACGAGGTCTAGGTATATCCAAACCAGACAAATCATGTATCTACCCCCCGTCGATCTTATGAAGTCTAGCATGAAGAGAAGTCGTTTTGGGTTTCAAACATGGAAATTTCAAGAACATCCCAAAAGCTTCATTTTAGAGTGACTAAGAAGGATACATGCTTACCTTTTAATTTTCATGTTTTAAACTTGTTTAAATCTTGGTTGAACCTAGGATTTGACCAAGATTCAAATATATGGGAATAAAATTCAGAAAAAAACAGAAAAATGAAAAACCAAAGCACATAGTCTTCTTATGTCTATAGTTAGCATTAAAGTTGATAAACAGGTCTAGACATATTCAAACTAGAAAATCATGTATATATCTACACCCCTAACCCTAAACTCTGTCTTATGAAGTCAAGCATGCATGAAGAGAAGTGGTTTTTTTGTTCCAAACATGGAAATTTCAAAAACCCTCCCAAGAGCTACATTTTGGGGTGACTAAGAAGGAAAGATGCTTATTTTTTCATATTCATGATTTAAACTTGTTTAAACCATGGTCAAACCTAGGATTTGACCAAGATTCAAATGGGCATCAAAATTGAAAAAAAAATCAGCAAAAATAAAAACCAAAGCAAATAGTTTTCTTATGTTATATAGTAAGCATTAAAGTTGATAAACAAGGTCTAGACATATTCAAACCAGACAAATCATGTATCTATACCCCCTAACCCCTAAACTCTGTCTTATGAAGTCAAGCATGAAGAGAAGTGGTTTAGGGTTTCAAACATGGAAATTTGAAAAACCTCCCAAAAGCCCCTTTTCAAATATTTCAAACTTATTCAAATTTGGTTCAAATTTGAAAGACATACAAGTTATAGCACACATAGTGCATACATTTTCACACAAACTGCACTAGATGCTAACCCTATAATTTGAGGCCATTTGGATGAGGTCGAAAAAATTCTTGGATTAGAATCGTGTTGTTCGAACCCCGTAGTTGGATTTTTTTTTGAACCCTTGATCTGTAGAACTGGGCAAAACCCGAGTTTAACCTATTTAATTATAGATTCGTATATCGATTTTTCTACTACCTTTTTATTATTACTATGCAGCACATGGGTGTTTGCCCGTCGAGTGAAACACGGAGGAAGAGGGATCACTCGGAAGGAGAGAAGAAGGGGTGTCTCCCCTTTTTCGGGTGATGATGTTGACTTTTGTGCAGGGTTTGTCAGTGAGCAGGAGGTGCGAGCGAGCGAGCGAGCGAGCGAGCGAGTCGAGCGAGGCCGAGAATGAGAGAGATTTGTTTTTTTTGTGAGAGGGACAACCGAAGGATCCAGAAGGACCCACAGACTTCCAATACGCATCTGATGCGTCTTCTCTTGACAAAGAAGATGGCTGGGAGTTTGCGTACCTACTGCACGTGACTTGTGCTCACTGAAGTGTGGGACCTCAAGGGTGGGCACCACACGTAAGTGACAGACCTGTTGGTGTAAAAACTCGGTTGATTATAATAGTGCATTAGAACAAAGTTTCCTATGGATTCAAGGGTAGGAAATCCAAGTTAACTCATTTACGTGTTAAACTTGTCTAAATCTTGGTCAAACCTAGGATTTGACCAAGATTCAAATGGGCAGAAAAATAAAAAAAAACAGAAAAATGAAAAACAAAATCACATAGTCTTCTTATGTCATATAGTAAGCATTAAAGTTGATAAACAAGGTCTAGACATATCAAACCATACAAATCATGTATCTACCCCTAACCCCTAAACTCCGTCTTATGAAGTCAAGCATGAAGAGAAGTGGTTTTGGGTTTCAAACATGGAAATTTCAAAATCCTCCCAAAAGCCCCTTTTCAAATATTTCAAACTTATTCAAATTTGGTTCAAATTTGAAAGACATACAAGTTATAGCACACATAGTGCATACATTTTCACAAAAACTGCACTAGATGCTAACCCTATAGCTTGAGGCCATTTGGATGAGGTCGAAAAAATTCTTGGATTAGAATCGTGTTGTTCGAACCCCGTAGTTGGATTTTTTTGAACCCTTGATCTGTAGAACTGGGCAAAACCCGAGTTTAGAGTGACTAAGAAGGATACATGCTTCCCTTTTCATTTTCATGTTTTAAACTTGTTTAAATTATCTTGGTCAAACCTAGGATTAGACAAGATTCAAATGGGCATCAAAATTGAAAAAAAATCAGCAAAAAGGAAAACCAAAGCAAATAGTTTTCTTATGTCATATAGTAAGCATTAAAGTTGATAAACAAGGTCTAGACATATTCAAACCAGACAAATCATGTAGCTATACCCCCTAACCCCTAAACTCTATCTTATGAAGTCAAGCATGTGAAGAGAAGTGGTTTTGGGTTTCAAACATGGAAATTTCAAAAACCTCCCAAAAGCTTCATTTTAGAGTGACTAAGAAGGATCCATGCTTCCCTTTTCATTTTCATGTTTTAAACTTGTTTAAATTATCTTGGTCGTCAAACCTAGGATTTGACAAGCAGATTCAAATGGGCATCAAATTTGAAAAAAAATCAGAAAAAAGAAAAACCAAAGCAAATAGTTTTCTTATGTCATATAGTAAGCATTGAATTTGATAAACAAGGTCCATACATATTCAAACCACACAAATCATGTATCTATACCCCCTAAGCCCTAAATTAATTAACTATGTCTTATGAAGTCAAGCATGTGAAGAGAAGTGGTTTTGGGTTTCAAACATGGAAATTTCAAAAACCTCCCAAAAGCTTCATTTTAGACAGACTAAGAAGGATCCATGCTTACATTTGCATTTTCATATTTTAAACTTGTTTAAATCATTATCAAACCTAGGATTTGACCAAGATACAAATGGGTGGGCACAAAATTCAAAAAAATCAGAAAAATGAAAAACAAAAGCACATAGTCTTCTTATATATGTCATATCGTAAGCATTCGAGTTGATAAACGAGGTCTAGGTATATCCAAACCAGACAAATCATGTATCTACCCCCTGTCGATCTTATGAAGTCTAGCATGAAGAGAAGTCGTTTTGGGTTTCAAACATGGAAATTTCAAGAACATCCCAAAAGCTTCATTTTAGAGTGACTAAGAAGGATACATGCTTACCTTTTAATTTTCATGTTTTAAACTTGTTTAAATCTTGGTTGAACCTAGGATTTGACCAAGATTCAAATATATGGGAATAAAATTCAGAAAAAAACAGAAAAATGAAAAACCAAAGCACATAGTCTTCTTATGTCTATAGTTAGCATTAAAGTTGATAAACAGGTCTAGACATATTCAAACTAGAAAATCATGTATATATCTACACCCCTAACCCTAAACTCTGTCTTATGAAGTCAAGCATGCATGAAGAGAAGTGGTTTTTTTGTTCCAAACATGGAAATTTCAAAAACCCTCCCAAGAGCTACATTTTGGGGTGACTAAGAAGGAAAGATGCTTATTTTTTCATATTCATGATTTAAACTTGTTTAAACCATGGTCAAACCTAGGATTTGACCAAGATTCAAATGGGCATCAAAATTGAAAAAAAAATCAGCAAAAATAAAAACCAAAGCAAATAGTTTTCTTATGTTATATAGTAAGCATTAAAGTTGATAAACAAGGTCTAGACATATTCAAACCAGACAAATCATGTATCTATACCCCCTAACCCCTAAACTCTGTCTTATGAAGTCAAGCATGAAGAGAAGTGGTTTAGGGTTTCAAACATGGAAATTTGAAAAACCTCCCAAAAGCCCCTTTTCAAATATTTCAAACTTATTCAAATTTGGTTCAAATTTGAAAGACATACAAGTTATAGCACACATAGTGCATACATTTTCACACAAACTGCACTAGATGCTAACCCTATAATTTGAGGCCATTTGGATGAGGTCGAAAAAATTCTTGGATTAGAATCGTGTTGTTCGAACCCCGTAGTTGGATTTTTTTGAACCCTTGATCTGTAGAACTGGGCAAAACCCGAGTTTAACCTATTTAATTATAGATTCGTATATCGATTTTTCTACTACCTTTTTATTATTACTATGCAGCACATGGGTGTTTGCCCGTCGAGTGAAACACGGAGGAAGAGGGATCACTCGGAAGGAGAGAAGAAGGGGTGTCTCCCCTTTTTCGGGTGATGATGTTGACTTTTGTGCAGGGTTTGTCAGTGAGCAGGAGGTGCGAGCGAGCGAGCGAGCGAGTCGAGCGAGGCCGAGAATGAGAGAGATTTGTTTTTTTGTGAGAGGGACAACCGAAGGATCCAGAAGGACCCACAGACTTCCAATACGCATCCTGATGCGTCTTCTCTTGACAAAGAAGATGGCTGGGAGTTTGCGTACCTACTGCACGTGACTTGTGCTCACTGAAGTGTGGGACCTCAAGGGTGGGCACCACACGTAAGTGACAGACCTGTTGGTGTAAAAACTCGGTTGATTATAATAGTGCATTAGAACAAAGTTTCCTATGGATTCAAGGGTAGGAAATCCAAGTTAACTCATTTACGTGTTAAACTTGTCTAAATCTTGGTCAAACCTAGGATTTGACCAAGATTCAAATGGGCAGAAAAATAAAAAAAACAGAAAAATGAAAAACAAAATCACATAGTCTTCTTATGTCATATAGTAAGCATTAAAGTTGATAAACAAGGTCTAGACATATCAAACCATACAAATCATGTATCTACCCCTAACCCCTAAACTCCGTCTTATGAAGTCAAGCATGAAGAGAAGTGGTTTTGGGTTTCAAACATGGAAATTTCAAAATCCTCCCAAAAGCCCCTTTTCAAATATTTCAAACTTATTCAAATTTGGTTCAAATTTGAAAGACATACAAGTTATAGCACACATAGTGCATACATTTTCACAAAAACTGCACTAGATGCTAACCCTATAGCTTGAGGCCATTTGGATGAGGTCGAAAAAATTCTTGGATTAGAATCGTGTTGTTCGAACCCCGTAGTTGGATTTTTTGAACCCTTGATCTGTAGAACTGGGCAAAACCCGAGTTTAGAGTGACTAAGAAGGATACATGCTTCCCTTTTCATTTTCATGTTTTAAACTTGTTTAAATTATCTTGGTCAAACCTAGGATTAGACAAGATTCAAATGGGCATCAAAATTGAAAAAAAATCAGCAAAAAGAAAAACCAAAGCAAATAGTTTTCTTATGTCATATAGTAAGCATTGAATTTGATAAACAAGGTCCATACATATTCAAACCACACAAATCATGTATCTATACCCCCTAAGCCCTAAATTAATTAACTATGTCTTATGAAGTCAAGCATGTGAAGAGAAGTGGTTTTGGGTTTCAAACATGGAAATTTCAAAAACCTCCCAAAAGCTTCATTTTAGACAGACTAAGAAGGATCCATGCTTACATTTGCATTTTCATATTTTAAACTTGTTTAAATCATTATCAAACCTAGGATTTGACCAAGATACAAATTGGTGGGCACAAAATTCAAAAAAATCAGAAAAATGAAAAACAAAAGCACATAGTCTTCTTATATATGTCATATCGTAAGCATTCGAGTTGATAAACGAGGTCTAGGTATATCCAAACCAGACAAATCATGTATCTACCCCCGTCGATCTTATGAAGTCTAGCATGAAGAGAAGTCGTTTTGGGTTTCAAACATGGAAATTTCAAGAACATCCCAAAAGCTTCATTTTAGAGTGACTAAGAAGGATACATGCTTACCTTTTAATTTTCATGTTTTAAACTTGTTTAAATCTTGGTTGAACCTAGGATTTGACCAAGATTCAAATATATGGGAATAAAATTCAGAAAAAAACAGAAAAATGAAAAACCAAAGCACATAGTCTTCTTATGTCTATAGTTAGCATTAAAGTTGATAAACAGGTCTAGACATATTCAAACTAGAAAATCATGTATATATCTACACCCCTAACCCTAAACTCTGTCTTATGAAGTCAAGCATGCATGAAGAGAAGTGGTTTTTTTTGTTCCAAACATGGAAATTTCAAAAACCCTCCCAAGAGCTACATTTTGGGGTGACTAAGAAGGAAAGATGCTTATTTTTTCATATTCATGATTTAAACTTGTTTAAACCATGGTCAAACCTAGGATTTGACCAAGATTCAAATGGGCATCAAAATTGAAAAAAAATCAGCAAAAATAAAAACCAAAGCAAATAGTTTTCTTATGTTATATAGTAAGCATTAAAGTTGATAAACAAGGTCTAGACATATTCAAACCAGACAAATCATGTATCTATACCCCCTAACCCCTAAACTCTGTCTTATGAAGTCAAGCATGAAGAGAAGTGGTTTAGGGTTTCAAACATGGAAATTTGAAAAACCTCCCAAAAGCCCCTTTTCAAATATTTCAAACTTATTCAAATTTGGTTCAAATTTGAAAGACATACAAGTTATAGCACACATAGTGCATACATTTTCACACAAACTGCACTAGATGCTAACCCTATAATTTGAGGCCATTTGGATGAGGTCGAAAAAATTCTTGGATTAGAATCGTGTTGTTCGAACCCCGTAGTTGGATTTTTTTGAACCCTTGATCTGTAGAACTGGGCAAAACCCGAGTTTAACCTATTTAATTATAGATTCGTATATCGATTTTTCTACTACCTTTTTATTATTACTATGCAGCACATGGGTGTTTGCCCGTCGAGTGAAACACGGAGGAAGAGGGATCACTCGGAAGGAGAGAAGAAGGGGGTGTCTCCCCTTTTTCGGGTGATGATGTTGACTTTTGTGCAGGGTTTGTCAGTGAGCAGGAGGTGCGAGCGAGCGAGCGAGCGAGCGAGTCGAGCGAGGCCGAGAATGAGAGAGATTTGTTTTTTTGTGAGAGGGACAACCGAAGGATCCAGAAGGACCCACAGACTTCCAATACGCATCTGATGCGTCTTCTCTTGACAAAGAAGATGGCTGGGAGTTTGCGTACCTACTGCACGTGACTTGTGCTCACTGAAGTGTGGGACCTCAAGGGTGGGCACCACACGTAAGTGACAGACCTGTTGGTGTAAAAACTCGGTTGATTATAATAGTGCATTAGAACAAAGTTTCCTATGGATTCAAGGGTAGGAAATCCAAGTTAACTCATTTACGTGTTAAACTTGTCTAAATCTTGGTCAAACCTAGGATTTGACCAAGATTCAAATGGGCAGAAAAATAAAAAAACAGAAAAATGAAAAACAAAATCACATAGTCTTCTTATGTCATATAGTAAGCATTAAAGTTGATAAACAAGGTCTAGACATATCAAACCATACAAATCATGTATCTACCCCTAACCCCTAAACTCCGTCTTATGAAGTCAAGCATGAAGAGAAGTGGTTTTGGGTTTCAAACATGGAAATTTCAAAATCCTCCCAAAAGCCCCTTTTCAAATATTTCAAACTTATTCAAATTTGGTTCAAATTTGAAAGACATACAAGTTATAGCACACATAGTGCATACATTTTCACAAAAACTGCACTAGATGCTAACCCTATAGCTTGAGGCCATTTGGATGAGGTCGAAAAAATTCTTGGATTAGAATCGTGTTGTTCGAACCCCGTAGTTGGATTTTTTTGAACCCTTGATCTGTAGAACTGGGCAAAACCCGAGTTTAGAGTGACTAAGAAGGATACATGCTTCCCTTTTCATTTTCATGTTTTAAACTTGTTTAAATTATCTTGGTCAAACCTAGGATTAGACAAGATTCAAATGGGCATCAAAATTGAAAAAAAATCAGCAAAAAGGAAAACCAAAGCAAATAGTTTTCTTATGTCATATAGTAAGCATTAAAGTTGATAAACAAGGTCTAGACATATTCAAACCAGACAAATCATGTAGCTATACCCCCTAACCCCTAAACTCTATCTTATGAAGTCAAGCATGTGAAGAGAAGTGGTTTTGGGTTTCAAACATGGAAATTTCAAAAACCTCCCAAAAGCTTCATTTTAGAGTGACTAAGAAGGATCCATGCTTCCCTTTTCATTTTCATGTTTTAAACTTGTTTAAATTATCTTGGTCGTCAAACCTAGGATTTGACAAGCAGATTCAAATGGGCATCAAATTTGAAAAAAAATCAGAAAAAAGAAAAACCAAAGCAAATAGTTTTCTTATGTCATATAGTAAGCATTGAATTTGATAAACAAGGTCCATACATATTCAAACCACACAAATCATGTATCTATACCCCCTAAGCCCTAAATTAATTAACTATGTCTTATGAAGTCAAGCATGTGAAGAGAAGTGGTTTTGGGTTTCAAACATGGAAATTTCAAAAACCTCCCAAAAGCTTCATTTTAGACAGACTAAGAAGGATCCATGCTTACATTTGCATTTTCATATTTTAAACTTGTTTAAATCATTATCAAACCTAGGATTTGACCAAGATACAAATGGGTGGGCACAAAATTCAAAAAAATCAGAAAAATGAAAAACAAAAGCACATAGTCTTCTTATATATGTCATATCGTAAGCATTCGAGTTGATAAACGAGGTCTAGGTATATCCAAACCAGACAAATCATGTATCTACCCCCCGTCGATCTTATGAAGTCTAGCATGAAGAGAAGTCGTTTTGGGTTTCAAACATGGAAATTTCAAGAACATCCCAAAAGCTTCATTTTAGAGTGACTAAGAAGGATACATGCTTACCTTTTAATTTTCATGTTTTAAACTTGTTTAAATCTTGGTTGAACCTAGGATTTGACCAAGATTCAAATATATGGGAATAAAATTCAGAAAAAAACAGAAAAATGAAAAACCAAAGCACATAGTCTTCTTATGTCTATAGTTAGCATTAAAGTTGATAAACAGGTCTAGACATATTCAAACTAGAAAATCATGTATATATCTACACCCCTAACCCTAAACTCTGTCTTATGAAGTCAAGCATGCATGAAGAGAAGTGGTTTTTTTGTTCCAAACATGGAAATTTCAAAAACCCTCCCAAGAGCTACATTTTGGGGTGACTAAGAAGGAAAGATGCTTATTTTTTCATATTCATGATTTAAACTTGTTTAAACCATGGTCAAACCTAGGATTTGACCAAGATTCAAATGGGCATCAAAATTGAAAAAAAATCAGCAAAAATAAAAACCAAAGCAAATAGTTTTCTTATGTTATATAGTAAGCATTAAAGTTGATAAACAAGGTCTAGACATATTCAAACCAGACAAATCATGTATCTATACCCCTAACCCCTAAACTCTGTCTTATGAAGTCAAGCATGAAGAGAAGTGGTTTAGGGTTTCAAACATGGAAATTTGAAAAACCTCCCAAAAGCCCCTTTTCAAATATTTCAAACTTATTCAAATTTGGTTCAAATTTGAAAGACATACAAGTTATAGCACACATAGTGCATACATTTTCACACAAACTGCACTAGATGCTAACCCTATAATTTGAGGCCATTTGGATGAGGTCGAAAAAATTCTTGGATTAGAATCGTGTTGTTCGAACCCCGTAGTTGGATTTTTTTGAACCCTTGATCTGTAGAACTGGGCAAAACCCGAGTTTAACCTATTTAATTATAGATTCGTATATCGATTTTTCTACTACCTTTTTATTATTACTATGCAGCACATGGGTGTTTGCCCGTCGAGTGAAACACGGAGGAAGAGGGATCACTCGGAAGGAGAGAAGAAGGGGTGTCTCCCCTTTTTCGGGTGATGATGTTGACTTTTGTGCAGGGTTTGTCAGTGAGCAGGAGGTGCGAGCGAGCGAGCGAGCGAGTCGAGCGAGGCCGAGAATGAGAGAGATTTGTTTTTTTGTGAGAGGGACAACCGAAGGATCCAGAAGGACCCACAGACTTCCAATACGCATCTGATGCGTCTTCTCTTGACAAAGAAGATGGCTGGGAGTTTGCGTACCTGCACGTGACTTGTGCTCACTGAAGTGTGGGACCTCAAGGGTGGGCACCACACGTAAGTGACAGACCTGTTGGTGTAAAAACTCGGTTGATTATAATAGTGCATTAGAACAAAGTTTCCTATGGATTCAAGGGTAGGAAATCCAAGTTAACTCATTTACGTGTTAAACTTGTCTAAATCTTGGTCAAACCTAGGATTTGACCAAGATTCAAATGGGCAGAAAAATAAAAAAAAACAGAAAAATGAAAAACAAAATCACATAGTCTTCTTATGTCATATAGTAAGCATTAAAGTTGATAAACAAGGTCTAGACATATCAAACCATACAAATCATGTATCTACCCCTAACCCCTAAACTCCGTCTTATGAAGTCAAGCATGAAGAGAAGTGGTTTTGGGTTTCAAACATGGAAATTTCAAAATCCTCCCAAAAGCCCCTTTTCAAATATTTCAAACTTATTCAAATTTGGTTCAAATTTGAAAGACATACAAGTTATAGCACACATAGTGCATACATTTTCACAAAAACTGCACTAGATGCTAACCCTATAGCTTGAGGCCATTTGGATGAGGTCGAAAAAATTCTTAGATTAGAATCGTGTTGTTCGAACCCCGTAGTTGGATTTTTTTGAACCCTTGATCTGTAGAACTGGGCAAAACCCGAGTTTAGAGTGACTAAGAAGGATACATGCTTCCCTTTTCATTTTCATGTTTTAAACTTGTTTAAATTATCTTGGTCAAACCTAGGATTAGACAAGATTCAAATGGGCATCAAAATTGAAAAAAAAATCAGCAAAAAGGAAAACCAAAGCAAATAGTTTTCTTATGTCATATAGTACGCATTAAAGTTGATAAACAAGGTCTAGACATATTCAAACCAGACAAATCATGTAGCTATACCCCTAACCCCTAAACTCTATCTTATGAAGTCAAGCATGTGAAGAGAAGTGGTTTTGGGTTTCAAACATGGAAATTTCAAAAACCTCCCAAAAGCTTCATTTTAGAGTGACTAAGAAGGATCCATGCTTCCCTTTTCATTTTCATGTTTTAAACTTGTTTAAATTATCTTGGTCGTCAAACCTAGGATTTGACAAGATTCAAATGGGCATCAAATTTGAAAAAAAATCAGAAAAAAGAAAAACCAAAGCAAATAGTTTTCTTATGTCATATAGTAAGCATTGAATTTGATAAACAAGGTCCATACATATTCAAACCACACAAATCATGTATCTATACCCCCTAAGCCCTAAATTAATTAACTATGTCTTATGAAGTCAAGCATGTGAAGAGAAGTGGTTTTGGGTTTCAAACATGGAAATTTCAAAAACCTCCCAAAAGCTTCATTTTAGAGTGACTAAGAAGGATCCATGCTTACATTTGCATTTTCATATTTTAAACTTGTTTAAATCATTATCAAACCTAGGATTTGACCAAGATACAAATGGGTGGGCACAAAATTCAAAAAAATCAGAAAAATGAAAAACAAAAGCACATAGTCTTCTTATATATGTCATATCGTAAGCATTCGAGTTGATAAACGAGGTCTAGGTATATCCAAACCAGACAAATCATGTATCTACCCCCCGTCGATCTTATGAAGTCTAGCATGAAGAGAAGTCGTTTTGGGTTTCAAACATGGAAATTTCAAGAACATCCCAAAAGCTTCATTTTAGAGTGACTAAGAAGGATACATGCTTACCTTTTAATTTTCATGTTTTAAACTTGTTTAAATCTTGGTTGAACCTAGGATTTGACCAAGATTCAAATATATGGGAATAAAATTCAGAAAAAAACAGAAAAATGAAAAACCAAAGCACATAGTCTTCTTATGTCTATAGTTAGAATTAAAGTTGATAAACAGGTCTAGACATATTCAAACTAGAAAATCATGTATATATCTACACCCCTAACCCTAAACTCTGTCTTATGAAGTCAAGCATGCATGAAGAGAAGTGGTTTTTTTTGTTCCAAACATGGAAATTTCAAAAACCCTCCCAAGAGCTACATTTTGGGGTGACTAAGAAGGATAGATGCTTATTTTTTCATATTCATGATTTAAACTTGTTTAAACCATGGTCAAACCTAGGATTTGACCAAGATTCAAATGGGCATCAAAATTGAAAAAAAATCAGCAAAAATAAAAACCAAAGCAAATAGTTTTCTTATGTTATATAGTAAGCATTAAAGTTGATAAACAAGGTCTAGACATATTCAAACCAGACAAATCATGTATCTATACCCCCTAACCCCTAAACTCTGTCTTATGAAGTCAAGCATGAAGAGAAGTGGTTTTGGGTTTCAAACATGGAAATTTCAAAAACCTCCCAAAAGCCCCTTTTCAAATATTTCAAACTTATTCAAATTTGGTTCAAATTTGAAAGACATACAAGTTATAGCACACATAGTGCATACATTTTCACACAAACTGCACTAGATGCTAACCCTATAATTTGAGGCCATTTGGATGAGGTCGAAAAAATTCTTGGATTAGAATCGTGTTGTTCGAACCCCGTAGTTGGATTTTTTTGAACCCTTGATCTGTAGAACTGGGCAAAACCCGAGTTTAACCTATTTAATTATAGATTCGTATATCGATTTTTCTACTACCTTTTTATTATTACTATGCAGCACATGGGTGTTTGCCCGTCGAGTGAAACACGGAGGAAGAGGGATCACTCGGAAGGAGAGAAGAAGGGGTGTCTCCCCTTTTTCGGGTGATGATGTTGACTTTTGTGCAGGGTTTGTCAGTGAGCAGGAGGTGCGAGCGAGCGAGCGAGCGAGTCGAGCGAGGCCGAGAATGAGAGAGATTTGTTTTTTTGTGAGAGGGACAACCGAAGGATCCAGAAGGACCCACAGACTTCCAATACGCATCTGATGCGTCTTCTCTTGACAAAGAAGATGGCTGGGACTTTGCGTACCTACTGCACGTGACTTGTGCTCACTGAAGTGTGGGACCTCACGCGTGGGCACCACACGTAAGTGACAGACCTGTTGGTGTAAAAACTCGGTTGATTATAATAGTGCATTAGAACAAAGTTTCCTATGGATTCAAGGGTAGGAAATCCAAGTTAAATCATTTACGTGTTAAACTTGTCTAAATCTTGGTCAAACCTAGGATTTGACCAAGATTCAAATGGGCAGAAAAATAAAAAAACAGAAAAATGAAAAACAAAATCACATAGTCTTCTTATGTCATATAGTAAGCATTAAAATTGATAAACAAGGTCTAGACATATCAAACCATACAAATCATGTATCTACCCCCTAACCCCTAATCTCCGTCTTATGAAGTCAAGCATGAAGAGAAGTGGTTTTGGGTTTCAAACATGGAAATTTCAAAAACCTCCCAAAAACTTCATTTTAGAGTGACTAAGAAGGATACATGCTTCCCTTTTCATTTTCTTGTTTTAAACTTGTTTAAATTATCTTGGTCAAACCTAGGATTTGACAAGATTCAAAGATACATGCTTCCCTTTTCATTTGACATGAATCCTTGTGGCACGACCATGTTGGGGTCACTCCTGGCTGTCTACCCAGCCGAGCATGCGGGCTCTATTACCTTGTACGAATCCTCGTTTTAAACAAAGAAGTGAACAAACGCCCCCCCCCGCGCCACGGACACACACACACACTTTCTCTCTCTCTCTCTCTCTCTCTCTCTCTCTCTCTCTCTCTCTCTAACCGGCTTTAGATATCGCATCATTTGTCTGTCAGACTCCATTGATTTGCCCCAAGTTCAACAAGGTCGCCCCCTTTTCCTCTGAGAGTCCATTGATTTTTATTTGCTGGTGTCACTTGTGCTAAACTGTCATTCCTTGTACTCCCTCCGATTCATATTATTTGATGGTAATATAGATGCATCTATACACATTATAGTTGTAGATACATCCATTTTACCATCAATTAATATTGATCGGAGTTGCAGCGTGGTATGAGGCCTGCCGCCTGCCACCGTCGGCGAGGTTCCAAGTAAACGGCGCCAGAAGAAGAGTAGCGCGGCTCCGGATTCAACCAACTGGCGGCGATGGACGGCACTATGGAAATAAACGCTACGAATTTGGAGGCCATCGCGTACAACATCGCTGGAACGGCGCAGGTCATGTGCTCCCACGACGGCTGCGGGGTCATCGTCAGCTACCACGAGTCCCTAAGCCACCAGATCGCGTGCCCGCACGGCCGGTGCAACTGCACGGAGCAGGGCTGCGACTTCGCCGCCCCACCGTCAGCGCTCCTCGTTCACCTCGCAGAGGCCCACTCGATTCAGGTGCACAGGTTAGAGTATGGCAAGTCCATAGAGTTCCGGGTGACCATGACGCACCCGTGCTCGCCGTGCAGGCTGCTCGTCGTCGAAGGGGATGACGGCTCCGTGTTCGTCCTGTACATCGACGCGCTCGGCCCGGCCATTGTCTTGTCTTTGGTATGCGTCAGTTCGGCCACATCCGTGTGGCCGCTCTACAGGGTGAAGATCTGGGCGCACGGCCCGCCGCCGTCCTCGAAATCGGACTGCAGGCGGGATGTCGTGAAGATGTCTGCCGATGCTTCTGGCAGCGCGTCGCCGGGCGCTGTCGTGTTTGAGGAGCTCACGTCGTTCCTCGTTGTGCCGGGGCCATACCTCGTTGGTGCTGGATCGTCCAAGGAGCTGCGTTTCTACATTCGCATATGCAAGCAGATGTAGCTACTGCTACTTTGCGTAGTTGAAAAAACTGTCAATTTGTCATGAGGAATGATAAATTTCGATGAAAAGTACTTGATTGTTCGTACGGCTGCTATTTTTTTATGGATTCTTCGTTTCATATTTGTGCTGAACTGTTTGTAGTAGTACTTATACTGTACTTAATAATAATGCAGCGTGGAAGTGAATACTCCTTTTTTTTGTGAATCGGAAGTGAATACTCCAACTATATGTAATTGTAACCCCTCCATCTGATTTATATAAAACTATGTGCACTTCCAGATCATTTCTCCTGTTTTTTAGATGTCCTTTCACTTACTATAAAAAACAAAGAAGCACTGCTGCTTTGATTCAAAGGAATGTGGAGAGTGTAGAAATAGGAAAGGTGTAGGATTGAAATTTTCCCATAGGAATCAAATCCAACATAATTCCTATGTCAATCCTATGAATCAAAGAAGCCCTAAGTGGTTACCGGTGCTTAATGCACAGTTCCAAAAAGTTCATCCCGCAGTCCAAATAACTAATAATCAGATGATGTCAATTTTTGTGTATGTAGTTGTGCCTATTACCATCACAAATATAGTCTCAAATAGTATGATGGTGGAGATACACATTTTTTAACTACCATGATTTTCGGTAAATGCTTAGTCAATTTTGACATAATTTGACTTTCTAAAAATAATATAAGCTAAGCTTTGAGATGGAGGTACTATATTGGGTTTTCCTCGTCTTAAGCAAAATCCCTTCCCATCCCCTTAAATAGAGTACTCCAGCCTCGAGGCTAGGAGATAAGAGAGGCCATCGATAGGCCACATACTCCTCGCGCGCTCGCAATGCTGGAAACTGTCACCGTTACCCTGAAGATGGACTCCACCGTGCTTCACTGCATTTTCTGCTCCCAGCCCCTCAAGCCCCCCGTCTTCAAGGTCGATCCCTTTCCCTCCCACACTCCATTGATGTTTCTTTTGTGGGTTCACTACTGCAAAAATGGCAATCCACGAACTTTGATTTGTGCAGTGCAAGGGTAATCATTTGGCCTGCGGCCGCTGCCTCAGCGAGCTTCCCGGGAACCGGTGCCATAGGTGCGTGGAACCCCGCGGCGGATTCGAGCACGACCCGGCAATGGACGCCGTCGTATCAGCGGCGACGGTTGAGTGCCCCCACAGCAGCTGCGGGAGCTTGGTGGCCTACCACCAGGTCCACGACCACAAGATTGCATGCCCGCACGCCCCTTGCGCTTGCACGGAGCCCGGCTGCGACTTCGCCGCCCCGCCAACAGCGCTCGTCGCCCACTTTGCAGCGGCCCACTCGATCCAAGTGCACAAGCTCCCGCCGTACAACACGACCAAAGTGTTCGAGGTGCTGGTGCCGGTGCCGGGTTCGCCGTGCCTGCGGATCATCGCCGAAGGGGAGGACGGCGCCGTGTTCGTCCTGATCATCGGCGTGCTCGGTTCGACTTCGACCACCATCGTGTCTACCGTGTGCGTTAGGGCGGCCGCGTGCGTGTGGCCTCTGTACACGGCAAAGATGTGGGCGAATGGGCCGGCGTCGTGCTCGTTGGCGCACTCGAGGAGCAGGGCGGACACCGTGAATGTGTCATTGGAGGCGTCGAGCTGCGCCTTGCCGGGCGACGTCGCGTTTGATGAACTCACGTCGTTCCTCTCGGTACCGCCGCTGTACCAGGTGCTTGGTGGACCTTCCAAGCTGCTGCGTTTCTACATTCGCATCGAGAAGGAGAACAATTAATCCTCAAAATAAGTACTCCTTATATAGAAAGGGACTAACTGTTTTTCGTCCTGCTAATGCAACCTTGAGGTGACCGGGACAACTTTGTACAAAGCATCGTGCTCATATAAATATACGTACTCTACAAAATCATCAGCAGTGGAGTACCTCGTAGGTGCCATGTCCATGGATCGACAAGACAAGACACATACATAGACTGGGTCACTGGGAGATGGATATTACTACTGGATCGTGATAGGATGCCTACATACACCCTACTCGGCAGGTGACGATACCTTCCCAACAAAGGTATCCAGTCCCATCCATTGATTATATTTTATTATGGACGGAGAGCATTCTACTACGTAGAAGAGATGTCATGTCTTGGGGCAGAGGTTCGGCTTAATCATGGTTTAGATGACTCTAATGTAGATGTATCTAGACATATTGTAACTATAGATACTTCCATTTTAGCATCAAGTAATGTGGATCGGAGGGAGTAATACTATAGTACAATATACTCAGTATAAGGTTAACTTTGGCACACGCTGGGACGCACATATTTGTTAGAAGTACACACATGCAAGACAGAGCACAGAGTAAAATAATTACTATTTACTTATGGGCAACCAAAAGCTTGTACGTGTCCACTCTATATATGGGCATGGACTACACTTATTGCTTGTGGACGAGGATAGCTGTTGTGGACAACACAGTGGATGCTGTTAGAGTGAAACGGCACACTTATTATGGATCGTAGGGAGTATGCAAGATAAAAAAAGATCTACCATACATATAGTATTATTATCATCAGTTATGTACTCATGACACTGGGAGCATACACACACGATCGTACATACTACAGTAGTACTGTACTACTTTTAAAACTACTTGCAAGATAAAATATACTGTACTACTTATCACTGGGTGCATACACACACGATCGTATACATACTAGTACTGTACTACTTTTAACACTAGGCTATCCTTTTCAGTGGTCTTCCTCTTCAGCTTCCACAGCCTGTACCATGTTGCTCTTCTTCTTCTTCTTCTTCTTCTTCTTCTTCTTACTCCCGCTGTCCTGGAATTCCGCCAATTTTTGTTGACCCTTCTCAAAGTTCACTATTCGCCTGTATACCTCATATGTCGCGTATGCGTCGATGCTTGCATACAGGATATGCTTCATGGACAAGGGCACCTGCTTCCACACCTTGTGTTCCTCTTTCGTAAGTTTTTTCATGATAGATTTGTACTGGCTGTCTATAATGGCCGCAGCATAGTAAGCCAACGAATCCTTATTGTTACTAGTGGAATCGGCAGGCTTCCACCTTTTCTGGATGTCCACGAAGTTCGCCACTGAGAGGTTGCAACGCCCAAGCCTGGTAATGTCGTTGCCGATGTCAACACCTGCAAATGTTATGTCAGGCCTGCCAAGAAAGTCAGCGAGTTTGGGGCAGGGCTGGTCGGCCGAGGAAATCTGGTACAGGAGGCAGTCTGTGCCCATGCACAACTGTATGAGGGCAGCCTTCTGTTCAGGCCCATAGGTGTACTCTACGTCTAGGCCAACAATTTTGTACGAGTCTTCTTTCTCCAGTATCAACTCGATTTTGTTGATGTGTTCCTCCACCTTAGACGCCATATTGGTATAGTTCGCCGTAATGGTGGTTGTTCCATGAGCGAGGAAAGTGTGTCCTTGGTAGAACGCTTCCATGGAGGGTAGCGAGAGAGGGGCACAGGCGAGAGTGTCAGGGAGAAGACGAAATGAGGAAGACGAAATGAGGAAGACGAATGTTAACCGCCACGCCAGGGCCTGGAAACCGCCCGTCGCTAGATGCATGCATTTGGACGGTTTTGAAGATGACGGGCCATAGGGCACGAATGCAGTTTCCCTGTTAAAATAATAATAACCGCCCACGTACTTAATTAATTGTATGCTTATTTGTTTCTCGAGAGGAGCCTAGTTTTTTTCTACGAAACTCTGAAGATCTATTAAAAATCATCAACATTAGTACAAAGAGATTCAAAATTAATATTACCTTCGTCTAAAAGGAGGTGTCTTAGTTTTGTCTAATACGGATGTATAAAGACATATCTAAGTTGTAGAAATTACAAATATGTCTTCTTTGCACCACTTAGCTACCACTACAAAGTACAAACACTAACGCAAGGTAGATCAGCATCATGCAATGTAGACATTACAGTATTTTTGTACTACTGTACTTGTCTTCCCTGGTCTATGATTCAATATCTAGTATACTGTACTGCTTATACACCAGGGAGATTCAAAATACGAGTTGAGCGCCAAAACTCCCGCCTCCATACACATATTTCGAATTCCCTTTCGACCCTATTAGCAATGACGCAAAGGCAGACAAGTGAAGCCGGCGTTGGTTGGGGTCTCGTTCGTAATTTACACACCCCCTCTGATATATATAGTCTACCGCCTTCCATTCGTCTTCCCCATTTCCGCAAAAAATCTGTCGCAATACTCCAGGCCCATCATCTCTCACCTGCCGGACCACCGCACCGGAATATCCCAGCCGTACTTAGCCGGCATACCACCTCACCTACCTGAGGCCACCGACTCCCTCGTCCGCAGCACCAGATCCGCTTCACCAACGCCGCCGTGTACTGCATCGGATCTGCTTCACCGACTGCTTCATCCGCAGCACCAGATCCGCTTCACCAACGCCGCCGTGCACTGCACTATCTGAGTTCACCGACTCCCTCGTCTGCCGTACCTGATCCGCTTCACCAACGACGCCGTGCACTGCACCGGATCTGCTTCACCGACTCCCTCGTTTCAGATCTGCTTCCCCGAACCCATCATCGACCGCCCCAGATCTGCTTCCTCGACGCCGACGCCCACCGCAACCGCAGCACCCCCGCCGTCGTCGACGTGACCCGCAAGGATGCCGAGTATGACTACACGAAGCCGCCGTCGAGGTAACCAGACCCCCTCCCCCCTACACGTTTTGGTCTGTTACCATAGAAGGTTCAAGCATGTCTTGGTCAACTAGAATGTGTCCCATAGATCCAGCTCCGCCCCGCTCTCAATGCGCGTGGCAGATGGCAGGATCCTGCGCATTTGCCCATGCCACTCCTCGAGCTCTCTGTCTTGATGTGCTTCACACACAGGGCTTATAATACTAGGAAGCTTGTGCCTCACATACACTTACACACAGGGCTACTACTACTAGGAAGCTTTATTGGATATCTCAGTGGTACAAAGCTTACTTACATGGGACGGGTGATACTCTATTTAAATTTTTGTACATGACCCTTTAGATTGTTGCCATGTGCCAGAATCCAAACCCTATACCATACTTCTAGAATACTCTACAAACTCTAGATATTTCATACTACTCGTAAATATCTTACTCTAGAACATTCCCCATTCTACAGTTCTCTCTACATACCTTGGATACTTCATGACTAAGCTAGCTCCTTTACTAGCCAACCACATTGATAAGATTACTACTAACAATCCCCCCATAATCTTGTCATATAAACTATCTTTACTATTAAATTTAAAATAGGCCGCGGTGGTTGGTGATGGTACGTCAAACGTGTATACAACTCACCCCGAACATAAAAAGTAAGGTCAGCGTGACCGGCTCCATGAGGAGTTCTTATCAGGATTAGTTAGGTCACGACCAAAATCCAATCCGTAGCACTAGGTAGCAAAATCAGCATCCCTTTCCTAATTCTAATCGGTAAGACAAGCATAGATCGGTCCAGCCACACATCTTTTTTGTTCGCTCCCCTTTTTATTCTCTAAGGAACCCTCTCCTTAACGAGCGTAGATTGATGGAGATGGTTTTTGTACCGGTCAATCTTTATATCCTTTCTGGCATAGTTCTGTAAAAGATCGGCAGGTGATCCGTCCTTTCTCCTCTGCCGTAGTTCATCAACGCGTGTCCGGCAATCCCGGTTAGATCGACACAATCGGCAAAAAAGAAAAAGGCCAAAAGAGACCCATTGATTAGGCTCCTCTTGCCGTGCTACTTTAAATTTTCTAACTTTTCTTTCATTCGCAAACATACAGTGACAATCTATATGACTCTAGGTTTCTTTTCCTAATTTTTGCACGTGCATGCATTTTCCCTTTAAAATTCGTAGGACATACAAATCTCAACACTTATGCAACTAAAAATCCTTAAAAAAAACAAAGCTTTCATACCCTGCAGCTTTTAAGAGGTTAGTCACAAGAATCAACCACATGTTTTGGAGCGCAGTGACATTCTCCCTAAAAAAACATGTTTCATGCGTGGGTGTTTCATTAATAAAGAGAAATATCTGTTCAGTTGGGGCCACGTATCGACGTGTGTTCTCGACAAATCAGTTTCTCAGACAAAGTATCTTGAAGGTGTTCATAGAGATTGCATGTGCATTTGTGCGTTCGTAGGAGCGAGTATGCATTTAGTGAGCATTTATATTGTACCGTGTTTTGTTAAAAAAGATGGTGTAAAACGGGCACCTTTTACGATATACTCTCTCCGTCCCAAAATGTAAGGCGTCTAAGGATTGGTCAAAACTCAAAAGTCAAACCTTACGAACTTTGACCAAATATTTTAAAAAATATTTACATTTTCAATATCAAATTGACATATTAAGAAATTATACTTTAGGGTGACTCTATTGATAATGATTTAGTATTGTAAATATTTATATTTTTGTGTGTAAACTTGGTCAAACTTTAAAAACATTGACTTTTAACTAATCCTTAGACGCCTTATTTTTGGCACGGAGGGAGTATCATTCAATAAATACTATGAATTATTCGATCGTCTGTTCAAACATGTTAATTAGATCGGTCGATTGATCAACTCGGATCGGTCGATCGAGCATCAGAGTTGTCTCAGTGATGACAAAAAATAAGCACATTGTATGATACTGACGTACCACAGATTCTAAAGAAAAATGAGGACCATGTGGCCACACATCCTGGACATAGACATTGCGATTATATTCCATTTATTCTATATTTGGAGGGAGCCATCTTTCGTTATTAACCCGTTGCAACACACGGGTATTATGCTAGTATCCCCTAATCCAGATCACATGGACCATGCACTTCATCTTGTGATGGCATCACACCGACTCACGTCAAGCAACGACGCCGCACCTTGCTTGTTAGCCTGACACCGACTTCATTTTAGATATCATGTAGTACATGTCAAGTACCAAATCACTGAGAACCAACCTGTGGTTGGATGGTTAGGAGGGCAGTGGCACCCCCAGATTTAACGCTTTGGTGTCTCAAAAATGGAGGAATATTCTTCTGTGGGACGCGGCGTTCCCGATGACATTGTGGTGCTAGTGGTGACTTCGTCAATCTCAATACCCGTCGGAACAGTTTCTTGGATGCAGTTTCCTGAAGGTGCTCGAAGGGGTAGTGTGTGTGCCTGAGTGATGAGTGTATGTATGTACGTGTGAGCGTCTATGATTGTACTGTGTGTTGCAAAAAATAGTATTAATTTTGTCTTGTTCATACTAAGACTAGCAAAGCGTTCCCTGCTCTATAAACTCTCAAGAAACACCCCTATAGTATCCATCTAGTTCGTCCTAATGTTAGAACAGTAATTGCATGCTATGTAATTCATCTATTTTTGTTAGGAAACCTACATGTTTGTTTGCTTTTCTTATTCTCAGGTGACAGGTTGTGTGCTGGGACCATAGCCGCCGTCTGTTTTGTTCGTTGCAAAATGTTGTTTTATATTCCGCCATTCTGTGCTCTTCTGTGTTCACAAGGTTTTACATTATAATTTCCATCTGTTTTGTTGTAAACAATGACGGTAAATGCCAATTACTATTTCCTTTCTGCTATCCTTTTGCCATCCTGTAGTACATGTGTGAACTCATTGCTCTGGTACATTTAAATTCTTCATTGTTTTTTTTCTTCAAGAGCTGCAACCCTAACTCTTTGCTGTAATTTCATGTTGCACTATCACATGGAACACAGCAAATCGTGGAGTGAATCACCCCTATAATCCAGTAAGTACCTTTCATTTTTGTATTGATATGCTTATCGTGCTGGAACCAGTTTGTGTTTAACACATTTACTCTCCATATAGATAGGATAACTGGTTTGAAATAAATCATGCTATTTGTATGACTGCACGTCTTCGTTCATTTTCCTGCTAGCTTCTCAAACTTGTTCTATTGCCTGTCTAATCTTTTTTTGTTTGATCGTGATTAAACCAATTTAATTGTTCTGCTTAACTTAAATGATCTGGCATTTTATTCTAGCCACATAATGTTTGATTGCTCATGCACTTCCTCATACTGTTATGTCTTCTGGATTTCTTCCATAATGATAAGAATGTTTTGCTTGGTGAATATGAGTCAGATGATGATTCAATTGGTTATTAGTCCTTGATTCATTGAGTTGACTGATGATTAAAACATATAAACCTTGCGACTATCTGGCATGCTTGTTGTGGGATATAATGAGCATATTTGTTTTTTGTAAGACTTTTTTCGGATTTCACTGTTGATTAATCCAATGCCACCTTCTGTAGTAGGAAATCCACCTTCAGTAGGTATCATAAATAAGATTTGTTGTTACTTTTTGGCTGACCCATCTTTTATTTTTAGGCACAAAATGGTTCATTTGTTTGTTTCTCCTTCCCTTATATTGCGCTCATGGGTTAAACATTGAAATAATATGTCAGTTTATATGAATCCCAGAATGGTTGCTGTCTAATCTGTCTTAATTGGTCCTGCTCGTTTATATTTGGCACCAAATGGATATATTTCTCTTTTATCTGAGGCATTCCCATGGCTGGCTGATGATTAAAATAATGAAATTTAGGGGGTTGGAGATTCTCCAACTGCACAATGTCTGGCTACCACTTTTGTGGAACTTAAGGGATCTGAAGCACCCCTTCCAAGTGTCAATTTTAATAGACAGCTGTTATGCAGTTTCCTGGCTTATTTTATTAGGCACAGACTGTCTAGTTACTTGATTTATTTTGTTCATATTTGCCATCCGGTTGCTCTGCCTGTTGCATTGGGGTTGATAGCTTGCTTTGTTATATTATGCCTTGTGCTTTGTGAAAATCTGCCATCTGTTTTGATGCTTTGCAAAAATCTGTGACAACTAATAGTATGGTTGTTTTCTCAAATTGTATGGTTCTGTAACTTGCACTGTCTTGTTTTCAGCCCCTGAATAGAGCAAGGAAGGCAGATGGCAGGGCATGTACATCAAGTGTCCAGGTCTTTCCACAGCACAGCCGTGACAATGCCAATTCATCTGATTGTCAGATGATAGCTACTGTCCCAGCCATTCCAGCGCAAACAATCGCTGCCTTTGCACACGAATCACTTGATATAATTCAGCAGCAAAGAGATGAAATAGATTCAAATATCATCATAACAGTCAATGAGATACATGAATTGAAAAATAGGCAAGCTTGGATTGAGCAGATCCTTAATAATCTACTCTGCAGATCTAATGGAAAGCCAGCTGTTACTTGCACTCCGATGAATTCTACCTAACAGAAATGCAGTTTTGCCGATGATGCCATTTGTATGGCTTGTATCATTTGAGTTATTTCGACTTGTTGTATTTGAGAATTTTTGCTGTTATTGTAATCCTTGAGCATTTTTTCCTGTTATTGCTATAGTTTGCAATCATTGTAACAAATTTTCAATGTAATGATTATTTTATCTTGCACTCGGCCTTAAACAGAACTACTAGTATGGTCTCACAATTTTTTATCATTATACTATGCAAGATTTAGCGGTTGCCCCAAATTCAGAGCATCTCCACCGGCGGCCCGGCCTGATAGCGATTTGGGGGCCGGCGTCGTTTTATGGCTCGCACCGGTGCGCTCCAAACGGCGCCGGCCATTTTTCGAGCCCAGTAGAATCTCCGGCATCCCCGAGAGGACGCGACGGTTCGCATCGACTGGCCACGACGCGGGAAGGTTGGTCGTCGGCGTTTAAATGGCCTCCCGCGCGGAAACCGAGGCAGCGACTGGCCACGAGGGCAGCGACTGGCCACGCGGCGTCCAGTCGCCGTAAATGTGGGTAGTTGCCACCGCTAGATATATAGGACGTACGCCGTCCACCACCGCCGCTCCATTCTCTACTCTCCACATCAAGATGCCGCGCCGTCTGAAGACCACCTACTCGATGCTTGGCCTAAACGGCCGCGCGCTGCCTCCACCACCACGGCAGCCGCAGCCGGAGCCGGAGCCGGAGCTGCAGGCCGACGACGAGCACAGCTCCGACGAGGACGAGGACCCACGGTTCGAGTCCTGGCACGATGTCTACGTAGCAGAAGCGGAAGCAGAGGCGGCGGATCGAGGAGTCAGCGCAGTCGGGCGAGCCGCCGCAGGCCCCCACCGACCCGGAGCAGGCGGCGATCCTCGCGTCGCTGAACGCACAACGATACCAGCGGTTGAGGGAGGAGGAGCGCGAGTTCGTCAACGACGCGAACCTCGAGCACGTCCTCGAGATATCGCGCCAGCGAGCGGTCACGGAGGAGGCGGGACGCCGCCTCAAGGAGGCGGAGCGACAGAAGCTCGCAGAGCTCAACGCTCATCGCCACCAGGACGAGTTCGCTCGCCAGCAGGCGAGGCGCGCCGAGATCGAAGCTTCTCGGGAAAGGCTGGAAGCGCGGGGACAGCGCCGCCGGCCGCCATGCTCCACCGCCAGATGCGCGAAGCAACGAAGGAGAAGCGGGCACGAAAGCAGGCGGCAATGGCTAAGAACAACGACGAGGCAGTGCCGTCGAGCGCCCCAACCGACGGCCCGTAGACCAGGATTAAGTTTAAGTTTAGTTATGTTTAAAGTCGAGCTACTTTGGTATAAATTTCGTATGATTTTGGGTTTTTAAATGTCAATTTTAATTTTAAAATGGCTGCCGTTTGGGGCCGCTGGTGTGGTGTGGGAGCAGCATCCCCAAATAGAGGATCATGGTAACAGAAATTGTCAACGTGATGATGATTTGATGTTGCACTCGACCTTGAACATAAGTACTAGTACGGTCTCACAATTTTTTTAATCATTATACTTTGCAACATTTAGCGCGGATGCGCCAAATTCAGAGATAGATCATGATCATGGTAACAAATTTTCAACGTGATGATGATTTGATGTTGCACTCGGGCTTGAACAGAAGTACTACTACTGTCTCACAAATTCTTTATCATTATACTTTGCGAGATTTAGCGGATGCGCCAAATTCAGAGATAGATCATGATCATGGTAACACACTTTTCAATGTAATGATGATTTGATGTTGCACTCGACCTTGAACATAAGTCCTAGTACGGTATCACAATTTTGTATCATTATACTTTGCAAGTTTTAGCGGATGCGCCCATTTTCAGAGGTAGATCATGATCATGGTAACAAATTTTAAACGTGATGATGATTTGATGTTGCACTCGACCATGAACAGAAGTACTACTACTGTCTCACAATTTCTTTATCATTATACTTTGCCAGATTTAGCGGATGCGCCAAATTTAGAGATAGATCATGATCATGGTAACAAATTTTCCACGTGATGATGATTTGATGTTGCACTCGGGCTTGAACAGAAGTACTAGTACGGTCACTAATTTTTTTAGCATTATACTTTGCAACGAATGCACCAATTTCAGGTGCATGTCACCAGATCTGTGTCCGATGATGATCATGGTAGTAACCGATGTTCAACTTGATGATGATTTGATTTTACAGTCGGCCTTGAACAGAGGTACTAGTACGGTCTCACAATTTTTTATCATTATACTTGTACCTTAGCGAAATTCAAAATCTCATAGCGGCAAAACTTCCCGCCCACAAAATACAAAAATTTCACACGCTTCCAAATTCCCATTCTACCCCTGTGGAGATGACAGCAAAGTCGGTTGGTGAGGGGTTTGCCCGTCATTTTTTCGATCACCACCTCCCTAGCCCGGAAACCCTCCCAAAAAAAATACATTTCCTTCAGTCTCTCATCTGAGACCACCCACCGGAACTTCTCAAGTCCCTCTCTCTACCACCTCCACGACCACCGCACCGGAACATCCCCGCCGGACTTCCCTGGCCTACCCGAGCCCTCGCGATCCTCGTCATCCGGCTGCCTGCCGGAGCCGCTTCATCGACGCCGTCATCAACCGGACCGGATCATCCCCGCCGAACCTCGAAACCATATATGCTCATCCAGCAGTCTACCGCAGTCGCTTCAGCTGCGGCATCGTCCACCCCACCGGAGCCGCTTCGCCGGATCCGTCGTCCACCGCATCGGATCTTGCTCACCGACACCGCTGTGCATGAACCGGATCTGCTTCACCGGCGCCGTGCATGATCTAAACTCTTCTACTGTCGCTTTTCTATTGCTTGCCTGCAAGTTCTTGTTTAATCTTGGGGGAACCTGTTTGTGCTAACGACGCGCCGTTACGTTTTTGCAGATGAGATGAGTAATCATGAAGTGTAATGGCCGTCTCTCCAACCCCAAGTAGCACATGTAGCGTACTTCATCACCGGATCTATCAACCCCAGGAAGATCTGCTGTGACTCCCACAGAGTGCTTCTCCTAATGTAAGTCCCTTGTTTTAGCGCCATGTTCTGGGTTCAGATGCTTGTTTATCTGAAGCTCTTTTAGTTCATTCCTAGCTATGACCGTAACACGTTGCTATTTTCTACTTCATTGCTAACTTTAAGCGATTGAACATTTTGGTTTGCATTCCCTGCTCTGTAGATGTAGCCATCATAACTTCTATCTTGCTCAGTCGTTGTTACAAAAATTATACTGTAGGTATTATAGTAACATCCTGCTATTATTTAGTTCATGGCCAATTTTAAGTAATTGCACATGTTGGTTCGCATTCCCTGCTCTATAGCTTTTGGCATCGTAACTTCTATATTTGGTTTACATTCCCTGCTCTGTAGATCTAGCCATCATAACTTTATCTTGCTCAGTCGTTGTTACAAAAATTATGGCCTGCTACTATGTTGTTTGTGCCAATTTTTTACTCCATGAACATGTTGGCTTGCATTCCCTGTACTACAGGTGATGCCATTGTTTTGTATCTAGTTCATTGTAAGCTAACAAAGTAAGGACTTAGTTTGGCATGCTATCACTCTGCTATCTAGCCTGTAGTACAAATAAACTTGTCATACTACTAGATAATAATTTTGCGTGCCATCTTGTTCTTCAAAAGCTGCATTATTGACTTGTTTCTCTGACTTGGCATGACGCTCACATATGGAAAGCTGAACATATTGGTTTGCATTCCCTCTTATACAAGTTCACAGGTGATCCCACTATATTCTGTATCTGGTCCATCCTAAGCTCCAGCATTAACTATCCTCCATGTGTTGCTCATTACAAGTTTATATCCCGAAACATCTTGATTTGCATCCCCTTCACTATAAGTTCAGGAGTATTATTTAGTTCACGGCCAAAATGAAGTAATTGCACTTGGCACATGTTGGTTCACATTCCCTCCTCTTTAGCTTTTGCCATCGTAACTTCTATTTTTGGTTTACATTCCCTGCTCTGTAGATGTAGCCATCATAACTTCATCTTGCTCAGTCGTTGTTACAAAATTTATAGCCTGCTACTATGTTGTTCATGCCAATTTTGTACTCCCTGAACATGTTGGTTTGCATGGGACTCGACAGTAGTAAGTCTGCTGTTTCATTCTAACATGCTCTGTTATATTGGCTGTTGGTATGCGGCATGCACTCTTTGTTTGCTTATTGTGCGCATTACAATGATCTTGTTATAACGACGAAATGATGAGTTCCAAATTCTTTGGCAAACAATATTGTAGTGTCTTTGCCTTTCCATTGTTGCTGTCTTAACTTGTAATGTCTTTGTTTCAGATATAGGTGCTGCATGGACAACTTAAAAGATTGCCGGATCGCTTCATTGTATTGCTAGGTTTAATTACCATTCAATTTCTCTGGGTTCTGTAATATTTTTTCAATGCCTTGCAGCTGATGTAATATTTAGTTAGTTTTTATAGTTCTTTCGCGCATTTTTTCTTTGGTGCTTGTGGTAAGTGAGGCTATCCGACAGAAATCAACTAAATCACGAATTCCCATCCCTTAAACGGCCCAATTAAGCGAAATCACATATGTGCCTGCCCGCAAAATCCTAAAGCGCATATTATGCCGGCATATAAACAGCACCTAAACAGGCTGGCCCACTTACTTCTTGGGCCAGCCCATTTGATTTACGGTGGACCCCACACACTAATTGGGCTGGCCCACTTGCTTTAAGGTGGACCCCACCAACTACTGGGCCGGCCCACTAATTAGTTGGGCCACCCATTTGCTTTTTGGGGGACCCCACATAATAAATGGGCCGGCCCTTTAAGAGGAAAGTGGGACCCACCTGTGTTTTTGGCCCGGCCCATTATCTTGTTGGGCCGGCCCACTTGCTAAATTGTGGACCCCACATACTAGTTGGGCCGGCCCTTTAACAGAAAAGTGGGGCCCACTGCGCTTATTGGGCCGGCCCACTATCTTGTTGGGCCGGCCCACTTGCTCTATGGTGGTCCCACATGGTAAATGGGCCGGCCCTTTAAGTGGAAGGTGGGACCCACCTGTGTTTTGGCCCGCCCACTATCTTGTTGGGCCGGCCCACTTTCTATATGGTGGACCCCACATACCAAATGGGCCGGCCCATTAACAGGAATGTGGGACCCACGTGTTTTTGGCCCGGCCCACTATCTTGATGGGCCAGCCCACTTGCTATATGGTGGGCCCCACACACTAAATGGGCCGGCCCTTTAACAGAAAGTGGGACCCACGTTTTTGGCCCCCCACTATTTTGTTGGGCCGGCCCACTTGCTATATGGTGGACCCCACGAACTAAATGGGCCGACCCTTTAACAGGAAAGGGACCCACCGTGTTTTGGCCCGGCCCACTAGCTTGTTGGGCCGGCCCACTTGCTATACGGTGGACCCCACACACTAAATGGGCCGGCTTTTAACAGGAAAGTGGGACCCACTGTGTTTTTGGCGCCCACTTGCTTTTGGGCGGCCCCTTAAGGTGGACCCCACATGTTAAATGGGCCGGCCCATTTAAGTTTTGACCAGTCAACCTTAGAGGTTTGGCCCGGCCCACTTATCTAATGGACCAGCCCAGCTATATAGTTGACCGGTCAAACTATGTCATCTGGCCCGGCCCGCTTAAGACGTGGCAGGCCTCGTGTGGGCCTACCATCTACCACGGCGTTTCAGCCGGTTAACGCCGTTAACTGGCAGTTAACGGCGTCTGCCACGTGTCGTTTGCATGACGTCAGCAGTCAACGGGCTCCCGAAAACACTTCCGCAACGGTCCGATTTTCCGTGGCGGAAGGGCGCCCAAGCGCGACGGACCGAAAAAATCGTCGTTGGACTTTGCCTGACGCAGTTTCGACAACGGAACCCATATCGTCGGGTTAGGCCCATAGGCGACGAAAAATGCCCCTTAGTTGACGATTTTGGGACGTTGTCTATCAGAACTTTTCTACACGGTCTATGAGGTGTATGTCTACAAGACGCAGGCCATCACATATTTGTATGGACATGATTGGAGAAAGTTTGCTTTTGACTACGGTCTGAAGAAGGGCGACGAGCTGAGGATCAGAAACTCAAACGGGCAGATATACGTAACTGCTTACAGAGTTGGAGACACTTCCAAATATATAATATGTAACTTTTTTCTACTCATATCTTTTGATAACTGCATTCTGAGCAGTTGTTCTAAACCATTCCCTCTGTTCTAGCTTGCTGGGTTTAACATGATCAAAGCTGCAGATCCCCTGACGGAACAGGAGCGGATGTCACAAAGGGCAACCACACCAGCACCGGCACCGGCTTCCCACTCTCCTGCATCAGCACCGGTTCCTGTACCAGCTCCGTTTACTGCATCTACCCAGCAGTCCCCTACATCAGCATTGGTTCCTGTAGAGGCCCCATATACTACACATGCCCAGCAGGCTCCTGCATCAGCACTGGTTCCTCTAGCTGCACCGTTTACTGCACCTGCCCAACAGTCTCCTGCATCAGCACCGGTTCCTCTAGAGGCACCGTTTACTGCACCTGCCCAGCAGTCTCCTGCATCAGCACCAGCTCGTGTACCAGCCCAGGCTCATGCACCTGCCCCAGCCAGATCACCGAGGTCTCAGCTCATTGCTGTGGCCACCCGTGTGGTGACCAGGACGCATCTGAAGGCTATGTTCGTGAGTATATGACAGCATAACTGCTCTTATCTTGATGTCTTCTCTGCTCAAAGTCTCACATGGTTCAGTGCATTGGTGCCATTGACTAATTTTTGGTGGTATCTCTTGCTTTGAATCAGAAATTGCCTAAAAGTATCTCCAAGGATCTCAATGCTGGCCGAAGGGGCAAGATATCCCTCGTCATGGAGAGTGAAGGTCTCACCGTGGAGGGACGGTACTCTGTCAGTCCCACAGATGGCCGCTTGGCTGTTACTTCCAGGTGGAAAAAGTTCATTGACGGTGCCAAACTTCGCATTGGATCAAAGTTGAAGGTCAAGATCTTTCGATGCCGCTGTGACATGCTGGTCATAAAGTTCGCGGTTGTCTAGTTCTGTTGTCCCATGAGCCCTTAGCAAATGCATTTGTAGTTATACTTATATAAGGTTATCTTATCTGAACTGCTAATTAATTGTATGGGTGGTAAAACTCTGGCAAGCTTTTGCTCTTAGCAAGTATGTATGTATGATCAGCTATTATGATAACTAATGTTTGTGTTCATCTTAATTTGCATTTCCCTTTTAGAAAAAAACTTAATTTCTATTTTGGCTGACCTGTTAGAGAACTATCAGATTGAACCCACAACATGATTCATATAGATTCATTACACCGAGCCACATGTCTTGACCTTGCGATACACTACTTCCATTAATTAGTGCAAGAAGGCTTACCTGAGCTGCCTGAACCATGGCAGATTCGAATCCACCTTATCTATCTAGAAATACAACCTTTGCAGAAAGAGGATTTGCAGTATGGGGAGGCTGACATTGGGGACCCATGAGCCAGCAGCGTCGTCAACGTTTTAAAGGTGGCAGGAGATCGAAAGAAAAAATAAGCCAAAAATCAGTTGGTAAACAAATTCAAGAAAAGAAACATTTACCTTTCTGAGAGGATGACATGCGGGACCCATGAGGCAGCAGCATCCTCAACTATTTCAAGGCGGCAGGGGATCAAAATAAAAAAGGAAATAGCCAGAAATTAATTAGGGTAAAAAATAAATCCATCAAAGGAAACTTTTATTGTTCATAGA
The DNA here is from genome assembly GCA_030979885.1 of Lolium multiflorum. Taxonomy (NCBI): domain Eukaryota; kingdom Viridiplantae; phylum Streptophyta; class Magnoliopsida; order Poales; family Poaceae; genus Lolium; species Lolium multiflorum. The sequence goes on from CM061749.1 coordinate 193,912,828, forward strand.
GGATGACATGTGGGACCGACTTGCCAGCTGCGTCGTCATCGTTTCAAAGGGGGCAGGGGATCAAAAGAAAAAGACAAATAGCCAGAAATTAGGGGAAAAAATAAATCCAACAAAGAAAACTTTTATTGTTCATAGAGGATGACATGCGGGACCCATGAGCCAGCAGCTTCCTCAACGTTTCAAAGTCGGCATGAGATTGAAAGAAAAAGTCAAGTGACATAATATCAGGAGCCAAAAATAATCCAAGAAAAGAAACTTTATTGTACATAGAGGATGACATGCGGGTCCCATTTTGTAGCAGCGGTCTCAACGCTTCCAAGGCGGCACAGGACCGAAAGAAGCCAGAAATCAGGGTGTGAAAAAAATCCAAGAAAAGAAAGATTTTAATTGGGCTGTATCTGGACATCTGGGCCTTCGAACTATACTGCTGGGCCTTTTGACTCGTACAATTTCAGCCCACTCCAAAACAGGAAAGGTCGGATTTTTCTCAAAAAAAAAAAAAAGTCCTATGCTTCGCAAAAACAAAAAACAAGGAGATTCAACATATAAGTTTGTTTATGTAGATATAAAGATTTAATTTATCCGTTTGCAATAGCTCAGAGCGAAATACAACGTTTATTGTCTGCAAAATAAAATATCACATGTTTCTTGTACGGGGAGGCTGACATCGGGGACCCATGAGCCAGCAGCGGAGTCAACGTTTCAAAGGCGGCAGGGGATCGAAAATAAAAAAAGCCAAAAATCAGTTGGTAAAAAAATACAAGAAAAGAAAACATTTATCGTTCTGAGAGGATGACATGCGGGACCCATGAGGCAGCAGCATCCTCAACGTTTCAAAGTCGGCATGAGATCGAAAGAAAAAGGCAAGTGACATAATATCAGGAGCCAAAAATAATCCAAGAAAAGAAACTTTATTGTACATAGAGGATGACATGCGGGTCCCATTTTGTAGCAGCGGTCTCAACGTTTCCAAGGCGGCACAGGACCAAAAGAAAAATGAGGCAGCAGCATTCTCAACAATTCCAAGGCGGCAGGGGATCAAAAGAAAAATAAAGGAAATAGCCAGAAATTAATTAGGGGTCAAAAATAAATCCACCAAAGGAAACTTTTATTGTTCATAGAGGATGACATGTGGGACCGACCTGCCAACAACGTCCTCATCGTTTCAACGGGGATCAAAAGAAAAAGGCAAATAGCCAGAAATTAGGGGTAAAAATAACTCCAAGAAAGGAAACTTTTATTGTTCGTAGAGGATGACATGCGGGACCCATGAGCCAGCAGCTTACTCAACGTTTCAAAGGCGGCATGAGATCGAAAGAAAAAGGCAAGTGACCAAATATCGAGCCAAAAATAATCCAAGATTTATTGTACATAGAGGATGACATGTGGGTCCCATTTTGCAGCAGCGGTCTCAATGTTTGTAATGCGGCTTGAGATCAAAAGAAAAAGAAAGTAGCTAGTAATTAGGGGGTGAAAAAAAAATCCAAGAAAAGAAAGTTGATGGACATAGAGGATGACATGCGGGTCCCTTGAACCAACAGCTTACTCAACGTTTCAAAGGGGGCAGGGGATCAAAAGAAAAAGGCAAGGCAAAAATCAGAGGGTGAAAAAAACCAACAAAGGAAACTTTTATAGCACACAGAGGATGACATGCGGGTCCATGAGCCAGCAGGTACCTCAACGTTTCAAACGTGGCATGAGATCGAAAGAAAAAGTCAAGTTACCAAATATGAGGTGCCAAAAAAACTCCAAGAAAAGAAAGTTGATTGCTCATAGAGGATGACATGCGGGTCCCATTTAGCTGCAGCGGTCTCACCGTTTGAGAGGCGGCAGGGGATCGAAAGAAAAAGTCAAGTGACCAAATATGAGGTGCCAAAAATAATCCAAAAAATGAAAGTTTTATAGTACATAGAGGATGACATGCGGGTCCCATTTAGCAGCAGCGGTATCACTTTTAGAGGCAGCAGGGATCGAAAGAAAAAGTCAAGTTACCAAATATGAGGTGCCAAAAAATCCAAGAAAAGAAAGTTTTAAGTACATAGTGGATGACATGCGGGTCCCATTTAGCAGCAGCGGTATCACCGTTTGAGAGGCAGCAGGATCGAAAGAAAAAGTCAAGTGACCAAATATGAGGTGCCAAAAAATCCAAGAAAAGAAAGTTTTATAGTACATAGAGGATGACATGCGGGTCCCATTTAGCAGCAGCGGTATCACCGTTTGAGAGGCAGCAGGTGATCGAAAGAAAAAGTCAAGTGACCAAATATGAGGTGCCAAAAAAATCCAAGAAAAGAAAGTTTTATAGTACATAGAGGATGACATGCGGGTCCCATTTAGCAGCAGCGGTATCACGTTTGAGAGGCAGCAGGGGATCGAAAGAAAAAGTCAAGTGACCAAATATGAGGTGCCAAAAAAATCCAAGAAAAGAAAGTTTTATAGTACATAGAGGATGACATGCGGGTCCCATTTAGCAGCAGCGGTATCACCGTTTGAGAGGCGGCAGGGGATCGAAAGAAAAAGGTAAGTGACCAAATATGAGGTGCCAAAAATAATTCAAGAAAAGAAAGTTTTATAGTACATAGAGGATGACATGCGGGTCCCATTTAGCAGCAGCGGTATCACCGTTTGAGAGGCGGCAGGGATCGAAAGAAAAAGGCAAGTGACCAAATTTGAGGTGCCAAAAACTCCAAGAAAAGAAAGTTGATTGCACATAGAGGATGACATGCGGGTCCCATTTAGCAGCAGCGGTCTCAACGTTTCCAAGGCGGCAAGGGATCAAAAGAAAAAGGAAGTAGCCAGAAATCAGGGGGTCAAAAAAAATCCAAGAATAGAAAGAATTTTGGTTCATAGAGGATGACATGCGGGACCCATGATCCTGCATCGTAAACGGCTCGATCGGAGAACGTTGAACGAGATGGCGCGATCTAGAAAAAACAATGCCAGAGAGGCTGCCATCTGGGCCCTACATCCCTCGGCGGTGCGGATTTGCGTTGACTCGGCCGGCGAACCCGAGATTTCGAGATGCACCACGTCCCGGGCCACCATACGCCACGTTTTGGCCGCTTTCGTCGGGCTAGGTGGCCTCAAAAACGAGAAAAAAAAAAGTTTTGACATGCACCACGGAGGGACCAAAATCGTCGGCCATGGTACACCAGCAACCACGGCGCGACTTCAACTTCGTCGGCCATGGCAACTTTTCTTGTAGTGTTGGACATGGGTTAGGGTCCATTTAGTGTTATATTAGGTTTAGAGATGGTTTCACACCACTTGGTCAAGGTTTAGAGTCATAGGTCAAGGTTTAGTGAATTGGCTATGTGTCACATAGGCTTCTATGCATATGTTGCATTTGATTTTTAATTTGACTTGGTTTGACCCAATTGGTGTTGTTGAGTGTTGAAATGGTATATGGAGGTGATCCAACCATTCACAACAAGTCCTAGGGTCAATTTTCTTAAATTCCCATATTTGCTATTTTACTCTCATATGCCTCTATGGCATTTTTAGTTTCTTTTTATTTTCTTTGGTTTCAACTTGGAAATGATTTAAGAAGTACTATATAAGGTTTATGAAGTCTTTCCAATCCTTTAAATAAAGTGGAAAGGTCTAGGGTAAAGATTTATAATTATAGCCATAGGCACATATGCCTTTTTCTCATTTAATTTCCTTTTATTTTATTTTAACTAGGATGGTGAGAAGAGGGGTGGGGTTTTAGGGTTTAAGATTATTTCCAATACTAATAACAAGCAATCATGGCAATAGCACAAGAATTAAGCAGGATTATTATGTACCAAACTTAATTTAATAAAAGTTTTTGTTGGTTCCAAAATTTGGAACTAGGGGAATTTGTTTATTTTGTTTTAAATTTCTGGGATGTTACAAACCCTTCCCCCTTAAACAAATCTCGTCCCGAGATTTTAAGAAAAGTTAGGTTCCTAAGAGAGATTGAGCATTTTGATTAGCAGGAAGGCATACTTGTCAGGGTCTGGGGTGCTTCATGAGCTTCAGTGGCAGTCATATGGTAGAAACGGCCGTTGTTGTTATTCTGGTTCCTTCTACCTGCGAAGCGGCGCTGTTGCTGGGCAGGTGCAGCGGTGTTGGCGGCAATCTTGGCAAGTTTCTTGGGGCACTCCTTGGAGTAGTGGCCCACAACTCCACATTCATAGCAGTTACAGTTGACTTGTCCTTCGGGGTGACGGGGATGGCATTGCTTCCAGTCCTCGGGCCAGTGTTGGTATTGGTGTTGTTCCCACTGTGGTGGTGGCTGTTGTGGTTGTGGTTGTTATTGTTGTTACCTCCGGGCTTCGGGGGTCCTCCGTTGTTGTTGCTGTAGTTGGGGCGATAAGTCTGAGCAGGTGGCCTGTTGTTTCTGGGGGTGAATCCTCCAGAGGAGTTATTGCGGTGCTTCTGGGTATGGTGGGGTCCATTCTGGTTCATCATTCTGCGCTTGCGGTTCTCATTGGCCTGATGCAGCTTTCCTTCCATCTGTATGGCTGAGTCCACGAGGGCTTCGAGGTCAGCGAACGGAATATTCACTAACACCGTTTGCATCTCGTCGTGCAGTCCGTTCAGAAATCTTTCCTTTCTTTTCTCATTTGTGTCGGTCTCGTCCGGGGCGTACCTTGACAGAGTGAGAAACCTGTCGCGGTATTCCACCACGGACATTCTTCCTTGCTTGAGTTCACGGAACTCGTCTCTCATTTTCTTGATTAGTCCTTGGGGCACATGGTACTTGCTGAACTTCAGCTTGAAGTCTTCCCATGTCATCATCTGTCCTGCATTCATTGCACGGGCACTAGTCCACCAGGCTCTTGCAGGTCCTGACAGGTAGTGGGTGGCAAACAGTACTTTTTCTGCGGCTTCAACTCCCGCAACTTCAAGGTTGTTCTCTATTGTCTGAAGCCAGTCATCAGCATCGAGGGGCTCTTCGGTTTTGCTGAACATTGGAGGGTTGGTGTTCTGGAAATTCTTCAGCTTTGACCCAGGGTGATCGTGGTTTCCATGGCCTTGATTGTTCTGAGCTATCTGTTGCAGTGCAGCAAGGTTTGCTTGGCGTTCAGCTCTTTCGGCTTCCCGGTCTGCCATCATTGTTTGCAGTAGTTGCATCATGGCATCCTGGGTGGCGTTGCGGTTTGGTGGGGCCATCTGATTATGTAGATATATCATGAGGTAAGAGGGAATTTTCTATGGCTTAGTTTGAGTTAGGTTTAAACTTAAAACTTGAAATATTTTTGTGATGAACATAGCACACACTTTATTTATTCACAACAAACATCACACATTACAAGTTAAAGCACTAAGGGTTTTAAGAACCCTTCTTCCACAATCTACGATACATGGTGCGGGATACAACTCACACCTACGTAAGTGAAGCTAGTGCAACTATTCCTCATTGTCTTCATCCACATCGATGGGAATGATCCCATCCTCTGCAGCCTCCAGAAACTCGTAGTCTTCCTCATCAGTGAACTCGTCATCCTCAAAGTCGTTGTCGTCACTCAGGAAGTCATCGCCTCCCTGGATGTCTTCTCCATCCTCCTCCATCTCCTGGATCTGGTCCTGCTGGGTCCGGACAGTCACCTCCAAGGTGCGAATCTTCTCGCGAAGACGGGTGATAGTAGCGACATTCTTGGCGCGCTGCAGGCGAAGTGACCGGCGGTCCTTGGCGAGTAGCCTGATGGCGTCGGCATGATGAGCCAAAGCCATCTGGGCACGGTGGGCATGGACACGTGTCAGCTCCAGGTCCTTCCGGGTCTCATGAAGCATAAAGTCCAAATGCTCCACATGAATCTTGAGCACCGGGTGCGAAGAGAGTGCCATGGGTTCCCCCATGGTGTCGTGCCTCGCGAAGTGGGCGAAGCGGCTTCCCCGGAGTGCGGCGATGTTCTGTCCGCACACCCGAGCAAGTCCCTCCTGAAGGGCGTGAGCAAGACCGTCCACCCAGCTGTATGCCTTGAAGGAGAAAAGGATCCTCTCCGAGATGGGAGGCTCCGGGCTTCCCTTCAAGTCAGCGGTGATCATCCACTGCTGTTCCCCAGCGGGGGTGTTGTGGATCCGGACTCCGTGGAACTGGGGAGGTGGGCGTTCGAGCTTCTCGGACACTAGGTACAAGTCGCGCTCAAACACCAGACTTCCTCCGTTTTCCAGATCGTAGGTCTCCGTCTGGACGTAGGGCTCCATCTGAAAGTGAAATGGATAAGTAAGTTAGAGATGTGAACAAGTGTGGCAAAATTTTAAATGGATTTATAAGGAGGTGCATGGCTTATTTTTAAGAAGATCTGGTAGAGAAGAAAATGAATAAGTTTTTCACAAATACTCACTTCATTTGTTTAGAAACTAAAATTTTCCGAACGTCCATTCTAACTAGGGTCTTCTAAGGTCAAACAATGGCTCTGATACCAACTTGTCAACACCCGGATTTTTAAGTCCAGATGCCTATTATGCCGTACATCGCAATCCCAGGAATATTGTTGTTGCGAGACATAATAGTTGAATATCATAGAGTCATCATTTATTACAACACATAATTGTCTTACAAAGATGGATCACATGATCCAATATTACAATAGTAGTTGATCTATTGATCAACGAACATCACAAAGAGCGGAAGCGAAGTAGTAGTGGCTATCTAATCCACAGGCCAACGCTTGACGTCAGGAGCGGTCCTAGTTGTCGTAGACGTTCTGCTGTCCATCTTCCTCGTACAGCTGTTCACCTTCATAATCTGGCCATTTGAATAGCCAGGGACAAAGCCATGAGTACTTTTAAAGTACTCGCAAACTAATACTAGTGTAAGCACTATCAATTGTGGTAAGGGGATACTAAGCTCTAGGTTTATTTGCATAAAGCCAAGTTTATTTCATAAACATTTAGTAAAGATGCTTGAATCACTAGACTAACTCAAGTGGGAACATTAGTGTCATTCCCACAACTCTGTTGTGGTTCAAGTCAAAGTCACCATTCACCGGTCAACTTCAAGTCACCAGTCATATGTCACATTTTTGAAAATGGTCTGATGACGGAACAGTATGGCCTTTCCAATCGTCCGTAACCGTGGACACGGCTATTCGAATAGTTCTACACTCTGCAGAGGTCGTACACTTGTGCCACAATATTTGCAATAATCCGTCAGGGTTAACTGGCCCTGATTTATCATACTCCGTATGCGGACTACCAACCATAACCTTTCACTTATATACTCTAGTACAGGCACCTCTCCCCATGAGCTTGGCCTCCCAGTGAAGACACACCGTCAGCCTGGGAACTGCACAGGGCTTGGGCCGGACAGTTCACCTCAATCACGTCATTTCACATCAATTCACTTTCAACGGAGGCAGCCTCGGCATAACCCCTATGACGCTTGTTTAGAGGGAACCCATACTAAAGCACATAAATTTCTAGTTAAGCCCTTACCCATATTGGGTATTGTGGGGGTACTTTCAAAATTGGAATGGTATCGCATCCGAACCCAACCATCAGTTTTATATCAAAAATCACCATCTTCTCTTGGTCATATTCACCTTCAAAGTCATTCAATGGAATGAACCATCATTCCAAGGTTTCAACTTCATTTCAAAGTCACATGTTCCCATCTAGAGTAGTCCAATTTTTAATTGATTAGCACTAGCAACTATTTCATGAGGGGTGATAAGTATCTTGGAGCTTGCTAGGCTAAGTGTGATTTTCTTGTACTACTCTATAATTCAACCAAGTGAATCATAAACCAAAAAGTAACTTTGATAAATAAAATCAAGTAAAGCTTGTAAAGTAAAAACTTTGGGATAGGTTCATAAAGTAAAATGTAATGATGCCTTGCTCTGGTAGAGCTTTGCACCATGATGGTTAGCAAGTTTATTAGCTTGCACTGGTAATAGCTGGCATTAATATTAGCTTGCCTTGATTGGTGAGGTGATCAAAGTGTTCTTCTTCTTCCTCTTGGTAGAATACCTCCTCCTCTTGATAGTCTCCGGTACTAGCGTCTATAAACGAATACGAGGATACAATCACCAAACAATACTTAAGTACTCTTAATTAGCCTTAGTGGCTCACACAAATGATCTAGCATCACTACTTAACATTTATTACAAGATTATGCTAGGGTTTCCTTATTTAGTAATAGGAAAATAATTTCCTCTCATTGAAAAATGGAGTTAGGGTTTCTCTTTAGTTTGTGAGAAAATAATTTCCTCTCATTGAATCTTCTTAAGATTTAATTTCTCTTATGAATAATATATGACCTAGGTTGACCAAAGTCAACCTCTTCATACTTATCATTTGAGAAAATGATTTAAATGAGGTTCCATACCTCATGCAATTTAATACTAACATGGTAGTGATTTAATGCCACCAAATAATTCATTATGAGGTTACCTAGACCATGATTACTACCTCATATTGAATTACTTGAGAACAAGATTTAAATGAGAGGAGTATCTCTCATATGATTTAACACATAGTGGTAATTAATTTAAAATATTATTATGGAGGTGATTTAATATTCTTGAATAACCAGGGATGATCCCATGTTGACCAAGGTCAACACTTCACACTTAGTATTTGAGAAAAGTGAGTTAAATGAGATTCATCATCTCATGTGATTTAACTAATCTTCGGAGAATTTAAATACTATTTAGATTTAAGATCTATAAGTGAGCAAGTATGAGCCTAAGAAATTAAAGGTTAACACCTTACTTCATATTATTTGGTAAAGATGATTTAAATGTGGTGAGCACCTCATACCATTTTAATAACACCTTGCAATGGTTTAATATCATTAATTAATTTAATGTGAGTTTTAATTGACCATGGTATCTATCTCATATTAATTTGGTTGAGGCAAGATTTAAATGAGACCAAAGTATCTATGATTTAATAACTAGGTTTGAAATATTTAAATACCACTTATGAGAATGATTAATTATTTTCAAATAGAAACCTATGGGTCATTAATACATGTGTTATTAATTCTTATTGAACTATTTGGACTAATGATTTATGTGAGAAGTTATACCTCATATAAGTTAAACTATCATCTAAATGATTTAAAATCTCTAAGCAACCATGCATGAGACTTATTTGACCAAGGTCAGTACCTCTATTTGAATTACCTAAGATCACAATTTAAATGAGAGAGAAGCCCTCATACTATTTAAATAATTCTATGTGTATGTATTAAATGGGCTAGAAAATGGCTCCATAGTCATTATTTAACTCTAGTCCATGATCATGCAAAACAACCATGCTATATTTTTACATAAACAATTAGATTATGTCAAATGTGATTTATTAGAGTTGGAATCAACTTAAAATCATTTCTAGATAATTTCTAATATTTATTTGAAGTCAGAAAAGGCCCTGCCTTGTTATTTTTATCATTTAAATTTTATTTCGAATTTGGACATGAGGCCAGTGGCATTATTTAGACAATTTCATGAGCTTTCCAAATATAAAATTGGTTAAATTTGGTGTAGTAGATTTCAAACTATTCAAATTTGAAGTGGGCAGCAGTATTGGATTTGAACTAAATGGATTAAATCAAATTTGAATTACTGGGCCACGCGGGAAAAGAATTGGGCCGAAACGAGAGGAGAGAGACTGGGCTGGCCCAACTAGCGCTCACCACGCAGCGGGCCGCCTGACAGGGGGTCCCATGCGTCAGTGTCTCTTAAAGGGGCGAAACGGTATGAGCGACGTGATCCGTTAGATCAGAACTCGATCGAATGGCCGGGAGCATCGTCGTCTCCGACGAGATCCCGGCGTGCTGGCGGCGTACCTAG